>OX638095.1:1202500-2402500 GCA_951804965.1 Horisme vitalbata | reverse complement strand
ATATACTTCTTTTTATCCCGGTACCACGCGAGCGAAGCCGCGGGCAGAAGCTTAGACCAAATGTAGAATTATTCTTATGCTTGTATAGACCATTAAAAATGATCTAACCTCTGCTTTTTAAATTCCGGCGCGAAGAATCAGAAGAATCTGTCTGTGTTTAGAATAGAAATGTGTTCACTTCCGGTAGGTAGGTAATCAAAATAGTCGGATGAAATGGCGTACTAGGAAAAAAGCTGGACACATCATCGACGCGACGGATGTCTGTATTGCCGTCTTTTCTAAGTTCGTACCAATAGACAATAGAAATTGTGACGTCTGTCTTCCGTCATTCGTTCGTTCATTCATGTCGTCATGTCATGTTGTCCTGTCTCATGTTTGACACCTGACTTTTTGGTTGCATTCTGAATTTTTATCTAATTTGACGATTTTCTAATGAAAACCATCATTTTATATCTTTACGGACGACAAACTGATATATTAGGTACTTAACTGTACAGTTGTATCCAGTGAAAAAAGTGTGAACTCTTTTAAAATCCGTGCGGAAGTTAGTGTGTACGGTCACGTTTAATCGGGGCTTCTCTGGCGGCGGTCTCCATGAATAATAACAGGATAATATGCTAGCATGGCCGTACAGTCCGACTCCGGAGGGAAGGACGAGGTGAAGACTCAATTCGCGACCCGGGAAGGCACCTATCGATTGATGACTCTGTCGGAGTACTCGCGGCCTAATCGAGTGGGGTACACCGGGGGCCCGGGATCGGCGCAGGTGCGGGTGTCGCTGGTGACCCTGCCGCCCGGGCCTGCGGAGCCGGACTCCGACGCCCCCCCCTCGGGACCAGAGGACAGGATATGTTTCAACCATGGAAAGGAGCTTTTTGTTTATGTTTACAGAGGCATCAAGAAGGTAAGTCCCTAGCTAGTTAAATAAGCTGAAACATGGTTATCTCTTACTCAATATGCTGAACTCAAAGTAGTAATTTCTGAATACAGTTTTTTTTATAGTAAATTAATCCTAAGGAGAGATTTATGCATCAACTAAGATATTGATAGACTGATCTCAACTCTGAGCATAAACTCAAATGTTGTCAAGAGACTCACTTTCTAGAGAAAATTTCGAGTTGAAAATTGACAACTTTACACAACACAGTTTTACATGCTTTGAGTGCTGAAAACACACTAGCTCTAGCTGGGCTGCTGCTCCAATGCCTGCAGTCAACAAAATGTTAAGTTTGTACTCAGAGCATATATTGGTTAATGAATATAGAACTAAAAAATTTACATTTCAAAATATTCTCCAAAAAAAATTACATTTCATTTCATTAGAAAAAAATTGAAAATTTTAACTTATAATAATGATGTAAACAGTGATCATGCAAATACTTATTATAAGTGACATAGGTTGGGATACAACAACATGGAAGAGTTCGGAGTCAGGTACGTAGGTAAACAGAGTTGAGTATCAGCCTATGTGAATCATAAGTGTCTCAGTATGGCTGTAAAGTAGGTTGGTAGTGTAGATACATATCCGATGGGCTATATCCACATGTTTATGATGCAGCCAACTAGCTTAATTAGCCGTTCAGTGGCAGAAAGTGGAACTATATTAAGTGGCTAGGCAGGTAATGAAATATCATCGATCCAAGTCATTTGCCTTGCTGTTTGAACAAATGGCTGAATATAATTCAGGCCGCTAGTTGAATGGCGCTGTTTAGTAAAGAGGATAGGCTGTTGATTGAACGGCTAATTAAGCTAGTTGGCTGCGACATTTACATAAGATCAATACTGATGTTCAGTGCCACAATTATAACTTGGCAGACCTGAAGTTAACTATTTGGCTGCACAATAGAACTTTTAGGAACTTAGTTCACTTCTGCGCTAACAGGGGCCTAAGTTTAGGATCGCCAAGTTATAATTGTATGTGGCTATTACCCATCTGTCTTCCAAGTCTGATGATTAAGATAAAGATTAAATGAAGGGAAAAGAGAAAAATAGAATTAGGTAAGTGCTTATCTTACAGTGGACTGAAAAATAAGCTGAGTTCATCACATCCAGTATAAAATAAGTCCATGTTATAGGAACTACTTTCACACACAATCTACCAATTTTGTTAAGGAAACAAATAAAAGTCAAACCTAAACATAAAGATTTCTTTCCCCAATACAAGATATTGCTCAATAGGCAAATCTATTGAGAGCAGTATTTAGGTAGTCAGATGCAATCCCAAATATTTAAGTTCACATTTTGCAAGCAGTTAGCAATCCATGCAACAGATTTCTCAGGGTACCCGTAAAGTATGTTGGTAGCAGTTCCACCATGGGATGAGCAGCTGTATACATAATGTTTACCAAACTGGATTCCAATTGCGGGAAAGGGAGTCCATTTAACATACATGTATGTTTACATGGTATCAATACTGATGTACAGAACTTGGCACTCAACAACGGATCGTTGTCTTGCTAAAGTTAGGCTCAGCAAATCATTCAAACTGGTACAATCTGACAAAAACAAAGGAATTATGTCACTACTAGCAGATAACTAAAGTAACTGCTGCTGAAGTCTTGATGAATACAATGAAGATTACAAGTACGATTTTGCATAGGATTGTTCCCATTTGGTGCACACTTTGTATTAGTTCCTAGACAAATCATCAAATGATGCATTTTGAATGATATGGCGAGTTTTACCTGGCATATGAAAACACACTTGGCTGAAAACAAAAAGCTACGATGAAATAGAAAATTTAACACAAGCGATTATGCTTTGAATCATATATCTACACCACACACCTTCTCTCTCTCACACACACAGTACACACACACACACACACACACACACACACACACTACACAGCGTGGGTTATTCCTGTGATGACCAGACTCTTAAGAGACTGGGAGGAACAGGATAATCCACTCCTACACTCATACTCATCCTCACCCTTACACAGAAACCACACTACACACTAACCAACATTCTTGCGTACTCTTAATGTACCTATGTATGTTTAGGTAACTTAGGAATGTCAACATAGACTATTATATTTTCTTTTTATAATTATTAGGTACGTACCAACTTATAAAATAATGTAAATAGATATAGAAGAGCGAAGTCTCCTAACACAAGCAAGTATTTGCTTAAAAGAAGACTTCGAACCCTAATGTAAAACGTTTTTATAAGTTACTGAAATAAATATTTTTCATTTTTTTTTCATTTTCATATGATGAAATGGCGGCGTTTCATGAAGTTTCTAGGTATTTTATAAACTGGCCAATTATACGATTGGTCCACGACATATACATTTTTTGTAAATACATACACATTATACATTATACATAGAAACCAACCCACACCTGAGAGAAATATTTGCAAATCATACATTTGTATCGCGGCGGGAATTGAGCCCGCCACCTCCTGCGTCTCAGATGGGCTTTCGCCCACTGCGCCACAGAGGTTGTGAAATGACAGAAAGTCAGATGATGATTGTGATGATGATAATGAAATGTTATGTTTGGCCTGCACTAGACTTGCATGAGCAAAGATGAGGTCAACTACAGAGCAAGCTTTACCAGAAGATTGCTATTACCTCTCTGATTATAAATTTAAGTGTTTGTTTTGATAAATGCTCATGAATAAGGAACTTATTCCGAGCCTTTATCAATAAGATCAAATCAATTTCATGATGTTTAGTTTAATTATATAGACTTGTGATGACACTGTGACATTGGTTATCAGTGTAGTATGTAATGGACTGTACAGTGCTTAAACTGAAGATACATCATCATCATCATCATCATCATCTTCATGTAGCAGTCCACTTCTGGACATAGGCCTCCCCTAATGAACGCCATTGCGCCCTTTGCTCTGCCGACGGGCTGCAGCGTCGGTAGTAAGCTCTGCCCTGCGTGGGGATTATGGGCAAAAACCACTTAATGTCAGAACCAAAAAAAATGTTTTCTAGTTTCCGGTCGCCCCGCTATTCCTGGCCATAGTAACGGCTGGGAAGGGGTGCTTGGAATCCCGTGCTATCGTGTTCTACCTAAATAAAAACATAGCTTACCTACTTAAACTCTTCTCTCGCACAAGGCCTATGCAGGCCGTGTCGATTCAATACAAAAGTTGGTTTACCGCGATTCGTCGTGACTAGTATCATACAATTTACTTTAATTCTTGCTTGTCTAAACCAGTCGTCCAGTCTAAACTTAAGATGTCTTTGATTTTCGAACATCAAAATACTTTTTTATGTTCAGGTTTTCAATTGTTATCATGCTATAGGTATAGAAACATTAAGAAACTAAATACAGATTATCACAGATATAGAAGAGAACTACATAAAGCCTTAAAATTCACTATGTTCTGAACATCAACTCATACGGCTGATCTCTACTTTCTTATATCCAATATCATCAGTTAGAAAGGGAAGCATACATATATCAATGCGACTTCGAAATCGATCAAAAAGTTCATCGTACCAGGGCGCTCGAACAAAATTCTATGCAGGTTCAAATGCCCTGCTACGCAGTCGCAGAAATCGCATTGAGATAAAAGTATGCATCCCTTTCTAGCAAATGATATATGGACATAAGAAAGTAGAGATCAGTATGAGTTGACGTTCAGAGCATAGTGAATTATATGGCTTTATCTAGTTGTCTTCTATATATGTGCAGATTATTGAAGCTAAAAAAATCGTAAAGTTCGGCTCAAACGATTCGACCAATCCGACCTAAACATCGGATGAATGTCGCTACTTGGAGCCGACTTTTTTCTATGCCAATGCTGCACCTACAGGCGATACTCATGGACTTAGTAGGAGGGATAGTGTTTTTTTATGGTATGAAGATGAAACAAGGCTATGGTCCAACTGATGTTAAGTGGTAACCATTACCTATCACAAAGCATTGCATCGCAAATCACGTTTTTTTTGGAACGTGCACTACGACGCAACGCCCTGCGTCCATCAACTTGAGACATGAAGATTATAAGCCTCTTGTGTCTGTTGTAGCACCCACATCCTTCAAACCGAAACACAGCACAGCTGGTTCACGGCATAAATAGACATGGTGGCAGTACTTCCCCGGATGAGCCCTCTTTATTATGATTGTATGTGACTGTTGGTTGATATGTTATGTTTAATGTCTGATTATCTTCCCAACAGGCCGCAGATCTCACGAAGCCGGTGGACAAGAAGATGTACAAAGGCACAAACCCCACATGCCACGATTTCAACACTGTCACGATGACAGCAGACAGCGTCTCGTTAGTTATAGGATTTTCTACCGGCCAAATACAACTCATAGACCCTATTAAGAAGGAATTAAGTAAATTATACAATGAAGAGGTGAGTTTTGTATACTTTATATGTACCTACCATGTATATATTTTAGCTGTATTTATTTATATGAAATAAAAACATGTATACTTCATTACTTCATCATCAGCCTATAGCCTATAGCAGTCCACTGCTGGATATAGGCGTCCCCTAATGAGCGCCATTGCGCCCTATCCTCTTACTCATTACCTACTTTATAATATATTTTTTAGCTTTGCTTAGTTTTTATGTATTAACATATTAACATAGAGCAGTGGTAGCCTAGTGAGATGTACCCCGACTTAAGATCTTCAGGTCGTGGGTTCGAATCCCAGCCAAACCAACCAATGGACTTTTCGTTTCGAAAAATTTATGTGCGCATTACCACAAGCTCGAAACGGTGAAGGAAAACATCGTGAGGAAACCGGCATGCCCTCGAACTAAAAATTTCGAAAGGTATGTGCTAGGTTAGTGTTCCAATAAAAAAGCGGCGTTGGGCTTGCAACCAACAACGTGGAATGCTAGCTGCTTGCAAAAAGTGGGCATGTATCGAACGTAATGTTTGGACTTGCCTAAGTCGTGAAGATGTACTAACATAAAAAACATTAATTTTATCTTGAGGTCTTTAAAATAGACAAAATTTAAACCCAATGGACAAAATAAACAAAAACTGTATTGGCAATGGATGAAACATTGTAATAATCTGATCTAATAAAATAACTAAAATCTTGACATAGAGAATTAATTTCGATGCCAAATAGTTTATCACTTGAGTGGGCACATAATTCTTCTGCAATTATGACCATACTTATTAAAATCTGTCAGAAGATAACTATGAAAACTGTAGCAATCTCTTACCGTTGGATAATGACCAACAGTGACAGGGCTAATTATAAACAATGATTAAAATTAAGTAGCGCCTAAGTAAGGGGGTCCACTCTGTCAGTCCAGCGGGTGTATTAAAAAACGTTAGAAATGTTTCCCAGTAGAATCCGACATTGTCGATTGAGCCACAATTACATTATTTTATCGGAGTGTTGTTGTTTATGTAAGGGGTTTCAACCCACATCTTGGGAACCCAAGCCAACGTCACCTGCACGTGGTGCACCCTGCTAACTAACAAACGGGGCTCTGGTGTCCGACTGATTGTGGTATTGCCCAGCCCTAACACAGGCATAGCTAAATCCACTGGCCGCCGACGGCCAGCAGCGTCGGCGGTGCGAGAAGTTGTACCCTGCGATCCCCAATCCGCCAAACCAAGCGTGGGGATTATGGGCATATCCCTCTTTATTAGGGGCTACCTCCAGCTGTGGACTGATATAGGCTGATGTGGAGTGGTGGTGGTTGTTGTGTGTGATGCGCCATCTAATCGTAACGTTTAAGGTCCCAGAAATCAGTCGGAATAGAAATATAATTGCCGGATTCGATCCAAAACTTTTCGAATGTTTTAAAATACCCCTCTAAGTATACTTTGTACAAAATCAATACGAGTTCAAGACAGGGCGCAATGGCGCTTATTAGGGGAGGCCTATGTTCAGCAGTGGGCTGATGATGATGAAATAGGTCTTTTTTTTATCTTATCCAAGCCAAGTTATTAATAACTAAAATCATCAAACTATAGAATTCAAAAGTTAATAACTAAGCTGTTATTGTAATTCTTTGGCTTGATGAAGCATCCAATATTGCTGAACTATTAGTAAAACTGTTTGTTCATAATTGATATTTTGCTATCTAAAACCACTTCCTAACCACATGTTGTTTTATCAAAATTATTATCCGCCAGCATTTCAATTGGAAAATTGAAATGATTCATCTTTGAAATATTTCAATTTTCCTATTTCCTATTACATGTACCCCCTAAATCAATATACATACATATTTTTACTATTAAGTTAGAAACTGCTGGTGAAGCTAAATAAAATCCCCTTTGCATTTTTACATTTAAGTTACAAATTTTATTTCTTGTATAGTCCATGCTATGTATAAGAACTACTTCCATACTCAAATTACATTGTGTGGAAAATTTCAGCTAAACACGTTCAGTAGTTTTGGGTGCAGGAGAAACAAATATTTACTTACTAGCGGCCCGTCCCGGCTTCGCACGGGTGGACATAAGATTTTTTTATATTTTTACCTTTCAATATAGCCTATGTTACTCAGGGTGAATGTAGCTTTCCAATGGTGAAAGAATTTTTGAATTCGGCACAGTAGTTTTTGAGTTTATTCATTACAAACATACACACACACAAAAATACAATTTTTTCTCTTTAAAATATTAGTGTAGATGTAGAATAGTATGAGGTAGGATCAGTAGGATACCTGTATTAACTAAACTACCCTATTGTGTGCAATTGCTGTTTACAAAGATGTTTAATTACCCATAAAAGCTAACCAAATAGTGTATCTGTTTCCAGAGACTGATCGACAAGACGCGCGTGACGTGCATCCGCTGGGTGCCGGGGTCGAGCAACCTGTTCGTGACGTCACACGCGTCGGGCCAGCTGTACGTGTACAACGAGGAGTTGTCGTGTGGATCGGCGGCGCCGCACTACCAGCTGTTCAAGCAGGGCGACGGCTACTCCGTCCACACGTGTCGCGCCAAGTCCACGCGCAACCCGCTCTACCGCTGGCTGGTCGGCGCCGAGCCCTCCTGCATCAACGAGTTCGCCTTCTCGCCGTGCGGCGCCAACCTCGCCGCCGTCTCGCAGGACGGCTTCCTGCGCGTCTTCCACTACAACACCATGGAGCTCATCGGCCGCGCCCGCTCCTACTTCGGCGGCTTCCTGTGCGTCTGCTGGTCGCCGGACGGGAAGTACGTCGTGGTCGGCGGCGAGGACGACCTGGTGACCGTGTGGTCGTTCGGCGAGAGACGCGTGGCGGCGCGCTGCCAGGGACACCGCTCGTGGGTGTCCGTGGTCGCGTTCGACCCCTACGTCGTGGACTTCGGCGAGCCGGACGCCGAGGAGGGCGACGAGGCGCGGCGCGGGGAGAGCGTGCACTGCTACCGGCTCGGCAGCGTCTCGCAGGACACGCAGCTGTGCCTCTGGGACCTCACCGAGGACGTGCTGAAGCCGCCGGTGAGGGCGCGCGCCTCCGCGCACCTCTCGCCCAACGGACAGACCTTCCCGAACGGCGTGCCCGGCACCAAGCCCGCGAAGGCCGCCAAGACGAACAAGATCGGCCACAAGCACGCCGAGCTGAGCGGCCCCGCCGTCGGGGAGGCCTCCGGGGCCAAGGCGAAGACGCTCAACATCAGCGTCGGCGGCAAGGAGCGGAAGGAGGAGGGCTCGCTCGGCGTGAACTCGCTCACGCAGCGGCTCGCCGGCTTCTCTTTCGGCGAGCGGCGCTCCGACCACCGGCGGAACTTCAGCCTGTCGAAGCCGACGGAGAAGGCGTCCGCGAGCAGCTCGGTGGCTCTGCGCGAGCGGCGCGGAGGGGCGGAGGGCGCGGCCGACTCGTGCGAGGCGCTGCGGCTGATGGGCACGCCGGCCTGTCCGCGCTTCGACGAGTGCCCGGTGCTGGAGCCGCTGGTGTGCAAGCGCATCGCGCACGAGCGGCTGACGGCGCTGCACTTCCTGGCGGAGTACTTCGTGACGGCGTGCGCGGACGGCTGCGTGCACACGTGGGCGCGCCCCCGCGAGCGCGAGCGCCGCGCGCCGCGGCCCCGCATCGACTAGTGCATCCTACACCTGCGGTTCGACGCCAGATCGCGGGTGTTGTCTATCGTGCCCTGACTTGCGCGCCGGAAGTGCGCCGCCCGAGGTGAGGTCGGTGACTCGCGGTGAGTGCGGGAACTCGCGGTGAGTTCGGTGACTCGCTGTGAGTGCGGGAACTCGGAATGAGTGCGGGATCTGCGATGAGTTTGGGAACTCGCGATGAGTGCGGGAACTGCGATGAGTTTGGGAACTCGCGATGAGTGCGGGATCTGCGATGAGTTCGGAAACTCGCGATGAGTACGCCTTCTTGCAGCGATTTCCCGTTCAAGCGATAAGTTCCCTCGCGTATTCATCGGCGGCAAGTTCACTGACTATCCTTCTTCGTGATTTTGTGCATTCTCAACTTGCGAATTTTCTAGTGCAATAGATGGTATGGACGTATGTGACTGTTTTACCTGGAGGTTATGGTTGTACTTTCGTACAACGGTGTTGTGAATGTTTAGTCCAATGTGTTTCACTGGAGCTTTACGTAAACGGAAAAAAATGCGCAAAATGTATGTCTGTAAAACAAAAAGAACACGACTTATATTGAAAGCGGATGTATTATAACATTTTAAAAATATTTAGTTACAAAAAGTGGTTGTCAGAATAATGCCAACTCTTAAGTAAATATTTGACTTAACGTATCTGTAACTATGTTAAAAGTATTTTCATGTTAATTGAGGAACCACCATTTACGGGCAGCGATGCCCAGAAATCCATATTATTTTCTTTTACAATTTGGGATGTTACGAATATTTGCGAATGATTTGCATAATTTTATACATTCGCATCCACTTCAAGCGATGCAAATGTTTGCGAAAATGCGAATGCGAATGTGTGTAGGTCGTGTCGTGTAGTCGCTCGCGACCACTCGTCTCACTTTGGGCAGAGTCGGTTTTTCTGCACAAATCAAATTGCCGAACGTCTAGACGGTAGCATTTGTCTTGTATCAATTTGCCTACGCATGCGTTGGCCTAAGCTCGGCCAACATTTATTGCGGGCTTTACATAAAAATATGTATGTAGTTAGTGAGTTTTTCCCGTAGCACTAACATGTTACCTAGAAAAATACCAAGTGTAATTTGGCAATATTTTACGCCAATAGGAACGCCACGCGAACTGCATTGTTTGTGACAATAGTTATTCCACAATTTGGCGAACTAACTCGGCGCTGCGAACACATTAGAGAACTGTTGATTCCGAAGAATAAACCTTCACGTTCGCACATACGCATTCCCAAAATATTTAAAATATGACATTCGTAACATCCTTAATACAACAACAATACGAAAAGTTGAAATACGCGTGACTCATCCTCAGTAGAGCTCCAGTGGTTAAAGTTCCGATAAGCATTTCTAGTGTTTTAAACGATGTACGATAAAAAACGGGCCATTCCGAAAATTTTCATTATCGACAGCGAAATACCTATTAAAAAATATTTAGTTTATTCCAAGTCAATGTTGTAATTGATATGTCTTATGGGACAAACTATGAGCACATTTTTCATTTTTGCATGATGTAATTTATCGGAAATGGTCCGTAGATAGCTATAGTTATGAGATTAATTTTATGTACAGTTCGGCCGATATAATTTGGCCACTCTGAAGTTACAAGCTAAGGAGTGACAGGTATCATTAAAACTTATTGACATTATGTTACAAGGGTTTGACTTGGGTTTAGTACGAAACCGAGTTTAGCCTTACAGGCCGATTTACGCGCGAGTTTAGTCGCGCGAGTTTAGTCGCGCATACATAGCTTCATCTGGACAGACTGTTAAACTGAGCAGTACTGTAAAAACCAGCCAATGAAATCGCCAAAATATGATGTGATATTTTTGCCACAATTCGATTGGATGATTATAAACAGGGGGCGCTTTGGTGTTTATCGGCTGGTAAAATTTTGCAATAGCAATTAGTGTTCGGTCGGAAAATGTCTAAAACATCTAAAACACATCGGAAAAGATCTAAAAAAATTATGATGACAATTATTATTGCTATTAACAAACGGGATTCTGGAGGCCGGCTGAATGCGGCATAGCGCAACCTAACATCGGCACAGCTATGTCCCCTGACTGCCGATGGGCAGCAGCGTCGGCTGTGCGAGAAGCTGTGTCCTGCGATCCCCAACCTACATGCCCAGCATGCGGATTATGGGCATGCCTCCTGCTCATTAGGGGGAGTCCTATGTATACTAGTTGCTGCAAAATTTTATATATAAAACCAGCCGACCGTATGGTCTCGTGAATCAGCTAACTTCAGCGCAGCCAAGTTACTATCGTCCGCACTGTACGTACAGACACTGTACATTCTAGTTATGGGTTTATCTGCTCGTGAACTGTAAATATAGTTGTAGGCGGCGATTTAATCGCTTTATGTAAATGCAAACGCACCTCTGCGCTTTTTTCCTTTGAAACTATTTATTTATTTGTTTATTTTTAACGTTGTTTAGATAGACGTCTCTAAGACCTTCAGAGTTAGCGGTAGGCTACCTATTAGGTCACTAGTAATTAGCGTAGATATTTATGCATTAGGCGGCCTAGACTACGAATTAATAACGATGAAAAAACCAATGGTTTGTTAATCTAATGAAAAGCCATTTTGGTTTTCTGTCAATGTCCCGCGCATCATCCTACACTTAACGAAGCGTAGGCGCGAAAACGAGCGAAAACTTATTCGTATCGAAACGTAAAATGTTGACCAATGAGAAAGCGTAGATTCAAAATGACAAAGCGATCTTTGTCATTGGCCAAAATATTTTGTTACGCTTACTTGACGTGATGTATATTTTTGGCTGTTTAGATAATGAGTCTGGTTAATTCACAGGCAAATGTTGTATAAAATGTACGGGCTAGTGACCTAGTAGGCAGCTTCTTATCTACGAGAGACTTTGTTATTTTAGCTATTAGTTTAACTTATTAGTGAATTTATTCATTGTTTATTAGATCAATATCGGTTCTATATATATTTTAATGTAAATTAATCAATTTAATATTGAGCTTCACGCTGTAAATAAAGTTATTTCGTTACGATAACGGTTACCGGAACTCGTTGAGTTGTGGTAAAAATGACTTGTTGAGATTTGCAATGCAAAATTGTATGATAAAATAATTACTTATGTTAGTGAATAACAAGAACCATGGTATTTCCTATAATCGCCTAAATTATTTGTTATTAATCGTTTAGTCATTATTATTTATGTAGTATAGCGTATGACGTTTACTTTAATGCAATGTTATAGCGAATCAACGGTTTTTTGCACGACGCTAGTTGATTACATTTGACGAGTGAAAAGAAATTAGTTACAATCGTCATAACGGATGGTCCCTCTGACGCTCAGTAAACGATTTGACCAATCATAGCACAATCCTACACAAAAATATTAACTAAAGTCCGCGACTCGCGACCGATAAACGCGACGCTGCTATAGCAGAACTATAGTTATTAAAACAAACATTTTATTTTATAGCATAGGAATTTGTATCGTATTTCTATTTCGATAGGTTTGAATGTCCATTCATAAAAAATTGAAATCCCTTGCCGTCCCGGTCTGCGCAGGCCATTATTTTTTATTATTTATTTATTTATTTAATTCTTTATTGCACTATAGTACAATTGGTGGACATTTATATTTTATTTATGGTGGATATAGTACATTAATGCTAGGAAGCATTTTCTGCCAGTCAACCATGATGGGTAAAAAATTGTGGTTGGCGTGCACTTACAAAAAGAACAAGAAAAAGAAAATTATACATAAAAACACAAACAACAACTAACATACCAAACCATACTAAACAAATCGCCTTATAAAGAAAAAAAGAATATATGTTATATTTATATGTATATATATTATTATTATTGTTATTTTATCTTTAATGTTGTTAATGTGTTTTAATGGTTATGTACCTACCGTTTTTTATATTACTGTCTCATTCTATTAACTATATGTATATAAATACATATAAAATAACAATAATAATACTTACTACCAAATTACAGATAATTAAAACAAAACAAAGTAGGAGATAATATTAAGTAGCTAATTAGGTAGAACCAATGCTTGTCATTAGAACTGAAATAGAATTATAACTGAACAGAAATAAATAATTGTTGTAGGCGTTTCTCAACCATTTAAAACACTGCTGTCCTTAGAATTTAGAGGCCAAAGCACTTATATTTTACCGTATCGTAACATGTTGGCCAATGACAATTAATTATTTCGAAGCCCTTTTTCATTGGTCAAAATCTCACGATACGCTTACGATACATGTCAAAAAATATTCTTGCTTCTGCCTCTCTGTACTGTAACATCTATTTGATCATCACTAAAGCTCAAAAAAAAGGCCAGGTCAGGAGTACCCTAAACCGACGAACATGTATGAAGTATGTGATGAGAGTGAATGAAGCAAAAGAGGTATGCCAGGGTCGTAGCAAGTGTATATCCGTGCTCTCTGCGTACCCCTCTGGGAAAAGGCGTGACTGTATGTATGTATGTTTGTAAAGCTCAAATATTTGAGTAGCGTTTCATTATTCGAGTATATTTTTAATGTGGTGCTTAGTTTTTTTTTATATACTTTCTGGACCCACTGCTGGGCAAAGGTCTCCTCCATAGACTTCAAACATCTGTGTCCTGAGCTACATTAGTAGATTATGAATTCAAAATCATCATAGCAGTCCACTGCTGAACATAGGGAATGGCCTTTATTGGCCTTACTAATGAACATATTTCAAAAGGTAATCGATGCTTCTGGTAATAAAAATATTTGTATTTGTATTTGTATTTGCTTAGGCTATAGCCATCTCTTACCGTTGGATAATGACAAACAGTGACAGGGCTAACTTTGAACATTGGTTAATAACTAAGGCGTTCATAAGTAAGGGGGTATATAGATAAAGTGCATTCTAATTTCTTTTCACTCGTTAACTGTACCTACTACAGCATGGAAAAGACATTTCTTATAGTTTCAATAAGCCAGAATTCTAGTGCCTGCGCCTCTCCAAATTCAATTTATTATTGAAAACTTGAATATTTTAGTAATTATACTGTAAACAATTATTTATTTAAAAACAGCGTCTTTACTGTATAAATATGAGTTGGCCGATTCAAAGCTATGCCTTTTGCATGATTAAATCAATCTGATATCTAATCATGTAATTCATGTACTTCTAAAACAAAAAGGCCTTGATGAATTTCAACTTTATTGTAAATCAAAATGAATTTAACAAAGCAATGTTGATGGATTAGTTTAGGTAGAAACATATACGCCAATTAATTAAATGCTTTTTTTAGGCATTATATTTCATGCATTAGTCTAAAATTGTGTCAAATTGTGTGTAAAAGTGTCTGTTTGCGTCCGGGGCACTAGAAATCAGGTTTTGGTTATTAGTATAGTACCTATTTATTTTCTCGACATAATAACTTATTATAAGCTTATTTACCTAAAGTTGGCGAGAAGACACAACATGGAGCTGTTAAAACTACAGATTCCCAGGTATTCCGGATTTTTCTAGGAATGTATCTTATAAGAAACTTATTTAGATACGTAATCGAAGACACTTTTATTCCGACGCCTTCTTCACTAAAGTCGATTTTTCCGGAGTAAAAAAGAAACAATATTTTAAATTGATGATTTTTTGCTGAAATCCTATTTCTAGACGAAATATAAACCACTTTTATTCTTACGCAATTATCATTGAGGTCGATAGGATTTCCGGAGGAAAAACAAAACAAAGGTGAGTTTAGTCAAAAGAGGTGGTTTTAACGCTCCATATTGTCTTCTCGACAACTTTAGATAAATAACCGCCCGAATAACCGATCACAGATAATAACTAATGCCTATCAAAATAATTGATATTTGCAATTACCTACCTACGTATATTTAGGTAACGATCTTATTTGGAAGGTACGGTTCTACTTAATGCAGAAATAGCTTAACGTATCATGTGACAAAATACATCTGAACATAAATATGTAACTGTAGTTGTTGTACATCCAATTTTTATAGGCTTTCGTTAGACCGCTACTCACCTGTTGGTATAAAACGATCTTAAAATATTTAACTACGAAGAAATAAAAATATCATGTGAATATGTAATGCATTTTTAAAAATAATTATGTTTTTTATTGTTGTCACTTGAGTACAACTCAAGCTACTTTTGTCGGCGACCAAATCGTCTTATTTGGTGCTTGGTCACATTATCAATATCCACTCAGTTTTGTAATAATCAATATTGCATTGTTGCAATCGCGTCCTTATTGTGTAAGATGTAATTTTCTAATGTGTACATTATTTCTTTTTCGTGGCCTTATAAATGTTATGACGCTCTATTTCTTCTGGCTGTATATGTATATCAGTTGTGCTATGTTTACGGAGTCTTCATACTTGAGAATGACTAAAATATATGTTTATGTTAAAACTATTTTTCCGAAATTTCCTATTTATTTTTTGCTTAAACAGCCATTTTCCGTCATAGTACTGTTTCGGAAGCGACAAGGAAGCGCCTATAATCATTGAATGTAATGTGCTAAATTAAGTAACATTTTATAATTAGGTGTTTTACGCCCAGTATTCAGGTACTTTTGTAACTAAACTATACACAAAGCTTCGTGTTCTGGTTATTATAACAAAATAAACTGCTTTTACGAAACAATCACTTACGTAGAAAATGAAACTCTTTATCGGTGTGATTTCGGCACGGGTTGTTCAGGTCATAATGATCTAACTATATCAAAGTCTTGAAATGTTCATAATATGTATAGACTAAATTGCTTGTATAAAGAACTCGTTTTTGCTATACAAATTGGCAGCTATCAGAATTTTTCTATAAACTTATTAATAGGTTGTGCCCATAGATGTAATTGTACCATAATAACATGTATTAGAGCAAAATATAGTCAAGGTAATATATACCCATTATATGTTTAATCTACTGACCTTTTAAAATACAGTAAAAAGTATTAATATCAAGAATGGATGTAATTAGCATTGGCACTGTTATGCACACAGAAAATGGTGGGTGTTTTCTTACGTGACTGAAATTATCCGATGGAATATTTTGTCACGTGGAATAGTGACATTGATTATATGCTCAGTAAAAAGCCGTGAAAAGTACACAGCTACCATTCCATTGAAAATTTTAATCGAAGTTGAGGATTTTAAAGTTGATTGTTAAGATATTTTTGAAAGGTTCAGCTGTATTTGAAACAGTAAGTTGTACAGTCATTTTGAATCAACACGACCGTTTTCTGCAGTCTGTTACTTGATAATTGTAATTTAATATAACTATGTAAAGTTTGACAGCGAGGATTTATCATAAGAACAATCGAAAGACAGGCATGTATATTAATTTCGTAAGTTATATTTCTTTGTTCTAACCTAGTGAGACACTACAAGCCTACGATCTATTATATGAATAGTGGATTCTCTTGATAATTATTGTGTTTTATTCATAAGTTAAAATTATTCAGAAACGTAAAAACTATAGCGACCCGCACTATGGTTGAGAAACACTTGTTCGGGGGAAACGGCATGTTATCTACACACTAGATAAACTACTCAAAGATTCATAAGTATAATATTTTCCCCAAATACCCACCAATATATTTATTACCCAGCAGTGGGTATTATATAAGAGGATAGAGTCTTGGCCCAGTAGTGGGTACTGCTGGGCCAAGACTCTATCCTCTTCCACATCTTGTATGCGGTCGAATTTGTTCCCATCATCTGAGCATAGGCCGACTGCGCGGCCACCATCATCATCATTATCATTTCAGCCATTTTCGGCCCACTATTGGGCATAGACCTTTGCCAGTTACCTACCTCGACACTGCGCTAGTCGGAACCAGATGCCACCCATGGTTTTGCGGTGGCTATTATGTTAAATATCACAAAGATTTTTTAAGATTAACTCTGGTATCGGTGAACTTAGGCATTATAGTTTTACCGCAACCGCTGTTCCACTCCTTAGCGCGGGGAGGGACGTTTATGTCAGACTCACGAGATAAACATCCAGACGTATCGCGCGTTATCTCGTGATATCAAGGACCGTGTTTAATTTTAAAGTGGCTGAATATTTACATATTTATGTATAAACTAGCTGCGCCCCGCGGCTTCGCCCGCGTGAAAATGTATGTGTCAAAACGTGTTTCATTTTTTACATGTTTAATTTTACCAAGTTTTGCTCGGAATAAAAAGTACCAACATATTATTACTGCAGTACCTAGCCGTACCCGTTCCCGTTCCCACTCTCACTCCCTTTTTCGTTCCCGTTTCCGCTCCTGTTCGCGTTGGTCACCAATTCAACAGCCGGTTAAGTATGACGAATTTTAATAAACCTACCTAACTTGAGAAATGATTGTTTCGCCATACAAACTTTCATCCCGTTTCATACCCTCTTCAAGCTTTATTTTCGCTACAAAAAATATGAAATAAAAATTACAATATTGTAAACCGATATGGTAAGATTTGTTGGACAATAACGATCTCATGTGTACTCTTGCTCTTTTTTTTCGGCTTACAGCTCGCCGCGCTTTCCTAAAGCGGTGAATTCACTAGACAGACATGTAATTGCATTCCCCGCTTACACTAAAAAACATTGCACACACCTATAGTAGCGAGGTCCGGCGAGCATGTCTGTCTAGTGAATTCACCGCTTGAGGCGACTATAAGGGTCAAACCTCCCTCTCGCTCGCATTATTTAACATTTTTGAACATATAAAATCCCTGAATGTAGTTATGCAAAACAGCAAACCTTCACGGCCTAGAAAATAACAAAACAAAGGTTCAGCAAGAATATCATGTTGAACCCAAAACGTTTTCCTACCAAAAAATTGGCACCAAAATTGATCACATTGGTATCAGTTTTTTTGGTAAGAAAACGTGATAGAATCAAAATGATATTATTGCTGAACCTTTGTATTGTTATTTTCTAGGCCGTGAAGGTTTGCTATTTTGCATAACTACATTCAGTGATTTTATATTCTCAAAATGGTTGCATAGTGCGAGCGAGAGGGAGGTCTGACCCTTATAGTCGCCTAAAGGCGCGGTACAGTGATATAGGTAAAACTATATTAAATAAAACAGCGAATAACAAACCTACTAATTTATTACTATAGTCTAGAAGCCGGGATCCCACGCTGTTCTTTCGGCGGCGTCCACCATCTTATAGCATACTATCGTATCACCCGGCTGTACCTGCAATATCATACCTTTGGTTTAATTCCAACACAGAACAGACAGTAGACAGATGATGTACAACAGAGGTTCCGACAACAGTGTCTGAGCATATATATATCATAATATGACTTCTCTTGATCATAGACGCTTATGATGATGATAATTTTCCCCAAAAACTATTAAACAAAAATAAACAATGCTGGACGTTATCGACTAGCATTATACATTTTTAAGCTATTGCATAGCTTCTATCGAGGGCCTTGAGCGCGAGGACCAAATCCAGAAATTCCGTAACGAAAAAAAACCTCACGCTCCCCACTTTTACTTAATTTTATAATCTGTTGCTTGGAAATAGAGTTCATATTCAAACTTTTGTATTCTATTAGTTCTTCGTCGCAACGTCGCAGCGCTAGTGTTCAACACAGTAAAGATAGCTACACGTCCATGATTGGCCTCTGACATGAACTGACGTCTGACGTTTTTCACCTGAATCTAATTTCAGATTTGTTTTGAAATTTCTGTCATCACAATGTTTTCTTTGGAATTTTTATCGCTTTTAGATGTTTATGTGTTTCAATTATAAGTGAAATCGTATAAAATGGGTGCTACTAAATGTAGTGTCCCTACGTGTGAATCAAAAAATGATAGTGGTATCATAATACACTGTTTTCTGCAAACGCCCTTTAAGCAAAGTTTGTGGCTTAGTCAAATAAACTCTACATTTTTGAATTCACCTAAAATTAATAAACTAATGGAAAAAAAGTTTGTTCCAAACATTTCGTGCGTAAATTTTACAAAAACGGTTGTCTTATAAGCATAATTATTGCGCGACCAACTCTGTTTACGGCGGCTGAAATTTGCAGTGGGATTCCAAAAGATAGACAAAGTGAGTAGATTCCCATGTACTCTTAATATACTATTTCAAACTTGTAAAATAAGCATCGTACGAAACGAATTCATCAATTTCATTCGTTTTTGAATATTCAAAAATTATGTAGGTAAGAATAGGGCTGTGTAAAACACCTATCAACTACATTTTATCGACTATAGATGTTTTGACAAACATCTATGGACGAAAGGTGTTTATGCGTATAAGTTAGATACCTACTACATACTCGGATTATTAAGCTATTGCATAGCTTCTATCGAGGGCCTTGAGCGCGGGGACCGAATCCAGAAATTCCGTAACGAAAAAAACCTCACGCTCCCCACTCCGACGGGCACGGAGGTGTGGCTTGAAGGCCGTGCATTGTCTAACGTCGTTTCTTTTCGGCAGTCTTCGACACGGTGTTTGTGTGCGTGCAACTAGACGTATTGTAGGACCCTACGAAGCTCGCACGAATCGAGACGATCACCACGCTCAAAAAGTGTAACTTGAATTAATATCAAAGAAAAAGAAATACTGCATAAATAAAATAAATAAATAATTATAATTGCATAAGTTGATACAAAATGCTATGCAATAGCTTTACCGCGGCAGTCCCCGAGTGCCACACGTCTTTTTATCATGTAGCCCCAATCTAAGCTAACTGTGGGAACCACCTGATTGATATACTACTTACATACTTTTTTTTTGTAAATACATACATAGAAAGCACCCAGACCCGAGACAAACATTGGTCCCGCAGCGGGAATCGAACACGCAACCTTCTGCGTCTTTCATTTCAGTTGCGAGATGCAAGTTTGATATCCGATGCAGGACAAATATATAAATTACTACAAGTATGAAGATAGCTTACACATTACGCAATTTAAAGTGGATACCTCTAACTATAAACAATTAATAGAAGGTACCTACTTCAACATTGGTATCCTCGAACCGCAGACCGCACTCCATGTCTCGTTTGATGGAGGCCACTTCTTCTTTCAGGTGCTTCATAGAGGCCAGTTTACCTGTCAACAGTTGAACAAACTAAGTCACCTTCCTTTTGTGTTTAAGCTAGTGGCCAGATTTCAGATTTCATTAATTTACCTTATCGTTACATAATATAACAGGCAAGTCAAAAAATAAATATTTTTTTTTATATATAGAATTAAATATTTTTATAAGTAGGTACTACATTAAAATATATTGTGCCGACCACAGTTCAGTTCAGTTCATTTATTCGTAACATTAAATTACATGTCATAAATATAAAATTAAAATCATGAACATTTATACATTAAACATAAATCACAAAAAATATTTTAAAAATTCCACGATCTTATAATAAGACTAGCTGACCCGCTCGCAACTTCGTTTGCGTTTATACTCTTTTTTTACGTATGTCCTTTCATGTGAAATGTTTCCCAAGCCCGGTAATTTGATTCGGAACCCTAAATATGAATGGAATAAAAAGTACCTACTTATAACTACATTACCTACCCCTTAATGTTGTAATATGTAAGTACCTGTCCCCGTTGTCCTTTTTTCGTTCCTGTTTCCGTTGGCAACCCGTCGCCAAGTTAACAGCCGGTATAGGTATGATGAATTTTTATATGCCTAACTCTTGATATGATTGGTTACCCATGCAACCTTTCATCACATAAATCACCCTATTTAAGTTTTATTTTCGCTACAAAAAGCAGCAAGTCCTTCTCCAAGGTCTCCAAGGTCCCACCCATGGTTCAGCGCTTTAGGTGTTAATTTATTTTCGTTAAAGTCTCTATGAAAAATCTCAAGCTTTACGTAAAAAAACTTGCTATCCCCGTGTGCCCATGGTATTCAAATATCCAAGAACAAATGAATGAAATTGAAATTTCGAATTCTAATCCGATTTGAATGTTATTTTTTATTTGACATTCCAATTTTAAAGAGTATCGCATTGCACTAAGCTTTCAAGGCTCCCCCACACAGGTGTGTTAATATCGCATGCGTTATTGCGATAATGCGTCCCAATTCTTTGCACATAATTGCGTTATCGCAGCAGTATGTAACTTTTTAGCCGTCATACTCGTACATATGAATACATAATGTACAAAAATTCTACAGATCTCACACTACGCGCAACTATCAAAGGCATTGAAAATGTAATTTAGAAATAAAGCACACGATAATATTTGACTATAATGTACTGACGAAAAAGTGAACGGAGCGCAGAGTGGCTTTGCGCGTAAAGGCCCTTCTACTGCCTACAGTTTTTGTCCGTCTGCCTCCTAAGATGGCTCAAGCGGTAGCTTAATTCAATCTCGAGATATCATTTTTTCCGTTTCTTGAATAGCGAGCTCAAAAAAGTAGTTGGGAAATTCTCGATCCAGAAAATTGTTGAATTTTGCCAAATTTAGGAAAATCTCAAAAAGTTACCACCTGATTTTGTAAATTCAAATTGCACTTTGAAGCCCTCCGGCAGACGAAAATATTGACATAACTTTGACTGATCACTTTATTCACCTACACATCTTTTTTTATGCATGTGACGAATTTACTTTCAATGTATGGAGTTTCAAAAATGTGACGAATTCACTTTGTGGCAAATATGTTGTATTTGCCACAAAGTGAATTCCCCCTTCATATCTGTGAAACTACAGGCAATTTTATGAATCGGGGCACTATACTCGATCAGAAAAACTTAAACATTTTCAATATTTGCGCATGCGATATTGCGATATATTCTGTTATATTGTCTGATATTATCGCCGATTCGTACCTATGCACCTGTGTGTAGGAGGCCTTTATGTGAGAACAACGTTTTTTGAATAAATTTGGAATGAGTTTTCAAACACGACAGTGTCAAAATAAAATGGCATAACATGTGTCACTAAGGAGTATTGATATCAACTTCGACACAAATCACCCCTAAAATAACTTTCTACCCCTTTTTAACCCCGATAGGCGATAAATTTCAATAATATACGAAACAGATCTTTCATCAATTTTGTTAAAGAATGTTTATGCAAAATTTAAAGAAGATTGGACCAAGGAATCACGTTGGTCCATACAAACTTTGCCCACGTTTTTCACCCCTTTAGGGGTAGAATCTTGAATAATCCTTTCTTTTCGGATGCTTACATCATACAAAGAACACGCCCTCCAAGTTTCAGGTCTCTACGATCAGCGGTTTAGGCTGTGCGTTGATCCGTCAGTCATTCAGGACAAAGGATTTTATATGTATAGATTACCCTCCATTAAGGTATTTTTTTCAAAAACCTGGTATGCGGTCTTTTATTATTTAATATTCAAAGTGTTCTGACGAAGTTTCAAGAAAATCACACCACGCGTTAAGATTTTCCCATACAAACTTTACCACCCCATTTCAACCCCCTCGAGGACTATTTCAAATTTTCAATGACACCAATCTTCATTGATTGTTTGGAATATTACATGTCCCAGGTATCAAGTTTCTAAGTTCAAGGAATACGATTTTTCATACAAACATTTTTACCCCTTTTCACCCTCTTAGGGGTTGAATTTTCCAAAATCGTTTCTTAGTGAGCGCCTACACCCTACAAAGAATACTTGTGCCAAATTTCAGATCTGTAGACCCTGTAGTTTCTGAGATTTCGTGATGAGTGTGTCAGTGAGTGAGTGAGGATAGTTCTCTTTTATATATATAGATTGCTGAATTAGCCAGTTTTTTAGCTTTAGCTTGAAGGATTGCGTTGATTGTGTACTTGTGTGTACCACACACCTTACAGATCATAAAATGACATAACATTAAATGCAAAAATGAAAAATATTTATTTGCAGCTAAAAAACTAGAAGCTATTAACATGTCGGTACATATCTAATAATTTTGAGCATAGAAAATACATGGATAACTTAACAATAGTGCAGAGTAAGTACCTAGTACCTAGTACTTCATGATGCCTAGACTTAAAAGTTACTCTTATTTTTCCTTGTATTAATGTGGTGATCAATAAAGTGTTATCTATCTATCTATATATCTAGTTTAGGAACTGACTACGATATAATTATGAGTTGGACATACATTACAAAATATATGATCGCCTTCGAGGACTGCGGTTGTATCTTATTGCTAATCACACTTACACCTAATTAATTATTGCGGCCTTCACACTAGGCAAGCTTGTATCGTGAAGACCATTGCAATAGATTTACCAGTATTCATTATAGGACCTCGGTCGCACAAAATTACAATGGTTTATAAATAAATGCTATCCAGATTAATGCCATTGTGCAGGTAAGTTAATAATTAAAAAATATAAGTAAATATAACGCAATATTTCATTTTATCTTGGATATTTCTAGAAATTAATAGAAATGCCTAAGACACCAACTTAAAATTTGTTCTGTTTTGTCGTATGAGAGAGTTTGTAACCACTTATTTATTATCATTTTGCTTCATTGACTGATTTGTTTTTTAAATCACAATTACTAATCAAATAAATGACTTACTCATGAATTCGCTCATGCTATAAAACTCTATTGTCGGTTGTCGGTAGGTTTTACACCACCTACGGATCTCCGTCATAACTTAGCGACTGAAAAAGCCAGGACTAACATCTTAACGTGTCTTCCGAAGCCTGTAGAGGGCGTTCCTCGCTAGGGCCCCGCGCACGCAGCGACACCCCGCCACTTGTTGTTGATAGTGTACCTTGGAACACGACCTCCTGTCCCCTGACGAGTCTGTAGAGGGCGTTCCTCGCTAGGGCCCCGCGCACGCAGCGACACCCCGCCACTTGTTGTTGATAGTGTACCTTGGAACACGACCTCCTGTCCCCTGACGAGTCTGTAGAGGGCGTTCCTCGCTAGGGCCCCGCGCACGCAGCGACACCCCGCCACTTGTTGTTGATAGTGTACCTTGGAACACGACCTCCTGTCCCCTGACGAGTCTGTAGAGGGCGTTCCTCGCTAGGGCCCCGCGCACGCAGCGACACCCCGCCACTGGCACCTTCTTCTTGCCTTCCGTCACCAAGAACTGTTGGAGCACGTTCGCTTCGCCTGTTAATAAATACAATACATTTATTGCTTTACCGTGGTGATCATTGAAAACAGAAAGAAATAGAATAACATTTATTTCGACACGGGTACACAACAATGCTTAGGTACAAAATAAAGGAGAGATCAAAAAACATGATTTATATTATAGATAAATGTAAATTGAGGAGCCCCATAACCCTGTGTCGAAAAAGGGGTTGGCTCAGCATGTGCTGAACGGTGAACGTTCAGCGCTGTTTTTCAGCCAAAAACCATAAAGCAATTGGCGCTACGAACGACATGTTGGGTGGCAAATAAATATAATATAGTATAACTTCTTACATAATAATAACAATACATAAATTTGTAAATATAAATGCAATTAATTTAAATTAAAATGTGCTAATATACATACAAAAGAAAAAGCATAAAAATAAAAGTACGTTAGATGCAGCGGTTCTCGGTCGGTAACTACTTAGGCGACGCGTGGGCGCAGCCGAGTGATCGGCTCGGACGAGCGATAAAGATTTGCTTACTAAGCAATATACGCGAATGCAAGTGTGCTGGAGTTGGAAAGAACAGATCTGTCGAAGTTCATAGGCATATAGTTTGTGAAACATGAACCTTACTGATACACAAGAAAATTAAATAAAAAGAACGATTCCTTACAAAAAATAAAGGTAAGTTATGTAACTTATATTATAACTAATATTGTTATAAACAGTACTTACGCTATTGAAGCTCAGAGAAGGTAAATGAGTAAGCTGGCTATATAAACGAGGTGTTATTGTTTATGTTGCCAAGCTTTCTCTGAGCTTCAACTAAAAAGGCTTTAAGTTTGTTTCTAAAATTATTTTTATTTTTTAGATTCCTAACTGGCGGGGGTATATTATCCCAACACTTGGACGCTGCGTATCGGAAACTATCACGGATGTTACAGGTTATTATGTATCCTAGCTTCCGGCCGTGGCTCGCCTGCTATCCGGATATACCTGAGTTAACCCAGGACTTAACTATGAATGTTCCAATTTTCATACAAAACCGTCACGGAATTGAGGGGGAACAGACATACTCACGCACACACAAACTTTCACACTTATAAATAAGTGTGATATATTACGTCCTTACATTTAAATTGGCGTTTTGTATGGAGAATTTTGAGAAAATTGATTTCTCAATACATACATTTTTGTATTTTTTCTGGAAACTACAAATCCTATTCACCTAAAATGTTGTGTGTGTAATTGGACAACATTGTATTGTGAAAAGCATGCGTAGCGTTTTCTTTTTTAAGAAAACTAACAATTAAAAAATAAAACCAATTCATTCAGCATTGAAAGTGAGACAACTCATGAAATGAACTGGTTTTAAGTTTTATTTTTTGGTTTTTCTAGTATTTATTGAATTTTAAATTTTTGCAATAATATTAAGGGGCCTCCGGAGGACGAATTGCCCATACAAACGTAATACCAACACACACACACACAAGCCTATATCAGTCCACTGCTGGACATAGGCCTCCCCTAATAAAGGGGGATATGCCCGTAATCCCCACGCTGGGCATGCGGGTTGGGGATCGCAGGGCACAGCTTCTCGCACCACCGACGCTGCTGCCCGTCAGTGGCCAGGGGATTTAGCTGTGCCGATGTACGCTGTGCTATGCCGCAATCAGCCGGCCGCCAGAGCCTCGTTCGTTTTTTAGCAGGGTGCACCACGTGCAAGTGAGGTTGGCTTGAGTTCCGAAGATAGGGGTTAGAACCCCGTACACCCCAACGTAATACCAAAATGATTTCAAATTTAAGCATATTCCCACTATATTATTGTATTATTTGTATTCCAATAGTATTTATCTAGGTTCCTGGATAGGTTTTTTTTACAAAATACGTATCTAAAATGAATTAAAAGCCAATAATAGCATTTTGCACATTTTTATGCCAAAATTGACCACTTTTCTTCCCCTTTGTTTTGTATTAAAAACAACAATATCTTACGTGTCGTTTAATTAGGAACATAGCATATATTATCTAGTTACAGAATAACAATACTTTGTAAAGAATACATAAAGTTTTCAGTCATCATTTTTGTTATTACGGAACACAACCGAAATTCTTAGAAAATGTTGAACGGCCAATATTGCTATCCCACCCGCACGGCTGAATCATCCATCAGCTAAACAGAGATGCGATACACGGGGCGATTCTTTGCCTGCGTCTCGAATTGGAGTTGCGAGCGACGTTCGCCGCATTCTTAAGTTAAGAATATAAATTAATTTTGTCTACGACTGTTAACTTAAATTGCGTTTAGCGGTAGAGCACACATTATACGCGACCGAAGTTCAGTTCAACTGCCGACGAAGATTCGGGGCGGGGAAAAACAAAAGTTACGCAACTGAATTTCTGCCGAAGTTCGGCGTTTATGATGAACGAACGACGGCCGAATACGTCGGAACTTAAAATCAGCTGCGGAATTTCCGTCGCGTAATTTCGGCATAGTGTGTTTAGACACTTAGGACTTAATATTATGATGAATGATATATCATTACCTAAAACCTCCTCCTCTTGCGACTTGGGTATCCTGGCGCTGATCTCTTCTTTGACGTCGTCCACGAGTCTGTAGATGACGTTATGTTTCTTCAATGGTATCGCCTTTCTCTTAGCGTCGACGGCGAGAGGCGGCGGGCAGTCCACGTTGAACGCGTATATCACAGCGTTGAACGCTTCGGCTATCTGAATATATAACATTTAAATTGAAAAATATTAGTATTGTATAGTAGTAGAGTTCTTTGTGAAGGGCTCGTCCGGGAGGTACTGTCACGATGCCTATACCTGCCGTGAAGCAGCATTCCTGTGTTTCGGTTTGAAGGGTGTGGGTGTCTGTGAAATTACAGACACAAGAACCTTATCAGCCTCATGTTCCAAAAATGCGTGATCTACGATGCAATGCTTGATAAGCATTACATATCACATATGTAATGCTTATCGCTTAAGGCGACGATACATGTCAAACCTCCCTCTCGCTCGCACTATTCAACATTTTTGAAGATATAAAATCACTGAATGTAGTTATGCAAAATAGCAAACCTTCACGGCCTAGAAAATAACAAAACAAAGGTTCAGCAAGAATATCATAATGAACCCAACACGTTTTCCTACCAAAAAATTTGCATCACATTGCTACAAGTTTGTGAGCGTTGAAAACGTGATAGAATCAAAATGATATTATTGCTGAACCTTTGTATTGTTATTTTCTAGGCCGTGAAGGTTTGCTATTTTGCATAACTACATTCAGTCATTTTATATCTTCATAAATGTTGAATAGTGCGAGCGAGAGGGAGGTTTGACATGTATCGTCAACTTAACATCAGGTGTACCATGTGCTTGTTTCATCTTCAGTGTACAATAAAAAAGTTTAGTAATCATCATGAGCCATTTTCGGCCGTCTGCTGAGCGTAAGCCGCCGACGGTTTTTCTGATATCGTCGACCCATCTCGCCTTCTAGTTAATATTTAGTAATAATATTACAACATTAATTAAGTATTATTTAGGTCAGTTACATTGTGCGCCCTGTAATAGGACCTTCAAGACAAAATTCGGCTTAAACAAAAGAATCATACAAACATTTTTAAAATTGTTTAAGAAATTTATCCTGTAGTTCGCGGATTATGTCCGAGCAAACTACCAAACAAACAAAAATAATACGATATTTTCCCAAATACTTTTTTAAACATCTTCATTTCAAACTACTCTGTCAAGAAAGTACCGGGAAAAGATCAATAATACACAAAATGTTACTTATTCATCCAAATTTATTTTTATACTTTCAAATTATGCTCAATCTGAAACGATACAATTACGCTAACGAATAATCATCAAAATATTTTTTTAATGCTTTATCGCCACGAATTCAACTTTATGTCTTCTACCGAATGAAAAGGGGTGCCACGAAGTGGTAATTCGAGATGAGGAAAAAGAAACAATACGGCTGAAGTCATATCTGGTATACGGTGGTTACTCGATGGTATTTGTTGAGTTTTTGGTTAAAAATTCGATTGCAATGATGGCCTTGTGCGAAGTCGCATTATCGTGGGGAGAATTTTCTTTCAACAAAGCTGTCCTTTTTCTTCGAATTTGCTCTCTTATGCGGTGCTAAATAAAAAATAAAAAATAAAAATCGTTTATTTCAGACCATAGTCCATAAAAATGGTTAAACTTAAAACATAAATAGATTAAAATTACTAAATAATTGTAATT
The DNA here is from genome assembly GCA_951804965.1 of Horisme vitalbata. Classification (NCBI taxonomy): domain Eukaryota; kingdom Metazoa; phylum Arthropoda; class Insecta; order Lepidoptera; family Geometridae; genus Horisme; species Horisme vitalbata. The sequence continues at coordinate 2,374,222 of OX638095.1, read as the reverse complement.
TGTATTCAAACATAACATAAATAGATTAAAATTACTAAATAATTGTAATTTGTATTCAATTATTTAGTAATTTTAATCTATTTATGTTTTAAGTTTAACCATTTTTATGGAATATGGTTTGAAATAAACGATTTTTATTTTTTATTTAACACCGCATTGATTCGTGAGGCACAAAAAGTTTGGCGGCTATCTTTCGCAAACTTGAAGGAGGATTTTCATTTCACTTTTGCGATGTCAACTTCAGTTGCAGAAGCTGATGTCCTACCATAGTGAGGCAAATCTTCTATCACATCTCGACCGCTTTTGAATGCTTTGTACCACTCATAAGCACACGTCTTTGATTAAATCGATTCACCGTAAACTCTTTGTTCGATGTTTTTGTCCATTATGAAATTCTCAATACACACAAGATGTGATGTTACTAAAAAAGCACTGTATTTAATCTAATAAACTGATGAAACTCAAACTCCGCGTCAAAATGGAAAACAGTAGTGCCAATCTAATAACAACAAATAAAATATTTATATTTTTTTATTTATATTTATTTAAATTTTACATTACCATTACAGTATGGAACCAAGGCGACAATGGAAATCCATATATATTTGGAACCATAAGCAAATCATCCATTCCACATACTTTTTTGACTGAATGTATAACACAGCTTGTTTTATATTTTTAAATTAGTAGGGTTTCATCATCAGCCACTGCCAGTCTACTGCTGGACGTAGGCTGATGATCGCTGGGCATAGGATTTCACCTTCCACCTGTTGATCAAACACCAAAACGACTAGAAAGAAAAGTCAATCCGCCATCTTGGGATGCGCCATATTGGATTTTGAATGACGTCACGTTTATTACATCACTCACCTCTAAATCATTGGGCGTGACAGGTCCCACTCCGAAATGTACCAAGTTGAGTCGCACTCGATCGTGTTCGTCGTATGTTTCCAAGATGTCTAAAATAGCCTCCACTGATCCGTCAACGTCGCCTGCAAAAAACGGATAAGTGCGAGTCAAAATCGAGGCTTCGTCCATAAAGTCATTTATAACATTAAATGGTAGAAAATATTGCACCACCTTTATTTAATTTATGATATGTGCATAACGAGTATATTCGACATAGAACTAAAGTTGATGACATAGCTCAGAGAATTAGCAAGCTGAAGTGGCAATGGGCTGGCCATGTCTGCCGAAGAACCGATAACCGTGGGGGTTCCTCTTATAAACGAGTTCTTGAGTGGAGACCGCGGCTCGGCAAACGTAGTGTAGTACGCCCTCCGGCCAGGTGGAGTGACGATTTGCGAAAGGCTGCTGGTAGAAGCTGGATGCGTCGAGCTCAGAACAGGGCGCAATGGCGCTCATTAGGGGAGGCCTATGTCCAGCAGTGGACTGCTATAGATAGATAGATAGAAATTTCATTATTGCACAAGATAAAATACAAGTACACAGGCAACCTTAATGCTAAATAGCATTTTCTTCCAGATAACCTTTGTGTAGTGTGGAGATAGATTGGTAGTGCTGCAAATTCTATATATATTCTATATGCAAATGCTATAGGCTGATGATGATGATGATGATGATGATGTTCATAGCATAGGAATGATTGATAAAATTGCGTTTTTTTCTTCTTGATGTTATTACATTGAAAAGTGAACAAGTGTAACTAATCAACATCTTGAGAATGGTAAGCGAAGCGAGCTATATTAGAGCGCAGCAAGTCACTTTCCATTATATATTTTTGACTACAACATTTTTTTAGTGTAGGATTTGCCTGTGATTTTAGATCTAAGTTTTCCTTATACAGTTTTGCTAATTAAGTTCACTATATATCCTATAAACTCAGTTCAGCCGCGTTTAACATAACTTTGATTTATACAATCAACATAAGACGTGTCCTACATCATCTTCTGCCTTAGCCCACCGACTACCACACTACAAGCCACAGTATGTATCAACCCTAACTAGCTTAGTTAAAATCTCGTAAGTGCTGCAACTAACATATCCATGTATGTCTAATATCATCTCTTTCTTTAGAACAATGGTTAGCAGTTTATATTTATACATAGCTCGCTTAGGTACCATATGTTCATACAGATAGAGATAGCTGACTTGTCATACTTATTAAATATTGGAAATAACACTATTGATTTTCCCCAACTACTTAGCAATTATGGTTGCGCGTAAATTTTGTTGCATTAGGAAAGCCTAGCGTTCTTTTTGTAGCCTGTAGATTATTTAACACTTTAGCAAAGGCAAATTATGAAGTAGATATCTTCAAACACTCTTAAATACGTTTTTTTATTGAATAAATAAATCTCGTAAGCGCAGCGAGCCCCGGTTCATACCTTTGACCAGCACATTGAGCGTGGGATGCGTATCTTCTTGTATCATCTTCTCTCTGGGGCCGGTGGGCCTCAGCTTGAAGCGGCCCATGGCGCGCTTCTTGGCCAACAACGCCTTGTACTCCTGTTTGTGTTCGGCTTCCTTCGCCGCTATCACTTCTGAATCAGCGGCTTGCTTCTCTTTCATGCGGAGATTGTGCCGCCATTTCATCACCTCGGCAGCGCGTTTCTGGCGACATAACATGAATAATTAATAAATTAATAACAATTTTTTTTTATTCACACTTAGAACTTAGATAATAGATCACAGAACACAAACAGGAGTACAAGGCGATGTTGGCCAAGAAGCGCGCCATGGGCCGCTTCAAGCTGAGGCCCACCGGCCCCAGAGAGAAGATGATACAAGAAGATACGCATCCCACGCTCAATGTGCTGGTCAAAGGTATGCACCGGGGCTCTCTGCGCTTACGAGATTTATTTGTTAAATAAAAAAAGTATTTAATAGTGTTTGTTGAAGATAGCTACATTAAACATGAAACAAGTATTAGGTATTATGTTAAACTTAGTGCCCTGGTAGCCTAGACTAGATTTTCTGTATCCCGACTGTTAAAATAACTTTTCAGCTTTGTACTTATATAATTTGATAAAAAATTACAATGCTGTTTGTAAATGAGAATGAACTTAAGTTTAAATTTGTTCTTAAGTTGATGGTGGCTTAGAATTTGTGCGAGTTAATACACATGCTTAGATAAAATAAGCCTCCACTCAGCAAAACATATGACACGAATTTAACACGATGTAACTTTACGGTCTATAAGCAAGAACGAATGTCGTTTTTGTTTATTATTTTAGAATACACATGTGTACATTCCTCCTGCCCGCACGAAGCGCCACTTTTCTCTTTAGGTCCTTAGCTAAGGAATGGAATGCCCTTCCGGCGTCAATGTTTCCCGGTCGCTATGACTTAGTCTTCAAGCGATGAGTAAATAGGTACTTGCCTAGAGCAAGCGTGTTACATCGTCGACCGCATCTTCACTTACCAACAGGTGAGATGGCGGTCAAACGTAAGCCTATAAACTATAAAAAAAATACATCTTTGCTCAGATTCAAAGAGATTTAAGAGTTACTGGCCTCTGATCATGGTTTATGGATACAGGCCTAAGTAGCAAACGTATACAATATATCTAGTAGAGCACATTATCGGCCACCCACCTCCGAGCTGACTTCCAAGACCTGGTCGCCGGCCGCGGGCAGCTCCCTCCAGCCGAGCACCTGCGCCGGCCGAGACGGCGGCGCCTCCTGCAGCACGCTGCCGTCCGCTGCGAGCAACACTCGCACCTGCAGACAACGTACACCTCATTGTTATCTAACTACCTACCGTTCGCGGCTTCGCTCGCGTTCTACCTAGATAGAAGGTACGAATAAGCTACGTTCCAGAATAATATCAAAAATATAGTAGAAGCTGAAATTTTGCATTTTAGATATTCTTAGATTATCAAACTCAAAATTGAAGCCGCTTCTCATAAATGTATTTTGACGAACCCAAGTTCCAAAGTTTTCCAACGGCTAAATAAAGAATATGAATATGAATAAAACTTCTAAGAAAACGCAATCAAAAGTATATTTGATACTCTCAATGTAATCAAAACCTATAGGGTACTCTCGACAACTATAGGGCAGTAGGTCATTATAATGGGATACCTTTGCCCACCCGGTGCCAGCTACAATGACAGCCCCTCTTCTCAGCGTCCCTCTTTGAACTAAAACCGTCGCTTGTTTCCTGTCGAATAATGTTTATGTCCATTAATGTTTTCAATGGAGAATACGTATACAAAATTTCAAAGTAATAACTCTCATAGTTTAACGAATAAAATTGGTTTATCTCAAAAAACTGGTACCAATGTGATCAATTTTGGTGCAATTTTTGTGGTAGGAAAACGTGTTGGGTTCAACATAGTACAATAGTGCGAGCAAGACGGAGGTTTGACATGTATCGTCGCCTCTTTACTCGCGTCCTAAAGTACAAAAGGTAAAGTATTCACGCTAAAGCTATTGTACGGCATAATCTGAAAATGTACACTTAGTAATGTAGGTCTACAACAACAGCAACCTTTCTATCACTCTATCAGTACAATGCTGGACATAATACAATAGTCCTCCCCTAATCAAGTAGGGGTCCAGTAATAGTAGTTCTAGACTAGTAATAACATAATAGGCTATAGTAATATTTCAGTATTCGGGCGAAGCGCTCGTGGCGCGGCTTACTTCAGTGATCACAGCAGATTGGTTAAGGATCACTCTGCCCGTTTACTACTTGGATAGGTGAACATTTAGTGATACTTAGATGCGTGGCTCGAGTGTGAAAAACATACCTTATTACAAAAGGAGAATGCCGTCTGATTTATGGCGCTCGGTACCAAGACTAAAGTGAGTGCGTCAAAAAAATATCCAATAAGTTTTTAGTCGATTCTAGTCAAAATAATTAAAAATGAGGGTAATTGCCATAGTAACACTTTACGTCAATGTTTATTGGCATAGCAATATATATCATTGGTTGTTTTAGTCTAATGGCGGCGTGCAACGGAAACCAAATCAACAAAATATTTTTTTACTTAATTATTAATCGAGTCGGTGTGCAGAACTAAAGAAAATGTTAATGTTATTTATTAAATTTAATAAATTTTATGGGATACGTTCGGTTTTGACGCAATTGGTACGGGTTCTCGGCATTCTCCTTCGCGTTAAATTTATTTTTGTTTGGAAATAGACCAGCGCCCCTTGCGAGAAGTTTGTAAAGCCCTAAAATGTCATACAAAAATATAGTTAATGCAAACTTTGTAGTAAGGTATGTTTATAACGTTCAAGTCACTGAGGGCTTCCGTGCTTCAAAAGGCACTTTAAGCTGTTGGACCTTGGCCCCGGCTGTATTAGTCGTTAAGCCATGTCGGAGCCCTTCGAGCGTCATAATCCTACACCAGACCCCGAGTAAGGGTCGTTTTATATCTGACGGAAGATGCGTCAGTTAGTACGGCCGACGTACTAACGCATCATGTGTAAGCATAGATGTTTTATCATCTAATATGAATGTTCTGGCGTTACGCAACTGAATTTGCCCAGCGTATTTTTCGTCAGAGATGTAACGACCCTACGCTGCTAGGTCATACGAAGAAGAAAGTAATCGCAAGTAAAGTTGTACCCTGTCCTAGGGTCGAGTTGCGCCTCTATGACGGTTCCCTCCACGTATCCGCCCGGGTCCGCCCTCAACTCCATGAGCTGTGCCTGCAGGTTGAGTGCTTCCACCAGCGTGTCGAGGTTGGTCCGCTTCAGTGCCGACACGGGGATGGCTTGCACGTCACCGCCCAGAGCCTCGCAGATGATGCCGTGCTGGGCGAGCGAGCGCATTGTCCGCTCCTGGGATTATTCGGAATGAGGGTAGTACGGAAATATTGCTATTATACTAATATTTATATCACTTTATTATGGCAAAATTTTACTTAATTGAGAAAGGATACTTTTTTTTTAAGTTAGAAAATTTTGTTTATAAATAAATATGTAAAAAAATGTGCCGTCTTAGAAAATTACATTTGTCAAAAAAACAATTTGGTCCCAATAAATCCCAGCAATAAAATCATAAGATTTGCTAAAAAATAAAACTAGTTTTCCATGTAATTTATATGAAGCTCCATTCGACGTGACGTGGTAATCGGTGGTAGCATAATCCTGCCCAGCCCTTGTGAAAGATCAATTTAATATAAGAACAAATTATTTCCCGGCAAGTGTTCGAATGGCATGCGTGGACTCAATGGTAGATAGATAGATACATTTTTATTTGCAACAACAAACACACACATATGTATAATATACAACAAGAATTTACAAAACTACTACAAGACCAAAAAAAAAATTAATTAAACTATGTGTGTATTGCAGTATGTGTTGTTATTGACGATTCAAAGTGTACTGTAATGTTTGTAATGAAAGTAGAAATTTTCACGTTCACTTTCAAAAAAGTCTGACGAAAAGGTCAGGTCGTGTAAGAAAGAAAATAAGGTAAAATTCCAAATAAAAAAGGTGTCTTGGAGTGAGGATCTTTTAGATTTGTTTCAGTGAAGGTCTGACTAATACTTCCATTGACTTCGAAAAAATAATTTAATTGAAAAAGCGTTACAAACAAAATTAGAAGATTGATACACAAAAGCGGTTAAAAAAAAAATACCAAACAAATATAAAATTGAGGCATACCTACAATGTTCACACCTGGCTTGTCGATTTTGTTGATCGCCACAAGTATCGGAACTGCGGACAAAATTAATGGAAAATAATAGGTACTATGGTTTTGTTGCATTTTTGCGGGACAAATGTTTTAATTATTTGCAGATATTTGTCACAGGTCTGAGTGTTTTCTATGCATAATATTTAGATATCTACGTAAAAAAAAGTGTATATAAGTATTTTATGACTTATCAGTGATGTGGTTCCCATAATACAAGCTCTGCTTAGTTTGGGGCTACATGATGCTGAGTGATAGAGTCCAGCATTATTTATTTATGGGGGTGATGGGCGACTGGCGGCCGCCGACTGCGGCATAGCGCAGCCTGAAAGCCGGTTCAGCTGCATCCCTCGAAAGGCAGCGCAAGAAACTTTGCTATACAATCCCGAAACCGCATATACCCAGCCCCACGCTGGCCATATTGGAGGTGTGCAGCAGTGGACTGACCTATGTCCAGAACTGGGCTCATATAAACTGATGTTGTAGTTAATTCTTGAACAGCTATGCTTTAAATAATAAGTCTTAATGCTTAGTCATAGTACCTACGAATATGACAGTAAGTAGTTATACAAAAAAAATATTGAAAAAGTACCCCGACGCGAATTAATAAATCGAATTTGATGGCTCAACGTATGGTCTTATTTTTTATTTGTAAATGTTGGAGGTGTTGGGAGTTTTTTAAATTTAATTTCTATTTTTTACTATTTTTTACGCGTGTACTAATGTGCTGGATATCCTGGCTGCAGCGTCACCTCATCGTTTTGCCTCCATTGCATTCCTACAAATATAGGTAATTCGCCATTTTGTGGTGGCGGCCATCTTGGTTTTGAATTTCATCCTAGTATACAGTATTTTACTAGTCAAACCCTTTCATTTAATACCCATATTTAAGTTGTGAAAACTATGTAATCCACCATTTTGTGGCGGCGGCCATCTTGGACCGATTTTCATCACGTAACGTACGTAACGTAACGTAGCACATGTAATTGAAAATCAATTAGTCGTGATTGTTCTCTCCCGAATAATTTATTTTCAATTATATTACATTTTGTCGCGCATTATTAGAAAAAATAGAAAAGTACTATACAAGTCTTGGCCACAACTAGGCATTGATGGACTCACGTATGTGTGCCTCGGCTTCGTCTCGGCCCACATTTACACGTTCGTCCATGAATGCCTATTTCGTTGGCCTCTGCAGTAATGTAGCATACCGTCAGCGTCCCTCGCCATCCGTATGCTCTCGAGCGTCTGGTCCATGACGCCGTCGTCGGCTGCCACGACCAGCACCACGATGTCAGTGGCGCGCGCGCCGCGGGACCGCATGGCCGAGAACGCCGCGTGTCCCGGCGTGTCCAGGAACGTCACCGTCTCACCGGACGTCAGCTTCACTGGACATTACATTACCGCGGTTACAGCGAGCCCACAACAATGTAACAATGCACAATGTAACTGACCTAAGGAATTGTACGTATATGCGTACAAGGGCTTAAGACGATTCTTTTTTAGAAGGCGATTGGAATCGAGAACTTGCAGTCGATTTTCAGGCCACAACAATGTTGCGACGACCAATGTTATAGCCTCACCGCGCCGTTAGGATTGTCATAGATAAAGATAAACTAGCTGTTCCTACTGTAAGGCTCCATAAAGTTAGTCAATCATTTAAAGGGCAAAGTGTACGTTTCTTTAACAAAATCCCAAATGACGTGATTAATTTATCTGTAAATAAATTCAAAAATGTTGCTAAACGTTATCTCTGTAATTAAGCTTATTATAAAATTTCTGATTATTTAGATGACAAAAAATCTTGATAAATCTTGAAACAATGTAATAGTTAAGAATACAAATTATAATAATGAGTTTAAAAAATATAAGCCAAGCAGAGTTTCTTGACAATTCTTCTCTGTTTGGTCGCGTTGCGAATTGGTGTAGATTAAAAGAATGACGATTCAAAGTGTACTTTAAAGTTCCAATTGAATAAATACATTTTCATTTCATTGCGAAAGGAACAAATTAATAATAAATGAAATTTTAGTAATTTCTTCACGACAAAACTACTAAACGGATTGAACTGAAATTTTTGTTCTTATGTAGTTCTAGACTAGGAATAATGTAACTTTTGTCCGGTTACCACGCGAGCGAAGCCGCTCGTGATATATAACTATAACTAAAGCTTAGGATAAGCCGAATTAACGATCGCAACGCAAGTCGGATATTTTAGGTAGTAGTTGAAAACTATAATCAAGGCAATGTAAGATTGTTTTATAATTCGAAAATTCCAGGCAAATACACGATCCGGACAGTACATAAAATGCCGGACACATCCGTACAAATAAACCAACTCTAAGCTTACAACATAACCACAGAACTACCTATACAGAGTGGGGCAAAATTTTACTTCATTCAGGGCCACATTTTCTTTTGTATTTAGAAGGTATTGTTCTGAGGAAATCGTACATTTGAAAAGTAAAGAAAAGGTGGTAGTCCTCAATGAGGTAAAATTTTGCCCCACCCTGTATATTATATTTTCATGATCTTTTAAAAGAATAAAATAAATAGAATAAATGAACCGCCATCTTGAATCCGCCATATTGACTTCAGAATACCTTCAAACGCTCCAATATGCTGCGTAATTCCACCGAACTCGGTGTCAACAACCGCAGTGTCCCGCAGCGAGTCCAGTAGTGTTGTCTTTCCGTGGTCGACATGCCCCATGACACAGACCACGGGCGGCCGTGGCCGGAGTGCCTCGGGGGCCGCCGGTGGGGCCGGCACTGCATCTTTGTTCTAAAAAAAACATAATATAATACGAGTACAATGTTAAAAACAATTGTTTTTATTGGAATACCAACTAAGATCGTAATTGCTGTTTTTAAATGTCCCTGTCCTATTTTTCCTTATTAATTCTATTATGTTCAGTCTCAGCTAGACAGGACGAGCGTCGCTTTCCCTCACCCTGACGAAGGATCTCTGAAAGGGCTTATACGGCGTAGATGCCTTCACCGATGGATCAGTCAATTCACGTCAATTTCACGAGTAACTACCTCTTCTTCCTCAACTTCCTGATCGGGTCTCGGCACCAGTTTGAACCTGTAGCCGGTGATTTTGACTATATCCCTGATGATTTGAGGGTTGTGTATCACAGTATTCTCTTTGTAATCAACCTCGGAGTTTTTGTCGGCGAATTCTAGAGCTTTGAACACGTGATCTGAAAGGAAAGATAAACTTGCTTATTTTTGTTATCATGATCTTTTAGCATCCACTTCTGGGCCTTTGCCCAGAAGTGGATGCTAAAATGCCTCCCCTGATGAGCGGTTGCACCCTGTCCTCAGCTAGACGCATCCATCTCCTTGTCTGATTTTCATAAAAACTATATATTTTGTATTACTTTTAAAATAAATTATGAACTTTGCTTAGTTCATTTCAACCTAAAAGAATTATTATGAATTATTATGGCTAATCAAATAAATTAAGTATTAGGTACATATCTACTACTAAAGTATCACAACTTCAGCTCATAACTTACTTGCTGTGCTAAAGCAACAACCTACCTAAATGTAACTTAAAAGTTCCTAAGTCTTATTGAACCATACATACTATGATATCTGTGACCATGTCAACCTTTTCATTTTAGGAAAGCATTGTATGTCCGAATTCGAGAACCTGTGATCTCAAACTTGACAACCTCTGTGGCGCAGTGGGCGAAGGTCCGCCTGAGATGCAGAAGGTTGCGGGTTCGATTCCCGCCGCGGGACAAATGTTTGCATGTTCTGCAGATATTTGTCTTGGGTCTGGGTGTTTTCTATGTATGATATGTATGTATTTACAAAAAAAAAGTATATTATGTAATATATCAATCATGTGGTTCCCATAACACAAGCTCTGCTTAGCTTGGGGCTACATGATGCTGTGTGATAGTTCAGCATTATTAAAAAAAAAAAAAAAAAAAACTTATCTACTCCGTTTTTACAATAAATGATTCTTATTCATATTTTTATGATAAGGTTTGATTATTTTAATAGTTAAGAGAAAAATCATTAATACGTGCTACTGCTAATAGCTTCCGCCCGCGGCTTTTGTCCTTTCTATCCCTCGGAAACTGAACTTTTTTGCTGGATGAAAGGTACCCTATGTCCTTTTCGATACCCCTGACAAATTCATGATCAATTGAGTATTAACTAGGTACTCAATTGATTATGAAGAAGATTAAAACGGAGTTTTCAGGAATGCAACTCTTATAATAATACACTAATTGGGTATTTTTAAATGTTCGAGATGTATCCAAGTCGAAATTGACAGTGATGATTGAGCCAGAATAACATTATAGTTGTTGTGTATTTGATTGTAGCTGATGGTATTTTTGTATAACTAATGTGGGTACTTAAATAAATGCTAGTTTTGTTACGAACTCGATATGGCGTGTATCTTTTAGTGGCGACTACGGAAAATAAACTGTAATTGTGCTAAAATGGCATTCAATATGACGAATATTGTGTTGCCCGGGCCGTTTAATGCCAAAACTGATGTGTGGCGTGATTATAAGGACCAGTTACTGTGTGCGCTCGACGCGGCGGGACTCGCTCGACATGTGACGAAAGATGAAGATAAATCGCGCTCTTTGTTTTTGTCACAATGCGGGAAAGACACATATGCCCTAATTGCGTCCCTTTTAGTGCCGTTACGCCCTTCGGAAGTGAAGTTTGGTGAAATATTGGCCATTTTGGACCAGTTCTATGAACCAAAAATTTCATAAACGGGCACAGTTACAAGGAGAAAGCGTGCAAGACTTTGTGGCTGCAATAAGTGCGTTGTGTGCCAAGTGTAACTTTGCGGACTTGAAGCGCCAAGTACGGGACAGACTAGTGTTAGGGGTGCGCGACGAACGCTTACGCCGGGAGTTGTTGAAAACGAAAGGACTTACATGCGAGAAAGCTGTGCAGATGTGTCTGAACCACCAGGCGACATTCGAAGACATGTATCCTGGCCAGAGTAAAGAAGAAAGTCAAAGCCAACCTAGTATGTCTCAGGCACCGGAGCCAATGGAGATTGGCAGAATAAAGTCCAATGATTGTAAACATTGTACTCGGATACACAAAGCAGGCGAGCGGTGTACGTTTGTGAAAGCAAAGTGCTTTAAATGTCAGAAGTATGGACATATCGCTAGAGCTTGTGACAAGAAAGCAAAAGTACACCAAGTGGAAGATAATGAAGAGCCTACTTCGGGATGTGAAGACATGATGGGTGTCTATGTGTGCACGGACAGTTATAGACCTCCAATAAAAGTAAATGTTGTCATCGATGGGGCAAGTTTGGTGATGGAAGTAGACTCTGGCGCGTCTCGCAGTATAGTGTCAGAAAATACCTTCAGGAAGTTGTGGTCAATACCTCCAACACTGCAGAACACTACAGTGAAATTAGTCACATGGACTCGAGACTCTCTAAAAGTAGTAGGTGTGGCTAATGTACGCGTAGTCTTGGGCGGTAAAGAGGCTCAGTGTGAACTGGTAGTGGTGTCTGGTAACGGACCTAGCCTGTTGGGTCGCAACTGGTTTCAGTCATTGGGCCTACAAGTGACTGGCCTATACTGGGCAAAGGAAGATTTGGTGCCTTTCATGAATGAATATCCTGATTTGTTTAAAGAAGAATTGGGCGCATATAAAGGCCCGGAAGTGTCTCTGCACCTGCGTCCAGACGCAATACCACGCTTTATGAAAGCACGCGCTGTGCCTTTTCCTTTGAAGCGGCAGGTAGAAGAGGAACTGAACCGATTGGTAGACACTGGGGTATTGACACCGGTTAGATACTCTGAATGGGCTACACCTTTAAGAATAGTGAAGAAAGATGATGGATCTTTGCGAATCTGTGGAGACTACAGGTCTACAGTTAATGCTTGTATACAAGTAGATAGATACCCACTGCCAACGTCAGTGGAAGCCTTTGCAAAGCTAAGTGGAGGCCGAGTCTTCAGTAAACTCGACTTGAAGCAAGCGTACACGCAAATGAAGGTTGATGATAAAGCGGCCGAGTTGTTAACTCTGAATACACCCATTGGCCTTATGAGAGTGAATCGCCTGGCATTTGGTGTTAGTGCGGCGCCATGCATTTTTCAGCGGGTAATGTCTTCAGCTTTGGCAGGCATGGATGGCGTGGCGTGTCTACTGGATGACGTGGCGGTGGCTGGTGCGACGTTGGAACAGCATAATCAGCGGCTGCGTCAGGTGATGCAGAAGCTGACAGATTTGGGATTTAGACTGAATAGCAAAAAGTGTGTTTTTGCTGCCAATAGCATCACATTTTTGGGACACATGATCGATGGCGAGGGACTTCATCCAGCACCCGCAAAAGTCAAAGAAATACAAGAGAAATCAGCTCCTACAAACAAGGAAACACTGAGGGCTTTCCTCGGTTTGTATAACTTTTATCAAAAGTTTTTACCCGATAGAGCGACTTTGTTGGAGCCGTTGTATCGGTTGCTGGAAGCGAAAACGCCCTGGAAGTGGGGTGAAGTCGAGCAGAAAGTGTTTGAGAAGGCTAAGCTATTGCTATCATCGGATCTCACATTGGTGGGATATGACTTAAACAGAGAGTTACTGCTCATATGTGACTCCTCGGAGTATGGAGTTGGCGCTATCATAGCACATGTTATGGATGATGGAACTGAGAGACCTATCATGATGGCGTCGCGTACTCTACAGACACATGAGCGAAGGTATGGACAGATTGACAAGGAAGCGTTGGCAATTATGTTTGGATTGTTGAAATTCCATGAATTCCTAGTTGGGCGCAGATTTTGTATTGTAACAGATCACAAGCCACTGGTTGGCTTGTTTAATCCGGCTAAACCCATACCTGATCAGATTTCGCCGAGAATGCTACGATGGTCTTTGAAGCTGGCTTGTTATGAATATACTATTAAGCACAGACCAGGGAAATATATTGGGAATGCGGATGCATTGAGCAGGTGGACTGCACCGTCTATGGGAACGGTGGCTGAGGAAAGGCTTAAAGAAGTATTGTTGTTAGAAGAACAACCAGCGGGCTGGAATCTTAGTGCAGAGAGGATCGCTACAGAAACAAAGAAAGATTCTTTGCTCCAAAAAGTTTTATTCCATGTCCTTCACGGCTGGCCGAATAAGATCACTGACCCAGCTTTGCAGCCATTTTGGACCAGAAGGGAGGCTCTTTCACACACTAAAGACTGTTTATTGTGGAGTAACAGAGTCATAGTGCCAGCTAAGTTACAAGAGCAGGTACTAAAAATATTACATGCCCCACATGCGGGTATAGTCCAAACGAAGGCATATGCAAGAGGCTATGTGTGGTGGGTCCAGATGGATAACCAAATTGAACAGATGGTGGCCAGCTGTGAACAGTGTCACCTGGTAAGAAATAGTCCTCCAAGAGATCCACAGACTTGGGTTATGTCGGAAAAGCCATGGCAGAGAGTTCACATTGATTTTGCTGGACCGTTTCATGGGAAAACATTTTTTGTGTTGATTGATAGCTACAGTAAATGGATGGAAGCAGAAATAGTAAACACTATGAGTAGTGGAGCAGTAATAACGGTGATGAGAAGAATTTTTGCATCACAAGGGTTGCCCGAGGTAGTGGTATCTGACAATGGTAGAGCTTTCACTTCAGAAGATTTTAATAGCTTTTTGCAGAAAAATGGTATCAGACATTTGCTCTCCCCACCGTACCACCCGGCGACTAATGGGCAGATTGAGAAAGCTATACAGACATTTAAGAATAAAATTAGGAAAATGGAGACTTTAAATCTACCCTGGAGCGAAATGTTGAGCAAGGTACTCTATTATATGCGAACGGTACCAAATAGCTCTACTAACAAAACTCCGGCCGAGATGCTCAACGGCCGAAAGTACAGAACGGCGATGTCGATACTCCACCCTGAGTCTGCACCGAACCGCGGCGAGATACAGCTGGAAGCCGCGGCGCAGCGCGCGCCCGCCAGGAGCTTTGTGGTTGATCAACCAGTACTGATTCATATGTATGGAGCCGGGCAGAAGTGGCGGAGGGCCACAATAGAGATGGTGGAAGGACCTAGCTCATACAGGGTGAGGACGGAAGATGGAGAGTTACATCGTCGACATGCCGATCAGATACTGGCAAGAACTATACGTACAGAGTCAAGATTGACTGATAACCGAGATGGGTTGGATTCAGACTCACAACCACCTGATGAGCTGGTTGAACCGCCTATTGACATACCGCCCCCAGAGAGGTGGCCAGACATGATAGGCATACCTAATAGTGATGATTTAAATTTGCTTGGTTAATTTAAAATGTTTAATGTTATATATTGTTTATATTATTTTTTGGTTTGTATCAAATTATAGAAGGAAGGTATGTTGTGTATTTGATTGTAGCTGATGGTATTTTTGTATAACTAATGAGGGTACTTAAATAAATGCTAGTTTTGTTACGAACTCGATATGGCGTGTATCTTTTAATAGTGTCAGGGTGTGTCGTGTTGTGATGCATCGATCGTGTCGTAGCGTTCTTCAGAATCACCATCAGCAGCATTTAAGACCCAGGAAATCGTTGGAATAAAAATACGATTAAACAAAAATTTACAGATTTGATTTGGTAACTTTTCAAGTGTTTTAAAATACGCCGACATTTAATAATGGAGTTCATTTAATATCATAGAAAATTTTGAGTATTATGATATTACAAGCTTACTCGCCCGGAACTAAATTTGCGTGTACTTGCTTACTTGAATAAGGTTATTAAATGAGGAACTCTAAATAGGTACCTACATATGTATAAAATAAAAAGTAGGTAGGCACCTACCAATAAATTAATGTAAGATAACTCAATTAAAAACAAAATAAAATAAAATCTGACAATTTCATACTTTCCAAATTATCTCGATGTTTCCAAATGACTTCATTGCAATTATCTCAGGGGTCTCTAGCATTTTTGTGTATAAAGACAGCCTATGTGAAAGAATTTTTGAGTTTAGGCATTACAAATAATCAAACATAAAAATATCAAATCTTTCCTCTTTGTGGTGTAGAAGTGTAAACAAAACTTATTCACATACCCACATCTTTTCTCAGGACATCAGCTATATCTCGTACTGTCATGTTTCTCCATATCCCGACCACTTCAGAGCCCGCCTTCGGTGAGTACCTGATTGAAGACCTGCCTTTACTCTCGGCAGCCTGAAATCATTTTAAAGGAGTGTCCATGATCAGACTTTAAATAAGAAAATAAAGTAAAATGACATTTTAAATGCTCAATAAAGTTGCCCCACAAAATATGATGGCATGAGATTTTAACAGCATTGTAGCTAAATGAATGTTAAGACAATTTAATGAATAATGAATAGAGGTTGTTTGTGGTCAACAACATGCTAGTTGATTGCGGGCCTTGGACATGATGCTGAGCACTGTGCCCGAGGGTGATCTTCACCTGCAGCTCAGTTGTGTTAACGGGTTGGGTTTAGAATATCATCGCAACCAATCTGAGTATTTAAGTGAGTTCACCTGAATGCTTATTTATGGATTTTAGCTGCAGAAACACAGTCTAAATATTTATAAATATTATACCCTCCCTTCCCCCACCCAAATCGTGCAACGATATTCTAAACTTTAACCAGTACCTTTTCTTCTTCCGATCTTCTTTTCTTATAATAGACAGCTGATAAGGACAGATTTCTTGCTCTATGTAACAGGTCCAGTGTAGGTGATTTACCAATAATTGGCATACATTCTGCAGTTATTGATCTAAGAGGCAGCCTGAAATTAAACAGAGATTTATAGTTTGATAAGAGTAGCTGAGCAACTGTTTATTTTTTGCTGACTAACATCAAGAAGTAAGAATATTATTAGCCACTTACCATCTAAACATAAGGTTTCTATACATATTTATGGAACTTTAATTACTAAAACTATGTCATTAAACTTTCTTTGAGCACAAACTTTTGAGTTCTAGAAAAACGTGAGGTTATGTTACATCGGTATTGATTTTGTTATGAATGAATTCAAGCACCTTCTTCACATCACTTTATCAAGTAAGTTTTATAGGCTTTAAAGTTAAAGTCAATAATTAGTTCATTTTGATCGAAAAATTTATTGGATTCTCAAAAACAAACGTAACCTCTCTCAAACAAATCCAGTGTTGCCGGTAGTCAAATAGAAAAAGATAAAGATACGAATATTCCGAATTTAAGGTAAAAATAGTCCGGAATATGACAAAATAATCCGTTTTGTATTTGCAATAGGTATATCCAAAAACAACCTCCAAAACTCCTAATTTCTCTTTCCTGCCTCATCATCAAACCCTGATCACCATATTTCTATATAACATACTAGCATTTTCCCGCGGCTTCACTCGCATTAAAAGATAATTTCATATTCCTTGGGAACAGTAGGTACTTTTTTTCTGAGCTCCTTACAAAACATAAGCAAAATCGGCGAGCGTAGTGAGCCACGAAATTTTTGGTGTTCAATAGAAAAAAGACAAAGAAAACGATGGCAATTTTTTTAACACCTAGGTAACTGCTGCAAGTACAGGAGAAATGAAGTCAGCAAGCGGAGCAAGCCGCGATATTTTTATTATATCTTACTAACGCTGTTGTGTTCTAATTTGTCATTGTTTGTAACTTTTTAGGACGGGTTACGGTAGTTTTGGCCATAACAACCATTGGTCAATATTTTAGTGCATAGTTATGTGCCATTAAGAAACAAAAGCCGACAACCAAAATGGCGACAAGAGCGAGCGAAATTTTTCTATCAAAAAATGAAAAAGCAAACTACAATTTGTATCTAAAATTCAACCAATTATCCTATCCTATCCTAATTCCTACTTCCTACTATCCTACTATCCTACTATCCTACTATCCTACTTCCTACTTCCTACTATCCTATCCTACTATCCTACTATCTACTTCCTACTAATATTATAAATGCGAAAGTTTGTGAGTATGTATGGATGTATGGATGAATGTTTGTTACTCTTTCAAGCAAAAAATACTGAACAGATTTGCATGAAACTTGGAATATAAGTACATAGTTTATGACCTGGATTAACATATAGGCTTCTTTTTATCCCGGTATCACGCGAGTGAAGCGGCGGGCGGAAGCTAGTTAGGTTATAATTATCAATTCACAATTTAAATAATACAACGATGCATGATCCAAAACTTGGTACTAATGTTGGTAATATCTGCGCCCTTCAGAAAAGAAAAACACGTTATAAACCTTATAATTATTACTGAATAGTACCATGCATGGGCCAAAACTTGGTCATTTCTGCGCCCCCCTAGAGCCTGCGCCCTGTGCCTGGGTACTAGTGGCACCGCCCTATTTACGGCACTGCAGTAAACAAAGACAAAACATCGAATAAAAAAAAATACGTGTGGCACTCGGGGACTGCCGCGATAAAGCTATTGCATAGCATTTTGTATCAACTTATGCAATTATAATTATTTATTTATTTTATTTATGCAGTATTTCTTTTTCTTTGATATTAATTCAAGTTACACTTTTTGAGCGTGGTGACCGATCAGAAAACATTTTTTTCTTTTATTAAATAAACGAGCTTCGTAGAGTCGTACAATACGTCTAGTTGCACGCACACAAACACCGTGTCGAAGACTGCCGAAAAGAAACGACGTTAGACAATGCACGGCCTTCAAGCCACACCTCCGTGCCCGTCGGAGTGGGGAGCGTGAGGTTTTTTTTCGTTACGGAATTTCTGGATTCGGTCCCCGCGCTCAAGGCCCTCGATAAAAGCTATGCAATAGCTTAAAAATAAGTTTCTACTTGTTATGATAAATTCATTCTGCCTGATTGATAAGTATTCAAAACGAAAAAAGCGCATAAAACTAAGCGCCATACCGCCCCGGGTCATGGCCCTCTTGGCTCTAGGGTAAATACTCTTCTGAGACCTATTGAATCTTAACTAACGCGTGAAAGTGTAATTAAAACTCTCTTTCACATTAATAAAATTATTTAGGATAGGATCAATTGAGATTATTACAATGAACCTCGATAGTGAAATGAACACACGATACCTCAACTGTAAGTTCGTGAAGAGTTACTTATCTTGCAGATTCTAGATAATGCTACACCATAATCAGTGATGCCGTTATAGAGCCTCGGCAGCTAATGCACTTATTCCAAAATTTGATTAATTCCTTTATCATAATAATTTCAACAATGTCAATAAAAAAAAACCAATTACTTTCCGTTTTAAAAATAATAATCAAATGCGTCTAGGGCAACTCACAGCGATGGTGGAATCGCCCTAAAGTAATAAACCTCGAATGGCTTTCTTCTTCTAGTAGATAAGTAAATTTGAAAAGAGGTAAAAAAGTCCGGAAAAAGTCGGGTAGACGTCGTGATCCGAAAAAAGTCCCCAGAGGTCCAAAAAAGTCCAAAAACGGACCAAAAAGCGCGCGTCGGGCTGAACGAATCCGGTTTTTTTTCTCCCCCCCCACACTCCTCTCCACTCCAGTATCTTCTTCTTTTTTATTTGTGGCCTCTGTAATAATAGTAAAGTTCCCAACCTGTTTGACATTGACATTTTAGACCGATTGTTAATGGTTAAACGTATAGTCATAGACTAGATACAAGAATAATGAGAAGGATTTTATAGAAAACCATTCACTATCCTTTTTTTGTCTTTTTTCCATTGTGTCTCGGTACACTACACGCACCCCAACCACCAAATGCGATGCAGTACCTACACGAGTGTGATTTTGCCTTCTTTTCGCATTCTGCTTGGGAAGCGACGCACCATACATCAAAAATACGGACGTTGCACTTGGTTGCACTACCTTTATACAAGCAGCTTGAGAAAAGAACTCTTCAACCCATAGACAAAACTTCACATAAATTAAAAAGTCATATCATAGACAATTACTATTTATGTCCGCCATTCATTCTTTTTGAGTTGCTTGCTTTTTCGTTTTATTCCCGAGCACGATTTGTCATCGAGTTCTACGCAACACCATCGCGTAATTATTTAACCTCCGAAGAAGCTTCCAAAGTAGTGAAATCCCTGCGCCCAGTTCTGTCGTCGTCCGCGACACCTGTTCATCATAACCGCCGTCTGACGTGATCATACCTGCGAGATCGTATCTTCCTGTGATGCTCTCCTTTTACGTTATCGGTTGCGACGTGCGTTCGTGTGCCTGATGGTGTTGAAATTATGTGCGAATAACGATATCATAACAGAGGACTCAGCATGGGGGCGTTTTTGAACAAGCCCGAGACGAAGAAGTACAACGAGTGCGGAGAAGGAAACGGTCTTCGCTATGGCGTGGCGTCGATGCAAGGCTGGCGTGTGGAGATGGAGGATGCTCACCGCGCTCAGCTGACTCTGAACGGGACACTGGCCGACTGGTCATACTTCGCGGTGTTCGACGGACATGCAGGCGCGAGAGTGTCGGCACATTGCGCGAAGAACTTGCTCGACTGTATCCTTCAAACGGAGGAGTTCCGGCGAGACGATATAGTGGAGGCGATTCGCGTCGGCTTCCTCGACTTGGATAAGAAGATGCGCGAGCTCCCGGAGCTGTGCAACGGGGAGGAGAAGTCGGGTTCGACTGCCGTATGCGCGTTCGTCTCGCCCAAGCAGATTTACATCGCGAACTGCGGGGACTCGCGCGCCGTACTTGCTCGGAACGGGACGCCGATATTTGCGACTAAAGATCACAAGCCAGAGCTACCGACGGAAAAGTCGCGTATCATCAACGCCGGCGGCTCTGTGATGATCCAGCGCGTGAATGGGAGCTTAGCCGTCTCAAGGGCGCTGGGTGACTATGAGTACAAGAAGGTGCTTGACCGCGGACCATGTGAGCAACTTGTCTCCCCTGAGCCTGAGGTGTCTACCCACGAGCGGGCTGAAGGAGAGGACGAGTTCCTGGTGCTGGCATGCGACGGGGTCTGGGATGTGATGAGCAATGAGGCTCTGTGTGCGTATGTGCACTCGCTGCTTCAGCTGACGGATGACCTTGTGGCTATCACCAATCAGGTCATTGACACCTGTTTGTATAAGGTAAGCACCTGTTTTTGTAAATTTGCATGTATCAAACATTGGCTTGGAAAATAAAAGGAGTACATTCTTACATCACATCAGTGTTTCATAGATATCTAAACTAATTTCTTATTTATTGGTTTTGATAATACCAAATTGCAGTATCTTTTCTAGTTAATGGCTAATATAGATAAAAAATAAACAACTGCTATAAATATCTAAAAACATTAATGATTTTGCATTTATGTGAGTAGGATTCTTGGTCAGCTGTGCAAGTAAACAATAGAAAATATTACTTTCTATAATGGCTCAAGAAATTGTAAACTACATAAAGGTACCATCAACATCACAAATTGAATTGAGCTAATTGACATTGCTGTTGAAAAATAAATTGTATTGTTTACTACTAATCAGTCATTCAGTTTTATGATCCTCTTACAGCTGAAATGTACATAAAATCTCATGACATTTTCCCTTAAACAGCTGAAATGCTCATAAAATCTCATGGCAGCTCTGTTTATTCATAATTGAATGACCAAAGTTTCCACCATAAGTTAAGCGTAAAACTTTCAACTTTAATCACAAATAAATACAATTATTTTATTTTGATGCATTAAGAACTTATTAAATTTATTGTTATTTTATATTCTGTTATGTGCAATAAAAAAGAAAGGAAAATTAATAAAATAAAATGTATATTGATTGATATCTCATATCTCCGTTCTACTTTGCTTTGGTGGACACTGGGTCTAATGCCTATTTAATACCAACAGTAAGTTATCAATAAGCATCACATAAGGTCGGTACAGTAGGGACAAAGTATCAGATATCACATAATAATTACATTTGATAATGTTTTTGTGCATGCATGTTTGCTTGGTGTAGTGGATAAGACAGTTAGGCCGCGATGACGCTCCTTAGGGTATAATGCTCTGAGGGTCCAATTTAATAATGCTTTTAGGACTCTGTTGCGGCTCCCGCGCTTCTGTAGTGCTTCAGTAATGTTTGCCGATGCGCGCACAGACACATTTGACGCCATCTGGCGGAATAAAACTGCCTCACTGCTTAGCAGATTGTGCTCGAGCAACAACAGTATCCTGAAAGAAATAGCCAAAATCTATGCATGTCCTCTGGTCTGGAAACTCACCCAGAGGATGAAATCTGTTTTAGTTATTAAGTACTAACCCCTAATCTTATGTAACTAACAGCTTGGATCATAGTTGTCTGAACAAAAATTGTTTATTATTATTTATCAGGGGAACCTGTTTTCATCAGTGGACTACTTTAGGCTGACTATGATGATAATTTTTTTTTGGCATTACCCCCTGCGTTACCTACATTACATTTATTTATTATTATCACTATATATACCATGACAATTATACAAAACCAATAATACTTAATAATTTAAATGTCACAGCAAATATAGAAGACAGCTTGTTCGAAATTATGAGAACATTTTGGGACAAGGGGATTTTTGGCAAACGGTCAGTGGTAGGACAGTATTGATGGTTGATGACATTTAAAACATTTACTATGGGCCTCGGACAGCAGCAGACCGGCTACAGCAGGTGTGCTCAAACTGTTAATTATGAATAAATCCTAGACTTTCATGATTTGTAATACCTGTGCTTGATAAGAAAGAGAAGAGTGTCAACAAGAGCACAATCTACCAAGGTGGTTTGTTCCCCACAGAAAATTAACAAGCTATTTTATCAGTACTATTGTTTCCAACACCCATAGCATACCTATGAAATGACTATGCTATTTTATTTTTCTGATTAGTCGATGAATTCTATGGCATAGATGAAAAAACAAATTAGTAATGCTAATAAACAATTTTTTATTGCACCACAAATTTGTAGTGAAAATAAACCAAGTTTTATTTCACCAGTCATTCTGCTTTTTGCTAGAGGCCTAACTTTCATGGGATATTAGAAATGTTAGGTGCTCAACCCCACCTGCCTTAAAACAAAAAACTAAATGACAATTCATTTAGTTTTTTTGATGAACTGATTGTTTTATAACCCCTCCAATATAATATCTGTGGACACCTTTTTTACCATAATGGGCAAAGTGAATGAAAAAAATTAGATAGGATATAGGAGGAAGCGAGAGAGGACCTCTATGCAATACTAATGCAGTAATATATTAGGGATCACAAAGAGCTTTTCTCTTTTCTTCTAAATAATTAAGCAGTTCAGCATTTTTTTCAATGATAATTTCTAAAATAGTATTGACCCATTTCGGTATTATCTCATTAGCTTTATATATCACTCTTGTAAGATACACTCCTCCACCCAAATCACAATACATGATGCAGACAGCATTGTCAGCAGTGAATGTATTACTATAATTTCAAAGTATCACAATCTGATTCTAATAAAATTTACAGGGTTCCAAGGACAACATGTCAATTGTCCTAGTGACGTTCCCGGCTGCACCAAAACCCAGCCTCGAGGCTCAGAAGGCTGACCGAGACCTGGACGAGAACCTGAGGCAGAGGCTCACAGGTTGTTATTACTCATTAATACATGCATGCTCGCACAGACAAAGGGACAGACAGACCGACAGTATTGCATACAACAATCAGACTCAAACATTGTCTAGTAGCAGTTCCAATGATGCTGTTGCTTAAATTTTATGAATTTGACAATTATTTTGAATTTGTAATCATGAAAATTAACTGCCATGTCGCGGTGTTCCTACCACAGGTCATTTTACGACCTTAATCAACGAAGGGATTGATCAACTATCACTTCACTGGTCATATATCTCTACCCCAATTCTCAATAAAATATAATGGTTGGTAAACTAGGTCATTGATTAAAGACCTATGACCTAAACTTTAAGGCATTGAACTGCATGCAGCATGCATTAATATTCAACTAACATGTGTCATAAATGTTACTGTAATAGTTGTAGTCTATTCAGTTCTGTACTAGAACTTGGAAATAACCTAGGTCATGATATTCTTAAACAGGATTGTATTAATGTGATATAAATTCGTAACAAGTGCTAGTCGCATTGTAAAAGACAAATGTATTTGAAATACATTACTTAGGACAAAAAATAGGTCAATTTAGATTTTAGGTATGTCTCGAAGACATTGGTAAATAAGAGCTTAGGTATCCCTTTACAATTTTCCAAAATTATTATCTACCTTTACTATCTTTACTATTAACTAACTAGTATTTTTAATAACAACTGTTTTACAAAGCGTCTATAATCATAGAATTAAATATTTTATCCTAAAATAATCCAAAGTTAGATCATCAAATTTTCCACTGATGTTTGTGAATTTATAAAATTTTGCTAATATTTCGCATAGTACTTCCAGCTATTAAAAGCGAACTATCAAAACTTCATCTTTAACTAAACTCATCAGCACTTGTGTAAACAGAGCTCAAGGGTACCTGATTATTAAAATAAGAAAATTTTATACACCGTAGATTTTGCGTGCTCAATGAATTTTCTTGATATACACACAATAAACGAAATGTAACACGCCGATAGTGAAAAGATAAGTAAATGAATTATTAAAACTTAAAAGGCCATACTCAACCACAACTACTTTCGTGTTATTGTGAAGCTGATATACTCGGAAGAAATAAGACTTTCTCGCTTGAAATTACGCTAAATTTAATAATTTTCAATACCGTAATATAAGTGTTATCGTCAAAAAAGGGGGTTGTTCACAACATTGGCCATGTTGATTGACGACCTCTGTGGCGCAGTGGGCGAAGGTCCGCCTGGGACGCAGAAGGTTGCGGGTTCGATTCCCGCCGCTGGACAAACGTTTGCAGATATTTGTCTCGGGGCTGGTGGTTTTCTATGTATGATATGTATGTATTTATGTGTATTACCACAACACAAGCTCTGCTTACTTTGGGGCTACATGATATTCTGTGATAGATAGTCCAGCATTATTTATTTATTTATTATAAGTTATTGTTATTATGGATTTGTATGTGTGTGGTATTTTTATGTTCAATGGAACGGGGTATATAGCGCGTTTGAAGGTCAAAAGCTTACATGAAACATTAACACTTTGACATGACAAACGCGATACTGTAGGTCAGGCTTCTTTAGTATTTCATATGCGTACATGTTAGCGTACGAGCGTAGCGTAGCGTTTCAAATAAACTACTATAAGGTACCTCTTAAAGTAAAGGCCGGTTGCTTTTATAATGTATTGGATTCTAAGTAACATTGTTTATCGCTAGAATAATTTAATTTCTACCATCACCATATGAAAGAGACAGCTTGTTTAAGTTTAACTATAAGTTTAGTTAAAATCTTTCATAATCACTATTAATGCCTGATTCAAATACAAATATTAACAACCATTTACCCATTTTGAAAGAATCCTATAAATAAAGTGTAATTGTAGTACATGGCTAAAAAGATGATTTCTCACGAAGTATGAAATACTTATTCTAGAATAAACTTAATACATAATGCCGGACATTTTTACACAACATTATGTAGCCCAAAAAGCCTAAGGTAAGCAGAGCTTGTGTTATCATCATCATCATCACCCGAAATCTTCTGCGTCTTAAAGGGGCTTTCGCTGCAGAAATCGTCATGTGTTCATACTTCATACAGATTACCAAGTTTATATTGTCATTGAAATACAAGTTTGTAGCAAGTAAGTCACATAAATCTATAACCTACGTATAGTACATACTGCCATCTAACATATCTCGCTACACAGTAGGCATCAGCGTTATGTTCACAATCATGCGTTGAATATAAATGTCTTTGATTTCAGAGTAACTAAACAAAACAATAAATCATATTTAATTGATAGTTAATTCATTGACAATCAAGTGTCTATTGGGATTCATACAAAACAGCTTTTAAATATTCAATCTTTATTGTATTACACATATCACAATTCAATTTATTATATTTATTTAAATACAGAATACTAAAGTAATGAAAATAGGTAGGTATATTGATGGCCTCTTTGGTGCAATGAGAGTATAGCTAGCTGAGATAGAAGAGGTTTGGAATCGATGGAGGAATAATGTAGCTTACTACCCCTAGTACGACTTGCATGATACGAAAATGTTCATAGCTTTCGTTTTCGAGCTAAATTTTAAAGTTACTTTTTCGGCAATAACTCGACCGTTTAGAGTGAAAAACATTGCACCTTGCAAGAACATTACATTATCTAGTATGCCGTTTGAGTTTATCATATGAATCCAATTCAGTAATTTCCATATAATGTACATTAAAATTGAGCTCGATGACGAAACCTATTGAACGTTTCCGTATTGTGCAACTTTTACTAGGGGTACTGGTGAAAGATTTTCAGTCGGATCGAGTGTGAATAAACTTGTAAAGTTTGCGTCAACAATATTTTTATATGGAAATGGCGCCAGGGCGGGAAGTTTGTTAAACTTTCACATCTACGAAAATAGTAAATGCAAAACTTTTGATAAGGTACACTCGGGCCACAGTAGGTTACTAAAGATAAGCCCCTAAAAATAACTCACTTTGAATCTTTAGTTAGCTTACCTTTTTAAATTCTAAAGACATTCATATATGAGCGATATCCGCTTTCACGCGTCGTATTGTCATAATGCTGTTTCGTTCAGATAAACCGCGTCCGCGATGCTTCCATCCTTAGCTGCTGACGTTGAAAGCGATTATAGCTCAAATCTCAACAAACTTTTAGGAGGTAGATTTACATTATTCACTCTTCATTAGTACCGAGGTCCGTAATACCGCCTTCTATAGCATGAAACGGTTGAATTATCCAAGGCGTATGATATCGTATACGTATTAGTTTTGCCCTTGTTTAGGCACCATGACGAATGCTAAATATCCACCATTGACATACGCTCGCCCATCTCGTTAGAATATTAATAGACTGCAACACTTTGAGAATTGGTCGATCGATGGCACTTAAATTCAGTTAGCTTCGGACTCTATTTATAGCGAGCTAAGGTTTTAAATGTCGCGTTCAATTTTCTAACTCGTTAATATATTTTTTACTACCACCAATTTATAGAAAAGTAAACTCCTCTTGCCAAGTCTACTCTTTGATAAAACTAGGTTTTATAGCCAAATATTGTGTTCTGTAGAATATCCCATGAGTAGGTACTTGAATTAATACATAGAATAAAGTAGCTTTAACACACATATTTAAAAAAAATACCGTTTTGTATTTAGGTGTCATATTTAGTACATATATCAATATGGGTGTTTAAATTAAACATAGTACAAAATATTGTATTAATTTTTTTAGACTATATTTGTTGGGTTTCATATCGTTAAATTTATTCGTAGACAATATTATAATTAAGTACTTAAATTTATATTAATACTCAATATTTAGTAAATAAAAAAAAGTCACTAACTTTATTTATTTGCTCTAATTAAAAGGATTTCGTGTTGTTATCTTGTTATGTTTTTATAAATTTTATGTAATAAGTACTTATGTAATTTTTATATATAATTATTTATGTGAAGTAATGTTTTATACAATATCTGCTTTATGTAGTTAGATTATAACGTTTTATGGATTTGAAGCTTGCTTATTCACTTATTGAATTTATATGTAAGTAATAAATATATTCTCAAAACGATGCATGCAGTGGGAACATAATTTCCACTTTTGGGATTGATTTTATTATATTTATGGATAAATTTTATAAAATAATATAACGTTAATATAATAATATAAAATGTATTATATTTTTATACAATTATGTAAGTATTTACAGTATAATATTATCTATGACAAAATCTATTTGATATTGAAAGATTTGCAAATCAACTGTTTCAAATATTTATAATTTTTCTAATACTTATTACTGTTTATAATATTCTACGCATCTCCAAATTATCTAAGTATTTTATCTTACTGTAATTTAAATCACTAAAATTGTTATTCTAATACTCGCATTAAATTATTTCCGAACTAAACAGTAGTTTCATTGCTTTAGACCTGGATATAATTTAAATAAATTTAATTTAATATTAAATAAAGGGTTCCATTTTAAAGCAATGAAACGCACTGCGTTCTAGCGGGTCTTTGTATTGGAGTGAGGCCACACGGTAGTTGCGATGACTGAGCAGTGTTAACGACATACTACACGATGCGTCGTACGGGGCGACGCATCGCACACACAAGGGGATCAGAGAGACGAAGCTGGGAGGGAAAATGCGTTGTGACCGGAGGTTGCCTTGCGATGTCGCAGATTCCGTTGCCTAAGCTTGGAATCATTGCGGAGCGGGTACGAGACGTACCGGCAACGCCCGTGTAGCCTCATTCATAACTGCGAGTTAAACCAACTGTACTATGAAGCCATACAAATGGACTTGTAATCTTGTTGAAGTTGAGTCACTACTCAATATATAAGTTTTTAATATGTTATAAGGATGGCTTTATGGGTTTTGTGTCATTGAATGAGCATGATACAATCACAGCAAGTTACGTAAATATTTTTTATATAAAAAAAATAAGGCTTATCTTGAACTAAGTTTCTGGATCGTTCAGAATTGTCAACTTGTTAGGTTAGATCTCAGTTCGGTACAAAGCGATTTTCACAATTCACGACGCATAAGCCTTTAAGCTTGAAATTTTCTAGATATTTATCTGCGTCCAATAGAGATATTGTGACTCGCTGAAAACTCATGTTTATCCTCTAGCTCGTACTGATTTCGCTTTTAACCATGAAGTCATTAAAGTAGAAATTAAAATGCCATGTTGAAATCTATGTTGACCTTTGACAGGTCAAGGGCGTTAGTCAATGTCAAAATCGCGGTAACTCGCGTGAGCGGCACCTATCAGAAAACCTACAAGTATTCGAAGGAAAATAAAATGTAGACGGAATTCTGCATGGTGATATGAGCATGGCGTGTCACAAAAATACTGTTTTATGTGTCGGGTTAAAACTGGAACGAAATCCTAAGTATTGCGTAGTGATTGAAAATATTCCAGAACAGTGCAGGTTGGTTCTTTATTAAAATACACTCGGTCAACAAATTCAGTTTAGGTTATTGATGGGGTCTATTTTCAAGTTTTCGTTTTAGATAGGTAGGCCCCTTGTCATTGTGACAAGGCCGTTCTAGGCAATTAAAAACCCACAATAAACTATTCTACTAGTGGGTGATCTTCTCACAATCCATGTTCAGAAAAATAAAACAATAACATGACTACTGTCACTTTGATATATAGTAGCTTCTGTGCTGCACTATGCCTGTCACACTATAATTTGCATTTGTAAAGTTACGTGACAATGACGGATCATCATCATCGAGCTATAGCAGTCCACTGCTGGACATAGGCCTCCCCTAATGAGCGCTTTTGCCACCTGTACTGAGCTCAATGCAATGACGGTTACTAAGCTTAAATCATTCGCTCTCAGATTACCTACTACAGTTCAATCTTAATCTATTAAATCTCAAATCAACGTATAAAATATTTTAAGATCACCAGAATTTAGTGTATAATATTATTATTATTATTTTATTTTAAAATATTGTAAAACCACCTTAAACCCAATCCATTCTCGATTTGTCTTACAAAATTGAATCAAAAGTATGAAATGAAAAAACACTAGAATCGAGGTCTGGATAGGAATCCGGAGTGTGGTAGGCTTCTTTTTAAGATCTTTAAATCAACCGCAGGCCTTATAATGACGACGCTCGAGCTAATGTTTTCAGCACTCATATCATTATACATTTAATGTCTTTCTACACGGGTTATACAACCTGCTTGATCAATGCTCACAGAAATAGACAGCATCGGGAATTCTAGAGCAATGTTGCCACCACGATGCTGTCCTTCTCCGTTAAGTTGGGCTGGGGCCAGGTTACCAGGGGGTCAATACAATTGTATAATACACCCAATGAGTGAGTGACGTCAGTTCAGATGTCGCATTTACTTACTCAGTTGCACACCGAAATGGTCGGCACCGGACCTTTTTTTATCGTACTTGAAGATGGAACAAGCACATGGCCACCTGATGTTAAGTGGTAACCATTACCTATCACAAGACATGGCATCGTAGATCAGATTTTTTTGAAAGTGCTCTACGATGCAATGCCCTGTGTCCATCAACTTGAGGCATAAAGATGATAAGCCTCGTGTGCCTGTAATTTCACCAGCACCCTTCAAACCGAAACAGCACAGCTGCTTCATGGCCGAAGTAGGCATGGTGGCAGTACTTCCCCGGACGAGCCCTCCACAAAGAACTCTACTAATACTAACTGGACATTTGCAAATTTTTAAATTTCATTTGTCGAAATTCAAAGAAAGAATTGATAAACTGTCAATGTTTGTAATAACAGAACCGGTTCTTAACATTTCGATGTGATAACTCAGTTGCGTTAACGAGGCATCTGAACTTTTTCCTCCACTTCAAATTGAAAGCGTCTTTCCTAACTTATAACATGTTGTATTCCAGCATTAATCGAGCAAGGCGCTGGGATCGCTGAGGAGCGCGAGGATTCTGAATCCCACTTCTCCCGCGTTTTGAAGCAACTGGTCCAGGAGAACATCCCCAACCTACCACCGGGGGGCGGACTCGCGGCCAAGTGAGTACATTCTAATGCAAGGGTATCTTAGAACGTTTGAAAAGATTTTTAAATTTGTAATCTTAGGGTCTGGACATTTCATCAACGTTAAGCGCGATATCGCTAGAAAAGTCCAGAAAATTATGGTATTGAAAGTAAGCTTGACACGTTTTAGATAACTGTGTATCAACGCCAAACATTTATTTAATTTAGCGATCGTTAAATGAATGTGACTTGTCTCTAGGACGTCGTCTTTTTTGGCACATTTGATTTCGATTCAGAGTTGTTAAACGATATTGGGGGTCGGAAACTCGAATTCGAATTCTTATCTTTGCGTTATTCGTAAACTGCATCGGAAGGTTCAGAGTCCGAAACGAATAGGCCTTTTCTAACGTTCTAAAATATCTGCTGAGCTTGCAATGACGCTTGTCTAGTCTTTCAGATCAACTTAATTGAGCAATGATCAGCAACTCGGCTAATAAATTGAACGTGCACCTTGAAACTGGGTCGTTCAGATCAACAATTACTGACTGAATCCCATAATATACGAATATCTAGCATTCATCCCTCGGTTAATTTCTCACTTGATTCCCTAAAGTGCACCTTGAAACTGGGTTGTCAAGATATATTAGAGAGCGCAATAACTCCCATAGTATACGAATATCTAGCTATCGGTTAATTTCTTAAAGTCAATGGATGTATTTTACTTACGGTTGTTCGTTGAAACCGTGGCACCTGACATGAACGAATTTTGTCTGATCGTTCAGATAAAATGAGCATTCAGAGCATGCAATGGCTTGCCTTGTCCTTAAAATTATCTAACTGTAGTTAGAATATGTAATGCATAACTTGCCTGGCCCTAGTCATTCAGATCAACTAGGGTTAAAACAAGCAACGGTTTGTCAGCTCGTTCAGATCGAACCTGGTCGTTCAGATCAACAGGCAAATAAGCATGCTATGCATGACTTGCCGTTCAGGTCAACTAAGTCTAGAGTCAGCGTAATTAACAATTTGGGTAGATGATTATTAACTCGCATTTATGAAGTGTGTAGGAATTATTAATCAGTAACTAGCATGCAATTTCCTTAGCCATAAAACACGCAAGACTATATAACAGTATTCTATAGTATATTGTATATTATAGTATATTGTATATTATATATTATCGTATCAGTGATGTTAGTATAAATAATGGTTGTAATATGTGTGAGATTTGGTTGTTTTTGTTGTTTAGCTCTGGTATTTTGAATTGTGGGTTGTGCAATTGCTTGAGCATGCGAATCTTCACGATTTATTCTGGAGATCCTAACCTCGTGTATTGTCAATCGTTATAAACTCAAATACCAAGTAAGTAAGGTCTATTTTAGCATGACGTTTGTCAGCCTGGACGTTGTCGCCTGTGAGTATTAACAGGTCTATGTTCGCTTCGTTCTGTCCCATAGCTGTTATATTTCATATAAAAAACAGTTTATCAACGATTCGTTTGATGGTATAGACGAGTGCCACCTCTGTCCCGCTTTGTGAAGCTACTCGGTCAAGAGAACATCGAAGGCTTGCCGCCAGGCGGCGGAATTGCTGCCAAGTGAGTATCTATTCTAAGGGGCATAGGGTGTTTAATAGCTTGACAGGAAGCGCTGCCTTCTATGTATAGAAGTGTTTCTAGCGCCCACTTAATTATCTCACTGTTTGTAAGATTTTAATTCCGATGTCTTAAACTTCACATAATATTCCATCAAATTCATGGCATCTAAAGAAATTCAAAGGAGTAATTCAGCTTTACTTCCATGTTCTTTCATTACCATTCTGTTTTTCCATTGACTTAAGACCCTAACAGCTTCAAAAAGACAGTTAATAGGCATCTTCTGGGAAAGCTCGCCCCATCGTCGACCTCATCCTTGTCCGCGCAAGACGAAAACTGAATAAAAATTATACGCTTGAGTCACGATCAGCTTCCAATTGAATTTAATCAACTTTCAGAGATTTGAATTTTGAACGGTATGTTACTTGCAGCGTAGAGGTGGTCTGAGGAAGGATTTCCTGAAATTGTTACCTGTAAAGGGGAGCAGCGTGAGTGGAAGTGTAAAAACCTTTCCGCGAAGTCCTGGGCAGTGGACACACCGCTAGTCTGATAAAAATCAATCACAAAATCTCGAAAATTGCTAGACCAATTTTAATTTTAAAAAAAAGTTTTGTTGGAATTCTGGGGTGTTTTGGTTTAGGAAAAAGAATAAAAAAAAAAAATCGAAATTGGTATTTTTTTTTATGGGGCCTACTTTGAAATAACAAATCTATTTTAGGTGTTAACATGTATGTCTCTTTCCAGGCAAGGACTGCTGGACAAAATATACAGGGAGTTCTATCCGGAACACGCCGACAGTTCGGACACCTTCGACTGTCAGGCGGAAATGACCGATGCCTTCGGGAACTAAGCTGGATCTAGGCAGGACGTACACTTTGCACGGAACAAGTTATAGGTAACGTGGAGACGAGTTGGAATTTGAAACTTATTTAACTCTTTAGAAGTTTGCAAATAGCATAATCTATCTGCCTGTAACGGTTTTGGGTTTGTGCTAGTACTACACAGATTACCTACTCATAGTGTTGTCATATATTTTTTATTGAGAAGGGTTGTCAGTTGTAAAAAATATAAGTGACGTTTCTATGGTAAATAAATGTTGTTAAATAGAAATGTGATGCAGTGTTGCCCCCTTTTGAATTATTAAATAGGATAGTCGGTGATTTTAAATGAATTGACAACCCTTATTTAATTACCAAAGATATTAAACCACCTTTATGCAATTTTGATTGAAAGCAAAGTGTATGTTCATGACCTTTAGCTGAATACTAGAGTACAGATCAAATGGAATTGCAGTTACGTTACGTGCGAATTTAGAATGAAGGCAACACCGATTTATGTTAAAGTTTTGTACATACGGAATCGGTAATGTAGTCGCGATTTCGTTTGATTGCAAAGATAACAGCGCTCTATCAATGTTGAATGTCGTACGTTAGGAGCTTTGTAAAAAAATACTGCTAAAGTGTGACTATAAGAAATAGTTAACGATGTCTATGTAATTTTACGCAAATTGGATGCGGCAACACTGAAATCGTTTGGAGATTGACTTGTATTTCGATAACTGTTGGTGATGCTTCATGTTGTAGCATAGATGTTTATCTGTGTACCTTTTGTTTCCTTTCACGATGTTATCTACAGGAAATATTATATCGAAATTGAATTGTAAATGTGGCACAAATCCTTGTAGATTAACCAAGATATATTACATAATTAAATGTATAGAGTACACGATTTTATTCGGTCATTTTAACATTTTATGTTTAGTAGTTTTCTTTTTAAGTTTTGTGTTAACATTGGCCATTCTTAAATGTCATAATATTAGATGTGTAATATAGATTCTACTAAATATAAAATTATAATAAAATCTATCACCACACCCATCTTTGTTTTGTCACGTCTAGTTCTTTCTTTGGTTCCAAGTGGCCAGTAATTAATTGTTTTCTTCAAATTATTGAGTATTTTATTTTCATTTCATGAAAGTCTAGGAAAATGTATTGGTAAAAGTTAGTTTTCAATTTAGACATAACTTAGTTTCCTTTTGTACATATCTTTATATCTATTAAAACTACATAGTCATTATCCAAAATATCAAAGTATATTATCATTATTAATTTCATTTTTCATATATTTACCTAATAAAAACTAGAATTATACATTAAATTGGGAGGTTGGAAACTTAGGGATTAATTTTATTAGAATGTTTTATTTTCTAAATTCTGTTTTGCGTTTTTAGGAAGTCAATGTATTTAGGTTTAAATACTTATTTGCTTCTAAATTTGTTTTTAGTTTCTAATTTTGGTATGCTTTTGAATTGCTTCGTACTTAGAAAAATAACAAATAAAATGATAAATTGTTTCTGACGTAGTTTATACTTGACCGTACAAAATGTAAGGACCTTATCGTTCGTAAAACAAAGTTGTAACCTATTGTATCAGAATAACGTACTATTTGTATGAAGGGTATGGAGAAGGCAGGAAATGCGAAATAATTATCTATTTTGGGGCTCAGCTAATTATTAACATACTTGAGTATCAGGTTGGAAAACTGTACGGGATTTTCGGCCTAGGATGACACTATAAGAACCTTTACCATGTTAATAGTTCAGTTCACATTGATGAAGTTGTTAGCGACATAGAAAATAACTGTTTTCTCAGTTGCTAAATCGAAATAGGAACACTCACTCCTCAAAAGAACTTTTCGCTCAGCGTCGTTTAACTTTGAAAAAGCTTCGCCCTTTTTTATACTCCTTATAAACTGTTAAATCTGGCTATACTTATTGGTTGTTTTTTGTAGTGCTATATAGATTTAGTTCCTTTTAATTAGACCAAATATCGGCAGTGGGTTTAAACGTTCTAAATGTTCATCTGACGTAGCTTGTATGTCTGATTGTTTTACGCAATGACGTCTAAACTGTCGTAACAACTTGTCGACGCTTGAACAATAAATAACTGTACCTTTATAAATATGTTTATTTTTCAAACGCTTATGGAGACTTTCTGGAAGATGACAACACTATTACGTATATTTCAAACTAACTACTACTAACTAACGAATCGTAAGCGTAATGAAAAATGTTGGCCAATAACAAAGCTTTATTTTAAACTAGCTTCCGGCCGCGGCTTCGATCGCTTGATTCCGGGATAAAAAGTAGCCTATGTGTTAATGCATGTCTTAAATTATGTATATTCCAAGCTTCATCCAAATCCATTCAGCAGTTACGGAGTGAAACGACCACAAACATACTTACACACACAAACTTTCGCATTTATAAAATTATAGTGTGATCTACACTGTCTCATTGGCCAGAATTTTTCGTCTATGATACGACGAATACTTTTTAGATAGTCTTCAAGATCGAGTTAAGTTTTCGTTCGTCAAATTGCTAACTATTTGAACCTAGTATTTTTTACTGCTTCCTTATGAGTAACTCGAGTACTCGAGTATCTACGCTATACAGGGTGGGGCAAAATTGTACCTCATTGAGGGCAGCCACCTTTTCTTTTGTAGTTAATAAGGTAGAAGTAACTGCTGACTGTACATTTTTTCAAAATTCAGAAGATGCAATTGTTTTTTTCGTCAAAATAAGCATTGTTCAGTTGTGTGAGCTCCAATAAGTTCTTCGATTCTTAGTAGGCATTCATTCATTCATTTCGTATTATTATAAAGTATCAGAAGCATATTTCTTCAAAGACGTGCGTCAAGCTTCTTTAGAAGCGGTTAGCTTGTTTAGAAATTCCAAGAACGTTCTGCGTAAAAATTTATTTATCTCACAGTTCAAATAATAAAAATATAAAGTAGGTAAATTATGTTATTAAAACTAGAAAAAAAACTTAAAACATCACGTGTACAAATAATTCAACGAATGCACCAATGCATAAAATGTTAAAAATAAATAGCCCCGTTTCTATGGCAATACAAGTATTTTGAAAAGAATCTGTAAATATTTAGGAAGGTACAGGAGTTTATATCAGGGAGGTTGTTCAAAGCACTCCTATAGTAAAACTGACAAAATTGTGTAATAGCACAGATACCATAATACTATAGAAAGAGTTAAACAAAGATGCCATTGAATATGGACTATCCTAAGGATTAAAACCTTTTTTGAAAGTTGCAAGAAAGCATAGACTACCAATAAGTCTAAACTTATTCAATGCGACTATAAACTCGAATCACGTACTGTAATGAATTTAGAAACTAACACGTTTTAGTTTATAACCTCACGCCCGAATACTTAACGCTAATCAAATATTTGAGCTTTAAGTGGTGATCAAATTGACGTTTCAGTACAGAAGGATAGCGTCTCAAATGGTCGAGACGTTCTCAAATATATGCCCTTAGTATTAGGTTGATAATCATGTAATTCAATGAGACTATAATATAAACTCGTTGGCCCAATGAGTTGATAAACTCACACGTAGCGTTTGAGTATTCGGATGTTAATTACGTTATTCAATGAGTCTATAAACTCATCACGTATTCCAAGGAGTTTATAAACTCACACGTAGTGTTTCACTATTCGGATGTTAATTACGTTATTCAATGAGTCTATAAACTCATCACGTGTTCCAATGAGTTGATAAACTCACACGTAGCGTTTGAGTATTCGGATGTTAATTACCTTATTCAACGTGTCTATAAACTCATCACGTGCTCCAATGAGTTGATAAACTCGCACATAACTTTTGAGTATTCGGATGTTAATTACGTTATTCAACGAGTCTATAAACTCATCACGTGATCCAATGAGTTTATAAACTCGCACGTAGCGTTTGAGTATTCGGATGTTAATTACGTTATTCAATGAGTCTATAAACTCAATCACGTATTCCAAAGAGTTTATAAACTCACACGTAGTGTTTCACTATTCGGATGTTAATTACGTTATTCAATGAGTCTATAAACTCAATAACGTATTCCAAGGAGTTTATAAACTCACACGTAGTGTTTCACTATTCGGATGTTAATTACGTTATTCAATGAGTCTATAAACTCATCACGTGTTCCAATGAGTTGATAAACTCGCACATAGCGTTTGAGTATTCGGATGTTAATTACGTTATTCAATGAGTCTATAAACTCAATCACGTATTCCAATGAGTTGATAAACTCACACGTTGTAATAATTCAATGAGTTGATAAGGTCCAGTTGCGCCACGTGTGCGTCGAACACCGCTCGCTCCAGCATGTCGTCGGATTCCTCAGGCTTGCGACGCTTCACTTGCTTCGACTTCCACGCTTTGCTGATAGAGACAGCTTTCTGGAAAAATCAAGAAAACAACCGTGTTTGAAGGCTTATAACCTTCATGCTTTAAGTTGATGGAAGCAGGGCTTTGCATCGTAGGCTTTGCCCATATGGTCATGCAACATGCATGACCATATGGTATATGATATATGGTATTTGAAAATGGAACAAGCACATGACCCACCTGATGTTAAGTGGTAACCATTACCAACAAAGCACGTTCCAAAAAAACTTGATCTGCGATGCAACGCCCTGCGTCCATCAACTTGAAGCATGAGGATGATAAGCCTCTTGCCTGTAATTTAGTCTCTTAAAGTATCCTTCAGACAGACTTCAATGAATAAGGTCTGCTGAAAAGGGGTGTAAAGCTTGCTTTGTGGTCATCGGCCTAGAAGTATCACGACCGCGCAGGGGCCTGATTCTGAAGATTCCATATATTTGATTCTATTAGATATATATCGCGGAAACTGTCAAAACTGTTTGAAAATTGACAGTTCTCGTGGTATATATCTCATAGAATCAAATATATCGAATCTTCATAATCAAGCCCCAGGTGTGACGTCTTCCTACGTGTGTATAAGCAATTACAAATACATACGTATCTTTCATACCTTCTAGGCTCTTCTATTGCAAAGTAATGTTCTATTTCTAATATAATAATAGGTTTAGAATCACAAAATCGAACGTTCTATTCTTAATAAATAATAATAATAAATAATGCGGGACGTAATCACACAGCATCATGTAGCCCCAAACTAAGCAGAGCTTGTATTATGGGAACCACATGATTGATATACTACACATATAATTTTTTTTTTGTAAATACATACTTATCATACATAGAAAACACCCAGACCCAAGACAAATATCTACAGAACATGCAAACATTTGTCCCGCAGCGGGAATCGAACCCGCAACCTTCTGCGTCTCAGGCGGACCTTCGCCCACTGCGCCACAGAGGCCATAAATCTTGTTTGTAGTTAGGTTTAGAAACACAACACAACTCTTACTACTCCACGATTAAAATGATAAATAGCAATCGATAACAAAAAGCAAGGGTAACTTACCTCCTTCCGTTCCTTGAAGATGTTCGCTCTGTACTCCTCAGCTTCTGTTTTCTTCTGCCCAAACTCTTTCAAAGTTCTCTTGTACCTAAAGTTAACATAACATTAAGCTTGGACTTAGAAATCACGTAAAACAATCATGTTGTTTTTAGCCCGCACTGCCCTACTGCTGGGCAAAGGCCTCCCCTCGAGTTAACCATTCATGCAGTCTAACGCCAATGCCTGCCACTGAGAGTAACTGAAGGTGTCAAGCTCGTCGCGTCATGGCTTGCGTGGTCTACTGACGCTCTCTCACTGTCTCACGACTCCTTTCAGTCTTGGCTCATAGTTCGTCCGGCAAGCGACAGACAGAAAACAATCATAAGTGTGTCCGCCCACATCCGATAATCGTTGACCGATTTTCCGTAGGAGGAAAATGAAACGTACTTATTGCAATAGTGCAACGCACACCTACAAAAAATCGAATAATAGGCAGGAAAAATCGGCTCGATTATCGGTCTGTACAAAGTATGACGTGTGCGGGCAGCCTTTAGTAACTATTTCTTATGCAGGCGGGTTCAGCAATAAGTACCTCACCTACTTACCCTTACCCTTACTCACGTACTTACGTACTTCACCTACTGCTGGGTACAAGCCTCCCTCAACTTGTGCCATCCATCCAGCTTCACCACACACCACACCAGCCTATATCAGTCCACTGCTGGACATAACCCTCCCCTAAAAAGGGGGATGTTGCTGATAGAGCCCCGTTTGTTAGCACCACACCACGTGCAGGTGAGGTTTTCTTGCGTTGGGGTTCCGAAGATGGGGGGTTGGAACCCCTAACTATTTCATGCGTTATGCATGTCTAAGGCCCGTCGGTATCTATTTAACCTTGCTCAGGGGCCAATCTATCCCTGAGTAGTGTTCAGAGCTGAGATAACGATTAGAGTTCCAGAGTCACGATTCAGTTTGTACTTCGTTCTTGATAAGGACATCAGTAATCATAGGGATGAGGACTGGGTAAAAAAAAATCTAATTATTCTATCAGATAGATCAACAAAAAATATTGGTCACGTATTTTTTTTATTTATCAAATAAATAAAAAATTACGGAGATAAAGAGCGTCAAAGTTCGAGAGTGGGGTCTCGTGACGTCACGGCTAGTTAAATGTGTAATATGCCGTAACGTCTAAATGCGGAACGTCAACGCACTATAAATAATATCTTTGTCATTTTTTGTTTAATTGACAAAAGAAAAAATACGTGTCTAATATTTTTTTATTATGAAAATGATGGACTTATTAGAATTTTTCAGTCCACGTCCCCATCTTATTGGAGACTGTCTGTCTTCAGCAGGCTTCAATGGGCTAGATATCTATAATGATTATTACTATAATTCTTTTCAACAGTACTCACTTATGGTGCAACAGTTTATGTGCTAAGAAATGTATGGGATTCTTCGACTTGGCCATTCCAACGTCGTACAATGCGTCAGGGAGTAGGCTGCCGAAGCTATCCCAAAGATATTTCACTGTTTCGTTATCCAACGTGCCTGCAAACAAGCTTTGTTAGCCTTTATTAGAAGAGCCCGTAGGTGTAGGAGTAGGTAATTCTCTTAAGCATAAAATATACACATATTATTTATTATATAGGGAGATAATTAACTGCTAATAATAAAAACTATCAAATATGACTCTATGTTAAACAATTTAGCTTGTAATGTTATCTTTTTTATTATGAGCCATTCGATCATTAGCGCAACAAGGCTAAGATCATGGATGTCTTCGCGGAAGTACAGAAGGTGGCCCGTGTCTAGGGTAAATGTGTCCTTTCCCTCTTCACGGTCTTGACACAATCTTAAAACAAGCCACCTTATGTTCTTTAGCCCCTAGCCCCTAGGCTAGGCTAAAGAACATACTTTAGCCCCACTTCGAAATGTGTTGATGTTCGTCGAGCCTCATAGTGCGTCCGTTATACGTAGCCAGGGTCAGGTGTAACGGGGCGCCCGGGTACTGGGAGCCAATTCTTTTTTGATGTCTATAATTTAGGAGGCTTATGCCCTTAATCCTTACCCAAGGCATGCGGGTGGGCGATATTGCTTCTAGCACCGCCAACGCTGCTGCCCGTCAGTGGCTAGGGAATTTAGCAGTGTTGATTTCGGTTGGGCTATGCCGCAATCAGCCGGCCGCCAGAGCCCCGTTCGTTAGCAAGGTGCACCACGTGCAGGTGAGGTTGGCCTGGATCCCGAAGATGGTGGTTGGAACCCCTCACACCCCCCTCCTTTACCTTATTTCTGTTATCTGAACCCGAGGCGACAACGTTAACGTTCACAGGCACTTAACTCAGCACGTAAACAATATATTAACGACACGATAAGCAGATCCGATAATATTTGTCGCGGTGTATGGCGGGCAGTAGCATCCGAAACCTGTAGGGACAATAGGTGCGACGCACTGGACGTGCTCATCAGCCGGTCGGACGGCAACTGTGACTGCCAGCGCTCCGCTACCGCGGCACGCGAGCTGAACCGGTTTTATATCGAGGCGAACAAAAGCATTAGCTTGTCACCATGTATTAGCAGGGCAATAGTATACCTGACGGCGTTCATACCTAAACGCCAGATTGTATTTCACTGTGAGCCTTTTACTTTAAGCGATGTCATAAAAACACTAAAAAATATAAAACGGAAGGATTCTAAAGATATTAACGACATGTCGACACGTGTCTTAGATTACCTTCCACCCTTTTTATTTGACATTTTCAGAGACTTTTTCAATCGCTGCCTGCAATGTGGAAAATTCCCGAGCGCCCTAAAAAATGTCAAAGTACAACCAGTCTATAAAGGTAAGGGTGACATGAATACCTACAAAAATTACCGACCCATCTCCCTTATACCTATACTGGCAAAATTGCTAGAAAAACTCATGAGTGACAAGCTGATGCAGTTTTTCAACTCGAACAACCTACTAAATCCAAAACAATATGCATATCAATCAGGTAAGTCCACAGTGGACGCAACACATGATGTGGTTTCGAGGATCTTAACCAACCTTGAGCTTCGAAAACATACAGCTGCAATTTTTTGCGACCTCTCACGTGCGTTCGAGATGGTAAACCATTCTCTTCTGCTTGCGAAACTAGAGCACTACGGGGTAAATGGACCATTCTTGGGGATGATAAAGTGCTTTCTAAAAGATCGCTCCCAATTAACAGCAGTAAAAAGTGCTAATTCTGACCCGCTATTATTAGCTGACAACGCAGTACCGCAGGGATCCATTATGGGTAATAACCTGTTCTTGGTCCTGATTAACGACCTTACAGCTGCCTCACCCGATGCCGACTATGTCATGTTTGCTGACGACGGCTGCCTTATTGTCTCCGCTCAAAATCTATTTGACTTAAATACTAAAATAAATAAAGTAATGAATGAAGTGACGGACTGGTTTACTTCGAATGGAATGGCACTAAACATCGAAAAAACCAACATCGTGCATTTTAGACTCAGAAATAGAAGGAATGACAGTAATAATACTCTCAACGTGACATGCAACGGAATATCTGTTCCCCAAGTAAGTAGCGTAAGGTATTTAGGTTTCGTCCTCGATGAAAACTTATCATGGGAACCAAACATAGATCTAACCTGTAGTCGCTTATCCTCTGCCTGCTTTGCATTGTCTCGACTAGGGGGGAGTCTGAGCTTAGAAAATATCAAAAAAGCCTACCATGGATACTTTCACTCACTATTGAGCTATGGAGCATACCTGTGGGGACTGGCAGCTGAGAGGGAGCGACCATTTAAGCTCCAAAAACGCGCTGTGAGAGAATTATGTGGTGTTGAGTGGGACCACCCCGCTAGGGAGCTGTTCAGAAAAATAAAAATACTAACCCTACCCTGTGAGCTTATTCTACAAGTAGCTAAATACATAAGGAAGAACCTTACACAGTTTCCTAAGCGTGCTGATTTGCACACTCACAGCCACCTCGAGAGAGGTCGCTGCCAACTTAGGCTGCCATTCAAACGACTGTCTAAGTCACAAAAACATATAGACTTTATAGGTGTCAAAATCTACAATAAATTACCCAAATTTGTTGTAGATGCGAATAGTATTGGAACATTTGTCAAAAAACTCAAAATACTTCTATTAGACCGAGCATACTACTCGATAGAAGAATTTT
Source organism: Horisme vitalbata (assembly GCA_951804965.1). NCBI lineage: Eukaryota > Metazoa > Arthropoda > Insecta > Lepidoptera > Geometridae > Horisme > Horisme vitalbata. Next base: position 2,332,027 of record OX638095.1, on the reverse strand, counting down.
TTATGGACAAATTTAATGACGACATTGATCCCACTTCCTAATTTTGTCAATACTTTACCTATTAATAGGTACTATTAAAAGTGTATTTTTATATATTTTATTTAAAATTACTTTGACGTGTAAAATTGTATTTTATAAATAAATAAATGAAAATGAAATGAAATGAGCTACGCGGTCACACCTCTGCACCTGGCGTCGATGACGTCATATCGGTGTTATGGTAGGTATACGGTGTGTGTGGTGGTTAAAGAAAAGAGAAGCGGAAGGGGCATCGCATTCAAGATAATTAGATAAAGAAATAATGAGACCAAGCCAAAATGACCGTAAAATCTTATTATTTATAGTAAGAACAATCCTCACAATCCGATCGTAACAAAAATCCCCGGGACAGAATTTAATAGCCTTTTGCCAGAATCATACTATGTCCTGTCACTTCCCGCAAGTCTCATCCGTGGAGGTTCTTGTCTTGGGCCAATTTTGCCCATTGTCCTTTATTAATTTAATCTAATGACCATAATACGATTTGAACTAATTTAAAATTGTTTAATAATTTATGAATATTATGGTCATACATAATAAAGTTATGCCCTCTAAAAATACATATAGTATATAGATATATATATATACGAATCATATAAAGAGTGAGTGATATTACATTGGGTCTCATTATTTTAACGAAACGTTTCGTTAGCGCGATCTAGAAACGGTACCATTTTTAGCAGCGCCATCTATTATATTTCTATAGGAAGCTTTTTTTTATTTTGTACTAAGGTTTTTGCGGTTTTAGTAAAACTATATTTATTTTGAAGAAAAAAAACCACCGTATGGGCGCTTGTGCACTTCAAGTAATTTTACTGTCCTGCAGTCGTATTTTTTGCGGCTCGGTGTGGCATTAAAAAAACGGATGATTGGCCTGTGCTTACTGCAAGGAATTTATTAAAAGGAAACAAAAACATACTCATTTTAATTTCCTTAGAGTGCCATTCGCCACAACATTTGGATTACACCTCCAAAAAATAATAAAATACATAAATAAAAATATTTTTACTTAGTCAACATTAATTATTACTAAAAAAATCACAAAGCTAAATGGAGTAAAACACTTGCACTTCCGTCCGTTTTTTGCGGCTGTTTATCTAGGTATTTTTCTTCCGTATGCCTATTTAAATTTAAGAGTTAACCCTATTTTTCCGAGGCACACCAACTAATGACCACGGTACGGTACCTACACTAGTGTGCCGCCACACCAACTAATGACCACGGTACAGTACCTACACTAGTGTGCCACCACACCAACTAATGACCACGGTACGGTACCTACACTAGTGTGCCACCACACCAACTAATGACCACGGTACGGTACCTACACTAGTGTGCCACCACACCAACTAATGACCACGGTACCATTGTGCGGCACACACTTTGCGGAACATTACTCTAAGCCAAGTAAGTAGGTAGGTAAAAGTACGAATTACCCGTTATATCAACAGCGTTAAAATTAGGCAGTATAGCAACATCATTCGGATCTTTGATAAGCCTTCTGCATTGCAAATCGTCCAAATTCCGGATATCACGAGTTTTATCCGCATTTTCTTTATCATCTTTATCATCCACTTTGGATAGCAAAGTATTGCCATCTAGTTGGTACAGACTCGTGCAAGGGGCGCTCTGGTACAACTTCTTACCGACCCTGTTTATGTAGCGACCGAATTTGTCGAAGTAGTAAAGGCCTTCATCATCAACCTGAAAAAGAATAACACATTCATTACCTAACAGTCGCATAGGTACATCGTTGACCCCGCCAGGATTCACTCTTGTGTCGCGGGAATCAAGATGTATGAGTAGAGTGAGTAGGTAGTACTACACATTACGCCATGGTAACTATAACTACCCAGACCGCAACAACACCTGTAAAACATGCAAACATTTGTCCCACAGCGGGAATCGAACACGCATCCCCTCGGTTGCAAGAAGGTGACGCGGACCTGCCTTAAACCCAAAGCACGCCGAGCTTGTATTATGGGCATACCTATCCTTCTTATTGGGGGCCTATGTTCAGCAGTGAACTGATTTATACATAGGTATATATTTTCAACATAGTGCCTGGAATGGCGAATTTTAATTTCAATACAGAATTCAGTGACTACTATTTCCGAAACTCCCCCTGACTAAGCCCTTGGCTAAGGGCAGCAAAGTGTTTCAAAGATGTTTCTTGGTTTTGAAACCTGTGTCTCCGACTCAGCATATCTTGCAGAACCTGTTCTGTCGGTTTGGAGATCTTATATCAAGAGGCCATGAGTACTTTACACGGAGCACGGTGCTGGTGTGGTGTTGTTGTGTTGTAAAAGTCAGGAATGGTCCTATTTCTGTTTAGGTACTTATGAGAGTAGGTACACCCTTCTTAGAAAGAAAAAGAAAACTTCTATTTGACGAGAACAAAAAGAATAAGCACACTTATAAAAAGAAATAAACTAAAACCAAACACAAACCTACATTACATAACATGGTAAAAGAGCATTTTGTTGAATAGATAATGTTAGATCTATTCAAAAAAAAAATCTGTTGAGTCCTATGGAGTTAACTTAGTAGGTACCTGTACCTATTGTAAAGCTTGGTACCTGTTGAAGCTCCCCCTTGCAGCTGATGTGGTAGATGCCCATTCCGTAATCAAAAACATACACTTGATGGTTAAACTCGTCTACGTAGTATGGACCTATGTTGTCAGTGTACAGAATGCGATCGGTGCCTAGAAAAAGATAATTATTCACATGATATAGTAACGGCTCAGATTAAGAGTTATAACTCTTATCGCATTAAAACTATTCGCATTTAATTTAGCAAAATTGGCTTTTTACCAAACTACGGCAGAAGGTACACAGAAGGTTACCAAACTACACAGAAGGGTACCTAATGTTTAAGTTTGAAGTTTATCGTTAATATAATCACTGGAGAACTTACTTTCTATAGAAAGTAGTTTGATAAAAAGCCAATTTTGCTAAATTAAATGCGGATTGGGAGCAGGCAGCACAAGTTTTTACGTCATATAAATAAATAAATAATGCTGGACACTATCACACAGCATCATAAAGCCCCAAACTAAACCGAGCTTGCATTATGGCAATCAAATGACTGATAGATAGGTAATTTATACTTTTTAAATATATATTTTTGAAAATAATACATATTAAACATAGAAAACAGCCAGACCCGAGACAATTATTTGCAGAACATACAAACATTTGTCACGCGCTCAGACTAACGTTAATAAAAGGGTCACGCGTTAGAATCTAACTGGCGTCTCAGGCGGGCCTTTGCCCACTGCACTACAGGTGTCGTCAATATAATTTACGTAGCTTTTTGGAAGAAAGAAAGAAAGAAAAAGCATTTATTTGTGACAACAATATTAACAAGGAAACTTATATAAAGAAAAAAACACTTACACTAAAATACCCATATCTACAACTATTTTTCAGTCGTAAAGCCGTGTCGGTGGCCTTTAGGAGGCCTAGTTATTCCTATAATACAGAGTTGGCCAAAAGTCTAAACGACGAAAAAGATCCAGCATAACACCAATATCATAGCACGTTTCTGAACACTTTAAATTCAACGCAAATCAAACACAAAATTTAACAAAGGGATCAAATAATCAGAAGTTTGCAATGGTAAACAATAAGGGATATATTTCACCGTGAAACCATGGCGGTGCAACCAGTCGCCTGCTACCAACAAAATGTACAGTGGTGTCCGTTTGGTTGCGCAACCAAACGCTGAGTACCGGCCATCAGGTGAGGAACTCTCTCTATGAGCTGTACACATTTTGTTGGTAGCGGCAACTGGTTATGCCACCATGGTGTCCCGGTGTAATATAGCCCTTAGGGTAAATATAATATTGTCACATGTACCTCTGCAAGCAAAAAATGTGATCATAGATTTGGCTTCCTCCATCAGTATTTGTTGCAGATAAGCTTTCTGTTTTGCAAAGTTTTCTCCCATTTTTTCCCAGCAACAGCGCTTGGAGCCGGGAAGCTCGGTGGACCTGTGACAATGCGATACTTACCTGATTGTATGTAGGGGAGGCGTACATGTATATTTTTGTATCTTAAGAATCCGGCGACCCTCGATCGCAGCTTGAATTCGGACGTGCAATGATCGCTCCGAATATCGATTTAGCCATGTGAGCGGAATATCAATATTGGCCGTTTAAAATTTGTTGTGAATTTGGTTGTGTTCCGTAATACCAAAAAAGATGACTGATAACTTTATGTATTCTTTACATTTATTGTTATTCTGTAACTAGATAATATGAGCTATGTTCCTTAAAAACAAACAACACGTAAGATATTGTTGTTTTTAATACGAAACAAAAATGTAGAAAAGTGGTCAATTTCGTCATAAAAATGTGCAAAATGCTTTTATTAAATTTTAGATAGGTATGAATTTTGTAAAAAAAAAACTATCCATGGATAAATACTTTTGGAAAACAAATTATACAAAAATATAATGGAAATATGCTTGAATGAGAAATCATTACGTTTATATGGGCAATTCGTCCGTCGGTGGCTACTTAATTCTATAGAACCTTTGTTTCAAGACTAGGATGTCGGGACGCACCATAACAGGCCTATTCAGATAACTACTTAGGTACTAGTGGGCGCCTCGCAACCTTTTTTGCGTAGATACCTAAAGGTTTTTTCGTTAGTCTCCAACAGCACCAGTCCACTGCCGGACATAGGCCTCCCCTATAAGAAGGGGGGCCCCATAATCCCCACGCCTGGAATCCGGGTTGGAGATCGCAGGGCACAGTTTCTCGCATCGCCGACGCTACTGCCCGTCGGCGGCCAGGGGATGTAGCTGTGCTGGTGCTAAGCTATACTTTGCCGCAATCAGAGCCCCGTTTGTTACCTACATCAGGTTGCACCACGGGCAGGTTGCTTTGGGTCCCAAAGCTGCGAGGTTGGAACCCCTTAAATTGTAACAAATGAACTTTTTACGGCTATAATCATCAACAAGCGTAATTATCTTGATAATTTCGAACCCTGCCATATCCTAAGCATAGATATCCGGTTAGTCTACAGCAAAAGAAAAATTTTGGTAACAACTTCATAGTATTTGAAACTTGTGAGCAGCTTCTTAGCCTATTATAGGTACCTCATAGAGTTATAAATCTTCTGTTGTTTATCAACTTTCGCTTGTTCCGCCTTTATTTTGATAAGGTTCTCTGCTACTTCGTTGAAATCCTTCAATCTATCCTGCCAATAGGACACTTCCTCTTCCAACCTTGATAACGGGGCCTCCGCTTCGAAGGTTTCTATTTTGTTCTTGATATCTAGGATGCCCCTGTTCACCTTTTAAAAATATTTTAGGTAACGCAGTAGCAATCAATGGTCGTAAAGAAAAAAAGAAAGAAAAATATTTGAGTCACAAAATAAGTAGGTACAAAATAAACAAATGCTTACATTTAATACGAGAAATAGGGATACAAAAAGGTCGCCACTCAGCATATGCTTCAGAAGCATGGAAGCTACTGCAGCGCTGGTTTTCAATGGCGCCACCACTGCAACGCTGGTTTTCAGTGGCGCCACACATGATATATCTACTACATAGATAGTCAACGATAATTTTTTCAAGCTAGCTAGTTTCAGCAGTGGACTTCTATAAGCTGTTGATGGTGATTATTAATGACAGGCAGGTAGGTTTATTGAGTGGATGTGGAGCCATGGTGGAGCGTCAAATAAATCGCCACAGAGCCCGTCTGTGGCGCTTACCCGGAGACGCCTATGTCCAGCTGTGGATGGACTGAGGATTATGTTATGATCATGGGCTTCAGAACTTACCTCAGCTATGTCAACAGAACATCTTCTTTCGGCCCTACAGACAGCCAGACGTTCTTTATTTTTATCGTAGAGCTGATGCATTAGGTTGTTAAGTGAATCGTCGCATTCGTCTTGCATTTTGTCCAAGTTTTTGCCTAGACGGAGGTTGATCTCTTCGAGACTTGTACGGATTTTATACAGCTGCGGGAATTTAAAGAATCTTGGCTAGTAAATTCTTAGATAGTAAGTCACTAGTAGCTAACTACTGAAGAAAGTAATTACTTACAAAGTCGACTAGCATTACTGACAGATATGTGTGGGTATAATTAAACATTTCGCTCGTTTTCTTCACCGCAATTTCGAAATGGTGCTTCGCGAAATCTTCAATCCTTTCTTTCTTCTGCATCCTCTCTAGGGTTTCTTTGAATGCTTTAATTTTCTTCATAAAATCATTGTACTTTAAATCTATTTCTTCGTATATAAGTTTTTCTGAAGGAGTCGTTATGGGGAGATAATCGTTACCGAAATCTACTTGGTTCGACTGATGCGTGGAAATTGTCTGCTCCACCAGCCCCATGAGAACATCTTTATTGATCACATTACTAAATTTATCTGCCTCTTTTATCACATCATCTACGGCCTGGTTGAAGTAATTCATAAAGGAACTAATAATTTTCTTAACATCGCCGTAAAATGTGTGATACAAACCATCTTGGAATTTTACTTGTGTTAGTAAATGAACGTACTCCGTTAGTTTTGGTGTAACGTCGCCAAGTATTATATAAACCTCGTCGTAAGCTAATCTTCTTAAATGCTGTATAAAATCCTTGTAGACATCCATTATTGCGCTACTTTATCTTCAGTATCTGTTTACTTTTCAATTTGACCGCCACATCACGGCGCCTTGTTTATGAATGAACCACAGAACACTATTTTACTCCACAACCTCCACAATGAACGGATTGAACGCGATTCATAGACAACATTATAATAGTTAAACGTAACTTCCGCCCTAACTTTATTATTGAGTTGCCATTGTTGTAATATTAATACTCACTCCACTTAGAGTGACGTGGATGGGGTGGGCGCAAAAAGATTGACTTTGGTCGGAATTTATTTGTCAGTTTTAATCACGTCTTGTTTACAGTTCATAATTTATTTCATTTATTGTTTTCAATTTATTTAGATATTTCTGCATAAGATCTATAAGGCTGCTAAGATTGTTTAAAGAGTAGTGTAAACATCTGCAGACTGTTTTGATAGTATTCTAAAGAGTAGATTGACCTTGGTGGTTTATTTATTATTGTGCAAACATTTTAATAACTACACTTACCTACCGTTGTTAATGTCATTAAGTTATTTTTGATCTAATTGATTAATTTGATTATGTATAGAATAGACACTTGCCTAGTCAAGATGTGGAAATTGGCTATTATATTAATTTTCTTAAAGACAGGTAAATAACCATGGGTATCTGGGGTTTTGAGTTACGAACCTAGTTATTGTGGTATTCTAAACACAAAAACATTGTTTTTTTAAGCTATTACGAACAAAATTGAGAATTTACAAGAAATTCCTTCACTTCAAAAGAAAGGCACTCACATAAAAAATAAAGAGCAAGTTTTGTGGAAGCTCAATAAGATATTAGACGATGGACTCAGCCGCTTGCAAATTGTAACAGACTTTGATAATACGTTGACTCGTGATAATGGTGTTGATGGTAAACAAGTTCTAAATAGTTTTGGTAAGTGGAAGAAATAATATACCTACCTATTATAGCTAAAAGTAAATAATGAACAAATACTTTAATAATCAATTTATTTGTAAAAGGCACATAATGTTAATATTAAAGAATGTAAAATTATGTAATTCAATCAATTTATAATCATATAAATCTTAAAATTAGTACAATAAAACAAGTAAAGTAGATAATCTTTTTGCTTAAATATTAGACATCACGTAATAAATTATAGGCATAATTGACTAGACTGCAAATAACTAAACTGGAAAGATCTCTAACTAAATGATACTATTTAAAGTCTCTGATGATGACTGACTCAGATGGGCAGAACTCAGTTTGTTAATAGTTAGGTATCTACTTACCAAGTAATGTTATTAAGAAATCAGGAACTACTTATTTATATTTTCTACTGAATTATTGAAAGTTGGTAGCTTTCTGCTATCTTTATCGATTTTTATGTTTCAGAGATGTTTAGAAAATGCCCTTCGGTTCCACAATGGTACAAATATGAAGAATACAAATTGTATCTCAGATATTATCCGATAGAGAATGACCCGCACATGAGCCCAGAAGAAAAATCTCAACATTTAGTTGAGTGGTACAGAGCGGCTCACCACTTGATGAAGTATGTGGTATTTAATTTACTTCTTATATTTGAATAGGTATAAATCTACCTATAATTGAAGGTATCTATTAGCTATACTTAATTATTAATTAATCTCATCTAAAATTTACTGAAAATAAATGAATAAGGCTTTTTCAAGTATTTTTCCACCTGGATACCATAGTTGGTTCTCTTATCTACCCGAAGTAATTCCTAAAAACGAGTCCTTTGTAATGAATTTATTTTAAATAGTTTATTATATTTATTACAGAGGTCTTAAGTTTCCAAGGCAGGAACTTATGGATTTAGCTCGTAATGTATCTGGAAGTTTTAGGTGAGTTCCAAATTATTTATTAAGGTAATTACTTACCTAAATATAAAATTATAAACGATTTGGCAATAATAATATGAAATAACTATGTATTATTATATAATTAGTTTACTTAATTAGGTCATTATGTAGATATTTGAAATTATTTAATTATCATGGCAAAAGTTTTTGTACACGACTTTTAATAAAACATAAAAGATAGTCCATATTTTAAAGTATTAAAATAATTATTTTTTAAGCTAACAGATAGACGGGTGCACAATAGTAAATTGTTATATACCTACCTACATGCATATAGGAACATAATTATGTTGCCACATGTGTGTGTATACGACTACGCCTAAATCTTACGTGTGACTTACATTATATTTGAATGCCATCTTTTACTAAAAATATACCTTTTTTACATTCCAGAGACGGTGTTCATGAACTAATATTATGGGTCAATATTAACAAGGTGCCTATTTTGGTACTATCTTCAGGACTTGGACAGGCTGTGGAAAATACTATTCAAGCAGCTAACTTGTCATCGCCGCAACTGAAAGTGAGTTCTCAGAAGGAAGAACGTACCTACCTAGGCAGATACCTAACTTAAAAAAAATCTTACTAAAATAATTTATTATACATATTTTTTAAAAAAATATCTATTTATTTCTGACATGCAAGTCGCAGGTTCGTTTCTCACCAAGGACAAATATTTTTATGGTGGTACTCAGAAGTTCGTTTTGTGGTGGGTGTGATAGTGTAGGTAACAATATCTATAATGTTTATCAGTACCTGGTACCCACAGAACCGCCTCTGCCTACTGTGGGTTCTGTTAACTGTGTGTGAAATTATTTAAATAATTGATTAATATTTATCGTTACAGATTATATCGAATTTCTTAGAATTGGACTCAGAGGACATTATAATTGGATTGAAAGGCAATCCGATTCACAGCCTCAACAAAAACGAAGCAAATATCAAGGAGACCGCGTTTTATGAGCAAATCAAAGAAAGAAACAATGTTATTTTGATCGGCGATAGCTTAGGAGATGCTAATATGGTTGATGGTATGAATGAATGCAGTACTGTGATTAAAATAGGATATTTAAGTACAAAAAGACTATCACAGCTATCGGAATATATGAACAATTTCGATATTGTGTTGCAAAATGATCAAACAATGGATGTCATAAATGATTTTGCGAAGCTTTTCACGAATTAATAAATAGGTAATTTTTTTGAAACGTTAAGTACCTTTCGTGCTGTGAAAGGAATACGACGCTAATAATACCATAATATGACGCTAACTGGCGCGCGTAGTGTTTCACTGTGGAAACCTTGACAAAAAAATGTTATTTAATTTCCTACTATTCCTACAATTTTCCTGTAATGACATAAAAAACCTACCTCCCATTTCGGAGCATTTGAAACAGCTAACTACTGAAGTGTCCGAAGGTAAACTTCAACCAACAACCGTTAAATAGGTTAATATCTGAAGTCATAATGTTATGCCGTACATTAATTATGAAAACATTGTAAATATGGACAAACAACTTTAGCACTAAAACTTTAACGATTTAAAGCTTTACAGTTTTTACAATATAAATACAAAATATCGTTATTGTGGAATAATAATATCAAAATGAAATACATAATAATATTTTATTTACTACTACCAACATCATTAATTTCCCTTACTTGTGGTTAATGTGTAGTCCTCAGATTAATGACGAGCGTAGCATTACATACATCGAGATGCACTTTTTTCCACATTTGTGGCTCTGGAGTATTTAATATTAATAATCTCGACGATTACATACAAAGTCTGAAGCGTAGCGTAGCCCATTATACCCATTGCCCTTATGTCTTTATCTATGGCTAAGCCAATTCACTTTACTTCACTTCTTTATTAATATTTTGCGTTCTGGGTTAGTTTCCACAATTTCGCCAGTATCAAGTTCATTCTTAATAGTATGAGGCTACGTAGTCTATTTTAAAGTCCAGTCGTCCAGTGGTACGTCAGATCCTGTTTTCTGCTCTGTGGTAAAGCCATAAACCATGGAGGGTTTGAATGAATGAAGCGAGTGACATTGACATTCTTGCGTCGCGCGTGTCGAACGAAGCTGCTTGTCAGTCAGTCAGTCAATCCTTGAAGTAAGAAATTGTTTTAGAAAAATTAGAACAGAAAACACATGAAAATATGAATGATAACATGAGTTTGGTGGCTTTTCCGTGCACTTCATTAGTGAAATAAATTTCTAGATCCTAGTATCAGTACGCAACAAGATTCCAAACACAGGCTGAGCAGCAAAAGTTGTTTCGGAAAGTTTCTCCGGCGAAGTGGTAACGATCATAATTTTAGCGTTTCTTGTGGATTTTAAGTCTCTAGAATAGTTTTTATTTAATTTATCTGATACTGTGATTTGGCGCGAATTGATATCTTTGTACCTACTAGGTTATAAAGAACTTCTAGAGCAAGTTTTACATGTGATCGAATTTGTCCTCTACGAGCATGAACGAATGATGTTTACTACCTGTTTACCGCCGCACCTAATGGCTACGTGACGACAATCACAAAGGCTTTGTGCGGCTCGGTTCGCGGTCACTTGGCTTGTACCTCCAAATTTAAAGTACCTACCTAATTCTATGTTACGTGACCTACTTAGATATGAGTGTTTATGTAATCGGACACCTACATACTTGTGACAAGTTTATACTTTGGTTCATGAATAAGTTATAGACATTTACATAATTGTCTAAAACATGCACTGTTTTTTTGTAGAACAATGGTTGTCTGACCGGTCTATGTTTACTACCATTCCAATTGGAGAAAACTAAAAAAAAATAGAATAACTGCAAGAATCATAATGGCACGATACTTTGAAACCACATCAATATTCAACTACAGTTGGGACCAAGTTGCATGCGGGTATTGGAAAAGATACCCAAATCCACAAAGGTAAGTTTTATTATACTAAGATATTAAACAAAACATTTAAAATAAAAAATCTATTATTCTATTACAAGATTAGGTAATACAATTGTTTCTTACTAAAAATATAATTAGTATGTCAGTCATCTGGTGTAAAAATATAAATATTTATTTATTTTGTTTCTAAAATATTCAGGAGAAGCCCAGAATCAGGAAAATAACTGCTCAATCTAAGACACGTTAAGAAAAGTGAATCTATTTAGTTTAAATAATAATTTGTAATTGGACTGCCCTCACCAAATGTCTCGAAAAGATTTGTTATTATCCTACTTATATAACGTATTTAAAGGTGAAAGTTTCTCCTTGAAATATTTCTCCAGATGAAGCTGAAATTTTCCACATAATAATATTATAGTTCTAAAACTGGGTTATCAAACCTGTAGGCTACTTTTAGGGGTGTATGGGGTTCCAATCCAACATCCATCTTTGGTACCCAAGCCTGCAAGTGGTGCACTCTGCTAAATAACAAAGAAGAATCTGGTGGATGGCTGCTGATGGCATAGTGTAGCCTACATCGGCACAGCTAAATCCCCTGGCCGCTGATGGGCAGAAGGGTCACCTGCTTGCCCAGGGTGTGGATTATGGGCATATCCCCCTTTATAAAGGGAGGCCTCAGTCCAGCAGTGGAGTGATATAGGCTTGTATGGGTTTGGGGAGGCTACTTTTTATCCAGCTATCACACAATCAAAGATGTAAGCTGAAGCTAGTTGTAATCAAATGTTTTTGGATAAAACTAGAAAAATAAATGTTTAAAATCATCCCCAGCCCTTACCTTACCTAAGTGGGATCTGCAAAACATGTTTTCCACTTCCATTTTCTTCTGTCAGCCATCATCTCTATATAATAATTAATCAAAGGCTACTAATAATCAAAGGTTACTAATACTAATTAATCAGAGGTTACTTATTTGACATTGAACTAATACTGTGTAACCTTTAACAAGGCTATTGTAATTTTCCATCAAAACTTTGATGGAACAAATAATATAAAGCTCAAAATCCAAAACGTAATAAAATTATTTTTTCCACTATGAGATATGACGCTCCCCCTGGCCAGAGTGTGTCCTACACTAGTCTAGGAATTATAGTAATGCTATATAAACATCACTTTTATTACTCAACCTATCATGGGTGTTAAAATAAAAATGTCCTTAATAGGGAAACATTATGTATGATCTATGATTTAGTGTTCATTAAAGAATTATTAGTCAACAAGCTTCCAACCTTGGCTTCATCCAGGTTACTTAAGCATCATGATCTCACATGCCCTTGTCTCATGCTAGGTGGAGTAAGCACATCATGTTTCTTCTTCAGCTCCTCTCAGTCCTATCTGATGTCAATTCTGTTTCTATTCAATCTTTTGACACTCATATTATCTTTCACACAATTCATCCAACTCTTCTTCGGTCTTGCTCTACTCATGTATCTAGACATTTTTTTGCTTGCTTACAATCTTGTAAGCTTTTTTAAAAAGTGATTGATTCTGTACATAGGCTCTGCACAAGTGTAAACTTATACAGATATTCATAAAACACCCAGACATAGAACAAACATCCATGTTCACCACACAAATGTTTCTAATTCTTATTTAAAGTGGGGGAAAAAGTTCTGCACTGATGTCCCGCATTGGGGTGTATTGTGCATTGCCCCCCGCAACTCGGACCCCAGCCAGCCCAACTCCTTAAAATAATGGAGAAGGACTCTGTGTTTGTGACTCTAGAATTCTCAATGCTGTCTGTGTCTGTGAATTTTAATCAATCAGCTTAACAAATTTTTGGTCTGGGCGGGAATCAAACCCGAGACCTGCGCTCAGAAGGCAGAGCTACTACCAACTGAGCTATGAGGCCAGTTGCTAATAAATCATAAAACTTTTTCAGCACACATGTTCTCTCCGAAGACACATGGAGCAGAGAAGTAGGAAAAGATGGCTGCCTGTACACAAAGCGGGTTCTCACCAAGACTAATAGAGTACCTAAGTGGGGTGAAAGGTATGTACATAAATATACCTTTTTCTTTCTTTTTAATTGCTTGTTGAGGTTGCTTGATTCTTGGAGACCAATGACGTCTTGTCCTAATATTGTACAGTGTGAACTATTGCAAAGGACAGTTTGACTATTGACTATAGGTGCTTCATTTTATCAAATGAACAAATGAAATTTTGTAGATTTTCAATGACTTATAAGGGTATATATAAGGTAAGATATGTAATAGGTAAACTGTAACTGTAAAGTGGAGTCCAACCAAAGCTTGCATGCATTAACAACAAATTGTCGATTCGACAAAATACAGGCTATTGAATGGTCTTACCACCACACCAGCCTATATCAGTCCACTGCTGGACATAGGCCTGCCCTAATAAAGGGGGATATGCCCATAACCCCCACGCTGGGCATGCGGGTTGGGGATCGCAGGGCACAGCTTCTCGCACCACCGACGCTGCCCGTCGGTGGCCGATGTATGTACGAATATGTATGTATTGGTAACAAGATATAAATCCAAAGCTGAGATACCAACAACTGAGCATCAAAGAGAAGTTTGAGCTGTGAAGCTTAAGGCCAGGTGTGATGTTTGAAAACACAAAAAAAGTAGCAGTAGACTTAATGAAGCCTCATCATCATCATTATCAGCCTATAGCAGTCCACTGCTGGACATAGTCCTCTCCTCATGAGCGCCATTGTTCTGAGCTCGACGCTTAATAAAGGAGGCTTTATTACAAACTAAAACATTACAAACTAAAAACTGTTGTTATGAGTTCCATGACTCATAAATAAATTTAGTATCTTTAGGCAATATGCGATAAAGCTGTGACATTGTTCTGTTAAGAGGATTATCCTAGGTTACGTTGGCAGATATGTTATCAATAAACATACTAGGTAAGTATGTATTATACAGTAAAAAAACAAAACTATACATAATGTATCAAAAGATCACCTTCACTCTTCTATTGTTTAACATAACTGATAGGAGTTCGGCCAATTAGCGCTCTTAGATGGATCGTCTAATAGCATTTTAGAAGACGTGAATGATCTCACTTCTCACACACGGTCGACCAATCCCAATCTAAGCAGAGCTTGTACTATAGGTACCCATTCCATACTCATATTATTTATTTCACTATAGGAACATAAAGTACTCTTGGTTATGTCATTTTTTTTAATTAGTTATAATATACAACAAATAACATACACCAAAGAATATATTCGTAACTACTTATATAAATAAATAAATAAATAAATAATGCAGGACGTAATCACACAGCATCATGTGGCCCCAAACTAAGCAGAGCTTGTATTATGGGAACCACATGATTGATATACTACACATATAATATTTTTTTTTTGTAAATACATACTTATCATACATAGAAAACACCCAGACCCGAGACAAATATCTACAGAACATGCAAACATTTGTCCCGCAGCGGGAATCGAACCCGCAACCTTCTGCGTCTCAGACGGACTTTCGCCCACTGCGCCACAGAGGCCGTCATATCATGGCTGTAAGACAGACAAGCTAATAGTTGACTTTTTTTTCCACAACTATCCTACGTTTTTAGGTATACATACGTATCATAATCACCAGAGACTAATAAGTGATAAACATACACAAATAGTATAAGACATTTAGACACAGAACAACTATACCGTACAAACTACCATACACCATACAAACTTCTTTGTCCTGGATGGGAAGCAAACCCACGACCTATGGTGCAGAAGACATAATTACTAGAAATTTAACTATGAGGCCATTCAATTAAGCGTTTAGTGAGAAAAAAGACGACTGGACAAACATTGGAAAAAAGACGAAATTGTTACTTCCTAAACTAAAGTTATTTTTATCGCTTGTTGAAAATGGCATGCTCGTGTAGCTCGCTCGTATGTGTGTATTTGATTGAAGTAGTCTACTTCACTTGTAGCAGTTTATCACAATTTAGCTCAATTGAAGGATTGCGGTCGGAATCTAGAACTGAGCTTGATTACCTACCTATACATACATAATCTGAAACGACATCTATTCTACGAGTACAACGTTACTTGCGAGTCGCTGGCGTTTTCTGAAGAAAAACCTGATTCTTCGCAGTTGCATTTAGTTATTTACTGTACATGGATAAAGCAAAAGACAGAACTTTTATTTTTATTTTTATATGGTACTTGAAGATGGAACAGGCACATGGTCCACCTGTTGTTAAGTGGTAACCATTACCACAAAGCTATCACAAAGCAAAACATCTTGTTCCAATAGTTGAAAAGTGGTAAGGTTTAACTTTGGTCAGATTAACTCAGGTTATCAAATTCGATCATTGTGTCTTTCCTAAGCGGTCAAGTATGCTTCAATGTGATGAAGGTGAAATGAAGGTGCAAGTAATATGACAGAATCATAGCAAGTAGAGTTCTGTGGTCTCACTCCTACCTACGCAAAAAAGGCGTAGTTGTATGTTTTATACAGATGTTCGAGCTTCGAACCCATCACCTTTGAATCGAGAGTCAATTAACTCCCAGAGCTCAACTCGCACAAGAAACACTTTGTGATAAAAAATGACGCTGGTTCTTGTATTAATACAGAAATTCACCTAAATGTATAAAGTTTATCAGCTTTCAACATTCAAAACAATGATAAGTAAATTAATGGATATGTTAAAGATGACGGACGATTTTTTGAATCAATGAGTTCGATTATGTTATGCATTTGCTTACCTAAATAAAGTAAAATTGAATTTGACCGTAGGTACTAAAAAACATTTCTGTGCCTGTATCTCATCATCATATCTACGTTCAGAACACTGATAAGTTAATAAAAAAGCATAAAAATATGACGTTTTTTTAATCAATGATGTCGATTATGTTGTTATCTAAATTAAACTTAACTATGTCATTCTTTTTGTTTCAGTCCGTTTTTTATAGAAGGGCATCCAAACTGAATCGCTACAATTTTATAGCTGTCAAATTAAATTGATTATAAGAAAATTAAACAATAAAATGGACGCCAATATCATATAGAAATGTTACCAACTTTGCTTATTCAGCCTATGAAACTCCAAAACATTGCGCACTTCGGCGAAGATTCTCTTTTTGCCTCTCTCTCTGCCGAGTGAAAGTCAATAGTGCGTTTTTTTCACGCACCGCGCAAATTTGGTGATCGCAGTATTGGTGCTAAGTAACTGGAGTCTTCGATGAAGGCCGCTTAAGGACGCCACATTAAAGTATGTTTTTGATGTGGCGTCCTTGTGGTCTCTAACTGTTTAGGGAGGCTTGGCAGGCGAATTGATGATCGCTATATTGGTGTTAAGTAACTGTAATCTTCGCTGAAGGCCGCATAAGGACGCCACGTCAAGGACATAGGTCTCGTAACTGTTTAGGAGGCTTGGCAGGCGAATTGGTAATCGCTGTATTAGTAACAGCCGCCACTAATTCAATTAAAATGCCAATAAGTCCACGTATTCGCAGTTCTCATAATATATGTTGGTATCTTTGTATTACACGCACGGGTTTTATTAGTAACGTGAGTTCTCATTCTCACGTAAAATTAAAACACGCGCAATATCTTTTTTCGCACGATAACAAATGAGATAAATATAGATAATATATTATCGCATCTGTTATACATAAGATAATATGTAGTGATAAATTACATTCTATGATAAAATATTATTTATATGTTGTGTCTACTGTTGTAATGAAAATGGAGAGCCGCCATGTTGGGGTATCGGCCATATTGTATTGACATTAATATGTTATAGTTATCACTATATAAATTAGGTTCAATATTATAGAGCTTTGGATTGAGTCAAAAATCACTCGATTCACTTAAAAACGAATAGATATATTAATCTTTATTTAGCACAACACACAACAAAACACAGAAGAAACTTTAGAGTCTTAATAGATACAGTGCCACAATTATATGTTGGCGAAGCTGAAGTCAGGCTTATGTCAGCGCAGAAGCGAATTTAGCTCCCAAAAGTTTTAGTGCGCAGCCAAACAGATAATTTCAGGTCCGTCAAGTTATAAACGTGGCACTGCAAGGTGACATCAAAATGAGTCTGTAGGTAAGCACCTACTTAGTACAAAAAATATTGCAAAAGTAACACGAAAGTAATAAAAGATAGGAGTAACTTTAAGTAATGATAAAATTAAAGTAAGTTGTCTACGTATGTAATGTGTAACATGCAAGTAGGAGAGTTTGTTGCGCTGATTAGTCTCATCCGTGTACTCATCGTGTGGGCTAAACAAGTCCTAATTCAGCATGACACACTAGTTAAGTGAGAGTCAGCGCTGATTTTCAAATACTTAATTAATAAACTTCATGTTTCAGGTTTTTCAATGCGAAATCAGTGAAGATCATCGAAGAAAGCGTTCTGGATCCGAAGAACAAAACCCTAGTGACTTACACTAGGAACTTAGGATACACAAAAGTCATGGTACGTTTTTCCCCTATTATTTTATATGTGCAAATACTCATATTATTTATATGTGATATAGGCAAGTTATTCAGTATTTTTGTAACGAATACTAGGCTAAACCGACCTTTTTTTAGAAATTTTGTATGAACCTTGAACATGGGTTTTTTATAAATTAAATTAAGAGTAATAAGCTGTGAAATAGCTGGATTAAACCAAGTTTCATTGTGTTATCGTTAGAAACATCTTTCAATTTGATATAGTATAAGTTTGAAGCAATTTGCGTGACGCAAATTAATTAGAGATTTGAGAAAATTCTCCCAGCATAAGTTCCTGCAAATTGGATCAAGCCTAGATTGGATTAAAGTTAATTCAACGACACGAATTACTTAGACTCTCAACAGCTTCTTCATCATCATCATCATCAGCCTATAGCAGTCCACTGCTGTACATAGGCCTCCCCTAATGAGCACCATTGCACCCAGCTTCTACTAGCATCCTTTCGCAAATCGTCACTCCACGTGGCCGGTGGCATCAACATTTTGAGTCGACAGTGTTTCCTGTCGAAAAGAGTCCTGAACAAACAAACATCATCATCAGTACGCAAATCTATCGTGGATAACGGCCCCTATTTCTGTAACCAACTCTCGGCCACCACTCGGTCAGCGCTCTGGTCCATCTGTCGTCACTCCGACTGGCCAATATTTTGATCGTACTAATAAATAAATAAATAATAAATTGTAGAGCGTAGTGGAGCGCGTGGAGTACATCCCTGGCGCGAGCGGGCAGACGCTCGCTCGCCGCTCCGCCTGGATCGACTCGCAAGTGTTCGGCTTCTCGCGCGCCATCAAAGCCTTCGGCCTCGACCGGTTCAAGAAGAACGCATCGCAGATGGTACGTGCACCTTTAAGGCTTATTAGACACAGTATTCAGTCTGTCTTAGTATGATAAGATAAGATAAGATAATTTATTTATTGCTTAACATTGGTTTTAAATACAGGTCTTACTTAATATTAGTTGTTTCTCTATGTTACCAACTTAATGGGTGTATGAAAGAAAGAATGAAATAAATTTTATTTATTTGACCCATTATGTAGACAAATGGTGGTACGATGTCGAGAAAGAGTTAAAAGCCCTTAACGTCACATCTACGACAACCCAGGGCAGAGCGTCCTGGCGCCGAAGTACTAGGAGAGACTGGAGGCCTGTCCTCAAATGAAATAGGAAGAAGGTAGTAGAGTTCTTTGTGGAGAGCTCGTCCGGGGAGTTACTGCCACCATGCCTGTTTCTCCCGTGAAGCAGCTGTGCTGTTTCGATTTGAAGGGTGTGGGTGCCGGTGAAATTACAGGCACAAGAGGCTTATCATCTTCATGCCTCAAGTGCTCTACGATGCATATCTTTGTGATAGGAAATGGTTAGCACTTAACATCAGGTGGGCCATGCGCTTGTTCCATCTTCAAGTAGTATAAAAAAAAGGGGGGCAGGAAGAAGAGAAGACTGACTAATTAGTTAAGCCTAAGACAGACTTTGTGGTTTACTCTTATTATACTATGCTAAGTTTAAGACAGTCTTATTAAGACAGACTGAATACTGCGTGGTCTAATAAGCCTTTTTATTTATAAGCACCGACACGGTTTTAAACGTCCCTGAATGCGCAGAACTCATTTTTAGGGTTCCAAACCTCGAAGGGAAAAAAAGAAGCCTTATAGGATCACTTCATTGTCCGTCTGTCTGTCTGTCTTTCAAGATCCTTTTCTCAGGAATGATAGAGGTATCAAGTTGAAATTTATATCAAACTAGCTGACCCGGCGAACTTCGTACCGCCTTTGCAAAATTAAATGTATATTTTTCAATATTTCTGAGAGATTTTCTTAATATTTTTTTCCGTAAGAACCTTCTCCTAATAATAACAAATACAACAAAAAAAGAATTAGTGAAATCGGTCCAGCCATTCACGCGTGATGCCGTGACCAAGGAAAACGGGTTTCATTTTTATATATATAGATGTTACGGTCGTTTATGTTTTAACCGTTGTTTTGGCCGTTTATATTTTGACACTCGCACGGGAATTACAACCCATAGGTTGACCTAAAATCATGAAATTTGGCTAGAAACAATGTCGTAGAGCAGAAGTAAAGGAAAAACGTCCGAAAAAATAATTCTTTTGTCGTCAAGCTGCGTCGTCCCACTACTGTCCATAATCCGCTGGGCATGCGGATGTAATGTATTTATAAAAATATGTATAATTGGCAGGTGTCGGGCTTCAACTACGTCCTGAGTTCGATGTTCCCGCGGTCATCAGCCCCGCACTCTGCGCCCGCGCCGCCCATGGCGCATGCGCTGAAGGAGATGCGCGAGAAGGCAGCCGCCGCCACCGACCGCGCCAAGCGGAACGTGCTCTCGTCCGTCAACAGAACGTAACATCCGCCCGACGACTGAGCTATACGTGAACTCAAACTATAGTGACCGATTAACCCCGGATACGTATAAATTATAAGTACTTTAATTGGTGTCTACGACTAAACTATACGTGTATCGTTGGACTATGGAGGAATTGCTGCACCTGTCGGAATTACCCTGGAGTTGAATTATAAGTTAGGCTTTTGGTGTAGAAGTTAAAACGCCCGGATGAATCCGACATTGCTTAATGGTATCTGGCCGTTAATATATTATTCAGAATGATCTCTGAAGTGAGCCAGCTAAATGTTTATAAACATACTCTCATTCCAAGAAAGAAAATCATGCCAATAAATGACGAAGACTAGCTGGACTAGTGTCTAATGTTAAAGTTTATGAATGCGTAGCTTTGTTCCGAATACCCCCTGATTGAATACATATTATTTAACAATATTTTACCATCAATCCTAGAATCGTTCTGTTCTATCGTAGAGCATGTTCCAAACATCCATGACCTCCGAACCAATACTTTGTTTTAGGTAATGGTTACCACTTAGTACTAGGTAGGCCATGTGCTAGTTCCATCAATAGGTACCAAAAAAAACTTAACTGTTGGAATCGAACAAGTGAATCAAGTTAATTGTTGTTACTTATCAATATAATATCAACTACATAATAAGAATATATTTTTGTCTAACAACTGTTAGCTAGTTTTCATCATAATATTGCACAGTAACCGTGACTTGATTGGTCTCAAATTACAACACCTAGATGACAAAATAAAATGCGAAAAACTATCTCGCAGGCTTTGTTGAATAAAATCTATGATCTAGTTTTGAACGTATTAATTACAGCCTATCGAAAATCTATCGAGATTAGAACTGCATCTGGTTGAGTCTCGATATTGATTTATCGAATATAGACCTTGAAACGGGAATGAATATGGACTTTATGAACGTCTATTTTCTTCTTGTTCTTGTAAATATGTATTCTGTGTAAACTATTTTATTTTATAGATATTTAGACTGGCATTAATGTTTTGTATTTTACTGCACTGCCATTGGTAGCGATTCTATTGTACATTTATAGCGATCCCTGTTATCTTAATCTATACGAAAGGGACAGCTTACTTACTTAAAATTTAATGATAAATTATGTGAAAAGTTCTCAGGACTGCATTGAGCTGTACAGAATCGTTACTATTGTTAGGCTCAGCGTATGTTGGGGTTCCAACGCGGAGTTAATTCTATTGTATGGACGTACTATGTCTAACAGTACGTTGCGTCGTCGCCAGCTTTTCAACCAAAGAGTTTCTGATATTGGCGTGCGCGCTTTGATCAAAAATCTGTGCCTAATGTATTCTCCCAAAAGGGGGCAGTGTCTCATTTCCTCTTTATTGTTAAACATAAGAGGAAACGAGACACTACTCACCTTTGGGCCTTTTTCACCTTTTTGAGAAAAATCATGCAGTGATTTTAGTTCAAAGCGGGCACTCGCTAAAAAAAACTATTTGGTTTCAACATACGCTTAGCTTTATTACGCACTACAAAGCTACATGTACCTTTTAACCACATTCCAACCCGTGGGCTTTGTTATGAGGCTGCCAATAATAAAAATATTACAAATTATATATTGCAATAAATTTAACAATAATTTATTATCTTTGCTTGGGGTTATTCCGTGATAGGGTTAACCGAACAAAAAATATAAATTTTTGTAAAGAGTTTCATTTACAGGTAAGTTGTTAAAGGATGGAAGATTTAGTTTTGTGTGCAATAAGCAAAAATTCCGTTTTGACTCTACTTTGGAATACCCCTAATGCCCACAATTGAAACAGAATTCCAACTGTTGGCAGTCCTAAGTGTTTTTAGCATTTTCGTGTATAATCCTTGACTGACAATTGTTTGAGCGAATATTTTAATCATACTATTATTATAAATGCGAAAGTTTGTGTGTATGTGAGTGTCTTTGTGGTCGCTTCACTTCGTAACATCTGAACGGATTTGGAGGAAACTTGGTATATCTGTAGTTTGTTGGTACCTGGTTTAACACATAGGCTACTTTTTATCCCGGTACCACGCGAGCGAAGCCGCGGGCGGAAGCTAGTGTACTTTAAAGGCATGCAAAATGATTAAAATGGAAGTGTGCAGATATGCTATGCAAAATGATTTAACAATGTTAATTCTTTGGTAAAACTGCCTACCTATATGAAGAGAGTTTAAAATGTTATTTTATTACATACATACCTAATCCATTCAATTCATTAAACTTGCAAGAGGGTTTGTAAATACTGCCAATAAATAACATAGTGTTATAAATTTTCAAATCTAAATAATATTATTCACTTAATTCCTATTTTAGTCTTAATCTTAATCAACACCGCAAACTCTTTGAGTCAGGGTTTCAAAATTTTTATTAAGCTCGTGTTTACAACGCATCTCTCTTTCATTCGTATAGCAATAGAAAAAGACGATGATTTGTTATCCAGTGTCTGAAATAAAATTTGAGACCACTAAACTGCGGGGTGATCGGCTAACTCTGTTGCAAACAGAAATGATTCTGCGGGGTGATCGGCTAACTTCGTTGCAAACAAAAATGATTGACATCGGTTTGATCAACAAACTGTCACAGTTTGTTAAAACAGAATCGGTGTCATTTATTTCTGTTTGCAACAGAGTTAGCCGATCACCCCGCTGGTCCTGGCCTTTTAGACAATATATATATCTGTACCCAAAAGTGAGGTTAGAAAAAATGGTGTTAGAATGAGGTTTACCTAATATTTGTTTTTGGATCGGTTTCGTTTACTATTCAATTGTCTGGGGTTATTGCATTTTAGGCCTATTTTAACACTTGACTGCGGGCCTCGGACGCGCCATGCCAGAGGAGCAGCAGCAGGCAACGTAGAGCAAGTGTGTTGTCAGCACTCAAAGCGTTAATATATTAAAGCACCTATGGTATTACCTATATTTTGTATTGACTATCTCCACTTATTAACTATCTTGTTGCAATGGGAGTCTAAAATGATATTAGATTTTAAACACATCAATCAGATGTTTTATTTATAAATGTTTGAAAGAATAGATATTTTAAGATCTAGATCAATATGGGAGTTGTTTAGATGGTTATTGTAAATTAGTTATTACAATTAGTTACCATGTTAATAAGAGAATCAATAAAATGAGCTGTATGAATGAAATGTTTTTTTTTTTTAAATAACAGATATTAAATCTCATAGGTGTAGTCCCTAGAAACAGGTGGTAGTCTCTACTCTAAAACTGAACGCGCCTAACCTAAATACATTGGACATAGGTCACTCATTGTACCTTATACTTAAACCTAACATTATAATAAAAGATGAAGATCTAAATCTTGTGGACACTACTGTATTTTTAGGCATAACTTTAGATAATACGCTTCAATGGGGCGCTCACATAGATGGGTTGTCGAACAGACTCAGTTTTGCAGCATACGCAGTCAAAAGAATCCGTCAACTTACTGACGTAGAAACGGCTAGACTAGTTTATTTCAGCTACTTCCATAGCATTATGTCGTACGGCATTTTGTTGTGGGGGAATGCTGCAGATATCAACACCATATTTGTGTTGCCGAAGAGGGCTGTTCATGCAATTTATAATATGGGCCCCAGAGAATCACTTAGAACTAAGTTTAAAGAAATAAATGTTATGACAGTGCCGTGCCAATATATATATGAAAACTTAATGTATGTCCGAAAACATAATAACATGTTCAAGAAAAATAGCGACTATCTTAATGTTAACACTAGAAATAAAGATAAACTAGCTATTCCTACTGTAAGGCTCCATAAAGTTAGTCAATCAGTGAGTCAGTGTACGATTTTTTAACAAAATCCCAAATGACGTGATTAATCTATCTGTAAATAAATTCTCTGTAATAAAGCTTATTATAAAATATCTGATTATTTAGATGACAAAAAAGCTTGGGATGAAACTGCCTCCAACTCCATCAAAAACAATGTACCTAATAGTTATTAAGAACAATGACGTTAAAAAAATATAAGCCAAGCAGAGTTTCTAGCCAATTCTTCTCTGTTTGGTCGCGTTACGAATCTACCTATTTATAGTTGCATTTAGTAGTTTATGTTTGATCTGACTGCAGAATGGAATGGAGTGAGATTGGGTATGCTAAGTCAAAGGGTACCTATATTTTATCAAGTGCTGCAATAGAAGCGCTCGTGGCGTGGTTAACTTCGGTGTTCTAAGCAGATCACCTTGGTTAAGCAACACTCCGCCCGGTCATTACTTGGATGGGTGACCGTTTAGTGACATTTTGATTTGAGCGCTTCCATGCTTCGGAAGGCACGTTAAGATGTTGGTCCCGGCTTTTCAGTAGTTAAGCCATGCCGGAGGCCTTCGGGCGGCATAAAAACTCCGACACCAGATTTGGTCACTAGCTCATACGAAAAAGAATTGCTGCAATAGTGCCGTGTTTGATGAGTTGCTGTGTGCGGTTGAGATGATGCATCTTTAGAAAAACGTTGATTTACTTAGGTAACAATTTTATTTTACAATCTACTACACTATTATCCTTGCTCTGAGAAATTCTAACTATAATTTACAGCTTGGGTATCTTATTTTATCCTGATGGCCGCTCGTAATCGGGCACTTCTACTCCTAGGATTCCTCTCTACCTCTTCTTCAGTAGGTACTTCAACATGCTTATTGATAGCCTCCCAAGATGTGTCTAAAAACTGATTTATCGTATCCTGGTCCTGCACCAACATCGGGCTGAGGTATTTCAAAGGAACCGGGTTCGCTACTTCGTTGATAGTGTTACCAGCAATATGTCGCTTGACAATAGTATCTTCTAATGAGTGGAAACAGATTGTGACTAGTTTGCCGTTGATTTTGAGGTAGTATCGAGATAGCAGCATTCCATAGTTCATCTCGTTAAGCTCATTGTTGACAAAGATGCGTAATGCTTGGAATACTTTGGTTGCATTCGACTGAGGTCTTTGTAACTTGTCTAATCGGAACTCATCAGGGCAGCAAGAGTTTACTACATCAACTAGCTCATGAGTAGTATCTATATTCTTGATCATGTATCGAGCATGGATTATTGTTTGAGCTATTTTCGCAGCTTTCTTCTCTTCTCCATAGATTTTGAAAATTTTATATAGTTCACTCTCATTGGCTGTGGCTAGAACTTCTCTAGCAGTGATTTGATTGGGATCTCTTCCAGCATCCATCCTCATGTCCAATAAACCATTCTTGCTTATTGAGAAGCCTCTCTCTCCTGTGTCTAACTGCATTGATGAGCAGCCAAAGTCAAAAAGGATGCCATCTACTGAGGATTGACTGATTCCTTTGTCTTTCAATAATATTGGAAGTTCACTAAACCTTCCCAATAAGGGTGTTACTCTGTTTGGGTACTCTTCAGCAAAGTTTTTGGCCTTTTCATAAGCAGTAGGATCTCTGTCGAGTGTGATTAGTTTACAGTCAGCAGATTCCAGGATTTTCCTTGAATGGCCCCCAGCTCCAAACGTCATATCAATGTACAACTCATTATCTTTAGGATTCAAATGCTTTACAACTTCATTTAACATAACCGGTGTGTGGTCTTTGTGACGAATGTGTTCAGTTGACAATTTCCGGCACAGAGAAGCATGGGTGAAGCGTTGTACTTTTCTCAAAATCATTTTGAGTCTTTGTTGAAGATTTTACCGAAAATAGTTTTATTTTCTTCCTTCAAGTACTCAAGACTCTCGTTGGAGAGTACCAGGTTACACTCTTGTGTACTCAAACCTGTGGAGGTGCTGGTTAGGGTACGTTTATATTTGTTTTTGTAATGATTATCGGCTAATTTGTTCAGAGAGTTGTATTGACGGGTGCAGAGCTCGGAGTCCAACGTCTGTTTCTCTGATGAGTCAAAAGCAGCCTTTACTTTTTCCCTGATAAATCTGCCGAGGTCTCTGTAAATTTATAGTAAATTATTTTTCTTTTAGAACAAATGTTTTGTCTTGCTACATATTTAAAATTGATGGACAAACCTATCGCCTTTTGTTGTGTCCACCGGCCATTTAGCAATGAGTTTTGTGAATTTCTTATACTGAGAAGTCATTATATACAACACAACTCACTGATTTCATCACTGGTCTGTCTGCAATTTATTTCTAAAACAAATTATTGTAAAAAAATCAAAATAACCAGATTGCACTTCCAGGTTAAGAGGTTATGTTACATTGTCAAGTTAAACCGACTGTCAATGTCAGTGCAAAGTTGAAGCATGACATTGACATTATGATTATACTTGATGTTTGACTTCAAAACACCACGCAGATAAAAAAACCGACAAAACGCGAGTTGGACTCGCTCAACGAGAGTTCCATACTAATTTGTAGTTTTTTTTGTGATGGATAGATTTGTGAATCATTTTTATTTTCAAAGTCACGCCCGATGCAATTAACTATGGTAGCTACAAATTTACGGTTTCCATATTTTGCTAACTTGTGCTTAAACGTTGAAGTGATCATATAATATGGGTTCTTTTTTTCTTTTGAGGTACGGAACCCTAAAACGTAATAATAAACGGGATCTAGCTTTAAAACTTTCATTACTTAACTTTTTTTTAAATTTTAGTCAGACTCCTCTCTGTATTCTGTAGTCAGACGTCATATGTATGTCGTCAGAATATTTTACGTTTCAGCAATTATTTACGTATGTACCTAGCTATCTATAAAAAAATAAAATATAGAACAAAATGCTATGTAGACCTAAAAGATACCTAGGTAGGTAAGTTGTCTTAGCCTAGAATACGAACTCTGTGACGCAGAAGGTCCAGCAGCGGGATAAATGTTTGTATGATTTGCAAATATTTGTCTTGGGTTTGGGTGTTTTCTATGTATCATTATCATCATCATCAGCCTATAGCAGTCAACTGCTGGACATATGTCTCCCCTACTGAGCGCCATTGCGCCCTGTCCTAAGCTCGACACTTCGAGCTTCTACAAGCAGCCTTTCGCAATAAATCACCACTCCACCTGGCCAGAATGTATTTACACCATTTATGTAAAGTACATCAGTCATGTGGTTGCCATAAATGGGGATACCTATAGACGGTGAAGATACTAGGTATAACATTTTATCATAAGATTTTCCATCACAGACGACGAAGATACGATAATATATTTTCGTCGCGACCGCACGTGTACTGTGTGTTGAACAATAATTATGCAGAGTGAGAGAAGATATATTTCATATGTTACGATAAGTTCTCATATCGCTCTTTATCTTACGATACGAAAATATGAAAATATTAATTAAATTAACCGTGTGTGATACCTCATAATGATTGTATGGCGAGCGATAGATAATAAATGTTATAGTATCTTCACCGTCTGTATCGTCTCTGCTTAGTTTGACATGATGCTGTATCCAGCATTATTTATTTATTATTAAGTAGGTATTATTTCAGTGGAAATCCCTACTAATAGTAGGTACCTTGTCTACTTATTAGTTAGTACCTATACCACCAATACTAGGTATACCAATAATAGGTAGTAACCTACGTAACGATAAATGTACCTACCCATGTAGGTACGTTATATTCTACAGAAGAAGTATCATTAAAGGTAGACGACCTAAGTATGTAGGTACCTAACTATCTCCCAGTTCAATATCTTACTGCACTCCTTGCCAAGAGATTTTACTCGCAAAAATCAACATTTTTTTTTAGTCGGTTGCCTTCTCGTACGTAAAATTGAAATACTACGCGGCTTCAACAATTTAAGTTCTATCCAACGCTTGTTTACTCAGAAGCCTGGTTGAAAGTTGTGAATGAATGCAGCAATGTGCATGAGAATGAGAAATAGTTTGTGATGGAAGAGATCGTTAGTGAAAGGTAACGCTGAACGTTACAAAGTGTGAGCCTTTTGTCTAGATTAAAGCGCTGTTTCTGAGAGACGTTTTATATTATCTCACTTAAATTAAAATAAAATAAAATTTGAATGATGGGTTACAAAAAAGTTAATGTCATTATGTCAGCATGAACAATCCCATTGTAGAGCAAAGGCCTCCGGATGTATCACACTATTTCCATGGAAATACAAAGTAGAATAATTATTAATAAAGCAGGTCACAAACGTCGCTTAAAGTAAACTTTTTAGTAGATCGTTAGGTAAAACTTCAACTGGAAAAAATCGTCCATATCTTAATATTAAAGTTGCTTTCTCTGTATATCTAATCGCTCACTTAGTAATTTAGTGCACGCCTATAATTTTAATATCTACAAGTACGACTTCTTACAAAAAACCGACTTCAAATAAATCACTTCTTACTTCTTGCCCTTAAGAATTTTGAAAATCAGTTCACAATTGACGGAGATATTGGTGATCACAGGGCGAAAATTACAAGTGAGGATGAGGTTTTTTGAGTTTTCCGGAAAAAGTACGAATCCCTCAGGAATAAAATTTATATGGGACCACCTGTGAAGTATACCTACTCTTCTAAACAAAATTTTAAAAATGGGTTTACAATTGAAGGAGATATCGGTGAACATACATAAAAAACAAAGTCGAAAAAAAAGGTTCCGATGAATTGAGAACCTTTTCCTTTTTGAAATCGGTTAAAATGTGGGACTAGCGATTTTTCCAAATTATATGCCATTATTTCTATTGCGCCAAAAAAATCTTGGTTTTGTTTACACTTTAATATTTATGACGGCCTGATAAATTACTGATAAAAAATAAAAATATAAAATTTAAAATATGTAGGTAAATAATAATATATACTGTCTTACTGTCTTATCTCAATGGGTGATGCTGTGTTTTTTTTGCCACCGCCGCCAGTAATGAAAACAGTGAGAGAATTAGTCCCAGTATTTCTATCTATAGAAATACCTAATGGAAATAGTGGGACAGGCCTCCCCCCATTTTTTCCAGCCACATCGATCCTGCGCTATATTTCCGGTCTTTTTGATAAAGTCTAGTTCGTCACGCCATCTTCTACGTGGTCTGCCACGAATGATAGGCCGTCTCTCGAATGATAGGTAAGTATTACTGGTATTACCCTATTATTTGGCATTTTTTTTATACACTAAGATTTTATAATAAATAAATAATGCGGGACGTAATCACACAACATCATGTAGTCCCAAACTAAGCAGAGCTTGAATTATGGGAACCACATGATTGATATAGTACACACATACATATAGATAAATATATACATATCTTACCTGCGATCCCCAACACGCATGCCCAGCGTGGGGATTATGGGTATATCCCCCTTTATTAGGGGAGCCTATATCCAGCAGTGGACTGATATAGGCTGATGTGGATGTGGATGTGGATACATATCTTATATAGAAAATAACCAGACCCGAGACAAATATCTACAGAACATGCAAAAATTTGTCCCGCAGCGGGAATCGAACCCGCAACCTTCTGCGTCTCAGGCGGACCTTCGCCCACTGCGCCACAGAGGCCGTCGAATATCCCAAAAAATTCTACTTAGGCGGGATTTGAACCCGGGACTTTCCATAAATATTATAAAATCTTAGATTTACCCTGAAGTTTGGGCAACACAAAGCAAGTGAATAGTTACAAAAAAATCATGATAGGTAGGTAGGTACCTTATTCAAAGTTAATACTAAATATGTACCTAAGTAGGTACTTTTTGTTTCCATTACAAATCCACCTAGCTAATAATTACAAAATCAATACAATTGCGATAAAAAATAATAATTCACGTATATATGATTTACTTAAGTCAAGAAGTAAGAGTACCACCAACTTATTTTATGTATGACTAGGTACATTTCAATAAACACTTCACAACTACCCTGCCAAGCCTAGCTCACCTACCTTCTGTTAGGTCCGGACTTAGTCTAGGCCGGACCTAGTCAGAGCTGTAAGACCCAGTCTTTCAGCTCTTTCAGGATCATCATCTATCAACCTATATCCTATAACTCAGTCCACTGCTGGATGTAGGTCTCCACTAATGAGGGCCATTGTGTATTGTACCCTGTTCCGAGCTTGACGCATCCAGCTTCCACCAAAAGCCTTTCGCTAAGCGTCACCGCACTTGGCCGGAGGGCGTCTTACGCTACGTTTGCCTAACCGCGATCTCCACTCAGGAAGGAACTCTTTACCCCAATGGTTATCGGTTCTTTGGAAGTATGGGCAGCTCACTGCAACTTCAACTTGCTAATTCGTGCTAATAGGGATAACGAATGAAAAATTCTAATAAGTCCGTCATTTACATTATCAAAAAGTATTGAACACGTATTTTTTCTTTTGTCAATTAAACAAAAAAATACAAAGATATATTGCGTTGAAGTTCCGCGTGACAGTACACTTTTTACCTAGCCGTGACGTCACGAGCCCCCACTCCCGAACGCTCTTTATCTCTGTCAATTTTAATTTATTTGTTAAATAAAAAAAATATGTGTCCAATAATGTTTGTTGATCTATCTGACGGACTAATTAGAATTATTATTTATTTACCCAGTCGTCAACCCTATTCTCTGATCTGAGCTATGTCGACCTTTTGTTATTTCAGGATACGACTTACTAAATAACCAAAATACCTGCTTACTATTTATTGGTTTCCATTACCTTACAAGATCTGATTACAAATAAAACAGCATCTATCAACAATCCTTCAATTTAATCATTCCCGCCCGCCCAGTCGCCGTTACATTAACACCGGCTTAACCGTAGGGCGGACGGCGCGCGCATCCGTCGGCCATTTCCATTCTATCTGCAGTCGGCACCCGCGCGTCCTCACCGCACCATGCAACCAACATAACATTACATAATTACAGTCCTGTGTCGGACAATACCAGTGACCTGTGAATTTGAACTGAAAAAGAAATAAACGGTGTAATAAATAAAACTAAATTAGTGAGCTGTACTGTGCAAGTCGGACTACCTATGTATTTGGTAAGTTTTTGCAACATTGCAGTTTTCTATTGCATTATTTGGATCATTTTTGATGTTTGATTTAAAGTTTTTACTTTTTTATTGGTGGTAGGTAATGGTGGAGTAGGGTATTACGTAGAGTTTCATTGATTGATACGCTTGTAAAGTTTTGTTGGTACAAATATTTGAGTTAGATCGTAGACGGAGGTTTCAATATCGATCCTGCAGGCTGGCTTGTTTTGTTTCACGCGGCTATAACACACATATAATATTGTCTGAACACACAATTTACCAAAGCGTCTGCGGTTTGCGAATATGAAATTATTAAGAGCGTAACAATTACACAGTTCTCTCTACTACTTTTTCATTTGGTCGTAATTTACACGTGATTTGCTTACTTTAAAGGTAGGTTCTAGGTAGCTCTAGTATTTTTAGTTAGAGTTCATGTGAAATTGATTGATATGTAATTAATATGGGTTGTTTTTATTTCTTATGTTATCAATACTTCGATTTAGTTATTTTGTTGGTGGTGATATTTTTATTTATGTTTGTTTACCGTCATTATTAATTAAAAAAAAAAAGATTAAATATTAATTTTTAATTTTATTCATAATTGTGTTTATGGAGTGAAACTGTGAAACATCATAAATTGTTAAGGAATAATTATTTTTATAGAAAAATATATTTTATGACGACCGACGTAAACTGCAGTCGACAGTATTTTATAACCAAACAAAAAAAAGTAACAGGTAAAAAGGTAGGTAAGTAAAACTTAATAAAAAAAACCGTAGGCGGCATCTCGATAAGACTAGCGCAGGATCAAGGCGAGTGGCACTATCAAAGTGACCTATATATACCCAGCAGTGGACCGAAAATGGCTGAAATAATGATGATGATACAGAGTATTCTCTTCTCGGCCGTTTAAATCTTGTCTGCATCGATCTTGCATGAATCAATAAGTCCTGCTGGGGTAGTCGATCCCAGCGTGGTTTTGAAATCCCATCTAAGTAGGTCTTTCAAGACTGACTTCTGGAGCTAATCTAATACATGCTCAATTTGTTATGTTTCGTCTTTGTAGGTACCCATTCTTAAGTTTGCCTCGCGGTTATGTGGACGGGCATTGTTTACAGGGTTTCACGCATCAATGAAAATCTGGCCCTATCGTATGTGAAAATGAAAAGGGACGCACATTGTGTGTCCGAACATGTTGCACCAAATTTTCAGCGATCAAGTTGCCGTTTATAAAACGATCTTGATTCTTCGGTCTTTGGTCCCGGCTGGACCGTAATAGCCAAACCATTACCTACAGTTGAGCCACTGTGTGGTACGTCCTGGCCTGCTGGCCACATCTTAAACGTTCAGTGTTTCCTGTGTGACGGTATACACTTCTCGTCAGGCTTGAAATTCATCGAGATTCATCGCGGAAAATTTGATCCCATCGTTCTTACAGCCATAGACCGCGTGGTTTGCACCATTAAAATGGACGAGCTCGATTCCCGTGACGGATTGGTAGGCATCTGATTATTCAACGTGGACCTCACACTAATATTATAAATGCGAAAGTTTGTGGGGTGTACGGGGTTCCAACCTCCATCTTCGGAACCCAAGCCAACCTCACCTGCACGTGGTGCACCTTGCTAATCAACGAACGGGGCTCCGGCGGCCGGCTGATTGCGGCATAGCACAGCCTTCATTAATTTAACGAACTGCAATTGTACATCAATCGATCGAGTATGTTCTATTAAATATCTAGGTGTTGTCTTGGATAGCTCTATGTCTTGGAAAAATCATATTGAAACTGTCGTCTCTCGAGTCCGGAAATTAATATTTGTCTTTAAAAACTTAAGAAGTATCGTAGACTTTCATTGCATGAAAACTGTATATTATGCGTTAGTCCAATCAGTTTTAACATATTGCATAACAGTATGGGGTGGCCTCGTGAAGACTCTTATGCTAAAGCTGGAGAGAGCACAAAGGGCGGTACTGAAAGTCCTGGCTAGAAAACCGATTCGTTTCCCCACTACTGAACTCTACTCACTTTGCAAAGTTCTTTCAGTCCGGCAACACTTTATAGCCCAAACTGTATTTCGCAAGCATTCCGAATTAGCATATGACCCTAATCTAATTACTACCAAACGGAACTACTACAATGTTTGCAGGATTGAATGTCGACGCACAGTAATAGCGAGTCGGCATTATTATTTCATTAGCTCATTTCTCTATAACAGATTAAATAAACACTTAAACATATATCCCCTTCCCAGTAACAAATGTAAATCAAAATGCCATGAATGGCTTCAATCACTTTCATATAATGACACAGAAGACCTCTTGATTGCACTTAAGTAACGTAGGAATACACCCTTACATATATTCACACAGTGGGTTATTCCTGTGATAACCAGACTCTTAAGAGACTGGGGGGAACAGAATAATCCACTCACTCACACACTCACTCACTCTCACACACACACACACACACACACACACACACACATACACACACCCACACACACACACACACACACACACACACACACACACACACACACACACACACACGAACACACCTTACTCTTATTCACCAATAACATTGCGCCTTATTGCGCATATTTAATATACATGTTTATATTTATTATGTATAATTTACATCTTTATATTTATTATGTACTTTAAGTTTATGGAACTATGTACTTTTCTCGGAGGAGGGCGTTGATATCTGCGACACAGATTTATACTTCTGCAGATGTCATCGACTTTTAAATTGTTTCTGTAACATTTTAATTTTCTGTACACAATAAAGATATTTCATCAGCACAGCTAAATCCCCTGGCCACCGACGAGCAGCAGCGTCGGTGGTGCGAGAAGCTGTGCCCTGCGATCCCCAACCCGCATGCCCAGCGTGGGGATTATGGGCATATCCCCCTTTATTAGGGGAGGCCTATGCCCAGCAGTGGACTTATACAGGCTGGTGTGTGTATGTGTGTGTGTGTGTGTGTGTGTGTGTGTGTGTGTGTGTGTGTGTGTGTGTGTGTGTGTGTGTGTGTGAAAGTTTGTGTGTGTGAGTATGTTTGTGGTCGCTTCACTTCGTAACGGCGGAAAGAATTTGGCTGCAACTTGAATATACAAAGTTTATGACCTGGAATAACACATAACCTACTTTTTATCCGGGTACTATGCGAGTGAAGCCGCGGGCGGAAGCAAGTAGACCATAATCATGCAGACTGTATCGTAAAGTTTCGGGACAAACAGCAGTACCATCAGCATTCTGCAGTCTTGATGCAATTTATCGGACGGATTCCGTCTAGATTACGTTCACTGATCTTGACGATGAGGGTACTACGCCCTCAGCCTGGGTCCTGTTCAGAGGGATCACCTATGTTACGAAAGTTTCCAGAGTCACTGGCGCAATGGCGCTCATAAGACGAGGCTTATGTCCAGCAGTGGACTGCTATAAGCTGATGATGATGATGATGAGGTAGGTAGGTCACAAATACAAAGAAAGGGTAGTATTTCATTCATGTTCAAAAGCAAGATGATACGGTTGTTAGCGCCTGCCCGCATTGTCAAGATTGATGTAGGTTGTAGCCTAGCTGATTTGAACGGCTTCCTACGGTATTTTGCCTTTGACTAAACAATGGAATGGGTATTTCTGAGAAAGAAAATATTTATTGAAACAAGAGATAATAAGTAGATTCGTTCTACTTTCTAGACTAACGAATTCAAAACTTGCCACCATCGATATTTATACTGTTAGTATCTTAATGCAGTATTTGTAATAGTAGAGTTCTTTGTGGAGGGCTCGTCCGGGGAAACCACCATGCCTATTTCTACCGTGAAGTAGCTGTGCTGTGTTTCGGTGTGAAGGGTGTGGGTGCCGGTGAAATTACAGGCACAAGAGGCTAATTATCTTCATGCCTCGAGTTGATGGACGTAGAGCTTTGCATCTCATATAGTTGATCGAAGATCGTAGAGCACTTTACAAAAAAACGTGTGCAATGCTTTGTTATAGGTAATGGTTACCACTTAACATTCAGGTGGGCCATGTGATTGTCCCATCTTAAAGAACCATAAAAAAAGATGCTTTGGTAAGCATCTTTTTTTATGGTTCTTTAAGATGGATTTCTGTACTAATAAAATTATTCTGTGGTCAGAATAATTTTATTAGTACAGCGAGGTTACATAAAAGTCAAGCCGTTGTTTTCAACGCCTTGTAGACCTAACTTTAGGCCCTCGGACCAGGTGGAGTGACGATCTGCGAAAGGCTGCTGGTAGAAGCTGGATGCGCTGAGCTGAGGACAGGGCATAATGGTGATTAGTGGCCTATATCCAGCACTGAACTAGTATATTATAAGCTGATGATAATAGACACAACTGACAAAACTATTTTTGTCTTCTTCTTTTATTTATGGCCACTGTGGTATAGCGTCCACAACTTTGCCAATATCGAAGTTGACAAGATTTAGCAATAAAAAGGCTTTGGAGATTGAGCGTTTTCCAAGCAATTCCTCTCAACATTGTATTACATTGAAGTTGAATTATTGCGCGCACCTTCAAATTCACTTTCCTGGTAAGGCTTCGGTAAGGTATCGGTGCCGCGATACGCGTTCCGTCTTGAATAATCTCAATTTGTTCTATTGTTGTTGCGAATGGAACCCACACCTGACACAATTGCTGTGAATTGAGTGATCGTTGTTGAGAGGTGAATTTTTGTTTATTCTCTTCGATCGAGAAGTCCTGGGGTGGCTCTATTTGATTGTACAAAAGTCAATAAATACAGAGTTTATTTTATAGGCAATGTTTTCAAAGCTAGTGTTTTCAAACCTGCCTATTAAACTAGAAATTTTATAGGTACTAAAATACCATCTATAATACCTTACTAACATTACATTGTAGACTTAAATTTTATTTTATAGATTATACCTACTTCATATTTTGATAAGATTAGAGCCCGAATATTTTTCACATTAGAGAGGTAATTTTGAATTTAGAAGGCAGCCATGTTGAAATCAAAGGAGTTCACACACCACCAGTGCCGCCTTCGTGTGTGGTCGTGTTATCTTGTTGGGGTAGGTTAGCTGATACTTAAGTACCAAAGACATTGGATCAGATTCTTTTTCCTGGTATACAATACCTCTATGGTAAGTACCTACTCCTACGCCAAAGCCCATAGCAGACAGCAGAACCATTGACTGAGCGTTCAGTTTTTTGAAGGTAGTAGAGTTCTTTGTGAAGGGCTCGTCCGGGGAGGTACTGCCACCATGCCTATTTCTGCCGGTGCTTGTAAATCAGTGAACATACATAAAAAAGTCGAATAAAAAAAGGTTCCGACGAATTGAGAACCTCCTCCTTTTTGAAGTCGGTTAAAAACATAGCGGCTTTCAGCTTGCATGCTTTTTTTATCAACCTGCATCGCCCCACTGCTGGACAAAGTTTTCCCCTAAATTCCGCCAACCATCCTTTGATAGATTAAATCTACGCAACTGATTTTGATGTGGTTTTTTTAATGTATGTTCACTGATAACTCCGTCAATTGTGGACTGATTTTCAAAATTCTTTTTTTGTTTAAAAGTATATACTTCACAGGTGGTCCCATATAATTTTATTCCTGAGGGATTGGTACTTTTCCCGGAAAACTTAAAAAACCTCATCCTCACTTGTAATTTTCGCCCTATGATCACCAATATCTCCGTCAATTATTGTGAACCGATTTTCAAATTTTTTTAGCGCAAGAAGTAAGAAGTGATTAATTTGAAGTTGGTTTATTATTTTTTAAAAGTCCTACTTGTTAATAGATACAGTAATTCAAGGGGAGGGTTTACTAACTTAACTAACTGGTAACTTGCACCCGTTCGGGACGGGTTGCTAGTTGTAATAGAAACGAAATAACAACCAAATAATGGTTATACTACTATATTTCTCACTAATTCTACTATATCTACTATATTTCTACTATAATTCGGCGATAGCAGCCCCGCATCTTTAAGAATTAAGTCATGGCGCGGACTCTATGTCCAGCTATGGAGTGCTATAGGCTGACGATGATGATAAAAATATATTAATTACCTTGTTAGTAAAAACGATTCTACATTATTATACGACTCCATCAAGTAAATAGCTTTAAAGCTTGTTGTAAAGGCAATGTCACCTCGGTCGTAAGGCCAGCCTTGCCGCGACCTTCCGTCCAAGGGTGCAATCGTAGGTTGCGTGCACTATAATGCAATTTTGTCAAATTGGATATAAAATAGATTAGATATTATACGAAAACTAGTCAACCCGCGCTAAAACTCCGTTTGCGAGGTTTCTTACCCGTCCGTCAAAAAGCAGACATTAATAAGTTCGGACGGCATATTAATTCAGAGAATTGGTATTAAAACTTGTCATAATACTTACCAATTTTTTTAAAATGATTATTGATCAACAAACCGACAGCCTACAATATTTTATTATAGCCTAAAATATTTCCGAAAACAGTTTTTTTGCCAATTAACCGATACTCTACCCGGTTTTTTCTACCCGGGTAGAGTAAATGAAAATGCTTGTATAGAAACTCAAAAAAGAGATGGAAGCCCGGAAAGTACCTATATACCTACTCCTACTGCTATCAGTATTATAAACATGAAAGCTTGTGAGGAGACATGGATGGATTGATGTTTGGTACTCTCACAAAAAAACTACAGAATGGATTAGGACGCAACTTTGAATATTTATTTACTTATTTACTTTATTGAGGACCAATACAGATGTTTACAATAGGTATTTAACAATATCAACGATACAATGATGATACCTTAATCATAAAGTACCTACCTATAGAGGGTCCTACAATCGGCGGTCTTATCGCAAAAGCGATGTCTTCCAGACGACAAATATACATAGTTTGTGACCTGGATTAACACATAGGGTACTTTTTATCCGGGTACTTTGCGAGCGAAGGTGTTGGTGGAAGCTAGTTCACATAATTTTAAAAGTAGTATTTTTAATGGGTACCAAAACAACATACAACGAGTAGCTGAACCTGCTACCTACCTATTTGATTAACGAATTGTAATCATTCATGAATTTCCCTGCCCTTATCCCACTCTAGGTGGGGTCGGCACATGTTTTCTCTCCATTCACTCTTATCGGCTGTCAACTCTCTACTCACTTCTTTCACTCGCAATTGTAATATACCTACCTAAATATTGACTAAGTAAAAATTTACTTCAATTTATTTATTTAAATGTAATACTATCACGTGACTATAAGTATGACGTCCTCCTCTCTCCTATTTACTATTGTTGTGCCCAACAGGGTCTATAATGATCTCAATGAAAATTTCTTAACATCTGTATATTTACATTATGGAACGCAATAAATGATTGAGTATTGAGTATTGAGTACATAAAGATTGCTAATTATCTTATATATTTTTGTAAATACATATGTATGTATTTACAAAAAAAAATTATATGTGTAGTATATCAATCATGTGGTTCCCTTATTACAAGCTCTGCTTAGTTTGGGGCTGCATGATGCTGTGTGATTACGTCCCGCATTATTTATTTATTTATTTATTGCTGATAGAAAACCCTTCACTCAATTTCTGATGAAAAAAAACCTTCATCTCTTTATGCAGTTGAGTTTAATATGGTAAATTGTTTGTTGATGGAAAGGAAGTCAATACTTTGTACTGGAGGGGCTACCTACTGTTTTGTCTAATTGTTTGATAGATTAGATTAAACTGTTTGATCAAACGGAAAATGTAGTAGGTAGGAATTTTTATTGGAGAGAGATCGAAGTAAAGTGTGTTAGACTAAAGAATGAAGACTTTTAGTAAATCCTTGGACGAACTTGATGTCTTCTTTCACCATTTTTTTATATTAAGGTATAGGTATAGGTAGGTAGGCTATATGTTTGATAATTTTTACCTTCCTACCTATCCTATCCTAACTTAGAGGTGAGAATCTACTTAACTAAGTAAATTCGTTATTGTAACTCACTGTTTCTTCAACGTAGGTAGGTAACTTTTTTAAACCTATTGCTTAATCTAACTAAACTAAATCTAGCGAAACTATAGATTTAAAGCCGATCTGAAGTACCTACTTAATAAAAAGCCTAGAACAGGAGATGTTATGATTAGTTTGTGAGTGCGATTCAGTTTCCACTTTGAAAAATATCCAAACTCTTTGGTTTCCAACTTTTTTTTTTTTTTTTTTTTTTTTTTTATACTACTTGAAGATGGAACAAGCACATGGCCCACCTGATGTTAAGTGGTAACCATTACCTATCACAAAGCATTGCATCGTACATCACGTTTTTCCGGAACGTGCTCTACGATGCAACGCCCTACGTCCATCAACTTGAGGCATGAAGATGAGAAGCCTCTTGTGCCTGTAATTTCACCGGCAACCGTACCCTTCAAATCGAAACACAGCTCAGCTGCTTCACGGCAGAAATAGGCATGGTGGCAGTACCTCCCCGGACGAGCCCTTCACAAAGAACTCTATTACCTTCAAAAAACTGAACGCTCAGTCAATGGTTCTGCTGTCTGCTATGGGCTTTGGCGTAGGAGTAGGTACTTACCATAGAGGTATTGTATACCAAAATAAAATTATATGGGACCACCTGTGAAGTATATACTTTTAAACAAAAAAAGAATTTTGAAAATCAGTCCACAATTGACGGAGTTATCAGTGAACATACATTAAAAAAACCACATCAAAATCAGTTGCGTAGATTTAATCTATCAAAGGATGGTTGGCGGAATTTAGGGGAAAACTTTGTCCAGCAGTGGGGCGATGCAGGTTGATAAAAAAAGCATGCAAGCTGAAAGCCGCTATGTTTTTAACCGACTTCAAAAAGGAGGAGGTTCTCAATTCGTCGGAACCTTTTTTTATTCGACTTTTTTATGTATGTTCACCGATATCTCCGTCGATTGTAAGCCGATTTTCAAAAATTTGTTTTGTTTATAGGAGTATAATTCACAAGTGGTCCCATATAAATTTTATTCCTGAGGGATTGGTACTTTTCCCGGAAAACTCAAAAAAAAACCTCATCCTCACTTATAATTTTCGCCCTATGATCACCAATATCTCCATCATTTGAGATACGATTTTCAAAATTCTTTAGGGCAAGAAATAAGAAGTGATTTATTTGAAGTCGGTTTATTTAAAAAAAAAAGTCCTACTTGTTTAATATGTAGTGATAGTGATAGTGATAATTATACTCTTCGGTCTAAGAGCAGGGGCGTATTTACCCTAGGGCCATGTGGGCCATGGCGGCCATGGCCCAGGGCGGCAGGCTGAGAAGGGCGGCACCAGCCGCCCCTCGTAGCCCTCAACTTTTTTGAGTCTTTCTTTTTGATTTTATATGCACTATATATGAAAAAAAGCCTATTATAATTAAATTAGATAACTTCATAACAAATAGTCCGCAGCTTATGTTTAACTCGTAGTTATTTCTTAGTTTACTGCAGTGCCGCAAATAAGGCGATGCTACCGGTGCCCAAACACAAGGCGCAGACTCTAGCGGCGCGCAGAAGGAACCAGACCACGATCAAGTTTTGGGTCATGCATGCTTGGAAGTATTCATTAATAACTACCATGCATAAATCGTATGTTTCTTGTCTGGGGGGCACAGAAATAACCAGACCAAGATCAAGTTTTGGATCATGTATTCAGTAATGACAAGACATGCACACGATTGCTAATAAAAATTCCCGGCTCACTCTGCTCGGCGATTTTGTTTCTTAATGTTAAATAAATACGCACTAATATTCTGACCAATAAGAGTGAAATGGTTAACTACAAAACTACAATAACCCATGCTAAAAAGTTTGTAAAAATGACGAATTAGAAAACAAAAGCGTTATAAGATATTTAAAACAATCGCGACTCACATCTCGCCGACGTCATTTCTATGACGGTTGTACCGTCGTGTACCGTTAACAAAATGTAAAAAAATGGCCAATAAATTATTATTTGTAGGATTTTTTCCATTAATTGATGGGCGGCAAACCTTATTGGCCCGGGGCGCTGAATCTTTAAATACGCTACTGTCTGAAGAGGTCTTATTCCGGACATTTCGCAAAAAAAAATCGTCAAAATCGCTCGTAGATATCCATTAATTCACTATCGGGATCAAGTTGTTCCCATTTTGCCGTCGGACTTGAGGCGGACTGTAGGCCTCCTCCAATGAGCGGCATTACGCCTTGGCCTCAACGCTCGACCCACAGCTGCCTTTCGCAGATAAAGATAATAAGTAAATAATGCTGGACTACCACACAGCATCATTTAGCCCCAAACTAAGCAGAGTGTGTTATCGGAACCACAAGATTCATATATTACTTCTAACGCGCTTAGATAGCTCCATCTAGCCGTCGCTAATTTGTTTTACTCCTATTATAATAAAAAAGCCTTTTGTATGCGGTCTGCACTGAATACTGAAACTGATTCTGAAAGACGACCATAATGGGCTATTTATTATGGACATCCAACACAAGTTAATACCAGAAACACAAAATAACAGACAAAGACTGGCCTCATAGCTCAGTTGGTGGTAACTCTGCCTTCTGAGCTGCAGGTCGTGGGTTCGATTCCCGCCCAGGACAAACCTTTGTGTGACGAACATGAATATTTACTCTGTGTCTGAGTATTTTATTAGTAACGATGTATGTTTATCCGTCTCTGGTACTCATAGTACAGGCTCTGTCTAGTTTGGCTCTGTTCTAATTGACCGTGTGTGAGATGTCCCATATTTTTTGTTAAAGGTTAAAAGTCGTAGTGCACCCGTAATTACAGGGTATCACAACACAGACATGCACAAAGACATATATTTAAAGGAGAATGCCGAGAACCCGTACCAATTGCGTCAAAACCAAACGTATCCCATAAAATTTATAATATTTTATAAATGACATTAGACATTTTTTTGTTTTACACACCGACGGGATTAATAATCAAGTAAAAAAATATTTTGTTGATTTGGTTTCCGCCGCACGCCGCTATTAGACTGCAACAACCAATGATATATACGTTACTATGGCAACAAACATTGATGTAAAGTGTTACTATGGCAATAGCCCTCATTTTTAATTATTTTGACATTAAAATCGACTAAAAACTTATTGGAGATTTTTTTGACGCACTCACTTTAGTCTTGATACCGAGCGCCATACATCAGACGGCATTCTCCTTTGTAACTGAACACACAAAACAATAAAATAAAAATGTAACAAACAAACAGAGAAAAAGTTAATATACGATATTGTGGGATGTGTGCTACAAATATAACATGTGCAACTTAACACGTTAGCTGCGGCACCAATTTTTGCATACTTTCCGTTCCTGCGGCACGAGGTATCGGCCCGTACCGTGACCAGACGTTAGGGCGACACGCGGTCTATTAGACCCCACCTCCTTTTACAGACTAAAATCCATTTTCTGGCGCGAAATCAAAGATAAATGAGAATTTTGGTCCTTATTGATATAGACAGTGAATTGATGAACCCTAATCCACCGTCGCCCCGGGATCTGATGGCTAGTTTAGGAATTATTAGCAAAACAAAATATGGGATCTTATACACCTCGTAACGCACTGAAATAGGGCAAATTTTCGCTGCGATTAGTGATGGGAAAAATAATATCGACGTTTTTAAACTGTCTTAACTACGCAACGACTTGACCGATTTTGATCAATTATATCTCATTAGATCGTTTTAAGGGCAAAACCTGGCAAAACAACACAAAGCTATCAAAGGATACATTTTTTTAAAATAATCTAAATTGTGCTTGAAGGCGCCATAAAGAAAAAAAAACCGGCCAAGTGCGAGTCGGACTCGCGCACGAAGCGTTCCATTCTATACCATTAAGAGGCACCTATTACAGACTTATTATTGGAAAATAATGGATTACGGTTTATGCATAAGGTTTATCTTTCTATTTGTATATGAAAATCTTAATGCGGTTCACATCGTTTAGACATGTTCGGCGCTGTAAAAGGACGTGCTCTCCAATCGACGTGATGCACAACACTGGTCGCGGGAAGCTCGCGTTGAGTGCGGTACGAGGTCAGGGGGGATATGGGACGTTTTAGCCTCGTTCCGCACTGCATTAAAATTATATTAATTCAGTGCGGCACGAGGCCTAAGACATCCGGTACCAAGGTAGGTACACCACCGAGTCCGGAACCATTAGTGATCTCAAATATATATTTATCTCTTTCCTACACTGGACCAAACCAAAGCTATGCCATTCGCACGACAGAGAAATTCACTTTTTTGCTTGCCGCACCACAGGGAAGTTGCATCAGGGGTGATTTAGGCCTCGCTTCGCACTTAACGTGTTAAGCAGCAAGACAACAGAACGTTAGTTAGTACATACACATACATGATTATAGATAGTATTCGGGCGAGTAAGGTCAGTTATCGAGGAGTATCAACTGTGCGTATCTATGAGAAAAAAAATTACATACTTATTTATTCAACTCAGAAGATATTAGTATTATTCAACTTGTTCTAGAAGTACCCATGAGTGAGGCAGAAAGGACATTATATAAATTAGTTTATGATGTTATTTTTTAAGTAAGATAAGTATCATTGTTTGTTCAAGTATATATATCGATGTTTGTTTTCATGGGACTGACATAGTCAGTCAATGACTCAAAGTCCCAGTAATATAAGAATAAAGTAAAAGGTCAGTTATAATGCGTTCGTACCTATATATTATTTAACGATGTGTTTATATGTCTTACAAAGAACCTTACATCTATTTTTA
This sequence comes from Horisme vitalbata, assembly GCA_951804965.1. Taxonomy (NCBI): domain Eukaryota; kingdom Metazoa; phylum Arthropoda; class Insecta; order Lepidoptera; family Geometridae; genus Horisme; species Horisme vitalbata. Next base: position 2,288,110 of record OX638095.1, on the reverse strand, counting down.
TTATTAATCACTTTAAAGGTACTTATAGCTTTCAGTTAACTGAAAGCTCGTGTTGTAGACGCGTGTGTAGGTATATAAATGGTGAATATGCATCGTTTATGCCTGGCATACGCGAAACTTCTATGAGCGTTGACGCGCTTATAAGCTCGTATAAGCGCCAGCCGTGAGAGAATGACCCATCCTATTAAGAGAAAGCGAGGAGCAAATAAGTGCATGTACGCGAGTTCCATTTTTGAAAGCGAAAAATGTGACGCTTTTTTAAAATCTCGCGTGAACTCTTAAATATCCCATATTATATTTGTTTTAAATTGTTAAGTAAGTAAAACACCCTGCATTGTCGGTTGCTGGGAGCCGAGGTCTGAACGTACAGGAATGCAATCCGAAGAATGTAATGCGGTTCACTCCCTGAGGGCCTGTCCGCAATAAGTTGCGCTCTAGTGATGTGCCCCTCTTTATATGAATTGAAACAATAAATTTTTTCACTTCTCTTGCTCAAAAAGTGTATCATAATAGTGTAGCTTAGCGGGCCTAAAACTCGAGTTTAATACCTCGGGCTAAAAAGTATTTTTTCTTTTTAATTTTTGTTTAAAATTAGCCCGTACAAAGCATTCGTTCTCTTACATAAAAACTCGACTTCTTGGTGCTCCGACAATCTTTTTTTTTGAAAATAGAACCGTCTTGGTGATGTTTTATGAAGGTTGATTAATTTTTAATAAAATTTCTGAAAATTGTCTAATTTTGAATTGTTTTATTTTCTCGCAATCGAAGTGAAAAGTAGAGTGTTTTACTCGGGCCAAAACCACCCATTATAACTCGGTCTTATCATCCTCCCTCGCTACGCTCGGGAGTATAACAACCTCGTATATAATGGGATGGTTTAGTCCCTTGTAAAACAATCTACTATTAGATGATTAAGAATCTTACTAATATTATAAAGGTGAAATATTGTCCCTTCTTCAAACCTGTTTTAGTGTAATCTAGGTATATGAGCATCCGCTATTATAAAAGAGAGTCAAATAGATGGCCGCGTGAGCGTTACAAGTTTATTATTTATGATTAATGATTTACAAACGGATACTATCTTCCTATCTATAGCGCATAATTAACTACTCGTGGCCGAGCCGTCCGTTAGAGGGTCGGGGCGGAACGTGACAACTCAACCACATCTCAGCTTTCCACGGTGCAGGCGTCTTTATTGGGGAGTGCGATCTTTGTACAGAAATCTGTACCTGATTTTTATCAATAAAAATGTTTCATCATTATCATCATCATCATCATTTTCAGCTTTTCAAAACCCACTGCTGGGCATAAGCCTCCTCCTTCAAACGCTATTGCATACGGTTTTGCTCTTTTTGAATCCAGGTCTTTCCCTGTATAGCAACGATGACGTGGTTATAAAAATGTTTAGGGTTAGGTACACAAAGAGGACTCGAGACACAACCCCCCCTTTGGGAGAATACGTTTGGCACAGATTTTTGTTCTAAGCGGGTACTCCTATAATAAAGACTCTTTAGATTTATCAGACTTTAAGATCGAATTTAATTTAAGTGGATGGAGAGGGCTCAAGACCGTTCTTCGTGGAATTCCTTGGGGGAGACCTATGTTCAGCAAGTGGACTTCTATAGGTTGTTGATAATTATGATGAAGATCGAATTTCTGATAACTCATCTACAACTTCGTTTGCGACCATGCAATTCCTCGTCTGTCAATTATCACAATGAGAAGTTCTGTCTAATTAACACAATTAAATATTTTAAGGAATTAGATTAGTTGTTCTATATATATATATATATAATAACCCAATCTCAATACCCTCTCATATATATAACAATATATATATTGTTATATATATACATGAGAGGGTATTGAGATTGGGTTATTACCACCTACAAAAAATGCATACGTGTGGTGTGGACGCAAGATCGCTATCTACAACAAAGTCTATAATATTATATCCTGGAGCGTCGTGAAGGCGAAACAAACAAACTCACTTTTATAATTAGTATAGTTAGGCACAACACTAGTGAAGTAGAAAGCTCTTGCAATCGCAGTATCCTTTCATCGACTCTGAATATACTTTCAGTAAGAATTCTAGAACTTCGTTGAACAAAGTTTCTATATTTCTGAGGTAGAATTCCGTTTACGTTCCGGGAATTCAGGTTGAAATAGCGATAAGTATGTGTATTTACCTAGATTCGAATAACAATCTAAACTTTGGGAAAAGAACTTTACTTATTGTATTTGAATAGCGCCATAAATTATTGTATTACAGTATAATAATATAGAAGAAAGAAAGAAAATACATTTATTGACTCAAATAATACAAAAGATATTGGTAGGTACCTAACACAAAAAATACAATACATCATCATCATTATCCACCGCCCGACTTTATCCACTGCTGGATATAGGCCTCCCGGAGTTTGTGCCATCCACCACGGTCTTGTGCTAGTCGTATCCACGATCGCCCGGCGACGCGTACTATGTCGTCGACCCATCTCGCTACTGGTCTTCCGACGCTTCTTTTGCCTACCCTCGGCCACCATTCAGTCAATCTTTTGCTCCACCTGTCATCACCAAGCCTCGCAATGTGTCCCGCCCATCCCCACTTGAGCTCCTTATGTCGATTTCCAATGGACTTTTGTCCAGGACCTCATACGGTAAGCGTCTATACAAAAAAGAAAAATCATAGTTCTAAAAAAAAGGTACCCACCTACTTAGCCAGGCGCGGCGCAGAGTCAAAAGGCCATGTCTCAGCATATTGCTGCACAGTGCTGCCATAAAATGGAACGCTATGCAGCGCTGGTTCTGACAGTGCCACAGAGAAGTGGGTAACGTCACAAAATACATAAACCTTAACGGATGTACATAATATGTATTGAATATTTATATATGTAGGTATATAATATTAAGTCAATTAAATATGTGTGTAAGGAGAATAAAATGTACATACTAGCATTGCTTTCCCATAAATTAAGAGGAAAAGTTTGCCATAAACAAATCTAAACTAATCAAATCCGGTATTTTGGCATCCTTGTAGTTTGTCTGTGGTATCTTGCTTGCTAGCAGCTAAAGCTTGGGCGGGTAGTTAGTGTAAAGGACAGTTGAAGATTTTGACTTAGAGCAGAGTGTATTTATGTATAGGTACCAATACTATCTTGCGCCCGCGACATCACCCAGATGAAAAGTAGATTCAAGAGCCATATAATACATCTTCATATTTCACAAGCTTACAGTCTTACAGTCATTTGGTAGTTCTGGAATCTGGAATGGAAGCGCTCGTGGCGTGGTTAACTTCGATGTTCTTATGAGATCACCTTGGTTAAGCAACACTCCGCCCGGTCATTACTTGATGGGTGACCGTTTAGTGAGATTTAGATTTGAGCGCTTCCGTGCTTCGGAAGGCACGTTAAGATGTTGGTCCTGGCTTTTCAGTCGTTAAGCCGTGTCGGAGGCCTTTGGGCAGCCTAAAACCTCCGACACCAGAGTTGGTCACTAGCTCATACGATGAAGAACCTGGAAATCTTTCCGGGTGTTTTAAAAATTGGTAATTTTATAGAGTTTCATGTGCTCAATATTGCCACCAAACCTTTCCAGGTAACCCCTTTTTTTCGCCCAAATGAGTGCTGGGCCCAGGTACTTCATATTGTCCCAGCCATTAAGCTTCCAGTGTAAATTAACCACTTGACTCTTTCTAGTTTAGAACAGATGCAAATACCCAACTGTAGAAATACAATATATTTCCCTCCCTATCTAGTGCATTTATAGTACCTACCTACAGTACGCAGTCGCACAAATTTCCGGTGTCGACGCCGCGCGAAGGGAAAATGCATCCGAATTGTTTCCGCCCAATATCAAAGCCAATTTACTGCTGTGCAATCTACCGCAAGCTCTTTTTAGGGTGGTAAAGGAATATTTATGGCGAGAATTGGTCTTCTAGATAACTCCTACCTCTAGGAAGACGGTTTTATCTGGAAGCTACGTCAGGGAAGCCGCGGGCGTAAACAGTACGACAAAGGAAATTAACCATCCAGGATTGAGGAACTCCATCTTTGGAAGAAGGAGTTTCTAAAGATACCCCACTTGCCCTTGGTGCACCATGCTGTATATCAATCCGGGCTCTGATAGACGGCTGATTGCGGTATAGCGCAGCCTTATACCGGTACAGCCAAATCTGACCGCCGTCGGGCAGCAATTTATGTGGTGCGAGAAGCTTTACCCTGCGATCCTCAACTCGCAGCACGCCCAGTATGAGGATTATGGGCATACCGCCCTTCTTATCGGGGAGACCTAGGTCCAGCAGTGAACTGAATAGGCTGGTGTTGGTGGTTGGCTGATTGTAGTACTAGGTACCTCTAGTACTTAAACTGAAGGTGCCTTCACTATGATATTGAATAGATATTGAAAGACCGAGGTCTCGTTACAAGAATGTGCCTAAATAGTTTCTACAGAATCTAGGTAGATCTATCTCCGCATTCTGCATACCATTCCAAATTAGCAAGATTTTACAAGCAATATGCTTTTGTTGTTTGGATGGATCGGATAGATAGGTAATGTAGCATGAGACGCGGGTTTGCATTTTCCCACTGCAGGGTAATGTTTGCATGTTATTATTTTTATTTATTCCGGTTCCGGGTGGCTATTTTGATACTCCTATATGAGGAAATCGTATTGAAGAGTCGGATAAATGTGACTGAATACAGTTACATTCTTTATCTTTTGTCAACATTGGAGTCGCGGTGCAATTTTTAGACCAACTGAAGATGCGTTCGGATTTAAAATATGTACCTAAACGATTACCCATCCGAGTTTTAGCCGAGCAAAGCGTTGCTTTACATTTTATGCTAGAAACACCGAAGCAAGCCACACAACGAGCAGTTTTAATTTTCTGTTATTTTTACTGTTTATGTAACAGGAGAAACTATTTCTTTTCTATTTAGACAATATTTTTAACTTGCCTAAGTAATCGGTGTCCTTCCCTTTTCATCGAAACCCATTTTTTTTGGAAAAGAAAACTTTTATACATTAGTTCCCAACCGCATCCACGAGCATATTAATAATAATTTTTAAAAATATTTTCGTTCATACGTATTTCCACAAAAGATTCAACCTTAACGACTTCATAAAGTAATCCAAAAACGTAATAACATTATTCCTACAAATTATCCTTTCGTGATATTAATAAAACTGTAATGAACCTTCCTACATTTTCCTTTGAAGTTTGAACCATCTAAGATAATGGGGTCAATGTACCAGCCACAAATGAACTAAGTATACGTTTCTACTAGGGTGATTCAATTATTGTTAGCAAATTTCAGAGAAGTTCTCTCGGTATGTTATGATTATGATGGAGGTTTCTCTAAATTATTACAGAAATTCATGTAATTTGATTCTGTTTAACAAACAGAAATTGGTTATGAAAACTTACAGAACAAAAGTTCCTATAGGTAATACTTACTTAGAGACAATGTTGAATGTCCGTATTCAAGAAACGAATTTAATAATCATAATAACGTTTATTAACTGACATTTACTAGCTAGGTATAATGATGATATACATTAGCTATATATACCTTAAAGAATAACATAAATATTAATTTTATTTAATAACTAACATTACAGGGCTGACCCCAAATAACATGGGATAAAGCCTGGAGAAAGAAGAAGAAGAACATTAGTGGGGGATTTCGTTTTGATACCGCTTCCCTGTGGCGTCTGTAGACGATACACGTTGGCCAGAAATTCTGGAGTAGGAGTACATCCTTGTGCCTCGCCAGAATCTGGAGAGAGTAGGACTTAAAACCAACATTTTAACGTGATGTAATTAATCGTGTTCATGACTCAAGCACAAGATTTTTTACATTTTTTAAATGAAAATCTTCCGTAGCATTGTTAACGTGGACTCTGTAGCGCCCTGCACACGTAAAGATCGGACCGCGCATCGGGACTGCGTTCCAAATCGCAGTCCGATCTGTACGGTTTGGACTGCGGATCAAACCGCGCATCTGGGCCTGATCACTGACGTGATGCGCGGTTAAAACTGTGAGATTTGTCTTCACGTCGACATGCCAGATCGGATTTTCAGCCTCGTGCATCTACACGTACGTTTCGGAGTGCGGGTTGGAATGGCACGTGCTGTTTCCCGCGGTCCGAACTTAACGTGGGCAGGGCGCTCATCTAACCTAAACATACCACACCGGCTGCATGCCTCCCAAATTAAGTATAGATCATCCAGAAGTGATTTTGGTGGAAAGATGAAGAATATAAGTAAAAATCGATAGATTTTAAACTTTGGATATTCCTTATTCATAAAAAATGTAAGTGTTTCGTAGACGAGCAGTTTGCAAAAGTTTAATAAGATCGAACTTTCCGTAATTTTCTTAAACCAAAGCGCCTCATACACCATCCGACTTGTTGAACCCTTTCAGATGTTTAATACCTATATAATAATGTAAAACTATAAAGTGAACTAGCTTCTTCTCAACGCTTCGCTCGCGTTCATGTCATAAAATTAGCAGAAAAAAAAACAAACTATTTGGTTAATGTAGATTTTGTCAAAGGTTTTGCCTGCTGCCCTCGGGAACATGACTTTTTTGTGGATGAAAGGTACCCTTTGTCATTTTCTGTACCCCTGACACCGTGTATGCGAAATTTCATGATGTTTGCTTGAGCGAGTACCTTAGTTTAGGCGTGAAAGCGTAACAAACACACAAACTTACTTTTGTTTTTTTTAGATTAGTTATGATTAGGATTATGAGAAAACCTAGGTATAAGTTAAATATAATCTACTTATCAAAAACTAGTTTCGCATAAGGCGAACACACCATACAATCTATAGATAACAACCACACACTTTTAAAACCAAATCTGATTTACCAAATTTCTACGTTTCTTATGAAATATTCGTTTATCCGAGATATTTTCTGTTTGGTGCTTCTGATTTTGTTTTGAATACTAAGATTCGATTGTGATTTTTTATAAATTGTTAATTTACAAAATCATTGCACAGCCCGCGCGTCGTCTGCTTAGCATACAATTATATTAGATATCCCTACATCGGATTCAACTTAGCGGGTGTAGCCTAGAGCAGGTCTTATTCCCTTGTTTCCCGCTTATCGGTAACTACTCTCAAACTTCTTTACAACTCGTTTAGGACAATGGGTTTGGAACTTTGTTCGTAGTTGAGTAACTACGTAAGTACTTAACAATCTTGTCGTCTGAAGGATGCTGTGAACACCGTCGTATTGGATGAGAGCTTTTTTACGTATTAGTCCACTAGAAATAATGCTTTTTATCCCCCTTTTGTGTCACAAAGAGAGTTGATCATCGCAGCGCAGCGGGTAATCTAAGATTATGTGAGGAGCTTACGGCTGGTATATTTCTTTGGAAATTCACTGATAGTCTAAATTTGATATATTTTTTGTAAATGTAATGCGAAATAGTGTTACTAAGATTTTATTTATTAACCATTCTTTGAAACTCTTGTAAAAAGTAATTTACAAAAGCTTGCAATTTTTAACAACAACCAACTCTCTCTCTTTTTAATAAAAAAAAACTCTTATTCCGATCTCGTTAATTGACGCAGTGTATCAAGCGATGTGGTAGAGATGCGCGTTCATCCCGAAAAACCCCGGCTATCCAGACTAATGTCAACGCACTATGTTATAATCTCGCTGGCCAGCTAGGGCTGTCATTTGCCAGTAACTCTACATTTTTTTTACCAAGCGCACCTCGATAAAATAATATGGCACATAAATGTTTCAATCCAGCCATAACATAAAGGTAACTTAACATTGACTTAGTTTTATGGAATAAAATATTACTAAGAATTTGTCCATCAACACTTTCTTACTGTCTCTGTTAACTTTAGGCGACACTTTGTGCTTGTGTACTTTAAAAAACAGTATTGCACAATTTTTTACTATTTACATTTCACTGGATCAAAAGGCGTAGTTCTTTTAACTCTACAAATGAAGTACATCATACACTTACCTAAATGGATATTTTAGTGCCTACCTATAAAATATTTGCATGATTACCTACACGTTTTGGTAACAGCTGTAGTAATGTAAAAATAAAAGCTGAAATTTTGTGCTTCCCTAAACTGTGATTGATTGCTTTGCTTGATTTTGGTACCTTATATTTTTCTTGTCTTTGACATTTCTTTGAAACTACGACAATTTGAGCTTTACATACTGCTGTGTGGTGACCCTGCACACGGCACAGTTTCGTGGACTAATTCACGATAAGCCCACTGTTCCGGGATTAATTTGGTAGACTATTTATGTTATGTTCTGGTTACGGTGATGTATGTTAGCTTTTATTTAAGTGCCGTGTTTGTTTTTAGGGTTTTGTAGATACTTAATAGATTCAACAAACAAAATGTTTATTACCCTCCTTACCTTCTTTGACGAGTTTCATAACTACTACTATTAGTTCCTATTTAGTTTTTGGAATGTCTTGTAAAAGATTTTCGCAAAGTCACGCCTGGCTCAATAACTAGCTAATATAAATAAATGCCATATTTTAGCAGCATTTTGTTTAGTGGGCATTATAAATTATGTTTGGAAGCGCTTCGCAACTTAACTAACTTAACTTAGGATTTTTTGAGTCACTCACCGATTTTGCAGATCATCATTTCACCTGGCCGGAGGGCGTCCTACATTACGTTTGCCAAGACGCAAACTCCTCTCAATAGTTCAATAACTGCTGTTGGTTCTTCGGCAGATGTGGCCAGCCCACTGAAACTTTGCAGCATGCGTATTCGCTGATGTCGATGATTTTGGTTCTCTATCAGATAGTTTCGAGGATTATATAAAATAAGTCCGAGAATAACTCGCTGAGTGAACTGTTGAGCTAGCCGTGTGTAAGTGTCTACAAGCTCCGTATGTCATGACAAGTCGGCGCATTAAAATTTCGTTTTAGGCATTGTGAAAAAGGCAGGGTGTTAGGAAAGTTGTAAGGGATTAGAACATCCATCTTCGGTGCCTATGCCAACCTCACCTGCACGTGTTGCACCCTGCTAAATAACGAACGGGGCTCTGGCGGCCGGCTGATTGCGGCATAGCGCAGCTTACATCGGCACAGATAAATCCCCTGGCCACCGACGGGCAGCAGCGTCGGTGGTGCTAGAAGCTGTGCCCTGCGATCTCCAACCCGCATGCCCAGCGTGAGGATTATGAGCATATCCCCCTTATTAGGGGAGGTCTACGTCCAGCAGTGGACTGATAAAGGCTGGTGTGGGTGTTTTAATGATTCATAGGTAATTGGCATCTCAATTAATAGTAGATTGTTTTACAAGGGACTAAACCATCCTATTATATACGAGGTTGTTATACTCCCGAGCGTAGCGAGGGAGGATGACAAGACCGAGTTATAATGGGTGGTTTTGGCCCGAGTAAAACACTCTACTTTTCACTTCGATTGCGAGAAAATAAAACAATTCAAAATTAGACAATTTTCAGAAAATTTATTAAAAATTTATCAACCTTCATAAAACATCACCACGGCGGTTCTATTTTCAAAAAAAAAAGATTGACGGAGCACCAAGAAGTCGAGTTTTTATGTAAGAGAACGAATGCTTTGTACGGGCTGATGATTATAGACAAAAATTAAAAAGAAAAAATACTTTTTAGCCCGAGGTATTAAACTCGAGTTTTAGGCCCGCTAAGCTACACTATTATGATACACTTTTTGAGCAAGAGAAGTGAAAAAGTATTTTTCATCGGCGTGATTTACAAAATCTCCAGACCAAATTGTTAATTTCATTTACGTACATTTATTTCTCGAACAATAAGTAGCTATTATGTTTAACTAATTCGAATCTCAATGAAAATTATTTTGTCTTCGGCGTGATTTACAGTAGCTACCTGTTCCAAATGGATACATACGCGTACCGCAAGAACAGGTATAAATCACAGTTCCCATCTCAAGCAATTCGTATGCACGTAGCGACCTCTATATTACAAGATACTGCGACGTGCGCGCTATCTGGATGACCTGCTACAGATTTACATAACAATAAATGCCACTTGTTGTATTTGTGGGTATTCGAGTGTTTCGTTCGTGGCATGTTGATATGACAGGTGTAAGTTATCATAAGGTTTTATCTTGCGTGTTTCTTGAGGCAAGCTGTGTTCAAATTTTGAGCTAGGTTGCGGGGAAAATACTATTGTTTTGTTTTGGTAATACCAACTGAATAATAGAAAGCATCCCTCGTTCATAACTAAGGATGTACATTATTTTACGGATTTAAACAAAAATTTGCCCAGCGTGTGTGGCTTGGCTTAGGTACTTCGGTGTTCTTGTCCGGTCGGTCACTACTTAGATGGTTGACCGCTCTCAGTGATTCCGTGGTTTTGGAGTTGGTATCCGGCTTATTCAATTCAGATTAACTTGGTGCACCCTGCTAACTAACAAACGGGGCACTGGCGGCCGGCTGAATACGGCATAGCGCAGCCTAACACAGTTAAATTACCTGGCCGCGGACGGGCAGTAGCGTCTGCGGTACGTGAAGCTGTGCCCTGCGAACCCCAACCCGCATGCCCAGCGTGGGGATTATGGACATATCTCCCTTCTTATAGAGGAGGCCTATGCCCATCAGTGGACTGAATAGGCTGGTGTTTTTGTTGTTATTAAATTAAAAAGCCATCGGGTGGCTTAAAACCTCCGACACCTTCTATAATTCCTCGTTTTATACATACGGTATATAAAGTAATAATCTAGTCTGTCAAAATCTGCCCAAATTAATAATTTCATCAAAGATATAAAAGCTCTGCCCACGATACATGAGAATCTATCTCTGTGCGAATTAATCATCCGTGCGGCCATTACTGCCGGTCCACTGCGCAGGCCTCGGGGGCAGTCTGCTGGGCATGGCTGGCGCAATCAAATCAAATCTGTCCTGTAAAAGTACACTGCAAAGCCATCCATCATAACATCCATCATAAAAATATTTGAAAAAAATTACTGATTTTTCAGTTACCACCTTTAAAAACTAAAGTTTTTTTTTGCAATGGATAAACCTTCGATTCACCACGAACTCTCCTAATTTTAAGTGACGTTGTAGTTTCAAGACCACGAAAGTCCAGAAGACACCTATTCACTCTAGACTTAAACTGTCTTATTCCAAAACGAAGACTAAAGATAGTCTAAGTTTAAAACTGGTATTTTGTTATACAAAATGACAGATCTAAACTTTATTTACTATTTTTAGTGTTCGTTTTGGAATGAGGTGGAGAGTCCCTGATTGTAGTTAATAAGAAAGACAGCCGTAGAAAGGCCGGCAGTGAGATCCGATCTTCAGCAGTTAGCATAATAAATGTAAAAGACAACCGTTTGGTGCAAAAGGATCGTATATTGGAATGAAGATAGTGGGATCAATTAATGGAGTTTCTGAGAGTACTTAGAAGACCCACAATAAAGATATTAGTTGAATCGGGCATGGCAATAAATATTGGCTAATTTGATCAAATTGAAAATCTATTTCGTTGCTACGACAGTAAATATCGCTAATACATGTTTTATTCGGAACAATATATCTGTTGATTCTTGTTCAGGATTAGAGTCCACGATCTCCGAATCCAAAGTTAGAGTAAATCACCAATAGGCCAGGTTGGGTATAAAGTGAACCAGCTGTATTTCCGGCAGCGCGAGGGTTCAGCAATAATTCAGGGCCTTCCAGGTGCTTGTAATTGACAAGTTTCCACGGCATGTACCGTACATAATACTACCACTGTAATTGGCATTTTGTCAGCAGGAGGGATCTTTAATAATAAGTAGGTACTTGTTTCTGTGTATCTATATTTTAATCTGAAAAGGAAAAGACACGTGATTATTGTATTCTTTTGTTTATATATGTTTGGGGAATAACCGAATGAATAAATGTATATGAAGGATTGATTTAATGCCAATATTTTATAAGTACCTACTGTTTTGTAATATCTACCTGGCAAATAAATATTTTATTATATTCTTCATGATTAGACTAGATTCCGCTAGCGGCTTCACGAGCTTGATCCTTGGTTAAAAAATAGTTTTTATGTTATCTTGGTTTAAAACTATATATGTGCAAAATATCACCTCAACCCGTTTTTGTAATTTTGGCATGAAGAACGAATAAACATAATTTAATATATCACATCTTACTTACAAACGGTGCTAAAAGCTGTGACATGGTATCTCCAACCCCATTTTATAGGGGAGGCTTATTTCCAGCAGTGGCCTGAATAAGCTGGACACACTTTTGCCTTTTTAATATTAATATAAAGAAATAATCCCACTTCCGTATGTCCAGTATGTCACATTAATTAAAAAGACGTACCTAAATGGAAAAATTATTTTCTCTTTATGTTACGCATTCACGGCTTAGCCACTGATTCTGTTTTGATGAAATTTTGGTATGGGAGATATTAGGGTGGTGGGGTGATGGTAGGGGCGGATATCAAAAATAATTATAAACAACTTGCTTCCGCCCACGGCTTACGGCATAAAAATTAGCCTATATATCTTATTCCAGGCCAAGAACTACATAATGTAAAAATTCTAAAATCCGGCCCGTAGTTCTGGCGCGAAGGAATGAAAAACATTATACATATATTTCCCAAAACCTTCACCTTTGAAATATTAATGTAGGTTTCTAAGCTTCCCTGTAAAACATTTCATTGCTACATTCAAAAGCAATACACAACTGGCTGGGTGCTCTATCTCCAGATGAGCAGCCGAAGGTAAAAGCCACTCGAACGACACAAAGCCGCATGTGAGGAAAGGAAACTAGGCCGCGACGGATGCTGGCGCCGCTTGAGGCCGCTTTTGGACGATTGAGAAAAAAGTCTCATTTCCATCTCTCTATTGATTTTATATCAAAGCATTTGACTCAGGTGGGAATTCAATCCGCTACAATATCAAAAGCCAATAATATATAAATTAAAATTCCAATTTATGTGTATTGTTGTTATGAACAGATTATTTTGTATTAAATACAAAATAATAGGTTCAGGAATCGATCAGGCTTCGTATGACACGTTAAGAGGTTGGTCCCGGCTTTTTCAGTCGCTAAGCCATGTTGGAGGCATCCGATACCAGAGTTGGTCACAAGATTATACGAAGAAGAAGAAAAATTAATGAATGGAACTAGTTTTGTCTTACTAGTTCCATTGAAATTTTCATGGAATTCATAAAACCTTTTACAGGCGCTCCATTGCAACCCCTTCATTTTATTCGAAAATTTTAAAATTTCGCTTTGGTTGACTTCAAATGCGACAGAACTAATAGTTGAAGTACTTTTACAGTGCATTGGCCATACCAAAGATTCTATAGTAAGTCAATAAAAATTTTTAGAAGAGCATTTGAAAATCGGCCGAAGCCTGCGAAGAAAAGACATTGTCGATCTGGAATCCTATAATATAGGTACCGTCACCGAAGACACTTCATTTTCCCTTGAAAAACTGTCAAAAATGATCAACGAGGAATTGAAAATTTTACTGTTTTTCAAAGGAAAACTATGCGTTATCGGTAATTTTATAGAAACCAGACGATAGTCAGCGTGGGCCGTCAGTGGACTTAATTAGCACAGGACCGTGGCTAGTCGCTAGAGCAAAGGAAAGCCAACGGAGCAGTGGTTGAAATCGTGCTGCGGATGATGATTATGATGATGATGATTTTAAAATTGAGACCTCTATGTTTCAATCACGGGATGATTTATCACGTTCTTGTTTAATGTTACCTCTACTCGTTTCATTTCAACCTAAATTTCGATTTTTTCGTTGTTTAGTTCCCACTTCACTGCGCCTGTGAATGTTATTTTGTTTGTTGACAATGATTGTGTTTATACAGTGTTTCAATTTAATAGCATCACACTCTTGTCTACCGAGATTAAACCCATTAAATCTGCCACACATTAGCGGGTAATCCAATAAAGGCCACATAAATTCGACGCCTCATCCGAAGCTTATCTACTTAGGGGTTCATTCCAAGCGGAAAGCGCCCAGTCACCCCGAACAGTTTGCTCCTCTACTTGGCAGCTGCCCCGAACCGGTTTTTACAAGTTACAAGTGGGTTTTACCGGTTTCCGTTTGATTTTTTTGGGTACGGCGCCATTTCAGCGAAACTTTTGATTTGTTGAATCTCGACTTAATTTTGAGTTTAGTGAAGTTTGTCATAATGGAGGGTGGTTTTTTGTGAGGAAAAAGGTTTAGGCCAGGATACACAAAACCGCGATAAAAATAAATCTATCTAACTAAAATTTATTTTAGACAACAGAAGGAAGGAACTTTCGTGTCGCCTTTACAATAATTATGGTGGAAAAAATCTACAAACACAGATTTTCTAAACTTCAATGAAGAGATCCCTACCCAAATTATGTACCCCTTGTCTTTAATGAATAAATATTTTGCAAAAATGCAAAATAAATCATACGGATAATACTGTTACGTCGGTGTATTGGATGCCACCATTATCATACTACTATTAGGCAGGTACTACTAGGATCCATTAAGGTTTTGGAAACGTCATGCTTATGAGAGGAAGGATAATGGGGTCATTGATTTTCCATCCTGATAAGTATCTACTCGGAAGGGTCGTCAACCTCACCCGATTTAGAGATAAAAAGGAGTTGCACACCCCATTAATTACGGCACCTAATGTGTTTCCATGATGGAAGACGAGTTATGGTGGTTTTAACACGGTTGCATCACAAAGTTTTTAGTTTGAAACCTCTGTTTCACTGGAATGGCGCTTCATTAGGGGAAGCCTATGTCCAGTAGTGGACTGCTGTAGGCTGATGATGATGATGATGTTTCGTGGTGTCTAGCTTGTGACTCCCCCTCTATTATCTTCAATAGATCTGCGTACCGAGTATATGAACTTATGTTTAAAAGGATTTACAAAATGTTAAAATGGAAAAAGTAGAAATTTATTGTTCAGGCTACTGGGCGTTATTTAGTCTGTCTTAGTAAGACTGTGTTAGTGACTAAATAGTCTAAACCGACGGACTTAGTGGCTTACTCTTATTATGATTGGTAAGACAGTCTTACTAAGACAGACTAAATACCACGTGGTCTAATAGGTCATTAAGTCTTACCAGTAGGTACCTGCCCCACCAGTCTTACTAGAAGAATACTGGTCTTCTTATATGATGCATTTCTACGTCTTTTACCCTGTATGGACAGTTAATAGCACAGAAACCCCCAGCATCCATTTAGCTTATAAAAAATTGACCAGATTGTATCCCTTGTTCCAGGACAGCAGAACATGAAACGGAAACGGTGTCCAGCAGGCGCGTGACGTGTTCCCAGCATGACGGACGTGAGGACGATGCGCTACATACTCTTTTGTCTCCTCTCCCTCTCTTTCAACAAGAACTTCGCGTTCCTCCTCGACAAGCAGAACCCCTACTCACAGTTCAGGAAGTGGAATGCAGGCCTGAACGGCACGTTGGAACTTGAGTTCAAAACCGACCAGCAGAACGGTCTTTTGTTGTATACCGACGATGGTGGCACGTACGACTTCTTTGAGCTGAAGCTGGTGAATGGACAGCTTAGACTGCGGTATAATTTAGGGGGTGGAGCTCAGATTATAACTGTTGGCAGTAATTTGAATGATGGACATTGGCATAAAGTTCAGGTTAGTACTCAACAACAACACGAGCCTATGTCAGTTCACATAAGACATAGGCATGCGGCTTTGGGGACCGCAAGGTACAGTTTCTTACGCCACCGACGCTGCTGCCCTTCGGCGGTCAGGTAATTTAGCTGTGCCGTTGATAGGCTGCGCTATGCTGCAATCAACCGACCGCCAGGGACTCGTTTGTTAGTTAGCAGGGGGCACGGCGGGCAGGTTAGGTTGGTTGCGGTTGGAGCCCCAGACACCCCCTCGGTACTTTAAACTCCTAGTACTCAGGCCTTTGTTAATTAATCTAGATGATTTATAAAACCTCAAATGATAACGATTTAAACACTCTGTACGCTGAAGTGCATGAGACATGGCTAGATGGAGGCTTCTATTCCGTTAGAACAGATTATTGCTAATTAGTCAGTTTACAATTGCCACCAAATTAATTATCTGGCAATGATGTCTAGTGGGTGGGAAGCCAGCAGCGTCTTGGTGGTGTGGATTCGATTCCTGTCGAAACAAGTATTTATTACGATCTGCAAAAAGTTTCAAAAAGTGTTGTGTCGGCTACGTTCATGGTATCTAGTACTCATCGTTTTCTCATACATAACACATAAGTAAGTGTTAGTCAATGTATTTTTAGGGTACTGGAAGGGTGCCCAACGGGACCTTATTACAAAGCCTTCAGCCTGTCTGTCCGCCTGTCAGCGGGCTATCTCATGAACCATAGAGAGTTGTGGTGTATTTAGTTCAGCGTATGTTCTTCAATTGCCGCTATAACAACGAATAAAAAAAGTAGTACCTATTTTTATAGTAAAATTTATATCTTGTACGATGGTAGGGAACCCTCCGTATATTATTTTATTCGTCCGAATCGCACTTTACCAGATTTTTATACAACACGCTTTACGCAAATCTTCACATAATTACATCAGCACCTATCTTAGTTTGAAATGAATACCTCTAGGATCGAATTCATCGAAACACAAAGTCCTTGAAGGATTAGCAGGCATGGCAGACTCTACACAACTCTCAATCTATGCGCATACTCGTAAGAAACTTTGAGATTCCTGAAACTTCCCCTATTCTTTGAATACCGGGCTTTCAGACAGTTTCCATGCGAGTGACTTTTTAGAGTAAAAAGGTTCAGTAAAGTTAATGAAGCTATTTTGTGAAGATTGGAGATGCTCCGGTATAGTTGGACTCTTCAATATGAAAGTGTGTGTACTCACCAGTCGTGCCATAAAGTTTTCCATCCAACGGATATTTTAAATCATGAGTGTGTTTGAGAAGGTATGATTGGATCAACATATTTTTATCCAGGTACATACTACGTGAGCGGAGCTGCGAGCGGGTGCTTGTACAAAATATTTGTATAATTATTAACAACCTGTGAAATTCTTACAATAGTAAAATAGATGAGTAATCAGGAATGCCGGAAAGGTTACCAATATCTGATCAAAGGTTGGTGGAAGAAAACTGTTAGGATTACGGCGACCCTCGCTCGCAACGAATGAAAACTGAAAACTTTACGTATTATTTACATAGTATTTTTATTCTGTAACTAGATAATATAAGCTAGGTTTCCTAACGTAAGCACGTGTAGTTTTTAATACGAAACAAAGAGGAAGAAAAGTGGTCAATTTTGGCATACAAATGTGCAAAATGCTATTGGCTCTCATTTCATTTTAGGTATTACTCATACTCATACTCATTTATTTCACCATAGGAACATAAAGTACACTTGGTTATGTTAAGTATTTTGTGTATTAAGTATTTTGTAAAAAAATACCTATCCAGGAACCTAGATTGATACTATTGGAATACAAATAATACAATAATATAGTGGAAATATGCTTTAATTATAAATCAGTTTGGTATTACGTTTGTATGGGCAATTCGTCCTCCGGAGGCCCCTTAAAGGGTTAAGCTCGCCTCTGTACATATTTTTTGCCATACTCTTTGTTTGTATTATTTCCGTGTACAATAAAGAATTACAGAATTACTGAATCCGATTCATAGTATTAGACTAGCCAAAGACGTTATATCAGATTTTTTTTCGGTACTATACCAGCCATCGATATACATACTGTTATTAACGTAATTTAATTACTTTTGTGCTTTATCAGTATAATTATAAATAGTCCACCACTCCACTAAGCTATTGTACTATTTTCAGCCTTGTGCTATACTAATAAAGTTGTATTCCCAGGTGGCGAGGCGCGACGAGCACACCTCATTGACAGTCGATGGGGACACGCAGAGCAAGACCTCACGCGGCAAGGAGTTCGTCTTCGGCAAGTTCAACACCAACTCCGATGTCTTCGTCGGCGGGATACCACCATCGTGAGTACTTGCACTAAGAATAGTTTAGGTGTGAGACAAGAAAGATACAATATTCCTAATTATACTACCTACGAACCTTATACTATGTGTGGTTTACGAAATGAGTTGTTTACCAAAAAGATGAAGCAAGATGAAGGTACCTTCAGTTTGTTAAATATAGGTTGATACGGGACATTGACATCATTCATTCATTCATTTATTTATTGTAGTCATAAAGTTAGGTACAAAACATGGATGATTAGTATAACACTATGTGCCTAATTTTGGGCACAGCAATAGTATGAACGATGACGAAAACCAAAATGGCTATTAATTACAACCTATATATATATATACCAAAGAGCTTTGTCCCTAGCCAAGAAAAGCTCTGTCTTATTCACTGGTTTTGTAAACAAAAACGATTGAAAGTGATTGCAACGAAGTTACTTAATAGGTACAATGTACCTACACATTAGGGTACGTAGGTACATATCTAGTAGTACGTTTTGTGACAATTGATTCAATAGATTTTGCATGTAATGTCAAGTGAACCACTGGGGGTACCACGTCCGCGTCTCGTCTGATTTTTCAAACTGCTTTCTGAAATATCGTCGCTGTTTTGACTAAGTGACGTAACCAACAATTAAAGAATTTTACAGGAGAAGCATTTTTCTGTCAGAAGTAGAAACTAAAACCAATTATTTTTATCAGCATACATATCGTCGCTGTTTTGACTAAGTGACGTAACCAACAATTAAATAATTTTACAGGAGAACCATGTTTCTGTCAGAAGTAGAAACTAAAACCAATTATTTTTATCAGCATACATATCGTCGCTGTTTTGACTAAGTGACGTAACTAACAATTAAAGAATTTTACAGGAGAAGCATTTTTCTTTCAGAAGTTTATACTTCTGACAGAAGTTGTTAGTTACGTTACTTAGTCAAAACAGCGACGATATGTATGCTGATAAAAAGAATTGGTTTAATTTTTACACGACATAAACCTCCAGTACCTTACCATAGGCTTAGATATGAGTTCCCCGATAATTATAATCTTGGCCTCTTCAAGACACGAGTTGGTTTCTTCTAGACGAACAGGTTTCTTTTTGGCAAACGTGCTCCGTCTTAGACTGCATTTTCGCTTACCATCAGGCGAGCGGTGGTCAAACGTTATAAACGTATACTGGCCGGGTGAGTTGTGCATTATACAGTAGCATGTTGACTGCTTGCAGTGCCATGGAGCACGTCCTGCAGCAGGTACGGCAGCGTGTCATTAAGCACATAAAGCGTTAACCACAGAATGGCGACTCGAACTTAGACTAAGAAAAATAAATAGCAATATTGGCTATAGCCACAAAATATATTTTTTTTAAATATTCTTTAATAATAAAACATAAGCTATTCATCCCTTACTTAGCTAATAAACGTAAGTTGCAGACGTAGTAACGTAGTTGTAGTTGCGGCTTAACCCGTTAAGATTGAGCAACTGGCTCTAATAAGTTCCAAGTAATTAAATTGTCTAGGTCTCTGGAGCGGGTAATCCGCAGGCTACGTTTGTTGTTGTCTTGTGCTGTTAGGGTATTGTAGACGATCAAATTAGCTTATTCATTTAAATAAATGAGTAAAACTTTTTTAATAAATAGTAGAACAGTAACTACTATTAATAATATTCTAAGGATGGTGAATTGGTGATCCTCCTAGCCGACTTCGGCAATGGCGCCTGTGTATCTGCACAGACATTTTAACTCTATTCTTAATCTTCTTTCTTTAAACTAGCAATTCTTATATCAATGTAATCTTGGAAACGCGTCCAACAATTTTCATGAAATTGCAGTGGGTTTCGGGGGCGACAAATCGATCTAGCTAGGTTTCATAAAAAAAATGAGCAAAGCTCGGTCATCCAGGTACTACATTTCTATGATAAACCTTTAATTCATCTCTTTTTGTCAAGATCGAGTCGCAGCTCTTCTTCAAATCCGTTCATCTGAAGGTGGTTTCGCTTAGCTGACAACTATTTTATAACGACGGTTTCTATGTTTATTATCACATTAAAATGCGGTAGTATGTGATTTTATGTATACTCAAAATTAATACATTAATTATCAAATATATTTTTTCAAACGAGCATTGAGTCAAAATTATTATAAATGTTAGAAATGTCTGAAAGTAATATCGATATTTACTAAAAAACAAAAGCGTACAGCTGGGACGGAAAGTGGAAAACTCGTTTAATGTTAAGATTATTTCGATAATTTTAGTGACAAATCTAAGAATAAATATACGTCATGCTGAACATAAGTTTCAAAACTATAAGTATTACGTTATGTTCAGTACTAAGATTTTTAGTTTGTTTTCCGCACACATTATAAAAAATACGTAAAAATATACACAATCAATAAAATAATTACAATATACAAGACTAGATACTATTAAATACCTAGTTAAATAAAATAAAATATGTATTATGTAATATTATATTTTGAACTGACGATAAAATTCCGCTTGAGGACATGTTACGCTTGATCGTGCGCTAAGCCCTAACTATTGTTGACCAGGATTAGTTCCCGAGTTGTTTGCATATTGAACATCACAATTGGAGTTCCCTAAACTAATCTACGTATATTAATATACAACGTACTAAACTTAGCCCAATCATAAATTACATGAAGATAAGGTATGCTTTCTTCAGAATTCGAAGAGAAACATGGATACCAAATAACAAATGAATGAAAATTGATTCTTTGATCATTATCATCAGTCTTTAGCTGTTCACTGCTGGACATAGGCTTACCCCAATGAGCGGCATTGCGTCCTGTCCTCAGTTCGACGCAACCAGCTTCTTCCAGCGACCTTTCGCAGATAGTTATTCCATCTAGCCGAAGTAGTTACTTTGTACACTTTAATTAGAAATACAAAACTTTTATTTTTTAAAGTTTAAATAGCTGTCTTACCTTTTGGAAGCGATCTCTTTCAGACAACTAACTTTTTGGTATATTTATGAAAGAGATCGCAATGGAAAGATTTGCTACACTAACAAGACAAGGCTCTGTTAAAGTATATTTTTTTCCAAAAAAAATTCATCTTATCAGTAATTGCATTTTTGAGCAAATGTGGTGTGTTTCATACATAATGTACTTTGAATGAAATAAAACGTAGAAAGATAGTTATAATTTACAACTTACTAAAAAAGTCTAATAATAAAAAAAAGAAAAATAATGGTATTAATAGGCGGCCTTATCGCTTAAAGCGATTTTTTACAGGCAACTTTTTTCTAATAAATAAATAAATAAAATAAACTTTTGTAACAGCTTTGTGTACCTTTGTAACAACTTTGGTAAGTCATCATAATGATATAGCAGCCTATGATGATTCATCAGCCTATAGCAGTCCACTTCTGGACATATGCCTAATGAGCCCCATTGCGTCTTTACCTACAGGACAAGGCGCAAGTAAGTAATTCTGAAAAAAATATTCCTTTTATGTCTATGAGAAGTAATATGCCTTTAGTGATTTCTATAGATTGAATAAAAAGAGAAGAAAAATACCTCAGTGAAACTAAATCAGCTATAAACCTTAACGATAGAAATAAAGCTCATTTTATATTCCAAGTGACATGCCTATCTGCAAAATGTACGTATTCTACGGTCGGGCCTATTTACATAGCCTAGTTAGACTGTTACATATTCAAACTAACTTTGGGTATTTTATTAACTAATTTTCACTAAGTCCCTAAAACTTGGGAAAGGGTCGTTTTAGAGAACTTCTGGCAACACTTAAATGTTGTTTGGCACTTAGGAAATCATCACAGCTCATCAACTCTCTGTGAGAGAAAAGTCCAAAGCGGAGAAGAGAAAGGTTTTTAAATTTGGAGATGGAACATGCACAAGGCCCACTTGATGTTATGGGCAACATTAGCACCAGCCTATTTAGTCCACGCTGGAAATAGGCCTCCCCTCTAAGAATGTCCCCCTATATGTCAATAATTCAGACTCTGGGCCTACAGATTGGGGATCGCAGGTCACAGCTTCTCATACCGCCGTCGGTGCTGCCCATCGGTGGCCAGGAGATTTAGCTGTACCAGTGCTAGGCTGCGCTGTGCCGCAATCAGCCGGCCCGCCAGAGCCCCTTTAGTAGTACAGCAGTTGGGTTCCGAAAAAGCAGATTGGAACGCCTTACATCCTTTAGCTTAGTCAATCCTAAAACGGCCCAAGGCCTGAGGTTCTTATCTCAGAAATGAACAGAATTAACCGTTTTATTAAATGCAGCCAAAACCAAGATTAACCTGTTTAAAAAACCGATTTCGTAACCGATACAATCTTTCACGCTCAACTGTCCATTTGCATGCAAATTCAACTTTATCCAATTTAGGGTAAGGTTTGAATTCGAATGGGGTTTTCGCTGGCTTAGTTGTTTTGTTAATTGGCACTTCGGAAACCATTAGGCGATACCAAATATTGAATTTCTAATGTTTATTTTCTTTTACGCGTACCAAGTTTTTATTCCTTTTTTAGGTTATTGGGCGACATGGAAAATAATTGGATATCTTCTTTTCTTTTATTTTAGGAGAAGAATAAGTTTCTTTTCAGAAAAAATAGCGAAAGTCTAGTAAGGTTATTTATAAATAATAAGCATCATATAGCATAGAATATTTTGTATTTAGCACACACACATAACAATACAGCAGAAGGGAGATAAAAGGTCGTTCAAAAATTATTAGGTAGGTAGTATATCAATAAAAAGATATTCACAGAATACAGTAGTCTATGTAGATAGTTATCTACATACTAGTAAAGGTAAGGTAAGGTTGTGTGTTCTTTAATCAATTTGTTTATTATTTATTTGATCATAGATTCTCAGTTTCTAGATCCAGATCCATCGTCTTCTACAGTTTTTTAAATCTAGTTTAGCCAAAGGTTGTCTGGAAGAGATAGCTCTAAGCGAAAAGACCGCCCGTTGTAGTTCTATATGTTTATGGTGATGTGAGTACAATAAAGAGTTTTCTATCTGTATATGTATCTATTTATCTATCTATCTGAACTCAGTATGAATCAAGCAGCTTATGTAATGAAATATTTTGGAATGAAACCTATAAAAAAAAACTATCTCAAATCGTTTAAATTGTCCAACATAGTATGTAAACTACTAACGGACGGTGTCTGATTCATTGGTTATTGAAAATAATTGTTAAACTTAAAACTTTTTTAAAAGGTTACAAATCTAAAAACTCACAATCGCGTTATATTTTTAACTATAATAATGTAGAATTACGTCAAAACCTCCGTGCTTTCAGTTATTAAATAACAAAAATAAATAGTAACACAGCGAGAACACGAACCTGATATTTTTTGCTTATTAGGTCAGCCTGAGCCCCGAAATTCATTCACAAAATAACTAACCCTTGACCGAAAAACCTAAGATATATCGCAATTGATAATAGGGATTGGATCCCGGGATATCCTAAAATTCCGGGACTTTTCCAGATTTACTTGTCGATTCCTGAGACTTCCGGTCTATAATAAATACTCGATTGCAAAAATCTGTTAAGATATTTTTATTTGCTAATGTTGTTAGTTTTTTTCACTCATCGTTTCACTCGAACCATCATTTTTCATATAAAAAATAATGTTATTAAAAGCTAAGCTGGACACAACAACATAATAATTATAATTTATCTCAACAAGAGAAAAAAAAAATTATAAAAAAAATAAGAAAGAAAAAAAAAATGTGTTATCAGTATTTACAAAGTTATAAATAAAATACACAATAGTAATTGTAAGCAATGCGATCGCACTCCCGGGATTTTCCAGTACTATTTGTCCTATTTTGTATCAAGTCCCGGAATTCCTAAAACGCCGAGACATCCCTCCCTAATTGATACTTACCCCTAGCTTACAAGAGAACCGAGGGGCTTATCGATATACGCCTCGTTTATCCCTTTGGGTGGGAAGTATTAGCTATACATGTTTTGTGTACCTTCGTTGCAATAACACGAATCTATACATGTTGTATTAGTACCATAACGCTTTAATTACAGCTTACTGCTCCAACAGTACTCATTATGATGAGTCGAGGCGTTATTGCTGCTGTAGCACACACATTTAATACAATACAATACATTTATTGCTTTCACGTTGTATTAAATTAGAGATTATAAAGGTATCTTACATGAATGCTACATATATGCATAGCATAGCATTGCAATGCATAGCAATGTGGTAGGCAGACCGAGGTTTAGTAGGTTACCTAGGCGTAACTAGGTAACAATAATATTTACTTTTGTAACTATCTACAAATTATATATATTAAGTTAAATAAGATTGCTCAAATACGTCATTAGAGACTGTTACTTTGATTTAGTTTTAATTTATTATATATAATGCACATACCTATTAAATATTTAGTCGTACCTTAGTAATAAAATGCAGTAGCTTATTATTTTGTTTTATATTATTTTATTTAATCACATATTTCCTATGTTATATTTGTTAGCTCTCTTCGCCTGAAACACAGGATTACCTAGTTCTTATTAGTATTATACCTATGTTAAATTAAGATTTCTGTACCTTTTAATATTTTCATACACACATTACCAATTTAAGAAATTTTGAATATTTTTTATTTTATATTCAAACTAGTCATATCCTATCCTACTGATATTAAAAATGTGAAAATTCATGGATGGATGGATGATTGGATAGATGTTTGTTACTCTTTCAAGTCGGCTTTTGACTATATATTACATCTTGAGCTATAAGATTTTCAAACCTTTTGAACGGCACATCTCCCCGGACACCGCACCTCCCCCTGCCTCGCCCTGAGTTTGAAGTGTCGAATGATCACGTGTAAAGATGTAATATACATTACATCACATAGTCAAAAACCGGCTTCACGTAAAACTATTGAACAGCCCATGGCGCTCCCGGCCAACTAACAAACGGGGCTCTGGCAGCCATTTGATTGTGCCATAGCGCAGTCAATCACCGGTACAAACTATGTATATTCCAGGTTTCATTCAAGGTTCCGTTCAGTAGTTTTTGTAGTTTTTGCGCGAAAGAGTAACAAACATCCATACATCCATACAACCTCACAATCGATTATAATCTTAGTAGGACCACGAATGAAATAAAAGCGCGGGCAACTAGCAGGCCCAGTGAATATCTTTATGTCATGGGGAAGGTCGCGGGTTCAATCCCAGCCCAGGCCACATACGTTTGAGCTTATAAAATAATCTAAAGGCCACTCATTTAAAAACTGGATATAAAAAACGACACAATAATACCAATTACGTATTGTTGTAAACTTATTACGAGCCAAGGAAGTGAGATCTTAACATTAGAACCATTCGTTATAACAATTACTGACTCCGGATGTAATAATGTCTTCACGGAGCCACGAGCGGTATAACTTAGTAATGAGTAGATACGAAACCCCCTTTGAAAACTTTTGAGGAAACTTGTTCAAATGTAACTCAGAAAATTGTTAACATGTGCTACTTATAAAACGGTACAGAACATATAAACTAAGAATAAGGCAAAAAAGTCAAATATTTATTTATTTTATTTAATTCTTTAATGCACTTTAAAAAATGAATTTATAATTGGTGGACGTAATGCTAGAAAGCATTCTCTGCCAGTCAATCATGACAGGTAAAGAATGAAAAAGAAGAATTGAAGAGGGGAATGAAGAAAACCCATGCCCGCCAAGTGCTAATGAGTCCGTTTTGAGTTTATTTTGCTGTCTTATAACAAAATAATCAGCTTTGGTTAAAAATTAGTTATATTATACAGGTAAATTTATAAACGCTACCCAAGGGCTAACTATAAGCAAACATTACTTATAGTTAGCCCTGTTTGTCATTAATCAACGGTAAGAGATGACGAAAGTTCATTGTTCATCTATTTCGAATGACTTTTGGGAGTTTCAGATCTTAGTGATAATTTTATTATGATATCTTCTTACAACGCTACGCTCTGTAGCTACGGCGTAGCAAAGTGGCTGCTACACTGCTACGCCGTAGCTAAGTGCCAAGGAGTATGCATTTCAGTGTTATTAAAATTATCATCTATGTTCAGAATTCTGTTTTAACCCAAAGAAAATGCTTATTTGAGACTTAAGAGCTACTTCTTAAGAGTTTTATTTTAGAGATCTTATGGTATATATATCATACACACCAACATTCATCAATCACTAAGTATCACCGAAAGAAAGCAAAATATGAACTGTCAAATGTAGTTTTGATTTTTTAAACTACATAATTTATTTAACGAACTACATAATTTATTTGATGTTTATGTATGTCAACGATGCTCGGTCAATTTTTGACAGTTTTCACTTGAAGACTGTGACTATTGAGTACAATCTCGATGTATTACCACAAAACATTGACATAAAACAAATATTTGCAGGTCATGCAATCATTTCTCTAGCTGCTGTACTAATCAAAACACCTAAAGTATTTAAAGCGGCTCATTGTCCACTTTAAAGGTTATTCTATACTTTGCTGGTTGGGAAATAGAATAGAAAACTATTAGATTTTCCATTCGCAAAGCAAACTTCTAAAGGACGTTGGGAAATGTCCTGTGTACCTATATAGGACAAGGACTCCGATAATACCGAGTTTACATTCCGAGCGTGTTGTATCCACTATTGGCGTCTAGAATTCATTTCTGGTTGAAACTACCAACTGGGAATCGTATAATGATATTGACAACAAAACTTTATAAATATACTAGTTTCCGCCAGTGGCTTTGCTTGCGTGGTACCCGGCTAAAAGTATAAAAGAAGCCTTAACTGAAAAAGACTGAAAACTTATCCAATACCTTACAACAAATACAAATCATTTACAAAAAATATCTAATACACCAAAACGTATGGTTATAACTATAAAGTTTCATAATTACCCCCTTACTTATAAACGCTACTTAAATTTAACCATTGCTTAAAGTTAGCCCCGTCACCGTTTGTCAATATCCAACAAATTGGAAGCGCTCGTGGCGTGGTAAACTTCGGTTTTCTAAGCAGATCTCCTTGGTTAAGCAACACTCCGTCCGGTCATTACTTGGATTGGTGACCGTTTAATGACATTTAGATTTGAGCGCTTCCGTGCTTCTGCCTTCCGTTAAGATGTTGGTCCCGGCTTTCCAGTCGTTAAGCTATGTCGGAGACCTTCGGGCGGCCTAAAAACTCCGACACCAGAGTTGGTCACAAGCTCATACGAGACGAAGAATATCCAACAGTAAAAGATGGTAATAGTTAAACTATCAATTATCGTTTATCTTTTGACATATTTTTATAAGGCCCTCAATCAACATGACTCCCAATCAGTATTTATTATTCTAGGTCTAAAACTTAATAATATTAAAATTAATCTGGATAGGGACACCCTAATCATCAAGCGGCATAAAATATACTTTATGACCTATTCTCATACATACCAAATAAAGCTAAAAAAAGCATAAACATCGGTTGAGCCGTTTCGGAGGAGTGCGACCGCAAAAATCGTGACACATGATTTTTTTATATATAAAACTGGCGACCAGCGGGGTGATCGGCTAACTCGGTTGCAATCAGAAATGATTGACACCGATCCTGTTTTTACAAACTTTGACATTTGATCCGTCAAAATTCAGTGGACGTCAATTGACAAACTGTCACAGTTTGTAAAAATAGGACCAGTTTCGATCTTTTCTGTTTGCAACAGAGTTAGCCGATCACCCCGCTGTTCCTGCCAGTGTGACTTGGAATGGAATGGAAACAGTGTATCCACACGCTCCCAGGCGGTTTGACTTTTCCGATATGTTCATCAATTATTATCATAACATCAATATCAACAATTTACACAAAACCTTTACAAATTATACATTAAACCTTCCTCATTAATTATTCTATCTATTCGTGAAACACGCATGAAAATCCGTTCAGTAGTTTTTGAGTTTATACAGACAAAAAAACGCGGTGGACTATTTGTTTAATCATATTCAGTGATAATGATACTAGTTTGTCTCCAATATTTCCTTTTACGTACCTAAAAATAAAATTTTAGGAACATCAAAGACAATATTTTTGCTCATAGAGATACCGATAATGTTTTCCTTTACCGCTTTGAGCAGTGATATTATGTGGCTAGAAAATAAAAATAAAATAGCTGAAATTCCAACGTATACACAGACTATTGAGAAATAGATAAAAGCAATCGAGGTCAGACTGAGTTCCGTACCTTGGCCCCAATCGACTGATGAAATCTGTCCACGTCCTGTTTGTCCTTTACAAAAGGCACATTACAAACTTTATAATCATTTTATATAATAAAAAATATATGTAGTATATCAATTATGTGGTTCCCATAACACAAGCTCTGCTTAGTTTGGTATTCTGTGGTTTGGGGCTACATGATGATGTGTGATAATATCCAGCATTATTTATTTAATTTTATCTCTACAAAATAGTCAATGAAAAAATGTAGCTACACCACGAGCCCATAACAGTCCACAGCTGGGCATAGGCCTCCTTAGGGGTATATGCCCATAATCCTCACTCTGGGGAATCTCTGCATGCGGGTAGAGGGGATTGCGCAGCCTTACACCGGCACAGCTCAATCCCCTGGCCGCCGACGGGCAGCAGCATCAGCGGCGCGAGAAGTAATTACCAACGAACGAACAAGCACAACCTCCCTCTGGTGCAGAGTCAGGAGCCAGGAGCAGGTTCGACAGGGTCTTTGAGCGATGTCGGGTGCAGCTAAAAATGATTTCATTTATCTATTAAAACCAAGCTAAAGTTATTTTGTTTTATTATTTTATTTTGTGAGGGTTGGCTAAGAATACATTGGCGGGATGATCCGAATGCATTTGAGAATTAACGATGGGGGATTGCCAAAGACAGGGACGTGTGGCAAAGTTTGGGGGAGGCTTTTGCCCTACAGTGGGACGAAATTGAATAGTTTACGTTGGTCCGTAGGTATTTGAGCATCAAACTTTTTGATAGTCGTCCCGCGCGCAATTTCCTTTTACCGAATAGAGATCTGTCTTACGAGCTGTATAAAAAAGTAATGACGCAAACAAAGTCGCGGGTGGGCTAGTTTGATTATAATTTGACTACACAACCAATTTACCCGCAGCTTATCACAGACACAATATAAAGTTGGACACGTTACGAAACCCTCTAAGGGAAAGAAACGTAATATCCTAAAGGAAATGTAATAACTTGTAGATACTTCGTTTGTGTGATATATAATTTGGTTTGAGCCATTTTGACCTGAGGAATGACAGATAGATATTTATATTTATACATACAAAGTAATCATATAATTTAAGTTTTATCGGTTCCTTCTAGGTAAGCGTGCTCCATCTTAGACCACTTCTTCACCTGTTTCAGGAGCTCTCAAACGCTTGACTATTTTGTGTAAAAAACAACCATTTTCTTTCTATTTCCACTGCCCATTTTTCCACCTCTGGTACCAATTTACTATTATTATTTACTAGTATCCGCCCGCGGTATCGCTTGCGTGGTATCGGGATAAAAAATATAGCCTATGTGTTAATCCAGGTCACAAACGATGTATATTTCAAGTTTCGTCTAAATCCGTTCAGTAGTTTTTGCGTGAAAGAGTAACAAATATTCATCCTTTCATACATCCATACTCACAAAATTTCGCATTTATAATATTAGTAGGAAGTAGGATATTAATTTATTTAATACTAGCTTTGCACACGTTAAATGGTTTTTATATTCCTCGGGATCTTTTTTCTAGATAAAAAGTACCCTATGTCCTTTTTTGTGACGTGTATGCGAAATTTCAAGATTATTGGTTGAGTAGTTATGGCGTGAAAGTGTAACAAACAAACAAATAAACTCATTTTTGAATGGGTAATTAATAGGCTTTCATGATACTTTATTTGAGAGCTGTGCTCTTGTCGGCGCAACTGATCCCCCTACCTTTCTTTCCTTCTAGTTTTCCCTCTACGATGTTACGTATAAAGCTGTCATGTCGTATTAGGGCTTTACACAGGTAAGGGGAAAAAATATTAGTTATGTTTTTTTTGAACCAGCAGCAAGCCGAGGGGAGCTGGATGAGATGAACAGTGGGCCGTGGAGATTGGCACACACAAATGAAGGCCCAGCATTGGGTGATGTTGATACGGATAATGTTATATTTGAAAACTTGCTTCCGCCCGTGGTTTTTCTCGCGTGATCGGACTAAAAAGTAGCCTAACTCTATACCACACACACACCAGCCTTTAACAGTCCACTGCTGGACATAGGCCTCCCCTAATAAAGGGGGATATGCCCATAATCCCCACGTTGGGCATGCGGGTTGGGGATCGCAGGGCACAGCTTCTCGCACCACCGACTATACCAAGTTTCATCCAAATCCGTTCAGCTGTTACAGTGTTGAGTTGGAATAAACATACTAACACACACACTAACATAAACTTTAGCATTTATAATATTAGTGAACATGTTTCGGGAAGGTCTACAGACCAGTCGTCTTCATTCAGATATTGCTTAGCACGCAAATCAATTGACAATATCACGCCAACAAACGGAATATGACACAGGACTATAATTTAGGAACCAAAACCTAGTATTTTCTTATTTAATTGACTTTTACTATTAGTCCATAGTTAGTTTTTCTTTCTTCAAACAAAATACCAGGAAACAGTTTCGAGTTTTATGTGTAGGTTTGTGATTGTACATACTTACTGTACCATTAAAATACATTTTCAAGCAAGGTTGCCGCTATCGTTGGTGCGTACAATTTTCTCCCGACAGCGAGGAGGACCTACCCGTTGAGATACAGTTCAGCGGGTATAATTCTATCCGAACATTTTGTCACCATCATTAAAACTATGGTTGTAGGCGTGATATAAAATATATAGTATAGGACGAAGCCATTAACTTCTTGGAAATCAATATTGGATATTTTAAAACTTATTTTTGCCATCCAAAAATAATAAAAGGTATTTTAATGTTCCCAAAGACTGCTTTTGACTTTGGGATGTAATGTATATTACATCTGGACCACACGAACGTCACCACTCAAACTCAGGGCGAGACAGGGGGAGGCGCGGGGTCCGGAGAGGTGTCTCGTACAAAATATTTGATGAGCGATAAAATATTATACCTTAAGATGTAATAATTTATTCCATAGTCAAAAGCCGACTTAAGTGTTCATACATAGGTTCGAGTTTCTGTAAATATCAAAAAGGCAAACGCGAAATAAAAGTTATTTCATTCTCTGAGAGTTGTTTTTAAACTCTGATAACGGCCGTTTGTTTAAAACAAAGCAACATTACAATGCTACACCTATTTGCATAATCCGAACAGCCGTCAACGAAATTGTGGTCAAACATTTCAGTGGAAATTTTAGTTTGTCCAGTTTTGTTTGAGAGCAATTTTCGTGATGGAGTTGAAATTGTGGCTATTTTACACGAGATCTATTCTGATAACTGTGTTTAACACGGCGTCCTACGTGGGCGATTCAAAGCGATCGCGATTGCGAAACGCGAATTCAACGCGATGCGGTGCGACGCGGTGACTCTGTCCTGCGTGCGCGCGAATCGTCCTACATCATCAACGCCCTGCGCTACCATCCACCATCGCGTCGCGTCCAGTTCAGATCTCTTTCGATCGCGCCGCATCGCTCCTTGCGTGGGTATGGTCACGTAGGACACTTCAATAGTTATCAACTTTTGTTGTTTCCACGCCGCTTCGCGTTCGCATCCAGATCGCTCACGTAGTACGCCCCGTTAGTTGTTTAGCTCGTGTGGTGCCCGGATATAAAATTGCCTATACTGATAAAGTTGTAACTCAAAAAGGGCTCGACCGATTTCAGCAGTTTTTTTTATTCAATCAATACTGAGGTGGCTTAGAAAAAAACTAGCTAAGTGCGAGTTGGACTTGCCCACGAAGGGGTCCGTACCGTTATACGGACCCCACTAAAATATTAATTTTATTCTGTTTTTAGAATGTGTCGTTATAGCGGCAACAAGAATACATCATTTGTGAAAATTACAACTGTATAACTATCACGGTTCATCAGATACAAATGAACAGTGGAGTCTTAGCAATAGGGTCCCGTTTTTACCCTTTCGATACGGAACCTAAAAAACAGGAAAAACCCAAAGAAAAAGACAAAAAATCGATAACATCAAAATTGATAATTTAAGTTTACGCAAACGAATTTACAAGTGAGTATCAGTAAATCAGCCAGTATTTTCATTATTAATTTAGTAGTATATATTACATATTATAATTCATTAAATTAAATATTAGTTCGATATATTTAATTAAAAATGTTTCAAAGAAAAACGAATTGCCATCTGCCTCCATTTTGCGTCCTTTTGGCCTAACATCGACAGCAAAGACTACAAACTACATAGTTCACCCGTCAACGTTCAAGTCCGTCCAATTTCACAGAGTACCCAGAAAAACAGAGGCAATTGTCCAGATTAGGACGCTTACAGACGAGTGCGTCGTACAAATCATAGTCGCGCTCACAAATCATAGAGTAACAATGTAGGCCAATTCCGCTGGAACTGCGGTTTGAGATAATGGGGTCCGGGGCTCGAGGTTAACGTGTGCAGTGCGAGTTGGTCCTTGGTCAGTTGAATTTATTAGTAAGTGGAATAGTCATTCTTAGTATAAGTGCGCGCATGTTGCGTTTTTTGAACGATTTAAGTAGCCTTAACACCCACATCCACCACATCAGCCTATATCAGTCCACTGCTGGACATAGGCCTCCCCTAATAAAGGGATATACCCGTAATCCCCACGCTGGGCATGCGGGTTGGGGATCGCAGGGCACAGCTTCTCGCACCACCGACGCTGCTGCCCGTCAGTGGCCAGGGGATTTAGCTGTGCCGATGTAGGCTGTGCTATACCGCAATCAGCCGGCCGCCAGAGCCCCGTTCGTTGTTTAGTAGGGTGCACCACGTGCAGGTGGGGTTGGCTTGGGTTCCGAAGATAGGGGTTGGAGCCCTGTACACCCCTTAACACATTAGCTTATTATTAAACTAGTGACCCGCCCCGGCTTCGCACTGATGCAAGTTAATTATCATATAAACCTTCGTCTTGAATCACTCTATCTATTAAAAAAACAGTATCAAAATCGGTTGCGTAGTTTGAAACATCTAAGCATACATACGGGAAGACAGCGGGAAACTACTTTGTTTTATACTATGTAATAGTGATTGACGACCTATGTGGCGCAGCGGGCGAAGATCCGCCTGACACGCAAAAGACTGCGGGTTCAATTCCCGCCACGAGACAAATGCTTGTATTCTGGATATTTATTAGTCATGGTTCTTCGTGTTTTCTATGTATAATATGTGTAAATTTACACAATAACGTGTTTAAGTAGTATATCAGTTATGTGTTTCCCATAATACAAGATCTGCTTAGTTTGGGGGTCATATTATGATGTTGTGTAAAGGAGTTCAGATTATTAAAAAAAAAACTTCATTACTTTGATCTGAATATTGGTAATTTTTTTTTTCATAACTAAGCTCTGTATGTATCTATACATAGGATAGGTACCTTACAGACCTCGCAAACACGACGCTTTGTCGTCGCGCTTGCATATCTTGCTGTCGCGATTGTCGCCGTGTGTGCGGAGCTTTGAACAAAATGTATGAAAATTGTCCCCCGCAGCTTGTCGTAGCGTCTAATCGCTGACGTTGGTCGTCCAATGTGCGCAGGCTGTAAATGTATTCAATTAATGTTGACTTTAACATAGCTAGTTATAAAATCGAACTCTCCCTGCTAGATTTATCTAACTATGTTTCGACGAGGAAAAGCTAGTGAGCGAATATGGGCGGGTGAAAGTAATGTAATTTATACAATTACGCTTCCAAGGTTCTTAAGAAATAAGATTTTGGATTCTGCATTTTCAGGTGTACTTTTTTGTTTTCCCAACAATCAACAAAATCTAAAAAAAAATAAAAAATACTCGTTCCAGTTTAGAAAATTGTCTTTGATAAATTACCAGGCTGAGTGTACCTCGTTAGCTTTTTCGTTCGGAATATAATAATGCGACAAAGTATATACATAATATACACCTAATAATTCAAACATACTCGTAGAAAACTACTTCAACGTAAGAAAATTGTCTAAGATAAATTACCAGGCTGAGTATACCTCGTCCAATATTGGTACAAGCGTCGGTAATGTCAGCCCAACAAGTAATATGTCATTGTCTTTCTAGGACACAGCTTGGGCGGACTTTTTATTGAGGACGTAAAGGCACGTTACATCTGTGACATTTAAACGCACCGG
Organism: Horisme vitalbata; assembly: GCA_951804965.1. NCBI lineage: Eukaryota > Metazoa > Arthropoda > Insecta > Lepidoptera > Geometridae > Horisme > Horisme vitalbata. The sequence goes on along the minus strand of OX638095.1, from coordinate 2,253,902 downwards.
ACACCGTTTGACCTTAGTGTAGTTGCTGTGCGCCTTCAAAATAAGTAAATGACATTATTGCAATTCGTACTTTCTATGAAATTGAAAAATACCTACTCATTGAGAGCATTGCGTCGGCATTGGTGGAGAGATTGTGGATTTAATCCTGCCTGAATCTTAAGTAACATAATATATTCATATTGAAAAACGGGAATTTTCACGTACCGTTACATCGGTGAAGGCACCGACGGCGTTTCGACTCGTTAACACACAAGACACAAGCGCCCTCCCCCCCGGCCTCAGGCGTGTCGAGCCGAGCAGCAAGAGCTGCCGCACGCAGTGCAAGACGGGACGCGGAGGGAGAGCGTTGCTCACCCTGATGAAGACTCTCTTAACGAGTCGAAACTTCGTCGGTGTCTTCACCGATGTAACGGTACGTGAAAATTCCCGTTTTTCAATATGAATGAACTCATTTTAACGTGAATTAACTAATTCACGTTAGTTTCATGAGTAAAATAACATAATATAATATAAGAAAATCCCGTACTTTGTGATAATGAGAGTTAACAAATTTATCATAGAGATTCTTGTAGCAATTAAACACAATTATTGATGTAATTCGGTCGGTTTTAAGCTGTGATTGTAAGCGTTTTATAAGTTTTGACAAACAAGCTTAAAAAACGTAACTAATAGTTGGTAATTGTGTACATCTCCAAGATAAATCGATCATGGAATATGTTTGGTGCATATTCTAAGTAACTTAAAGTAAGTTTATATATTTAGAAATACAAGCTGATACGACAGACGTCCTGTGAAAATTCAAGAGTTCATATAAAAATCCCATGGAAAAAACTCAGTTTTTCCCATATTTCAGGTGGATTTAAAAAAAAATCTTTCATACTTATCTTGTTTCATAATAACAAGGTTTTCCTAAGAATTAAGAATTTTATAATTGGCGAAAAATGAATGATTGTATGCGTCTATCGAGATAATTATAAAAAGGGTAAATATGTCGATGTATGCGTTACAACTTTTTAAAATTGACATGAAAAGATGTACTGTATGAAGAATGTTTGCATTGCAACGTTCATAACTGACGCCGACGTACCGGTTCGGTGTGTTGTAACGTTACCGCGGACGCACCGCAGTACGTCTGAGCAGGCTTTATAGACGCGGACATAAAAGAAATAGGTGAGAGAGATTGTGAGTTTTTTGTACCTTGAACGTTATTTTGCCCTCCATTTTGTTTACGAGCGGATTGTGACAGGTACAGAAAGCAAATATTTGATTTAAGTGCTCGGCTATTTGTGTTTGTGCTGCTTTGTTGATTTTGTAGCGCTTTTGTAGCACTTTTGTAAAGCCTTTGTAGCCCCTTGTAGCATTTTCGTAGCACTCATTTTGTCTCTGTGCATTCATTATTTATTACCTGACCAGTAGCCTGGCCCATAAGCATTTTCTTTCTATTTAATTTGTTTTAGACCTTCGATATACACTGGTTATACTATCGTAACTTTTAGAAATAATTATCTTCAACCAGTTGTTACTAGTAACATTATTCGGTTAGATAATTTGAAAACAGAACGAGTAATTTCATGTAATTTCATTATAATTTATTCAATAGATGAGCTTTTTATTTTTTTGTAGACCAATCACCTATATTAAAACCGTATGACGTATCGTAAACGAAAAATTTGGCCAATGACAAAGCGTTATTTCGAATGTACGCTTTCTCATTGGCCAAAATTTTACATCTTCGATACGAATACTTTTTTGCTAAACTTCGTGATCAAGCCTTTGATGATTGAAATATTCAATTTTAATTACTATGTATTTTGAGTTAAGTAAAAAGTATAAATTTTCCATTACAAAAGGGTTGGATCTTAAAATTTTTAAAAGCGAAATGCTTTTAAAAAAGGATACTTGAATTTAAATAAACAGAATTCATTTTCGTATAAAACATTGCCTCGGGGATAAACAACCGATGAACAGTTTACTTTTTACGAAAAATCCTTTAGTCTATCAAAAAATAAAGCTTATTTTTTAGTAGGTACCGTTACTGGTTTTACTGGTAACAACACTTATAATTAAGTACTAACTGTAGAAGACCTATAGACCTAAAACTGACCTTAAATAAATCTATGTAGGTTATTCCAAACCTTGTTGTTACAGACCGTGCTAACAGAAACGAAATAAATCATCTTAATATTAATATTAGATTCTCACAAATAAACAGAATAATAAAAAACATATCTTAATAATCTTTACCACAAAGAAATCCCTTCGCAATATTAATATGGCGATTAATCTCATCCACAGAGAAAACACATGTCGTTTTCGCGATCTGAATAAAATCCCTTGCTATTCCAAAATAATCTTTATCGCAACGGAATACGGCTCAGCCATGTCCCTACGAATCACTCGGCCGATTAGATTCAACTCTATTTCGATGTATTAAGAGCGAAGCATATCGGAAACTTTCAACCCTATCAGAGGCTTAAGGATCGTATTTGTGGTTCGATTTTGTACTCTATGTGATTGTATTTGGGCTTATCGGGTTTAGCAGCCGTGTAGTCCAAGCACGGGTGCCGCATTATTCACGATCGTAAGGAACACTCGGTTCTATTGATTTAGTATTAACAGTTTTCTGAACTTATTTTGGTTCAAAAAATAGTAATAGTAATCGTCATAGTCTTAGTCATTTATTAACTACTTACTTATACCCATAAGGGGTTCCAACCCCCATCTTCGGAATCCAAGCCTACCTTACCTGCTCATGGTGCACCCTGCTAACTAACAAATGGGGTTCTGGCGACCGGCTGCTTGCCGCATAGCGCAGCCTAACACCGGCACAGCTAAATCTCCTGGCCGCCGACGAGCAGCAGCTTTGGTGGTGCGAGAAGTTGTGTCCTGCGATCCCCAACCCGCTCAGCGCGGCAGCGTGGGGTTTATTGGCATATTCTCCTTTATTGGGAGAGGCCTATGTCCAGCAGTGTACTGATACAGGCTGGTGTGGTGGTCATTCATTAGTAGCTTCCGCTCGCTTGAGTGGTTTCGGGGTAAGAAGTAGCATATGTGTGACAACACGTGGATTTTATTTTATTTTATTCTTATTTATTCATATATGCATGTGGAAGGATGTGGTGGTAGAGAAGGCCAAAGAAGAAATCAACATATTGTTAATAGTCAGTCATAATTATGACGAACCTGTAACCACATTATTCGCAAATAAATATGATTTGATTTTGATCGATTTGATTTGATTGTGTGAAAGATGACATCAGGAGAAAAGGAGTGAGTGAAGAGCTGACGAGTGACAGAAGAAAATGGAGGGAGAACCTATGTTGTGCCGACCGCAGCTTGGGCTACCTAATGGCTAGAAGATGATGTTCATATCTACACATATTATCAGCCTCCGGCCAGGTGGTGTAACGATCTGCAAAAGGCTGCTAGAAGTTGGATTTATGGAGCTGAGGACAAGGCGCAATGGCGCTCATTAGGGGAGGCCGCCGTCCAGCAGTGGACTGCTACAGGCTGATGATGATGGTGATGATAATATCAGGGCACAAACTATATTACAAAAGTTCTGTCAGGGATATAAATATTGGATTCCGCCTAAGGTTACTTACCCAATACTACTCTATTGTCTTGTGTTATCTAAGATATTTTACCAGCGGGATTTTTGGTAATGGTAAAATTTGCTTTGTGAAGATAAAAGATTGAAAATATTCATTAATTAATAAACAATACAATCTAAGAATCAATCACCAAAACTACCTGTTATCTTCTTTTGTATTGTAATGTACTTCATGTTACCAGCGGGATTTTTGCTTTGTAAAGATAAAACATTGAAACTATTGGATACTGAACGTATTTCAAAATTTAGATAATAAAAGTATTATTACAAAAGCTCCATTAAATACTGAACAAATACACTTCAAAATTTACAACTATAGCAAATATGATAAAAGATTTACTACAAAAAGCGAAATCGTCGTTTAAACCTCTTTCAAACAATTTGTTGAACGGCACATATAGCAGAGGTACATCGTACCGTGGGAGCTCCCTAGGGACAGACGTAGATAGCCAATCGGTGCGTATTTGCAGTGCTACCACAGTTTTCAATATCGAGGGCATTCACCCCTGCGACCTCTTGCTTAGCAAGGGTACACTCAACGGAAAAATGTATTATTTCAAATCCTTTACTACTTTTTCCCTATTATCGTTGGGGTAAAGTGGAGATCGCGTCTCGACAAACGTAGAGACAACCTGCGGCTAGGTGGAGTGACTATCTGCGAAAGGCGGCTGATATATAGTAAGCTAAATATGTCGAGCTCAGGACACGACGCAATGAAGCTCATTAGAGGAGGCCTATGTCCAGCAACAATCTTAATTAAGGCCGATGATGAGGATGATGATTTGTTCCGCAAGGTGGGCATTTTTTATTTATATGCAGTACTATTTCGGAATAGCTATACATAATCAATATCATCAACATCAACAACCTACAGAAGTCCATAGCTGAACATAGGGCCTCCTCTCCCAAAGACTTCCACGAACAACGTTCTTGAGATGCAGACAGGAAACGGATAGGAAATGCTTATGAATATTAAGAGTATTATAGTACAGAGGAAATCGTAATATTATTATTGAAATAATTTCTTCTGAAATAGGAGCTTAAACTTAAATTACCAGTGACTAGAAAATATTGACGTAGAAAGGGTTTTTAACCTTTTCTCGCCGAAAGATGATCTTATAGGTACGAAATATTTCATGATCTTTAAGTAAAGTTCAAGTGAGTTTTAACGGTTAATTAAAGTGACAAGTGGTTGTAAGTTTCATGAAGCCCGAGTAGCACTGACAACTAAGTGCTGACTAAACTAAGTTACTAGTACTTAGAACTTTTACTCTCCAAACTAAACGAAAAGTATTTAAATCATTTATAAAAATTAGTTAAATATTGATCTCGATAAGTAGACATTGAGATTATCATACACACCAGCCTATCAGTTCACTTCTGGACATAGGCTTCCCCTAATAAACCCACGCTGGACATGCGTGTTGGGAATTCTAGCATCGCCGACGATGCTGCCCGTCGGCCGTGAGGGAATTTAGCTGTGCCGGTGTTAAGCTGTGCTATGCCGCATTCAGCCAGCCGTTAGAACCCCGTTTGTTTTATAAAGCAGGAGGTTATCTATTGCTGGAAGTTGAAACTCCTTACACCCCAGTTGAGATTAACAAGAAGTGCAAACTTGTTCTATCATGCAACAGAAAAGAGTACCCATTTTTAGAAAACATACGTCGTTGTTTTCTTGAAAATATTTGTAATTTTGAAGTAAACATTAACGGCCATACTTATAATCGCCTCAACTCTTGACAGACGTTTGAGCAAATGCTTAGGAAAATACCCATAAACTCGTCTCAACGTTAAGAAGCCGCTTTTATTTCACGTAGACTGCGTTGAGAGTGTCAATCGTATTGATAGATATCATGGAATTACTGCTAGTACTAACGGTAGATATAGCTACGAGTATAATGCTTGTCAGTCGACGTCAAGATGGGTTTATACGTTAAGAAGGAAGTACTCAGCATCGTTGACAATTGTCTTATGCCTATTGTCTTCGTATTGGGGAGGAAACTACATATATTTAATAGTTACGATAGCAACAGTGTATATATCGAAGTAGATATCATATAACATAAGTAACAATTAATGCCTTAGATTAAATAAAAAGTGTTGGATACAAACTTCCTTTGTTGGAATTAGAATGTTTTAACCTAGGTGTAACCTCCAGAACATCACCACACCAGCTGTCAGTCCACTGCTATAGATAGAAAACTTTTTTGTACTCATACCAACATAAATATACAGAAAAAAACGGACAGTAACATTAAATAAAAAAACTTGAGAGGTGTCAAGGGACACCCGGATGGAACGAAGTAGTTGGGTGTTTGGGTGTATATCAATCATGTGGTTCCCATAATACTCAGCATAGCTCTGCTTCGTTTGAGGGTATATGAGGCTGTGTAATACTGTCCACTATTATTTATTTTAAGTTCTAGGGGCATACTGTTTTCTTCACAATGTTTTCCTTCACCATTTTGAGCACGTGGTAAGGCGCACTTACATTTTTCGAAACGAAGAAGTCTTGTCATGATCTACGTGTTATTTATTTACGCATAAAGTTGGGCTGTACTTAGTATTTTTACGTGGATTTTTCTTGTATCTTTTATAAAACTATAGGTACATAATTTATTATTCTGTTACCAAAAAGTCATTCGATATAATGCTTATTTTTTGTAACTTTGAAACTTTGAGTCAAACAGTGGAGTACACTAATAACACCACGAGTACGTTCTCACAGGGTCTTGTGGCTGAACACAACGGTCCCGGCAGAAAAACGTCATGGTAACGCAATGGGAATCATGCGGAGTCGGGGCTTTTTTGATTATGTAGCACACAATACCAATGTAATAAAAGAGTTTTTGTCTGACTAATATAATTGTAATTTTAGATGTATTTGTGTGCTATTTCGTATATGTCAATGTCTATGAAGTAATCATCCCACATATGGAAAAGTATAGCTCTGAGGCTAAAGCACATTTTCAGTTTCATTTTGACATGTATCGGAAACGTATCTTTAAATGTTTACCAATGAAAAAGCGTAGTTTCGAAATAACGTGTTATCTTCGGCCATACTTTCGCTTAAGATACTTTCGCTTAAGATGCCAAATGTTGATACATATTATTCGCGCTTCAGCCTTTGGTACATTTTGCCTCTACATAATATCGTGGCTCTGGTATGTAACCCAAATCGCAGTTCCCCATAGTTTAAACCGGTGTAACAATAAAAGCTGAATCGAGGCCGTGGACGGTCCTTGAACCTTTATTACGTATTCAATCGAACTGTTAACTCCTACGAAGGTTAGCCACGGTTACACCACTTCTTAGAGAGGGGACAGTGTCGATAGCGAATATCGATAAAAATGGCCCCTGAGATAATACATACTGAGTAATTTATAAAAATATAAAAAGTAAATTTTAAATTTTAATAAATATTTAAAAGAGTTTTTCTGAATAAGCACAGGTAAGCGCTTACAACTACAAAAGATTTATAGTTAATAAATTATATATGCAAAAAAATGTTTACACTACTTCATCAACCCCCAAACTAAGCAGACGCACTGATGGGAAGGAGTAATATACTACATATGCTTTCCTTGTTAATACATACATATTATACATACAAGACACCCAAACTCTTGACAAATATTTGTAGAACGCACGAATAATTGTATAAGTTTGGTGCAAAAATAATTATTAATCAAAGTCACACAAAATCGTATTATAATACCAAATACTCACGTAAAAACGTAAGAGGTGGTCTTTTCAGATTTCAAACAGTACCAACGATCAAATTGGTCACGTAGTATTGATGTGGGAGTCGAATTTGTAGTCGAATAAAGTTTACCGTGGCAGCGCGTGGGCGCTAATAAATATCCATCATATTGTACTCGTAGGTGTAAAAGGTCACATCAGGTGTATATGTATAGGTAACCAAGCAACGTCGCGGGTGGAAAACATAGTCATCCTACTTAAGGTAGATGGGCTTTTACGGATTGTTATAATACACAAAGCCGATGAAAAGAAACCTGTCATAAATATTTATTCTGTATCTGCTATGATTCATGTATTTTGTATACTGATGACGACTTCTGTGGCGCAGTGGGCGAAGGTCCGCCTGAGACACAGAAGGTTGCGGGTTCGATTCCCGCTGCGGGACAAATGTTTGCATGTTCTGCAGATATTTGTCTCGGGTTTGGGTGTTTTCTATGTATAATATGTATGTATTTACAAAATATATATATGTATATATGTAATTTATCAATCATGTGGTTCCCATAGTACAAGCTCTGCTTAGTTTGGGGCTACATGATGCTGTGTGATGGTCTAGCATTATTTATTTATTTATTTATTATTTACTTATGTTTAAACTAGAAACTATCCACATCCTTACTAAACTAGAAATGGTAACAGCGAGTAGAAGCTCAGGGCGGAAGAAACAAGCAACAACCATATCCAGTAGTCTATAGAGTTGTCCTAGATTTGAAACGGTACATTCAAACAGTTGAGAGAGCAACAATAATCGATACTTTCTGTAAGTCCAACTTAGCAAGTTAGTTCATTATATCGATACTCGATAAATTTAGTCAGACACTAGTTTCGTCACGATTTCAAGCGTCAAGGTGGCTATGGGTATATTTGAAGAAAGAAATAAATCTGTTTCTAGCATTTTTGGAAATCAAAGCTGTTAGCTTCGTTGTGATGATTTCAAATCGTAGTCATTCATAGTAGGATGTTACGGTTAGTAAAATAATTTCAGAGGGCGAATTCAATCTTTCTTATCGAAGTAACGTCTTGGCGTTAGCTTATGCGATGATAAGAAAGCATTTCCTTATCTACGCTATAATATTTGCAAAAATTTTGAATTTAAAATATTCGCGATTCCTCTAATTAATGAAAATGGTGAAGGAAAACATTAACAATGTAGGTGCCCTAGAACCTGTAACTAAAATAATTCCTACGTTAACCGAATTGCGATGAATGTAATGTTTTAGAGGATATTTACCATGTGTTGATGGAATGTGTCCGTAACGAAGCCGAGAGAATAACCATATCTCATCAAACAAATATAGATTTACCCTAAATTGGTAAATGTAATAGCATTCTAGCCTACCTACAATCAGAGAAGGCTAGATTGCTTTATAAACTAGGTAAGGCTGTAATTAAGCGTAGATTGTAAGAAGGTTGAATGTAACTATGAGGGTGACATGATAATGCTTGATAATAATCTTCGTAATTATTAAATAAAGATTTAAAAAACCTCAAGTTGATCGAAGTTCAGAAACTCTTTATTCAATAAAAGACATTGGTGAATTGAGTGAAATTTGTAAAGCAAGTGTGCTTTTAATTTTTTGCTACTGAATTTACACTGATGCAATGGATGCGACAAGACCGAAGTGGATGGCATTAATTTCGGGAGGACTATATCCAGGGTCCTAATTCGAATTCTTCTTCTTTGTATGAGCTAGTGGCAAACTCTGGTGTTAGTGTTTTTAGGTCACCCGAAGGCCTGCTACATGGCTTAACGACTGAAAGAAAAACATCTTAACGTGCCTTCCGAAGCACGGAAGTGCTCAGATCTAAATGCTACTAAACGCACACCCATACAAGTAGTGACCGGGCGGAGTGTTGCTTAACTCAGATGATTGAAGAACACCGAAGTAAGCCACGCCACGAGCGCCTCACTAATTAGAGCGCTAGACTAATTCGCATTAATAAAGATTTCACACTAAATATATTTCGCTTGAGCTGTCAAAACGGTATCTTATGTCATAATTATGTCTATTCCGGAGAATCGGGCCCGAAAAAGTCGGGCTACCGATCATGATGATGGATTTATAACGACCGCGGGTTTATGTTATAATGATTTCTGAATAAATAAATAACTTCTGTGTGATAAATACTGGAGGTTATCAGTCTTTTGAGGGTGGAACAATAAAATTCCACTTAGCCTGCCTACTTCCAGGTAAATTACACTCGTGAATTTGGCACGGTACGTTTGTTTCATAAGGGATTTCTGAGAGATTCAGCGAATTAATTAAATAATTCTAACTTACTGAAAATGTTTTGTAAGTGTTGTATTTTTATGTTTACAATATGTATTACAAATTAGATGACACAGCAAACTAAGCATACCAAAAATTTTGCCAATTTTACGTATTTGTAGTTTTTTATTTTTCGGCTGTTACTTAGGTTTTTTTCAAATGTTCGATACTGGGTATTAAAAAAAAAATATCTATGGCAAAGGAAACAAAACAAAAATCATATTAGTCAATCCTTTTTTGCGTTTTAGCGAGGCCAGACTAGGGCTTTTTATCGTACGGCAATTGATTTTATTATTTTTAACAAGTATAAATTAACCCCCGATGTAAAAGCTTTATTTGAATTTCCTACTTTATCATTGGATTCTGATCACCATCAATCCAAAATCTATTTATCGAGATCATTCCGATGAACCCAAACATGATACTTCTGCTGTAAGTTTGTGAGGAGTTGGGTGGGTATCCTGCAGATTCCAGGTGATGCTGCAGCATCAAGTCAAGGTTACCCATGTTCTTGCAAATTCATTGATGTGACAGAATACTATATGTCGGATCAAGGGTTATAAATAGTACTAAAATGTCCTTGCAAGAGCTCAGGACAGGGCGCAATGGCGCTCATTAGGGAAGGCCTATGTTCACCGGTGGACTGCTATAGGCAGATGATGATGATGATGATTATAAACCAAACATGAAATAATCTAAAAATATTACTGAATCCAGATATTTCTAGTATAATACGCTGTACCTACTATAAATCCGTGTTTAATTGTTATTTTAATAACAGAACTAATTGGTTTTCATATTTTATTGGAAAATTGCATAGCTACCCAACGTTTAAATAACAGCCTTTGTGATTTCCATTGCTCGCAGCATGGTTTCAGTGAATAGCGATTGCATAGTGAATAACGCTTTGTTCAAAGATGGAGACATTGTACTATAATTGTACCTACGAGTAGCTGTATTACTCTTCTATTTCTCGATTGTGCTAGAGAATCAAAATAAAGGCAAGAACCTATGCCCGAGTTCTAGATCGAAGTTTATACGGAGCGAGAACTATTGTTTTGTTTTTTTAAACAGTTAAAAATAACTACTTTTGATAGATATATAAAGGCGCCCTGCACACGTAAAGATCGGACCGCGCATCGGGACTGCGTTCCAAACCGCAGTCCGATCTGTACGGCTTGACTGTCGTGCTAATGGCGCTTAAAGATCGGACCGCGCATCTGGGACTGATCACTGCCGTGATGCGCGGTTAAAACTGTGAGATTTACCTTCGCATCGACATGCCAGATCGGTCTGTCAGCCCCGCGCATCTTTGGAGTGCGGGTTGGAATGGCGCGCGCTGTTTTCCGCGGTCCGAACTTTACGTGTGCAGGGCGCTATAACGTCTATACTGAAAGTATACTACTACTGTTTCCGCTCACGGCTTCACTCGCATTGGACCCGGATAGCAAAAGTGTCCTGAGTGTTAATCCTGGTTACAAACGATGTTTATTCCAAGTTTCATCCAAATCAGTTCAGTCGTTACGGAGTTGAGTGGGAACATACACACACACACACACACACAAGCATTGGCATTTATAATATTAGTGTGATTTCAAACTACGGAAAGGCATTACGGAAACACTACGGAAGGGATGAGCCAACTTCCTTGAAATTAATGAATGAACCAAGGCCTAAATCACCTGCCCGTAGTGCACCCTGCTAAGTAATAACCGGGCTGTGGCGGCCGGCTGATTGCGGCATAACGCACGCAGCTAAGCCCCTGGCTGCAGACGGGCAGCAGCGTCGGCGGAACAAGAGGCTGTGCCCTGCGATCCCCAACCCATATACCCAGCGTGGGTATTGAGAGCATAATCCCCTTCTTATTAGGGGATGCCTATGTCCAGCAGTTGACTGATAGAGGCTGGTGTTGCTCTGTTGTTGAAAGGTATTCAAAGTTATGGTACAATGATATTAATATAGCTCATCGGTTAAAGTTTTCTCTTCTTTTTATTTGTAATCATAGACAAAAACATACTACATAAATTTCCAAGAAAGTCTATCATATTTCCAAAGGGGTAGATAGAGAGTACGGATCTCCATTTGCTACGATCCTGGCATACCTTTTTTGCTTCATTCACTCTCATCACATTCTTCATACATGCTCATTTGTTTAGGGTACTCATGACCTGGCCTTTTTCAAGCACGTTTTCGATTTGATCGGAGATCGAACGCCGGGGTCTTCCTCTTCCAACTGTTTTCATTTTTAACCAATTTAAAAAAAGGAAGAGGATCTCAATTCGTTTGTATTATTTTTTATGTTTGTTACCTCAAAATGTCTCTCGTAATTTCGTTCCTTTCCTTTTCCTTGGAATTCCTTATCGTTTGGACACCTACTTTCCGTTTAATCCTTAGATTTGGAGAAAAATACCACCCTTAGGAATTATAGCGTGTGGCCTTACATCCACCATGCAGAGTCCTTCAAGATTTTTTGACAGGTGTTGAGTGGTGTCAGTGTCACTTGGGGATCCAGGAAGTTGGTAACCCCGCTGACATTAGAGGAAGAATGGGAATTTTGACAAACGTTAATTTTTGAGTTTATGTAAAATGTGAACCTCGAAACTTTGGTGGTTTGAGTGGTTGAGAAAATCCAAATTTTGTTATGAATGAAGACTTCGCCCAGACATGCTAGCCGACGCGAAAGAATCAATTTATTTGATGTCGGTTTTTTTTCTTTATATAAATGAATATATATGTGTAACCTAAATACTTGAGAGGCATCATAAAGAGCATGTCACTCAAGTAAGACTTCTGATCGGAAATTTCTGTTCAACTGAAAGCATTAGCATGTTACCTTCAGGTGTTTTACATAACTTGGCATAAAAGTTTGTAACTACGCAGCACAGTGCCACAAATGATGAGGAACCGATTTGCATTTGAAAATGTAACATTATTTTATTTGCATCTGAGATACCTGTATTCCACAATTATGTCAGATTCGAATACAATAAATATCTTCGTTAATAAATTTTTAAGCAGCTTTTTTAACATTGAAAATGTGTATGATTTCCTGATCGAGTATAGTATCTCGATGTATGAAATTGTGTCATTTGCCTGTAGTTTCACAAATGTGAGAGGTATGCGGATGCGGTCATATGTATGTCAAAAAGTTGCGTCTACCAAAGTGCTTTAAAGATCAATTTAAATTCCTGAAATCAGTCTGTAACATTTTGAGATTTTTGTAAATTTCAAAATTTTTTCGTTAAAAAAAGCGCAAAATCTTGTCGCGCCTGAAGGAGGCTTTTGCCCTGCAGTGGGTTTTGAATAGATGAGAATGATGATGATAGATAAAATCTTTATTTGGCACACAATAGGTAACAGAAAAAACAAACAGTAAAATAAAATAACAGCACAAACAGGTTAATGGAACCAACTAACAATATATAAAACAGAAAGCAAAACAAATAGGTGGTTGGGGTAGGCATGCAGATGGTAGCATATCCACTGATAGGTATTTGTCAGCTATCAACTGTAGCAGTATGTGTCAGCTAGTGTAATCAGCTAGCTGCCCATCCCCAAAATTCACATGTGTGGAGCTGAATGTCTGTGCTGAGAAGCGTAGGCCAAATTAGGTCTCCTCTCAGCTCAATACTGCTCCGCGAGCGTAGGAGCGCTGGTTTTCAGAGGAAACCAGATGATGAGATAATAGCTTTGTTAGCTGAGTTGTGCTGCACTGCGCTATAAATTGATTGAGAGGCTATAAAGTAGTGATGGGAGGCTATGCCCTAGCACGGCCTAGGCCTTTGTGTCGATAAAAATACACGGCACGACGCAAACAGTCGCGGAGCCGGTCACGCAACCTACTCCCGCTTTATAATAGTAACATGCAAGTTCAAAATGTTACTGCTGCTTGAATTTGTTACAAGTAACATTGTAGTTTAAATGAGTTTCAAATTCGGTTTTAAAAAGAATTATACCATTTCATTGATTTCAATCAACTGCTAAATTTTGCTACATTGCTGACAGGTCAGTAGTACTAATTACTATATTTTATTAACGTTGGGTGATGACAATTTGGAATATAAACTTTTTTCGGATATGGTTTTCAATATAAATTTTGAACTGGGCTGCTATCCCATAATGTATTTAGATTGACGCTTTCTACATACAATAGTTGTCTGAAAAAAATGCTCTCAGTGATAAGGCCGCCCATTGTACCACGGAATAAAGTTTTCATAATATATTCATTTGTTCATTCCTCAAATGAAATTGGTTTTATAGATTTTTTTATAAAACACAAGTAGTTTTTAGTCATTACATATAGCCAGACAACTCAAAATACAATTTGTTTTATACTTTTTCACATAACAAATGTTTCTGCATCTGCAGGCTTAGTTATTTTGACCAATTCAATTCGATTTTATTTGTGGTAGTCGACTGAAGTATTTCTATTTTTGAGCATTCCGGCACTTTTAGCTCGGAATCCATAGAATGCGGAATTCGTTTGCGTGGTTTCAGCCATTTCATATTTAATTTTATGAAAATCGCTCTGAAAGAAAACATACCTTTACACTTAACAAAATATTTTTATTTACAAAAACAACATAAAATGTAAATATTTAAAAGATACAGAATATGTGTAGGTATGGCAGACAGACCGAAACAATATTCGACATTTTATGGACATCTGGTTTGAAGTAAGTCCGTGCTTTGGAAGGCAATTTGAGATGTTCCCTTTTCAGTAGTTTAGTTAATCATGTCAGAGGGAGGCCCTCATCCTTCAGATGCCTGACCTACAATAATTGGTTAATGACAGTTATCATCATCATCATTATCCGCCATTTTCGACCCACTGCTGGGCATAGGCCTTCTTTGATTATACCACTCGCCTCGATCCTGCTCTAGTCTGAACCAGGTCTTTCTGATATCTTCGACCCATCTCGTAGGAGGACGTCCCCTATTCCTATTTCCTATTAATCATAATGTGTTTTTTATTCAGAAAATTTGCACTAAAGGTTGTATAAAAATTATGGTTGATTTTTATTGTTCTTAAATAAGATTTTAGCAATTTAAATAATCAGCAAATGTAGGTATTGCAAATTGCAATTAAGCTATTTCAGATTGCAGTGAAAGGAATTACCCGGTAATGGGCCATTACACATTAAAACTCAAATACAGAAACTTAAAGAGTTAACTGAGGTAATTATCACACATTAACTTAGCGCATTAATCAAAACGCCTTAGAACTGATTGAGAAATTTCCACACGCCATTTTACACTCTAACTTCATTGAAATAGAGTTTCTGATCCAAGTTTTATGATCAAGATAAGTAAGCACCCGATTTTGTGCAGTAAGCTCTTTGGAATATGGTCCGGTTTCCGGCAGCGGAAGGGTTGATTTTATCAGGTATTGCGCCACGTAAATCATTGCGGAGTTTTTTCGGGTCACGCCTAATTAGGTGATTCGGATCACACTTTGCTTAATCAAGTTTTGAATCCCTTACTTGGAAGTTCAAGATTTTGCTTACGATGAAAAAAATGCAATTTTTCACGCTTTTGTCTTAAATTATGTTGTTGGTTCATTGGTGTGGTTCTGCTGAAAATTTTAATTAAAAGATTTTCAACTAGATAATAATGTTTCGGTCAAAAATTAACTCATCTTTGGCAAAAAAGGCTCTGTAAATCATTTGTCCATTCTTCGTAAAAATACTTATAAACAAGTATTTTTTTAAAATATTTCAAGGATTTTGTTATATTTACGTTGTGTAGGGCACCTACTTAGTTTTTATCTAAGTATAATGATTGCACTGGCTTTTTTTTGTGGTGTGGCACCTCTATATTTTATTTTAGTGATAATAGTAAATTAAGTATTTTATTAAAACAAACAAACACAACAAAACTTTCCACCATTAATCTTCATCGCGTCTAAAACGCGTAAAGGTAAAAGCACACTAAATTAAAACCACTTCACTGAATAAACATTATATTGCAATAAATTATCCGATTTCAGTCGCTTCGATAGCCGCAAATCCTGCGGCTTGCGGATGTCAAATAAAAGTTCTTTGGAACGCATTTAGAACGAGAATTGTGGTGAACGCGCTCTCGTCTAATCGCCGCTTGCATTTTATCATCATCAACCCATAGCAGTCCACTGCTGGACTTAGGCCTACCCTAATGAGCGCCATTGTGCCTTGTTCTGAGTTCGACGTATCCAGCTTCTACGTCCAGCAGTCTTTCGCAAATCCTCACTCCACCTAGCCGGAGGGCATTTTATTCATCACACTACATAATAGAAAGCTTGTGTGTTTGTATGTTTGTTCCTATTCAGCTCCGTAACGGATTTGGATGAAACTTGGAATACTTATACATCGTTTGTAGCCAGAATTAACCTCCCGGACCAGAAGTACCATTGATAGTACAATTATCACCGATTTGTACAACTAGAGCTGGATAATTTTACACAGCATCATCTACCCCAAACTAAGCAGAGTTTGTATTATAGGAACCACATGACTGTTAAATTACTTATATATTTTTTTTAATACATACGTATTGTACTTGTAATACTTGCAGAACAATCAACCATTTGTCTCGCGGCCCGAATCGAACCCATAACCTTCTGCGTCTCACACGGGCCGTTCAAAAGCACTTAAAACTTATTTCATTTAATTACTGTTATGTTAACGGATATAATTTACACTTTTTAATAAAACCTGTTCTTGAAACTGGACCGTAACATCAAAGGCTCTTTTTATTGAAAAAAATTGGCGGTGCTTCAAACATTACGTTATTAATTTCATCTCAATAGGCGCTTTCCTTTCAAATGTCAAAGGTCACGTGGCTCTGTTACGTTACCATTGGAAGTCACGTGACTGTTACCAGTTGGAGGTCACGTTATAACAATTTTGGTACTCTAAGTAAAAAGTTTAGACTCGACTATGCTATCAAAGCAATCATTATAAAAGGGCTTTTTAGCATTATGTGAGTTTAAAAATAATGAATTTCAGCTTCTATTAAGGGCGTCTGCAAACTTGAAAGCGGCAAGTGGTCGTCACATGTGGCTTTTATAATGTTTGATACCTCAAGTTGGAACTACAACATGGCCTGCCTAATAACCATTTTTTATATAAAAGTACTGCGTCGTAGGTCACGCATGTTGTTTACGTGCCCTGCGATGCATCGCCCTGCGTCCATCAAGTTGAGGGTAGACGCATTCTCTTGTCCAATTCATGTTCGTTTTTTATTTGGAGAGTCAATCTTCATTGACCACCTTCAGATTCACCACCTTCGTGCTGTGATATTGTTTTTTTTATGGTACTTGAAGATGGAATAAGCACATGGCTCAGCTGATGTTGAGTGGTAACCATTACCTATCACAAAGCATTGCATCGTAGATCACGTTTTTTCGAACAGTGCTCTACGATGCAACGCCCTGCGACAATCAACTTGACGCATGCATGAAGAAGATAAGCCTCTTGTGCCTGTTATTTCACCGGCACCCACACCTCTCATACGCACTTTTGAAGCAGTAGCAGGTATTAAGTTCAATAAGCAACTATGTAGACGATTGTACCATCGTCTACATAGTTGCTTATTGAACTTATAATCTTTATAAGTTTACAAGTTTATAATCTTTATATTATTTTGTAAAACTTTATGTACTTATATGCCACAATAAAGAGTTTCGATTTCAATTTTTTTTTCTGTAAGAAATTTCATTTGACTATTTATTTATTTTGATTTTTTTATCTTATGATATCGATTGCCCTGAGCTACTTAGTAAATTAAGCATTAACATCCCTCACAGAGTACTTAGGCTTAATCCTCCTCTTTATGTCTCTAGTGCCTCTTCTAACTACAAGCAGAATTCATACATGGTGCGAGCGAGCAGAATTGTTAACAATTCAGTAAGTTGTTGGATGTTGATCCCTTCTGTATCAGCATTCCTAAGGCAAGGCGGTGCCTATCCCTTAACTTCTTTTCAGGGTAAACTATCCATAATTTTTTTTTTACTATTTTCTCCATTCCTATTATATGGTTTTCTTTCCTGTTCTATTTCAGCTTAAGAAGCACGCAGTATTTAGATTAACATGAAGTTTTTTGTTTTGTGTTCACATTTTAATCACAATTATGTAGCTACTAGTGAAGACTTGTAATTGGCTTTCTGTTACTAATCATTTATATTAAGGAAATTATCTTTAGCTGTTGGTTTAATAATTATTTTAATTTCAATTTCGACATCCTGTGGCTAATCAGTGGCGAAACCTGTGGCTTGCTTGCCCCTAGTGTGTGCGACCTCTAATGGCCGCCTCGTACGTTTATGTCAAAACAGAGATAATGTTCCGCGTAAAATAAACATTTTTTAAATTAAAATGTAAGTGCCGTTGCGCGTGATTTATAATGTTTACATACGTGGGTACAAGCTACGTATGTGTGCTGCTACGTATAGTCAACAACAAAAATGGATTTACATACGTTTTATAAGTAGTAAAGTTTTGTAAAGGGATCAACCGTGGAAGTACTACAGCCATGTCTGTTTCCCGCGAAGTAGCATTGCTGTGTTTCGGTTTGAGGAGTGTGGGTGCCGGTGAAATTAGCGGCACATGAGATTTTGCACCTTAAATAGAATAGAATATATTTTATTGCACAAAAATACATGTACATAGGCGAACTTAATGCTAGGAAGCATTCTCTACCAGCTAACCTTTGTGTAATATGTGATGGCAATAAATACATCGGAGTGTTTTTGAAATGATGACTTGTAAGTTTTATAACTAGATTAATATAGTGTAAATAACTTATCATAAAATAAATGTCAAAAGTTGATAGACGCAAGGAGTTGCATCGTAGGGCACATTCCAAACATACCTTTGTTATAGTAATGGTTACCACTTAACATCAGATGGGCCATAATGCTTATTCCATCTTCAGGTATCATAAAAAATAATACAATTGTTGCTGACTGTACAAGTTAGCTATGTGTATGTGTGCGAGTTTTAAAGTGTGTTTTGAATACCCTGAAATCTGTTTGAGGTAAAATGTCCGGTTCGCAGAATGTTTGGTCCTGCTGGACCGAACATTTGCCATTTATATTTTGTTCGTAGAATTTGTTTGTTGGTTCTTGCTCAAAGCTTTATACGTACTACTTACAGCACTTTGTACGTAATCCATGTGTGATATAGCTAGGTAGACTGAAGGCACAAAACCTTACAAACGGAGTTAAACGGATGTTTTCGAAAAACAACAGGAATAAGCGCTTCCAAACATCATTTATAATGCGCACTGCTAAAATATGGAATCAGCTGCCAGTGTTTGTATTTCCATTGACTTGCGACCATAACGGCTTCTAAAAGAGAGTTAATTGGCATCTGGGAAAGCTCGCCTCATCAGGGTCAAGTACTGGCCCATGATAAATAATAAAAAAACAACTATAATATACTTAATAAATAGAGTTGAGCTAAGAACAGGGCGCAATAGCGCTCATTTGGGGAGGCCTATGTGCTCAGCTGTGGGACTGCTATAGACTCATGATGATGATGACAGAAATAGATATTATCCGTTTTGATTTGCACATAAAAATGAAGATTTATGGATTCTTATGGTACCGTAGTGTTAATGATTCACTATTAGGGATTGTATAAAATAAATAATGAATAATGCTCAACCACAGAGCATAATTTAGCCCAAAACTAAGCATAGCTTATTTTCCGTATATTTTTTATTTTATTTTTTTATTTTATTTATAAGGACACCCAACACAGGTTAACACCACACACACACACAATAACATGTAAAAGGATAAAAGTCTCAGTGCACCCGTAATTATAGGGTATCACAGCATGCGCATTATAAGGAACAAGACAACAAAGTAAGTTCTATGCCTAGGTTGGTTAGAAAACACACAATAACAATTAATTAATAAGCAATCTAGTAACATAAAACTAAATTTAAAAGTGTAGTTGGTAACAATCCAAAAAAAATTCAGTTAGGTATTAAATTATATATTTTTATGACTTGTGTGCTAATATTTTTATTGTGTTAATATTTCTTCACGTATGGTCTTTAAGACAGAATTTAACGATGTTTTTTTGTAAATCATACATAAAAAACACCTTACTTTATGGTTTACCCATAATGTACCCACGGTAACAACAATCGGTAAAACAAAGGGATATGCCATCTGTCCCGTTTTGCAAACTCTGCGTCCCACTTTTAGGACGTCCCGGCGCCACATCGGCGTTGAACTGTCCCCTTATGGGACGACTAAAGTTGGACATCTTTAAACATGACCCATATAGTGGTTTCAGTTGTGAGTTGGGACTAAATGTAGAGATCGGAGAAACAGACTGATTAATGTGAATGTTTATATATTTTTGTATTGTGGGTGATCTGACCGAGTCACGACATTCGTATCTCGAGCTAATATTATATAGATCCATTAGAAAGTCGTAGGAGTACCTAATTATTCGGTGGCTTTAATTATTTTGGCTGTTGGCAAGTACAGAATAAGAAAATAACAGAATAATTAATAGAAATTATTCTGTTTATTTTAGTAATTCTGGCTGTAGCTAAGTTTTTAAAAATAATCTGTTAAATAAAAATATTCATATTTTTTTTCAAAGATAAAATATTAAAAGTATCCAAAAATTGTCACATTACTTATAATTCTATCCCCAATCCCCTGGCTTTGCTTTAAAGTTATTACATGTTTTTGGCCTATAAGGTTCAGGTTGAACTGAGAACCTCCACCTTATTTAAAGTCGGTTAAAAAGTAGAACATGAATACTTAAAAACAATGTGATAGTGAGAGTAATCACTTGCTAAACTTATTGTTAAAATTTCCTATGCTACTTTCTAAGTTAATGTTAAGAATTTAATTTAATTTATAGTTTATGTTTTATATCGTGACGGCCTCTGTGGCGCAGTGGGCGAAGGTCCGCCTGAGACGCAGAAGGTTGCGGGTTCGATTCCTGCTGTGGGACAAATGTTTGCATGTTCTGTAGATATTTGTCTCTGGTCTGGGTGTTTCTATGTATGATATGTATGTATTTACAAAAAAAAATATATGTGTAGTATATCTATCATGTGGTTCCCATAATACAAGCTCTGCTTAGTTTGGGGCTACATGATGCTGTGTGATTACGTCCCGCATTATTTATTTATTATTTATTTATCATTTTTACAATTAACGCTTTTCATAAAATGTCTGTTACCTCATTAATTTTCTTTTATTTCATACTACTGAGCGGCAAATGTTTTTCCCATAGATTTCCAAACATCTAATACATTTTTATAACATTTATATAAAATCGGGCATCAGGAGATTTCACCGTGCAGTTGATCGTTTGTAAGCCATAGATATCGTACACCTATCTATAGGTAGCTCCAATAACCTACATCTATATAGATAGGTAGATGCTCTCGATATCAATAACTGGGGATTGTGGATATCTGGCTCCCGGGGGAGGCGGCCGTTTCATCCGACCTACTGGAAAACGAACTATGTGCTATTTTATTGACTACTAGCTATGCCCATTGCCCGCGGCTCTACTTACTTGGTACCTAGTACGGGTACCAAGTACAATGCGATACTTTGCATCGTAGGTCACGTATGTAGAGAGATGGTAGAAGAAAAGCTAACACAAAACACAGTAAAAGAAAAACAATCTAAATTCTTAATAGCTATGGTACTAATTATAAGAACGCTAAACTAGAAAACTCACTGCTTAGAACTAAAGTTGTCGACATAGCTCAGAGAATAAGCAAGCTGAAGTGGCAGTGGGCTGACTATATCTGCCGAAGAACCGATAACCGTTGGGGTAAACCTGTTCTTGAGTGGAGACCGCGGCTCGGCAAACGTAGTGTAGAACACCCTCTGGCAGAGTGACCATCTGAGAAAGGCTGTTGTTAGAAGCTGGATGCGTCGAAGTCCAGCTAAGACGACTTTAGTTCTATGTCGGATAGTCTCGTTGTGGATTTCTGTAGATTCCAGAAACTCCGAGCATAGCTCGTTCGTTCGTTTCATTCGATCATACTTTCATAAAAACTACTAACCGAGCCGCGTTTTGCGCGTGAAAAAACTAAAACATGGATTTTTGGTCACCGGTTTGTTTCTTACTCTCCCTCACCATGTATAATAGCATGACACCATAGCGACAGCAGTTCTAGCGTTCTTAAGCGCTCGTGTTCTTAGCAGATCACCGTGGTTAAGCAACACTTTGCCCGGTCATTATTTGGATGGGTGACCGTTTATTGACATTTAGATTTGAGCGCTTCCGTGCTTCGGAAGGCACGTTAAGGCCCGGCTTTTCAGTCGTTAAGCCATGTTGGAGGCCTTGGGGCGGCCTAAATACTCCGACACCAGAGTTGGTCGCTAGCTCATACTAAGAAGACAACAGTTCTGATAGAAATTCTCTCTTCTATCGGGTAATAGGTTTACTATTCTGCGGTGTGAATACACCGTGTGATGGGGGTCGATAGTAGTTGCTCTTTGCGTTATCTGTTTTCCTTTAATCTGCACTACCCTGACCCAGATGAGTATACAGAATATACAAGAATCTAGATGATTTTTTGTATTTTAAGTGTGTACCCACACTTCAGGGAAAATCTAAGATTTTTATATATATCCCAAAAATCTAGGAAGGAATCTAGATGTTTGTTTGCATGAGTAAATTGGACTGATCTTAATGCTAAACATAATTATGAGGTACCTATCTTTGCCGTTTGTATTTTTGCAGAAGTAGCAAAAATACATGAAATTTAATCTCTTTGCCGGGGTATGTTTAATTTATTATTACTTTTTACTAGCTGCAATAATATTTTGAGAAGCAATTTTATTCAACTACGGAATAAGATGCTGGCTGATAAGCTAAAAATTTTATACATTCTATTTACCTACACATTTTTTTATAATATTGTACATAAATAACTTATATTAGGTTTGAAATCCAAAATGCAAGACAGAAAAACGCCAAACAATTCTCGTACTTTCGTTACAAAACTAGGTTCTTGAAAAACATATAGTGCATGCGCGGCTTCATTCGAATAAAAAGTAGCCTATGTGTTAATTCAGGTCATAAACTATGTTTATTCCAAGTTCTATCCTCAACATCCATACATCCTCACAAACTTGCATGTTTATAATAATAATAAGACTTAGGTAAATTTTAAACAAAATGAAATATATCTTTCCACATAATGTATGATGCACGAGTTCGTTCGTAAGCTCGCCTTAGTAAAGTTCATAAAGTTATTGTCTTGTAAAATCCGCATTAAGAATTCATGAGTTCTGATACAAGTACACTTCATATCAATGACCTCCAGACAGACGGACTTGATTTAGTCTGGCATTTCGTGGCTTCGTTCTTGTCCCTTCTTGCCCTAGCTATGTCGTAACTTTACAACGTTATCTTTGAAATACTCCAAAAACTAATTCTTTTCGTTCTCGACTCAGTTTTGATCACGTTTAAGAATGTCCTCAGACCCATTATTGAAATTTTTATGAAGATTTGAATATAGTCAACAGTTTTTTCGCTCTCCTAAAAAAACATAGTTTTAAATAGTCTGATAGTTTTTAGACTGATTACAAATTTATTTAATATTTAGATTGATTGTATTTTTAGTTAAGTTTGCAAAATTGTGTGTCTATATTGATACTATAGTATTTATTTATCACACATCATAATAAAATCATGTATGACTGAAAAATTGCAATATATATTTTTTTTTTCTTAAAACACACAAATCATTAATACATCAGAAAATTATTTGCATTAATGCATAAGAAAATTATTTGATTCCCGCCGCGTGAAAAATGTTTGTATCATACAAACATTATACAAACATTTGCCACGCGGCGGGAATCAATCCAGCAATCTTCTGTTTCTAGGGCGGCTCTTTAATTTGTGTTCTACTTTTAAATATCAGTGACTCTTTAATATAGGGCACCTATACAAAGCATACAACCCACACAATTCTGTGTCTAGGGCTTTTGCTCACTGTGCCATAAAGGCTGTCAAATAATTCATCTTTACGTTTTGTTTAGCCTTCGTATTCCAGTGACTCTTTACTATAGTGTACACACACACACACACATCAGCCTATATCAGTCTACTGCTGGACATAGGCTTCCCCTAATAAAGGGGCATATGCCTATAATCCCCACGCTGGTAGGGATCGCAGGGCATAGCTTCTCGCTCCGCCGACGCTACTCCCCGTTGGTGATCGGGGAATTTAGCTATGCTATGCCGCATTCAGCCGGCCGCCAGAGCCCCGTTTGTTATACCATTTCATTATCTTACGACTAGACGCACGGAATTTCGTCACCCATACACGGTAGACATTCCTCCTGCCCGCACGAAGCGTTTCGCTGCAACTTTCATCTTTAGAACAGCTAAGGAATGGAATGCTCTTCCGGCGTCAGTGTTTCCTGATCACTACGACTTAGGGGTCTTCAAGCGAAGAGTAAATAGGTACATTCTAGGCAAGCGTGCTATATCTTCGACCGCATCATGGCTTACTAACAAATGTAAGCCTATAAACTGTAAAAAAACAGCATAGTGCACCAGGGGCAGGTAAGATTGGCTTAGATTCGGAAAATGAAGTTGGAACTCCGTACACCCCATATTACAAAGCATACATTGTTTCTTTACTTATTGTGACTATGGGGCATCTGTACAAAGTATAGAGACACTTTTTTTGATAAGGACAACGCCATCACATGCAGAGTGCACAAAGCGTGTTTTTGCCTGTCTCACAAACACCCAGAGAGTGCCGTGTAGGGTCGCAGACAATACAGTCTCAATGGTACGCTAGACATTCTCAGGCATGTTTTGACGGCCTTTGGGTTTTATTTTTATTGTTTCGTATTTAGGTGTTGTACACACTTAGTTGAATTAATTTAAACAACTGTAACCTTTTTAAGTGCTTATTGTAGACCGAAAACCACGAGGAAGTAGTCAGATTTGCTGGACCAAATCCGCAATACTCTTGATGTTCAATTAAAACACGCCATTTGTGTCGCCGAAGATCATCATTCATGATGCTCAGGGTAGAGCCTGGGGAAACGATGCACAGAGAGGTACTTAGAATAGAATGCATATTGAAGTGCTCATGGCGTGGCTTTCGGCGTTCCTATTAGATCAACACGGTTAACCAACACTACGCCCGGTCACTACTTGAATGGGTAACCGTTTAGTGGCATTTCAATCTGAGCGTTTTCTTGCTTTGGAAGGCACGTTAAGATGTTCCCGGATTTTTCAGTCGTAAAGACATGTCGGAGGCCTTCGGGTGGCCTAAAAACTCCGATATCAGTGTTAGCCACTGACTCATACGAAGAAGAAGAAGTTACAGACTTAGGTAATACACTTCGGCTTTTGAATCTAGTATAGTGTGAGTCCCGGCATGAATTTGGATAGGACCAAAGTCATAGTCAATGACCGAATTGATCCGAACCCTGTCTAATTAACTATTGACTATTGACTTTCCCTTCATATACTTCCGAACGGACAAACATTTCACCAAAGCTTTCATAGTGTTTATTGTTCCAATTGATGATACCTATCTATCGATATTACATGTTATTGCTATTGGAGAGTGGTATCAGGCTCCATACAGTTTTGCTCATTTGTCCTTTAAGAGAATAGAGTTTTTTTTGGGGTTGGGGATCGCAGGGCATGGCTTCACGCACCACCGACGTTGCTGCCCGTCAGTGGCCAGAGGGCTGAAGTTGTGCCGGTGAAGCTCGCAATCAGCTGGCCTCCAGAGCCCCCATTTGTTGTTTAGCAGGGTGCACCACAAGCGGTTGAGGTTGGCTTGGGTTCCGAAAATGGAACCTATTACACCCCTATGGCCCGGGCTTTATATACAGCAGTGGATGAAATCACGATGATATATTTAATACAATTTATTTATTCACAATTTATAACATAACAGTATACATTATATATCAACGCGTTACAAATAAAGTCAAAATGGTATGCAAAAACATAAAAAATCCCTAGTATGTATACATCGTTAAATAATAATTAAATAACTTAATTGAATAATACATTTCATTCACAAATATGTCTCTTTAATAATTGTTATAAATGCACACTAGATTTCCTTGCTGTCATTTGATACATCTTCTTGCACTCAGTCATCAGGCGTTTCATCCCACTCACAAATATATGAAACTTAAACAAAAAAAACGCTGAGCAGAGACCGCGCCCGCTCCGCCGGGCTCTGGCGGCGCTGCACTGTGCGGCCCGCAGCGCGTGCTAGGAGGGACATCGTGCGCGCCCGCAGCCGACTCACTGATAGTAAATTGGGTACAGATAGTCTGAAGAACACCTCGACGAGAGCCACGCAGTCTATCTTGTATCTTATTAGGTCCAGAGTAAATTTAGTCAGCGCGAGAGACCTTCTTATCTCTAACGTTTCGTATCCTAACTGGCCCTGTTATGTATTTCAGAAACAAAGTAACTACATAACACAGTCATACAATTTTAATATTCTGATTCCAAAACAGTTCCCATCGATAACTGAGCTACCGGAACTATATCAGTTTACAATTCAGCGAATGGCACCGGAAGTGGAATTAATAATCAGTGTCCTATTGTGGGCAGTTGGGCACATTAATAATGTGCTGTGTGTGCTCCATGGGCATTGTTCAAATGCACTGCTTCATTCATTCAATTTCTCTGATTAACGTGGAAATCAATTAGATTTGTAGATTTGTGGTCCAGTGTTGATGTAGGAATGTTTTCTGTTATAATGTTAAAGTAAGTTAGTTTTTTGTTAAGCCTTCAAGGGCCCTTATCCCCTATGACCAAACGCAAACGTAACGCGCCTCGTTACTATATTAAGTATAAAGTATAAGTATAAAAAGTATTTATTAGGAACCCAAAACAAGACAGAAAAACAAACAGTGGAAACGCTAACACTACAAAAGTTCAAAACTGCGTAGTACCCTCCTCAAAGAATAAACAGGATCTATGTTCCTATGCCAGAAAAATCTAAAAAAAACTAATGGAACATAGTTTTGAATAAAAACACATTTAAATACAATAATTAGAATAAAAGGAAAACTATCCCAGAAGCCATTTAATAAAGAAGTGAAGTGAATTAAAGGAAAATTAAAACAAATTAGATTACTATACTTACTATATTATATATAAATACTATATACAATATATAATACTATACTGTGAAAGAGTGTTGTTTGAATGTGCTCGTGTGTGTGTGTGTGTGTGTGTGTGTGTGTGTGTGTTTGTGTGTGTGTGTGTGTGTTTGTGTGTGTGTGTGTGTGTGTGTGTGTGTGTGTGTGTGTGTGTGTGTGTGTGTTGTGTGAGTGGGTGTGTGTATGAGGGTGTGTGTAAGTTAGTTTTCATGTTCCTCCCAGTCTCTTAAGAGTCTGATTATCACAGCAAGACACTCACGTATGTGTACCTATAAGTGTGTGTTGTGTTGTTGAAATGTGGTGATGTTAGAGCAAATGTGAGAGTGAAGTTATGTACTTATAACTAAGACGGCGTATTAAGAAGATCTTCCGTTTCTTCTTATGTGAGAGTAAGGAACCATTCAGAACACTTTAATTTATTTTTAAATATTTGCTTAAAATCTGCGTGCAATCGTATTCTCTATGATGCGGCGAACGTCGTTCGCAATTTCAATTCGAGACGCGGGCAAAGGATCGCTCCGTATATCGCATCTCTGTTTAACTGAGGGATGATTCAGCCGCGCGGGTGGGATAGCAATATTGGCCGTTCAAAATTTTCTAAGAATTTGGTTGTGTTCCGTAATACCAAAAATGATGAATGAAAACTTAATGTATTCTTTACAAAGTATTGTTATTGTAACTGTAACTAGATAATTTAGGCTATGTTCTTAAATAAACGACACATAAGATATTGTTGTTTTTAACACGAAACAAAGAAGAATAAAAGTGGTCAATTTTGGCATTAAAATGTGCAAAATGCTATTGGCTTTTAATACATTTTAGGTAAGTATTTTGTAAAAAAAAACCTATCCTGGAACCTATATAAATACTATTGGAATACAAATAATACAATAATATAGTGGAAATGTGCTTAAATTTGAAATCATTTTGGTATTACGTTTGTATGGACAATTCGTCCTCCTTAACATGACGCCATGGCGTGTTTTAGAAACGTTTGTGTTTGAAGCATGTTATGACGTCACACGTTATCGGCAAGGAATCTTTTGTGTCATAGAGAATAATGGCCAATGTCAAAAAGCGGAACCGATTTTGATGTAATATTGTATAGCTATAACTATTATTAGCAGTGTGCTAAAAAGGCTGAAATTAGGATGATAAATATAGCGAAAGGAGATGATACTATTTTTATTATTAAAACTCAGGTTTATAAAAAAAGTGGTGGAGTGGTGTTGAATACGCGTTTGAACTTAGACATGTAACACATTATTATATAAATTAAACCTCAAGGGGTTAAATTGGGGTTGAAAAAAGCGTGAAAACGGGATGAAAAAGTACAACGAGATAAGTAAAACCTAAAAACGCACAGCGTCAACCAAAACTGCCCAACCCAAAAACTCATAAAACTCCGGAAAAATATCTCAAAGGAAATGCTGGCCGAAACCGAGTGCACACTGTAATTGAATTAAGAAGGACCGAGGCAGACGTTCATAAATATGTAAGCGTCTAAGCGACCATTAATATTTATACAGGGTTTGAAATCGACGGAGCGGGAAAAATTGCCTGTCTTGTGACACTGTTGGCACGGTTCTCGAATTGTTTATGGCAATGCTTACATTGATCTGTCTGCATAAAATCACTGTGATAAGACTGCCGATTGTAAGATCAACAATAAGATTGAGAATATAAACGGATAAAAAAAGCCGTTAAAGTTGTTTTAATTGCATCAGACCTGTGGCCTGAGTGCGAAGAAAATACCTAACGTCAAACTTTGCGATAACTATATTTTTGTATGGAGATGTCAAGGTTTTACAAACTTCCCGCTAGGGGCGCTGCTCCATTTTCATACCAAAATAAATTTAACGCAAACTTTAACGTTAGGTTTTTTCTTCGCACTCAAGCCACTGAGTGCTAAGAAAATATCTAACGTCAAAGTTTGCGTTAACTCAAACCACTGAGTGCTAAGAAAATATCTAACGTCAAAGTTTGCGTTAACTCAAACCACTGAGTGCTAAGAAAATATCTAACGTCAAAGTTTGCGTTAACTCAAACCACATAGTGCTAAGAAAATATCAAACGTCAAAGTTTGCG
Source organism: Horisme vitalbata (assembly GCA_951804965.1). Lineage (NCBI taxonomy): Eukaryota > Metazoa > Arthropoda > Insecta > Lepidoptera > Geometridae > Horisme > Horisme vitalbata. The sequence continues at coordinate 2,225,029 of OX638095.1, read as the reverse complement.
TTAACTCAAACCACTGAGTGCTAAGAAAATATCTAACGTCAAAGTTTGCGTTAACTCAAACCACTGAGTGCTAAGAAAATATCTAACGTCAAAGTTTGCGTTAACTCAAACCACTGAGTGCTAAGAAAATATCTAACGTCAAAGTTTGCGTTAACTCAAACCACTGAGTGCTAAGAAAATATCTAACGTCAAAGTTTGCGTTAACTCAAACCACTGAGTGCTAAGAAAATATCTAACGTCAAAGTTTGTGTTAACTCGAGCCACTGAGTGCTAAGAAAATATCTAACGTCAAAGTTTGCGTTAACTCAAACCACTGAGTGCTAAGAAAATATCTAATGTCAAAGTTTGCGTTAACTATATTTTTGTATGGAAATTTCACGGTTCAAAATCGTTATTTCGTGTTGATGTCATTGGGCGACTTAGTGTCGGAGTTCAGTCGTACCAACATAGAGAAATTACACGCTAGATACGAAAATATGTTAAGATGTTGAGCGAGTTTTATTAGAAAAAGGGAATTCGTTTATAACTCACTATAAAACCTTCGACTTTGGTTTAAATTTCTGCTTAACCAATGTTATTTTAAGAAAAAATAATAACTTAAACTCTAATTCTAATTCCTAATATCTGAACTACCATTAGCTTTTATCGGATAAGCTAATTGATAAAATGGACTTCATGTCCCATTAAAAAGACGTTATTTCGCTTAATTACTAACACGGATAATAAAACGAGTAATTAGGTTCGGGGGTTGGAGTCAGAATTCCTACAAAAATGTGGCATCAAACTCTGTCACAGGTAAAAAAGATTGAGCTGGTTTACTGAACTCTTGTTTTATGAGTTGTCAGTCATTTACCTTGACTTACGCCCGAATATTGAAACGCTACTCAATTATTAAGCTTTTAAGTGGTATTCAAATAAAGTAGAGATTAATTTAGAATAAGCATTCGCCAAATCCTTAAAACAGAGTGCATAGAGTCCTGTATGGAATATTGCAGCCACATTTGGGATGGTTCAGCTAAATATCAACTTGCCGCACTAGACTCAGTCAAACGCAGGGTTAAGAGCTTGTGCCATCGTCGCGAGGTTGCGTGTTTGTCGGTCTTTTATAGATTGTACTTCGGAGAGTGGGCACAGGAGTTATTATGACCTTTGAATACGTATTATGTAGTTTATGCTAAAATTCACATATCTATGAATAAATGAAGAAAATGTTTATTTGCAGGAATACAGGTACATTTTGGTGCTTATGCTAATTATATGTATAGATTCACCATATTCTGCTTATTAGCCATTGCAAATGCTAATATTATTTTAAATTAAATAATTATTAATTTTATATTAAATAATAATAATATATTAATTAAATATACGTGAGCCGTATGCACCCTGATAGATGGGCATCGATCGTCACCCAATGGTTACCTGCAGATGGGTGAAGGCGCCGGGGCAGGCCTCGGAAGCGTTGGCGTGACGACATCGATGCCTTTCGTGCTAACTGGTGGGAGGCAGCAAGCGATCATAAGTCTTGGAAGGAGATGGGGGAGACCTTTGCCCAGCAGTGGGACAGTATAGGTTAAATAAAAATAAAAAAAATTCAAAATAAATTAAAGTCTTTCAATAAATTCAATGATTGTAAAATAATATTTGCAAAATAAATAAATTAACACAAAACGTAGGTAGTCAATAAAAATATATATAAAAAAAGAAAAAAAAATGTCTATACTACTTACTTCTTACATCGTAATATTATCACTATGTGCGTATAACTATAGCGTGATATTGTTTGCTACAGAATGATCAAAAACTACAAGTGCAATGGTATCGAAAACGACATGAAAGAGTAGCCCAGCTATTTCTCCCCAGTCTATGCCCCAGTTGTCTTTTAACAGAATAGCAGCAATAAAAGTGGTATGGTCTTAAGAATTTTAATTGAGTCTCTAGAAGTGAGGAGACTCGCGGATTCTTCAGAATTCTTTCACGAACTCGCAAGTATCTGGAAGTTAAGAAATAGCTTTTTAAGGAGTAAAAATTTACTTAATGAACTAGCGTGAAATGAAAGGGTAAAGATTTTTTTCAGTAAAACCCTTTTTATTGTAGAATTAATTTATCTTTTACTGGCTTCCATATGCGGTTTCCATTTCGGTATCCTGATGAAATGTATACGTAGTCATCCAGAGTACGACCCATATTAAACTATCCACATTTAAAAACAAAAACATTTTGTGTGTTTCCTATCATAACATTCCTTACTTTTGCGTATGAACTAGTAGATAACTGTGTTGACGGAGTTTTCATGCTGCCCGAAAGTCTCTGACATGACTTAGCGATTGAAAAGCTGGGACCAACATCTAAACGTGCCTTCCGAAGCACGGTGGCGCTCATATACAGTTCCAATGTCACCCATCCAAGTAGTCACTCGCTAAGTGGGGTTACATTGACAAATCGAATGCACAGTGTGCGTGTGGGGCCAACCCAGGACATGTGGCACTTGCTCTCCTGCCCGCTGTGCCCGACCACCTGCACTCGGGAAGACCTCAATAAAGCGACCGACCCAGCCGTGGAGGTGGCTTCTTATTGGTCCAAACAAATTTAAAAAACTAAATTAAAGATGGTTGGGTTGAATCACTGACACGCAAAGAAGAAGACTAATATAATAAAATGGCATGATATCAAGTTTTTTATAAAATCGTTTCCTCTCCTAACTTGACACTGCCAAAACAAAGCCTTAAAAATACAACATTACAAAACTGTGCTTTTCAATTAGGTCTATAATAAACCGCTGTGGGCCCGATCCTACGGCTTAGCCCAGAATAGACATCGTCCGATTTTATAGTGCTATAAAAAGTAACGAAAGAAATAATCCTTTCAGTCAAACTCTTAAGTTCTTTTGTCGTTAATATTTAATGATTATTGGAGATCGTTTTTAGCGATATGCTACATGAAATAATAGGTAGTTGAATGTAGATCTTTTATCTAATTCGAAATTTTTAAGACTCGAAAAAGATTTGATTTAGGGGCTGTAAGGTGCCAACATCCATCTTCAGAACCTAAGTGAACCTCACCTGCCCGTGCTGCACCTTGCTTGCTAACAAACGAGGTTCTGACGGGCGGCTGATTGCGGCATATCGCGCCGGCATTGCTAAATGCCCTGACTGCCGATGGACAGCAGTATCGGCGTTGCGAGAAACTGAATTAAGCGGAGAATTCACTAGAGGGACATGCCCACGCCAGACCTCGCTACTATAGGTCTGCGCAATGTTTGCTAGTGTAGGACCGTCGAAGTCAGTCTGGCAGTTGAGACATAGACAACAAACTGATGAGTCTGTGTACATGCCCGTACAAACTGCCCGCGGCTATGTCCTGCTATTGAATTCTTCGCTTTATGGGCATATTCCCCCTATTAGAGAAGTTCTGTGTCCAGCAGTGGATTGATAAAGGCTGGTGTTATTGTTGTTGTACAATTTTATTTAAATGTAGATTACCTCCGGCTTTTTATACAGAGTGTAATAAAAGTGGTAATATTTTAACCTTGAAATTATTTGTATGTAAATTCAAACACAATATCGTAATGGGTTCTTACGTGTCCTGTATCATTTATTCACCTTAGAACTGATAATGTTTACGTCACCACCCTATATAGTCGTGCAATTCTATTGAAATTCCAACGACTCAATATCTTCAGTATAATATAAATATATAAAATGGTAAACTGACTGACTGGGTAATATATTAACGTACAGATCTAATCGCTGGACCTAGAGACTTAAAACTTTGTGCATAGATACCTTGTATAGTGTAGGCATCTACTAAGAAAGATTTGTTATAAATTCTACTCCTGAGGAGGTAAAATACCGGATGAATGTTTGTATGATAATCCGTTAGTTTCGAAGTTAGGACCTTAAAATTGCGATTGAAAATTAATTTATACGTGTCTCAGATGATTTGATATTTCCTCCCCCAGAGGTGTGAAAAGGGGGATAAAGCTTTGTATGGAAAGTCCTTCATTTTCAAAGTGAAAAATCACTAAATAGAAAGAAGTACGTGGATGACGACGCGGGCATAAGCTAGAGTAGTGGCATGAAAATTCCTCATCCTTTTAAAGTAATAACTTTGCAGCAGATTTCAAAGCAGATACAGCGAAACACTATTAGCGCTACAAACTTTAGAAACTCCTGAAAAATAGCCGCTACAACATCTGCAGCGGAGCTCTCATAAACCAGAAATATTTTTCTTCATAGCACAGAAAAGCTCTTATTTACTTAACAAAACGACACTTTCAGCGGGAAAATTCGCTAGCGGCCAGTAAATTCTGGTAAAAACTAGTTTTCAAGTGTTAACTACTCCTGCGTGACCCAGTTACGGCTGGATAGAACTGGTTCTAGCTGGTTTTGGCTCGTTACAGCCGGATGAAGCTGTCACTAAAGTGTGAACGTAAAATGAGACGCATTGTATTTACATTTAAATATGGGATTCTCAATCATTTTTGTCGGTTAGTTACATAGGCCTGCTGAAAATACTGCTGCATAGTAAAAGCTGATAACCAACTTCGTCACACACCAAAAAACACTGCGTTGTCATAGATGAGCATTAAATAATTTACTTCAATTTGTAACGCGACCAAATAGAAAAAAAATACAAAGAATTGGCAAGAAATTGCTTGCATTATATTTTTTAACGTCTTTGTTACAATTTACATAACTCTAGGTCATGTTGCTATAAAGCTGAATTGTGATAAAGCCTAAACTATACTTCGTATTAAGACTGAGACTAGTCTTAATATGATCTAGGCTTACGGGCAACATAGACATATTTGATCTGCTGATCAAATAATACGGACAACTGCAAAACAAAGACAATGACTCTAAAATATCATATCTCATATTAATTGAATATTTCCGGTGATGATCTTTTCTAAGTTACTTGTATCTCTCGGTCTGCCGGTCTGCCCGAAACTCTTTCGAATTACCCGTTTGCGACCCGTTTTACGTTTCATTAATTCGTACTACTTTTCGAAGCGTGGATAGATACCAAACGCATACAATTGTTGTCATAATGGCACTTTTCTATAGAAAATGTCGATAACTCTCAAGCTTATACTCTTAGTTGAGATTGTAGAATGTATACATCACAAAAAAATCGGTAACGCAAATAGATACGGTAAAACAATTTAAAAGAGCAGTCAGCCTTTTTTGGTTGCGTTGCGTTAAAATGATTAAGATAATTCTTTAAGGACGGCCTCTGTGGGCGCAGTGGGCGAAGGTCCGCCTGAGACGCAGAAGGTTGTGCGGGTCCCGCCGCGGGGCAAATGTTTGCATATTCTGCAGATATTTGTCTTTTGGGTCTGGGTAGTTTTCTATGTATGGTATTTACGTATTTACAATATATATTTAGTATAACAATCATGTGGTTATACATATTACAAGCTCTGCTTAGTTTGGGGCTACATGATGCTGTGTGATTACGTCCCGTATTATTATTTATTTATTATTATTATTACTTTCATTTAAAACTCGTCAAAAATACATTTTTTACTATAAACCTAATATTATCTACTATATACATAATAAATAAATAACATCAAAAACATTATGGTAAAAAAAATATAATACGGGAGACCACCGACCGCGGGGCAAGGCTCAAACGGTGAGTGGGCTGCAGAGAGAGGAATCTCCGCACAATGCGTGCCGAGTCCATTATCCGAACCTGAGCAGCTGTGCTAGGTGGGCGTAAAGGTCAATGAATATAGAAAAATATATTTATCAATATATTAATTTGAATGTAATGTGATATAATAATTGCATGCCTAACTAGGGCAGAATACATTGATACAATAAATTTGACATCTATAAACAACATGTATTTCAAGCAATAAATATACTTTGACTTTGTCTTTGACTTTGACAATAATTAGCTATTTTTTCGATGTAAGGGGTTCCAACCTCCATCTTTGGAATTCAGGCCAACCTTATCTTACCGTGGTACACCCTGCTGTACAAACGGGGCTCTGGCGGCCGGTTGATTATGGTATAGCACAGCCAACACAGCTAAATTCTCCGACTGACGGGCAACGGGGTCGAACGTGCGAGATGTTGTGCCCTGCGACCCACAATCCGCTTTGCTAGCGTAGGGATTTTGGACATGCTTTATTAGGGGAGTCCTATGTCCAGCAGTGAACTTTGTCTCGATTTGTAAAGTAACGCTATTTTTTTGGTAATCAAAATAGATTAAAAATATTAATTATCAACTGGATAATAGGTGTCTACCAGCATCAGACCCAGACCACCAAAGCAGAAAAAGTAGAGTGAAACTTCAGTGCGCAGTAACTTTTATTGCTTCTGGGGTCAGAGGCACGTACTCTCACTTGACTGCTGCATCGTTAGGATGAAACAATTAGTTTCGGTTCTTGGCTTCATTGAGATTTTTCCGAAACGGGGCCAAATTGCAAGCAAGTTCAAAAGTAGGTACAATTTTTTTATGCGCTAAGAAAATTATTATCAAATAAAACCTCGGCATACACGTCGGTCTGTCTGTCTGTTTATCTGTCAATACAATTTTCTCAAGAACGCGTGGAGGTATCTAGTTGAAATTAATGTAAAGTACTGAGGCCTGCAACCCTTGGAGATTTTATAAAATCAATCTTCTAAGTCTACGCAATCAAAAGATACGGCATAGTTTGACACTCGCAAGGAAATCAAAATCTAGGGCTACTTCCCCATTGACCTAAATTATGAAATTTGCCAAGAAGTAATGTCTCATAGCACAAGTATGTAAAGGAAAAATCAAAAAACTTTATATTGGTAGACATAAAAAATATATATACAATAACAACAAGTTTGGAACACTGGGAGCGCGATTCCAACTCGCACTTGACCGGTTTTTTGCTATTAATGAAACCTAAAATATATGACTACTGAAAAAACTATTGTAGTAATAGTATAATAGAACTACAGATTATTATGAAGATTCTCGCAAAGCAAAAAAGGCATTTTCTATAGACTTTATTTTTTGGGTTGAAATATACCTATTAATTTTATTTTCTTCTTGAGCTGAATTGAGCGTTTTATTTGAGAATCGTGAGCCAAATCAAGGTGAACTGGTTAGCCAACTAAACTATGTTATTGCCTATTAGATCGCCAAGGATATGCAATTGCTTTACCCTTGATAAAATAGCATTGAAATGTATCGAATATTGACAATAATGTGACTATCCGTAATATTATCGATTCTGTACTACTTTATTGCTTACTGCAACGAACTCTTTGCATCACTGTTGATACACGCGATTTCGTGTACATACAGGCATAGATCTCCTGGGTGCCAAGTGTGAATTTTTTTACCAGCTCGATCGTGTTTGCGTTTACGCTGGAATCGAGGTAGCGCCATTTAGTGAAAAACGTGTGGCACTGACTCCTTTCCATACAAATTTCCGTAAACGCAAACGCGATCGAGATGGTAAAAAAAACTCGCACTAGACACCCTGATCTCAAGATTTTGTTGGGAAGTCTGCTAAGTTTAAAGTTCCAGGAGATATTTTACTTCTGCAGGAAATATATAATTAAAACACTACACTAATATATACATTACACTAATATTATAAATGCAAAAGTTTTTGTTTTAGTATATTTGCTTGACTCAGGCGTGACTTTGCAATCAATAGACAAAAAATTACTATTAAAGTATAGTACAAACTCCAATACAAATTTTATTATGGTACACATTCCGCTATCCTACTCTGATGAGTTTTACAAAACCCAAAAGATATTCGCCAATGTATCGCCTTCCTCATAAGGCATCACCAGGAAATGATCGACTCACTGTCCTCCTTCGGCACTCCACGGAACTCCGCAGACGTTTAGCATCGCCGAGCGCCAAACAGAAAGTAAATTGACTTTCTTTGGTGGGTTAGTATGTTTATTCCCATTCAACTCCGTTTACAGCTGAACGGAATATTACTTTTTATCCCGATAACTCGCGAGCGTAGCCGCGGGCGGGAGCTAGTCAAAAAATAAATTCTTAGAGAAATATAAAGTGGGCTTTTCAATGTCATTGTCTTGGCTGCATCCTTAAATGTTAACTCATTATCATCATCATCATCAACAGCCTGATTTAACCCACTGCTGGATACAGGCCTCCATGAACTTTTGCCATGCATTACGATCCTGCGCTAGTCTAGTCTAACCCATGTATGGCCCGTGAATTTAACTATGTCATCTGGTCTGCCCATCTTGCAGCCAGACGCCCCACGCTTTTAAAGCCATCCCTAGGCTACTCCGTAATAGGTTAGTAACCGTTAGTAGTTTACTTATATTATACTACAAATAATTTAGTTGCTTATATCCAAGCTAAGCAATAGTAGGGATAGACAGTAGAAGCGCGCTTAAATGGCACAATAAAACAATATATCTCAAGCAAATCTCTGGATACATTGCCTGGCACAGATGTAGTGGGGTACCCACTGGCCCCATTTCTGAGATTTGTAGGGCGAACTGGTTTTCTGAAACTTCAAGATGTAGAACCAGAGTGTAGTGGTTATTTTCGAAGCGGAACATTATGATTACAAGGCGCAAAACAGACTTTATGGTGTTAATTTTTTATGCATTTTTTTATACTACTAGGATAGCAAACAGGCGTAAGGTTCTTCTGATGGTAAGCGGTTCCCGTAGCCTATGGACGCCTGTAACATCAAGATCACATGCGCCTTGCTGACCCTTTCAAAAATTTAAAACGCCCTTTTTAAAACGTTGCATATGTGTTGCGTGTGTCTGGGGAAAACCTTCCACAGCTTGATTGTTCGCGGGAGGAAATTCCTCTGGAACCTCACAGTGATGCATTTTCTAATTTTAACTTAATTTGGCAGCTCTAAACTTGTAGTGATTTTGCTATGTCCATCTGACAGCCTACGCACATTGGACGACAAACGTCAGCGATTAGACGCTACGACAAGCTGCGGGGGACAATTTTCATACATTTTGTTCAAAGCTCGGCAAACACGGCGACAATCGCGACGCTCGCGACTAAGCGCAACGACAAAGCGTCGTGTTTGCGAGGTCTGTAAAAGAAAAAGACAGCATTATTTTTGGTATTGTCAAATTAAATTTAGTGTTTGAAAACGCAACAGTAGAATTATGGTAGAATCAGTCTTTATGTCAAAGTAGCCAAAAAGAAGCTTAGAAAACATTTTCTCTTTGCAACGTTCAGCCCGCTTGTTCGCTTGCATGGTGGCCGGATAATTGTAGCATAATTTAAGTTATTCTTGGTGTAAACCTACGTATGTGCAACATTTAAGCTCAATTCCGTATTTTTGGCGCGTGTAAGAGAAACAGACATATATCTAGTAAAGATATATAAAGAAAGCATGTCCCTGTCATTTAAAGTTAATTAGAAGATACGACATGATATTTTAACGTCATTTTTTTTCTAACGGAGGTGTATAGATCTATTATGAATTGAACAGTTACAGCCTGCGTTCCGCCCGCGGCTTCGTTCGCGTGGCACTGTGATAAAAGTTAACCTATTTGTGGTCACAATAATTTATGTATATTTCAAGGCAAGTTTCATATAAATCTGTTCAGATGTTTTAGCGTGATTGAGTAACAAATATCCCTCCATTCAACCTTTCGCATTTAAATATTAGTATGTAGGTACGAAAGCAAAGGAATTGTTAATACATACAATATTCAAATTTACAATTTTGCTACTTTTCTTTGAGCGATTCAAGATATTTACGTTCGCCAACCGTAATAAAATCTACATTATATAATCTATCACTATATTTTATGCTCGACTATAACCAGCTGAATACAGTATTTACTTTATTGAACTTCTTAGAACTTCATTTTGAAAAGCATTGTATTCTAGATAACCTTTTGTGGAAAATAATGTATTAAAGAGCTTATTGGTGCCACAGTGCAAGCAACAACTTATGCTTTTCAATCATCATCATCATCATCAACCTTTAACAGTCCACTGCTGGACAAAGGTCTCTCCCTAGGTACACCACTGAGCCCGATCCTCGGCTCTTTTCATCCACTGTCTGCCAGCTACATTACGCAGATCGTCACTCCGTCTGGCCAGGGGGCGCCCACGCTAGGCGTACCTAAGCGCGGTCTCCACTCTAACACACGTTTAGTCCAACGGTTGTCAGTTTTGCAGCATTTATGGCCGATCCATTGCCACCTCAGCCTGCTAATCCTCTGAGCTACGTCAGTGACTTTCTTTCTCTGTCGGATAACTTCATTTCTTAATCTATCTCTCTCCCATAGCACAAATAATGTGGTGTAAAATCGTGGACGGCCTGGTTCAGACTAGCGCAGAATCGAGGTGAGTGGCGTAATCAAAAGGCCTATGCCCAGAAATGGGTCGACTGATAATGATCATGGATGAATGATGATTAACCCACTCTTCAACCAAATGAGCCCAGAGTATGTAACAAAAAATGTTACAAAACAAAGTTTTTTAGCATGTTTTATTAGTGTGGACGACACAAGTTATTCAACAATATATTCTTTTCCTGGCGAGTCACGTGTACCTAATTGAGATGCAACTGCGGCAGCAGACATGTTTGATTGATAGATTTTTTACAATGCACACACAACAATACACATAATTTACCTAAGAGGAGACATAATAGATAGGTAAGTTGTAGGTATAACAACTTTGACTTTTTTATTCAAAAAAAAAGTATGCGACGGAGCTTCAGCGACCAATATGGCCGAAGTATTGCAATACTCGGTGTAGTCATATTGCGGAGAGCCTTTGGGCACGTCCAAGATTTAGCTCCTCCAAAATGGACACAAATGGACACACTCCAAAAGTTGTGTGGCGAACTCTCAAGGGTATTCGCGATAGGCAGCGCCAACACCACATCTCAAAAGCATACGCTGCCCATCAGCAGCTTTCATGGTCCAGCACTTCGAGCCATAGATAAATATAGAGAAAACTAGGGTGCGAACTATGTGGATTTTTCCACATTTCATGATGTTCCGGTCTCTCATCAGGATAATTACAATGTTGGAAAAAAAGGGTTAGCGAGTGTAAATAAAATAAAATAGGCTCTAAATGCCGTAAAAAATTACAACAGATAAAAGCACTTACAATTCGCGTCAATTCTCTTGTCGATAGCTTAGTTGGACTATTACCATTAACTATTCATGGTTTGTTCGATTGTAAGATGTGTATGTATGTATCTAAGTCGTAACTTGAATTTATTGGATTGATAATCCTGTAAATGTAACAAACAACAATAACTACACCAGCTTATATCAGTCCACTGCTGGACCTAGACCTCCCATAATAGTAAGACAGATATTTTCATAATTCCCGCGTGTCGGGAATTGCAGGAAACTGCATATTCAGATATATTAGTTTGACTTGGCAACACTAAGAAGTTTTTATAGGGGAGTGCGTGCTTCAATATTCAACAATAATATGTGCCTGATTTGTTGTGTCTCGTTTCCTCTTTTGTGTAACACTGAAGAGGATACTAGACACAAGTCCCTTTTGGGACAATACATTAGGCATAGATTTTTGTTCGAATTCAAAACAATCACGCATTTTCTTGTACATTAGTCCTAGTAGTTATTCCATTGGCAACAACATGAGCTGAGGGAAAATAAAGAAAGAATAAAGAACTATGACTAAAGCATAGAAGAACCCATAAAATTCATTCATGCTCTGAACATCAACTCATACGACTGATCTCTACTTTCTTATGTCCAATATCATCAGTTAGAAAGGGATGCATACTTCTCTCAATACGACTTCAAATGAGTTCAAAAAGAAAATCTTACCAGGGCGCTCGAATAAAATGCTATGCAGTTTCATAGAAATGCCCTGGTACGAAGTCGCAGCAATTGCATTGAGATAAAATATGCATCCCTTTCTAGCAAATGATATATGGACATAAGAAAGTAGAGATTAGCTGTATGAGTTGACGGTCATAGTGAATTTTAAGACTTCTTTAACTGTGGACTCTGTTGACGGACAAGACAATACAAAATAATTTTATTCTGGAGTACTTTTTAATCTGGTTAAGTGTCATTGATCTATTTGTTTTTATTAGTTAGATTTTGTGAACCTATATTGGCGTAATTTAGTGTTATTTTGTGTTCATAAAGTAAAAAATAAATTAAAGAGCTTCGAGTCGCTTTGTCGAAGTTTTGGGCAGTCGCGGCTAGCGTTTAATTTCTCTATGGTCGCGGCTAAGCGCCGTATGCCACCAGAGGCCTCATTTACTAACTCAGTTGCACACCGAAATGATCGGCACCGGACCTTTATTTGCCAACTTTGACATTTCATCTATCGAAATTCGAAGAACGTCAGTTGTCAATCTGTCAAAGTTTGTACAAACAGGACCGGTGCTTATCATTTTGGTGTGCAACCAAGTTAGTAAATGAGGCCTCAGGAAGTTCGCGGGTACCCGGCCTCAGTCGAAATGTTTAGAATATTTTAGAATCATTGATCATCATTGGTTTCCTATAAAAATGTGTTATTTTGGCAATACTCAAGGGAATAGGAGTTGAGATGCGTACTGAAAGGCTTAAATATCTTCTAAAACAACCCATTCAACTTTTCTAATTAAAAGCTTTTGTAATAAGTCTAAAAGCTACCTACTTCTCAGGACATATACTTACTAGCTTCCACCCACGGCTTCGCTCGCGTGGTTACCGAGTTAAAAAGTAGCCTATGTGTTAGTCCAGATCACAAACGATGTATAAGTATTTCATGTTTCATCGAAATCTGTTTAGCCGATACGTAACACACAATCTCAAACATACAAACACATACTTTCACATTTATAATATTAGTGTGATATAGTTTAGGAGATAGTGCTGGCCATTCCTGGTGACCCCACACTAGGATTCTATCCATCTTTGTAGGTAGCAGAAGCTATGAGTACACCATTTTACGCTTTTAAAAATTTTAAAAGGGCTAACAACGCGCATTTCTTAATCTCTTGATGTTACAGACGCCCATAGGCTACGGGAACCGCTTACCATCAGGAGGACCGTATGCCTGTTTGCTTAGAAGTAAAAAAAGACGTGTGGCACTCGGGGACTGCCGCGATAAAGCTATTGCATAGCATTTTGTATCAACTTATGCAATTATAATTATTTATTTATTTTATTTGTGCAGTATTTCTTTTTCTTTGATATTAATTCAAGTTACACTTTTTGAGCGTGGTGACCGATAAGAAAACATTTTTTTTTCTTTTATTAAATAAAAATACGTCTAGTTGCACGCACACAAACACCGTGTCGAAGACTGCCGAAAAGAAACGACGTTAGACAATGCACGGCCTTCAAGCCACACCTCCGTGCCCGTCGGAGTGGGGAGCGTGAGGTTTTTTTTCGTTACGGAATTTCTGGATTCGGTCCCCGCGCTCAAGGCCCTCGATAGAAGCTATGCAATAGCTTAAAAATTAAACATATTACAAAAAAACGTGTGGCACTCGGGGACTGCCGCGGTAAAGCTATTGCATAGCATTTTGTACAAAATGCTATGCAATGCATGCACGCATACAAACACCGTGTCGAAGACTGCCGAAAAGAAACGACGTTAGACGTTGCGGCCTTCAAGCCACACCTCCGTGCCCGTCGGAGTGGGGAGCGTGAGGTGTTTTTTCGTTACGGAATTTCTGGATTCGGTCCCCGCGCTCAAGGCCCTCGATAGAAGCTATGCAATAGCTTAAAAAAACATGGTACGCGGATTCGGAATCTAATGATCATGCAAACATTTTCCCGTAGCGGGAATCGAACCCGCAACCTCTTGCTTCTCAGCCGTTGCGCCGAAGATCGTAGTTATGTCTTCGCCGTATCAAAAACTTTGTCAATTTAAAATTCAGGAGGCACTCATTCCAAAGTTATCCCGCAGGACTATTAGTACCTATCATAATACACTCTGGCAATTCTCAATAGTCGTTATAAAACTCGTTGCTCCAGACGCTAGGGTTGCGCCTACACTCCGAAATGACTCATACTCCGAATACAAAAACATTAAGCTAATTAACGACCTCACAAATAGTCCATATCACACAAAGCTTATATCAGTCTGCTGCTAGACATAGGCCTCCCCTAATAAAGAGGAGTATGACCATAATCCCCACGCTGGGCATTTGGGTTGGGGACTTGGGGATCGCAGGGTACAGCTTCTCGCACAGCCGACACTGCTGCCCGTTGGCGATCAGGGAATTTGGATGTGCCGATGTTACGCCGCAATCAGCCAGCTGATAGAACCCCGTTTATTAGTTAGCAGGGTGCATCACAGAAAGATAAGGTCGGCTTCCAAAGATGGAGTTTGGGACCTCTTATATCCAACCCATAATGTGATGGCTATATAAAGGCTGCGCTATGCCTAATTCAATTGACCGCTAGGGCCCCGTTTATTATACAACAGGGTGCACCATGGGCAACTGAGGTTAGCTTGGGTTCCAAAGATAGAAGTTAGAACCCTTTAAATCCTTGCGAAGAAGGGAAGTTTTTTGCAATTGTAATTAGTATTTCGCGTGACAGGTTAAACCCACGATCTACACATAAGAAGTTAGGACTTGGCGCTAGGCATCCGCGACATCTACTTACTCCCTCTACTCTCTCCCACTCGTGCATTAATAATTCTAAGAAATTACGTGCAATGATATTTCTTAGAAGCTTGGATCCTTTGATGCTGCGTATTAACTAAGACTCGTGGAAATTTTACTGTGATGTAGATATTCTTAGAAAATATATAAGAACTGAGGTTTGCAGAATATTTTTTAATAAAGCAGTATTTTCATAATATCAAGATGTAGTTTCTAATTGTATTCTTTGAACTGGTATTAAGAGTTGGGTTTTCTGAATAAGTAGTCTTTTACGTTTATTTGTTTAATGTCACTATGATTTAAATGATTGTGACATTGAGTTTATTTTTTTCGTAAAGTAGTTAAAAATTGCCACAGATGATAACATTAACGCTGAACAAGCAAAACATCGACTGATCTTATTTAAGATCAGTCGATTTTATGCTTTTGCCTATTCGATCATCATCCAACATCCACAATCTGCTAAACAAAGGTCTACCCCAAATATTTCCACAAAGAACAGTCTTTTCTTTTATTTCAGCTATCTTGACGATTTCGTCGGTCCATTTGGTGGAGGGGCCTCCTTACACTTCGCTTACAAGTTTGTAATAACCATTCGAGAATCGATTTTGATAAATGTTTTAAATTATAAATAAATTCGAAGCCAGACTCCGCGATTATATATCGAAGTAAGCGCAACACTACAGCAGCAATAATTTAAGTCTCATCCCATCGGGACCGCATTAAGCTAATCAAATTTGAGCTCTGCTCGCTTCTCTCAGTCTTATGCACCATCCACACTCTGCAAGAAAGCGCGCGAGAACACATTACGCTTCTTGTCGGTATGGATGACTTTCACAGTGCGGTGGTATACAAACAAGAAGCCACTTTCACACACCTACATGCGTCCTTGCTTCGAAAGAAAATCAAAAGCAAAACCCTTTCGATTCGGGACAAAAAAAACACCACCTAAGCCGAAAACAGAATAATGCTTCCTTCTTTGTATGAGTTAGTGGCCAACTCAACATAGCTTAACGACTGAAAAAGCCAGGACCAATATCTTGACGTGCCTTCCAAAGCACGGAATCGCTCAAATCTAAATGCCACTAAACGGTCACCCATCCAAGTAGTGACCGGGTGGAGTGTTGCTATACCAAGGTCATCTGTTAAGAATATCAAAGTAAGCCACGGTACGAGCGCTTCAGGCCAATGCAAGAACGAGCGAGAAACCATCCAACCATGTTCTCGCCCGAACTTGCCAAGAGTGTGGATGTGATCAAATGGGCTATTACATCGCTCGCTCAGTGCAATAGCACGTAGAACAGTGCCC
This sequence comes from Horisme vitalbata, assembly GCA_951804965.1. Taxonomy (NCBI): domain Eukaryota; kingdom Metazoa; phylum Arthropoda; class Insecta; order Lepidoptera; family Geometridae; genus Horisme; species Horisme vitalbata. The sequence goes on along the minus strand of OX638095.1, from coordinate 2,209,145 downwards.
TACTAAACGCGCAATTGCTACGTTTTTCAGAAGTAGTTTTGCCAGATCCCAGCACTTTCTATTCCACTGCTGGCTTACTATGATAGAAGCAAAATGAATGTTCTGCTTTTGCTTTTGTCTCTATAGTCCTGGGCTACTAAATGAGTAACGGTGAATTCTTTTAGTATTTAATTTTTCAAACACACACACACAAACACACATAGATTACCTATCTAAAGTAGTAGTCCCATAACATAGGGTTACTGTACCTGAACAAAGTAGTAAGACTTGTGTCATAGGTGCTGTCTACTTTACAGGATGTTCAATTTGAATAGGTTTACCTTTCTGAACTGAAAGGGTGTACCTAGTAATGGATGGCGATCTGGTTTAAATGTGAATGTCTTGAAGTAAAAGCTCAGAAAAGCAGATAAATTAATATGTTTATTCCAAGAATTTTATTTTTAATGATTTCAAATTACCTAGATTTTTCATTGGAAATTGGAGCTGTGCTTTCCCTTAAAAATCCGACAAAGTTTACCATAGATAAAGTGATCTAATTAATGATAAACAAACTGGTGGCACTGCAAGTAGCTCACCCCACCGACACACTCACTTGCATTCACGAATTCACGACGAGCGTTGTACAACGCTGCATAATACGTTCGCGAGACCAGCATTTAGTGACTAAACGCGCAATGGACTCGTAATTGAGAAATGGGATCGTTGCGTCGTTATCACGTGCGAAGTTTCCCTGGGTTCGGCTAATTGCTGAATTCCTTGGATAGAATTTCTAGAAGGTAATTGTCGTGTGGAATATTAAGGAGGTTTTACAGCGTCTCTGTTACTTATCTAGCTTTTTAGCGACATAATTAGTTGATTAGTATTTTAAAAAGTATTTTATCTCTTTTGAACAAAATATTGTTTTTGTTTAAAATCTTACCATTTAGTTGTCCACCGCATTACAGAATGGAACTCTGACAAAAAAAGTTCCCAACACCCGATGACTTCTTAGACCCTGACGAACGTCTTCCACCAGGATCAGACCAACCTTACGCAATCTGGAAATCATTGAACGGATTGCGATCACAAGTGGGAAGATGTAGATACAATATGTATAAGTGGGGAATGCTAGACCCGTCCCATGCGCAATGTGACTGTGGTGCTTCGTCCCAAACTATGTCGAATCTACTGGATTGCCCCACTTGCCCCAGTACCTGTACAAGAGCCGATCTCAATATCGCTTCGGACGCCGCAATAGCGGTGGCAATTTTCTGGTCGAAACAAATAAAAAATCAAAAACAAAACAGTATTATTATTATTTTAGACGTGGTGAAAATGGGACCAAAGACCAATGGGAAAGTATACTTTTTCAATAAAAACAATAATTTTCCAACACGGTCCAGCCGTCTTGAAATAACCGACGATAATACTTTTAAAAAATATTTCGATGAATGTGAAAGTGTGAACCTCCTCTTTTTTGAAGACCATTTTTAAAAATATATAAGCGTTAGCCAGTAGTAAGCACAAAGAAAGCTTCCTTTACTTACCTTATTGGAAAGGGAGTGGAGTTTTAATAAAAACATATTTATGAATTACGAACCAATTTTTTTTAAACATCGCACACAACTGTCTTTGGAAAGCAATTTTAAAATGCATCTCAGTGAAATATGCTTTAACCGACATTGAAATATAACCTATTTATACCAATGCTACTGCAAACCAGCGTTCAGAGCAAAATGAGCCTTATCTATGTACCATAAGATTTTTATTAGAAGATCTTAGCTACGTAACCGCGTACTAGCTTTTATTGTAAAATGAGCCTTTTGTAGCCGACTTAAGATTTTTATTGGGTTAGCTAAATCGCCTCTGAACAAGTCATCAGACTAGACTGAGCTAGGCTAAATAGATTATCTAAGGTAAACCCATTATTCTCTCGCTGAGGAGCTTAGACAACTTTATGCGGGGATAATTAAAATATTTTTAAATGGCGTAGTAACATCGAGATGGTATACTATAGAGCCGTAAACGTGGAAAAAAGTGTCCCGTACCAAAACTCAGCGCACGGTGCCTATTGCGTCGACATTGAGTCTTTTTAAGCTACATAAGGTCTAAATAGGGTCCCTACCCCCATTTTCGGAACCCAAACCAATTTAACCTACACGTGGTGCACCCTGCTAACTAATAAACGGGAGTCTGGCGGCCCGCTGATGCGGCATAGCGCAGCCTAACGCTGGCCCAGCTAAATCTCCTGGCTGGTGGGCAGCAGGGTTGGTTGTACGAGAAGTTCTGCCTACGATCCCCAACCCTGCGCTGGGCATGCCAGCGTAGGGATTATGGGCATATCCCCCATTATTGGAGGAGGCCTATCTGCAGCCTGCATTGGATTGATATAGGCTGGCGTGTGTAGGATTTTTGACAGTTTTCGTTTGGAGACTGTGACTCTATAGAGAACAATCTCAATGCGTAGTGTTTAATTTGTTCTGTGGCAGGCTTCGGTTTTAATAGAAAAGGACAGAAGATAAATGGTCCCTGTCACTCGAGACGGAAGCTGCTTACTAATGTTGTGAAACAAATTAGTTTTGGAACAATATGTTTGGGAATATCTTTGTTGAAGAGTTATCGCGATATATTTTTCAGAATAAATAAAAATTGCTGGATATTTTTTACACCACAGAATAAGGTTGAACTTTGTTTTACTTTCATTTTTATGCTGGACATAATCACAGAGCATCATGTAGCCCCAAACTAAGCAGACCTTGTGTTATGGGAACCACGAACCACATGACTTATATATTTTTATACTTTATTGTGAAAACGACAATCTTGATGCATTTGAGAAGGAATGGTGGGAGACCACCAAAAACAGGGATGTGTGGAAGAGTTTGGGGGAGGCCTTTGCCCAGCAGTGGGACGAAATAGGCTAGTAAAAAAATTGTGAAAACATACATATTATATTATAGAAAACACCCAGACCCGAGACAAATAGTCAAAAACAATTGTCTTGCGGCGGGAATCGAAGCAGTAATTTTCCGCGTTTCTTCCGCCTACAACGCCATAGAGGTTATCAAAATACAACTTAATGACACATTTTTACGACTCATTTGCAAAGTTAAATAAAAAAAATTATGGAACATCAACACATAACATAATATAGCCAAACTAGACAGAGCTTGTTTTATGGAAACGAAACCATTACTGATAAATACTACTTATACAGGTACTTTTTTGTAAATACATAAATAATACACATAAAAACCACCCAGACCCGAGACAAATATTTTCCAATCACACAAAAATTTGTATCGTGGCGTGAATAGAACCCGCAACAAGATTGTCGTAAAGTTAATTGACCGCATTAATATTGTTCCAGGTACAACTCCAAGCTGACGACACTGGCCCTTCCATCCGTGATCTTTGAGCCCAAATTCCGCGGGTCGGTCCGGAACCTGGTGTACTCCGACTTGCCAGGACAGCCGCCCAGGAGGCAGGAGCTTCGACATTCCAGGGATTTGAAGGTACCTTATTTATTATGCTGAATCAAACAAACAATCACAATACAAACAATCTTGCTCTGAAAATACCTACTCATAATACAACATTTTATACAAACTCATTTTCAGTGCTGTTCGGCTTTGGAACACCTTGCCGGTATCTATAAGACTTGCTCCTTCATTGGAATCATTGGGTCTACGTAATGGTATTGTAGGTCTACGTACTCCTGTAGAATCTATACAAGTTAAAAAGGTATTGTAGAGAGTCTACGTAGTGCTAAAGTGGTCTTGTATCACTACGTACTCCTGTAGAGTCTATATAAGCTAAAAAATATTGTAGAGGGTCTACGTAGTACTAAAATCTTGTAGAGGATCTACGTAGTGCTACGAGGATCATGTGATACGACCAGCAGCAAGCTAACCAACTGCAGGCGCAGCTACCGTAGAAGAACCTTATCCGAATGAACCTCAACCTCAACTTGAAGGCCTTGTCGCGAGCGCACAGCCCCTATATTCACCAAAGTCCAATGCCTACGTAGGGCTACGAGGGTCTACGCAGTGAAATGAAGATATTGTAGAGAAGTTATGTAGTTCTACAAAGATCTTGTAGATTTTCTACGTAGTGCCATCTATTAATTACGTGTATTAAAATATAAAACGTATATTCATGTATCAATTTAAATACCAAAAAGGTTTAAAATCATTCCAATCGGAATCGGATTATTGATTTTATTTTAAATAGTTTTGTCACGCGATGATTTAATATTAAAGAGTATCTTGTTAATATTTGATAAGTTATGAGCCATTTTGTTCCATAAAATGAACCAATCATTATCGAGAAAAGTTTTAATTGGAATAATTTAAAAATACCGTAAAATTTCAAGTGTTTACGTGGCAAAATCACAAAAGTGTTTCACTTATTTTTCGAATTACAATCTTGTTTTCCCACAATTTTTCATTCACAATAGAGTGAATTCGCTTGAAACGAGAACAAATACAGGGCTCTGACGCTAGTGGGCGGGCAAGAAACTTATGAATAAATTCAAACTCAAACTCGTTGTATTATGGTAATACTATCTCAAGAAAGCACCAGATAATTTAACTTGAGTTATTGAAAGCAACGCCCACTATCTGATATTAACCTACCATTATTTTGCTTTCCCAAACCCCACAGAATAAACTAAGACGAAGTAATAGTTAACAGTTGTTCTGGAAGTGGTTTTTTGTGACTCGACCGTGGAAGTACTGCCACCATGCCTGATAGATATATATATATATATATATATATATATCAAGTAATAGTAACAAAGGGAGTTCACATATTCCCTACTATATCAGAGAAACTACTGAATCGTAGGTCATATATATATATATATATATATATATATATATATATTAGATATATATATATATATCTGATCTGAATGAACAAGTCCTTATTTCCTACCTACCGATTAATACCTAATCCGAAGCGCTCGTGGCGTGGCTCACTTCGGTGTTCTTAGCTGATCATCTGAGTTAAACAACATTCCGTTCTATTATTGCTTGGGTGGGTCACCGTTTAGTAGCATTTAGATCTGAGCGCTTCCGTGCTTCAAAACAGATTTAGATGTTGGTTCCAGCTTTTGAAATCATTATACCATGTCGGATCGCCTAATAGCCCCGACACTAGATTTAGCTAAGAAGAAGAAGAAGAATTACTGATTTATATTTCCACACATTTAGTCATATTTGATGGGTTGAGATGACTGGAGATGCTATAGACAAAACCTACGCAACATCCCAGTTCATACTAAACAGCTGGTACCTAGCCGCCATATATGTTATGATTACCACTTAACATCTTCTGGGCCAATGCTTCTTTCATTTTTAGGTATCATAAGACACTTTTTCGTCTACATAATATGTACATGTTACTTGAAATAATATACAAACTCACGTAGGTCTCTTTAAAAAAGACTGTAGCGTAGGGTCCAAAAATGGGAGGAGGCCTTTGCTCTAAGATGGGATTGTTCAGGCTGATAACATCAATAACAATAACAGCTTAAGTCTATGTGCACCGCCTCACCGCTTACATATATTGCCAATAAATGATCTTGTATCTTGTATCATGAACCTATCGCAGTCCACAGCTGGATATAGGTCTCTCCCAAGGTTCGCCACTGAACCCGATCCTCGGCTCTTCTCATCTCTTCCAGTTACATTACGCAGATCGTTACTTCATCTAGCCGGGGGTCCGTCCATCCTACGCTATGCTTACCTAAACACTTGTTTGACTAACTACTTGAAATTACCATTGTAGTCTTGACGTTCTATTGGATATAACAGTCTTAATTATTACTCAGTCCCATAGGACGTAAGATGATCAATTTTCAGAAATAATAATACATTTTCAATTTTATAAATAGCCCCTGAATGATCTAAAAATGGAACGAGTCTATATCAATCTTAAAATCAAATTACTTCGACTGAGATCAGAAATTACTTTGGGATTCCCCATTCAAGGCACACAATATGATAATTCAAGGAATTTTCAACGATCTCTCATAAAATCTCGATTGTGCGTTTGCTGACAGTACAGATAAAACGTTCAGTACATACCCACTCTATGACCATTTTTGTAGGCAGTAGTTAGATAGCTTAGATCTTAATGCCACTGTGTTTTCAATCAATTTTTATTTATTTAATGACACATTTAATAATAATATTTTCCACAATTTCACCAATATCACGTGCAGTGTCATAATAATATGCGTCAGAGTACGGTCTGTAAGTACAGTCGTCCAGATTTCAGTTCAGTTTTGTTCTGCTATTGCAATGGTGACTAGTTTGCTTAAACGATCACCAAATAATTATTTCATTCAAGAATACAGTCCAAATTTACTTCTAAAGAGTCTTATTTCTAACAAAAGTTGGTTAAAGCGAGAATAATTTTACACGTCATAAATCGAAAAATATACAAAAATGACAACCATCATTCAAGATGAAAATAATGGTCCGCTGGCCACTTCGAGTCAATGCCGACGTTTGAATTTTGACAGATTTATTATCATAGTTTGCAAATACAGTTCCGATGCTAATCATTTTAGTGGGCAACTGAAATACTGAAAAGGCCCCCTGGGGAGAGTTGTTTACACCGCGATCGCGTATGACATATCTATAAGAGTCCAGATTGACCGATTTATGCGCGAGTTGAGCCGCGCGTAGCAAATCAGATGGACGCACGTCACATCACATTTCGCAAGCCTGATTGGCAACCCTTCTCGCGCGTGGATCACTCCATCTAGACCATGAAATGACTACCAGTCTAACTTACAAGGGAAAGCGCGTTGTGAACAAAAATTTGTGCATTGACTATATAAGGTTCAGTGTTACACAAAAAAGGAAACAAGACAAGATGCCTTTTGGGCATTTTATTGCGAAAAATCAGGCACAGATTTTTCTTAAAAGCACGCGGAGTGCGTATATATAAAACTCCTTGATCAGCGAGGTGTTCGGCTAACTTTCTTGCAAACAGAAATGATTGACACCGATCCTGTTTTAACATACTGTGACAGTTTGTCAATTGACGTTCATTAAATTTCGACGCATGAAATGTCAAAGTTTGTAAAAACAGGATTAGTGTCAATCATTTCTGTTTGCAACAGAGTTAGCCGATCCCCGCTGGACTAGCTATACTCAAACTCAAACTCAAACTCAAAATTCATTTATTCAGTAGGAACTTATAGTACACATTGAAACGTATTTTTTTTTTTAATTTACCACCAATTCGTAACGTGACCAAACATAGAAGAATTGGCAAGGAACTCTGCTTGGCTTATATTTTGTTAACATCATTGTTCTTAATAACTATTACATTGTTTTTGATGGAGTTGGAGGCAGTTTCATCCTAAGCTTTTTTGTCATCTAAATAATAAGATATTTTATAATACGCTTTATTACAGAGATTACATTTAACAACATTTTTGAATTTTTTTACAGATAGATTAATCACGTTATTTGGGATTTTGTTAAAAAATCGTACACACATCCCTTTAAAAGATTGACTAACTTTATGGAGCCTTACAGTAGGAACAGCTAGTTTATCTTTATATCTATTGTTAACATTAAGATAGTCGCTATTTTTCTTGAACATGTTAATATGTTTTCGGACATACATTAAGTTTTCATATATATATTGGCACGGCACTGTCATAACATTTATTTCTTTAAACTTAGTTCTAAGTGATTCTCTGGGGCCCATATTATAAATTGCACGAACAGCCCTTTTCTGCAACACAAATATGGTGTTGATATCTGCAGCATTCCCCCACAACAAAATGCCGTACGACATAATGCTATGGAAGTAGCTGAAATAAACTAGTCTAGCCGTTTCTACGTCAGTAAGTTGACGGATTCTTTTGACTGCGTATGCTGCAGAAATAAGTCTGATGCTAGCTATAATGCTAGCTATATGTTAGAGACACGCAAATGTCGTATTTCGAAATACCATGTATTGAAATTGCTATATATAAGTTTCCGGGAAATTGATGGAATATTCAGAATCAATACCGCACAAAGGTATTTCTGAGTAAAGTCAGTTCAAAATAGGGCATGATCGATATTACTATTGATGGTGTTGCTAGTGTAAACATAGCCAAGTGGAACGAACATTGTAATTATGTTATTATGTATGTTATTATCCTTCAATCAAAAAGTTGTCAATCAATAAATTTTAATGAGGCTCTTTCAATTTATCTATATGAAAATAATCTGTATGAGAAATTATTATTTGAGAACAGGAAATCCACAGGAAAGCTAACTTGCTTGGCAGTGACAGAAAATCGTATTTTTTGTCACTGTTGGTTGGTCTTCTTGTATGAAAAGCTCAATAAATTGTTAGTTAAACTAAAGTTTGACATTCTGCAGTTTTATATTAGGTCCTTACCTATGAAAATGGCGTTTTTCCGCTCTATTTCACTTTGCACATATTTATTTATTTATTGAGAATTTAATAAAATACCATTTTTGAGGAAGTTCATCCGCAAAAAATAAAACTTAAAAACAGTTCATTTGACGTGTTGTCACTTTCAATGCTTAAATTAGTACTATTTTTTGTGTTCTTTTCTAAATTATACTACATACGCATACTTTTCACAATGTTGTCCAATCATACACCCAAAATTTTAGGAGAATAGGGTTAGTAGTTCCAGAAATCAAAAACGTATGTATGGAGAAATCGATTTTATCGAAATTCACCATACAAAACGCCAATTTTATGAAATTGGCGTTTGGTAAGCACCTAATATTTACATAGAGAAGAAGTACATTAAAAAGGATTTTCTGAAATTCAGCCTCAAAAGGGGTATATATCGATAGTTTGCAGCCAGAAAAACCAGAAAAACCTCTGCGAACGAACATGTTAAACATGTTTATTTGGGGTCTAACTTTCATCTTCGGAACTCAAGCCAACCTCACCTGCCGAGGCACCCTGCTAACTTACAAAGCCTAACATCGGCACAACTACATGACCTGACCGCCTACGGGCAGCAGCGTCAGTGGTGCGAGAAGCTGTACCCTACGATCCTCAGCCCGCATGCCCAGCGTGGGGATTACATTGCCTTAACTAGAAACTAGTTGCAACATGGTCGATACGTCGGGAAAATAAAAAAGGTAAAACGCGAGAAAGACCCGTTAAACAATAATAATTATGTTTGATACTCGTGAAAGTTTAAAAAATACTTTTTTGGAATATCAAAAACTATGAGTATACCATGGTACTTCAACACCTAGACTCGGGACAAATATTACTGTACAAATATATCGTACTTACCACATACTTACCACTTATTAGTTGGAGTATTTTTTTTACGATGTTTTAGTTTACTGAATTGAATGATTATCAAGTGGCATGTAGCTGGAATAAGACAGGACGACAGGAGGAGGACAAGGAGAATTGCCTCCAGGCAACCTCGCCAGGACGTCGCAGACGCAATTCTCCTTTACGACAAAAACGACACTATGCTACGTACTATAAGGTTTATATTGTAGTACTTTGACTATCCTCCACCGCTATACGTCCACGCCACGTCATTTCTATATAACGCGCCTTAGCAAATCGACGTGAAATATTTCTTATCATCCGAGTGAAATATCCATATAATCCAAAATAAAGCCAAACAAAATGATCTATCAGGATTAAACTGACAGAATTTCTATAATATTACACAGTGTAAGTTTCATTCCACAGGTTAAGGTCAAAGTCAAAGGTCAATTATACGTTTTAGCCAAATTCATTTGTCTGGCCGCCCCAGATTTAGCTACATGTGTCAAGCTCAATTTAGCATCTATTCCCAAAAGTTTAAGGTTGTAAATGTTATGTTTGACGTGCTCAGTGCTCACCGTGTGAAAGGTTGCATATAAATAACCGCTTCGAGAGTTGTGCGGTTATTTCTGAAGCGGCTTGTAATTGAGTTTGACGGAAGCTGGAATTTAAAAGGTTCGGGATCTGACATTTAGATCGAAAATATCGTTTGACAACTTTACCCGATATTCAGAAATTAATTTTGAATTTTTTTTCAACATGAGGAGGTAGATAATAAATCAATAGTGAAGTCAAATTTCATGAAGCGTTTCACTCGTAAAGTAAATTTAATAAAAATACTAGCTTCCACCCGCGGCTTTGCTCGCGTGGTACTGGGATAAATAGGAAGTAGGATTAAAAATTATAATATTACTCGTGAGCGCCTCGCAACACTCCGCGCAGTCACTACTTGGATGGGTGGCCGTTATTGGCATTTAGATCTGATCTGATCATCTCTGTTGGTCCCGGTTTTTTCAGTCACTAAGCAATGTCGGAGGCCTTCAGGCAGCCTAAAAACTTCGACACCAGAGAATGAAGGAAGGAAGCGCCTCACGACTTCGTTTGCGTAGAGTTTTGTCGTTAAGCTATTATGGACTGAAAAATTGTTTTGAATTCTAAACGGCTTTAATGTTTGTATGTTTTTTTTCACTTGAATATCCGCAAAGATTTCATCTTCAAAATGTACAGACGGTTCTGAACCAATACTTTAATTATGAGATAAAAAATTGGTAATTTCCATTGATTTTGGTGCAGCCTCAACATCATACTGCGCTCGTTTTTCTTGTCTGCTCCCGTATTTTGCATCTCAATCAGCTCTTAAAACCTTAATATAACCGATATTTCCCGTTCCTACCTCGTTAAGAGGATCAACGGACAGCGAAAAATTAAGAGGTACCCGTGTTTTTGTTTTGTTCTTTTCTAGAGTTATTTTATAATTTTTGTAATGCAAATGTTTTTGCCTCGTGAAATGAGGGGTGTTACGGGGTCGTTGAACCAAAGATAAGGGCTGAAATGAAGGAGGGGATTTTGTATTTTTGTTATGATAGCATAAATTAATTAGTGGCTTCAAAATTTACTTGTAAAAGGGATTTTATCATTTTTGGGGTTCCGTAGTATATGCAGGAACATAATATTAAGTAGAAAAAGGCATAGTTTTTGCATGTGTATGGTATACAATATAGTATTTGAGCCAGGTAAATTGACGATATGCGAAAACCAGCTGGTTGCTGGAGAAGCAGGATACGTCGAACTGAGGATATGGCGTGATACCGCTCATTGGCGTAGACCTATGTCCAGCTGTGGCCTTTGCATCTTATCTAGACGGCTTATATAAAGCCAAGTGGTAATTTTTACTCACTAGGGGACGTGTAGAGCCTGGGACATAGAATGACCAGCAGTGGACTGCTATAAACTGAAGACAATGATGATGAAAAAGTATCCATATGTTATAATACTACGATACACATACTTTCCCATACCTTCCTATATTTTAGCATGGAGGCTATGTATATTGTACATACGTTATGTGCTATGATCGTTGGGTATCATTTTATCTATGTTTTTTGGGTTTTATTATCAAACGCCTTCTTCCATCCATTGGGTTTTCAGTTCGCTGGCTGTATAATATCGCAACTGAAAAGGACCTACAGAAAATCTATTATATTAAAAACTTAGTAGTTATAATAAAATGTAGGGTAAGATGCTTCAGACTCAATCTGAAGCATCTTACGCTTTTTATCGATAAAACTGATAATAATGAAGAACTTTCAAAAGTTATTCTTTTCATGTCTATTTTTATTGAGTAGTTTGGTCAAGTGGACGATTTAATTAGAAGTGTTCGAAACAGGACATTATTGTGTACCAATGCAATGATTGTAATGTTATGTTTGTTTTATTATGTGTTCGTTCACATTTCATGAGATACGGCCGCCCGGTGAGCCCGGTAACAAACAGACAGACAGACAGCCAGACAGACAGTGGAGTCTTTGTAACATTTATAATTTACATTTAGTTACAAAAAAAAAATTTAGAAGTTTATCAGTCATGTTTTTCCCAAAACACAAGCTTTGCTTAGTTTGGACCTAATATAGGTGATATTGTGTGATATTCAGCATGATTTTTTTATTTACAGTTATCCGTCTTATCTTGTGTTGTTTTAATACCTCACTCTCTTTTCTTTTTATTGTTTTAAAGCATCACTTCTTTGTACTCCAAGTTTATACGTATCCACGTCGTATGCAGATATTAATGCAAGCTCCGTAAATTGTTTCCAAGACATTTAACTGAGGCTAGACGCAAATCTCAGGGTTCGGTGCGAATATATTTGTAAAAAATTGACGGTGTGGAATGGAAATGGCTTAAGGTGCAGTTAGCAACAAAATTTAAAGTAAAGATACATTTGTCACAAATCATAAAAAATAAACAAAAACAAGTGCTATATACATAATAACACATCGAAAAGTGCTATTATTTTCTAGCTTTTGAGAGACACATATTTTTAAGTTATTTTTAATTTAGATGTAACTTTTTTTTATAAAAATCTAAAATTAATGTGTCCCGTCTTAAGTTTGGCTACGAATAAAACATGATTATATTCTATTATATTTATTATATTCTATTCTATTAAATCTAACAAGTGAAATATTGACACAAAAAGGTTGCCACTTAGCGTATGCTGCAGAAAGATTGAAGCAACTGCAGTGCTAGTTATCAGTGGCAAATGTATTGTTCAAATTTAAATAAATGAGACGAAAATTCATATTATTGACCATTATAAATAGTAAAGAAACCAAACCAAGGCTAGTATCATATTTTTTACACATATTTGAAACCTTTAATAATAACTAGTAGAGCAGTAGTAGAATTCTTTGTAAAGGAAGTACTACCAGCACGACTGTCGTGAAGCAGCATTGCTGTCTTTTGGTCTAAAGGGTGTAGGTGCCGTTGAAATTACAGGTAAATGAGTCTTAACACCTTCATGCTTCAAGGTGATGGACGCAGTTTGTTGTATCGTAGGGGAGAACTTTGTTACAGGTAACATCAGGTGAGCCATGTGCTTTTTCCATCATCAAATAGCACAAAAAAAATAACAGAAATTTGAAAACTTTAGTAAATACCATAGGTGATTGGAATCAACAATTTCCAGATCGAAAGTCGGGCATACACTAGGAAGCTGCGGCTCTTCCGAGAATAAAAACTCTGATTAAGTCTCAATACATTTTTTGTTTGTTTTCTTGTTTTCGAAGTAGTCCACTGGTACTTCCATTACAAAGAGCTCAATAAAATTGACGTTTTCTTTGATCTTCGTAGCTTTGTGGAGTAAAAAGGATTAAAATCGTATTGTACTTGTAAAGGATTTGCTGCAATGTAGCGTCTTATTTGAAACGAGGCCCGGGGGAGAGACATTTTTATTCTTTTTGTTTTTTAAATTGTAGAAGACAAGAATTTATTGGTAAAATTATTTAAAAGGCCAATTTTGTTTAAAGTTTAATCAATTGAATTTTAAAAATTATTTCAAAATTAATTAAGTAGATAACTAGGACATTCATGGCCTTACTTATGAACATCTTTCAAAAGATAAACGATGCTTAAACTATTACTATCTCCTACCGTTGGATAATGACAAACAGTGACAGGGCTAACTTTGAGCATTGATTAACTTTAAGTAGCGTTCATAAGTTAAGTGTAAGTGTATCACGAATTCTTCGTACAATTAAAATTTTACTCTGGCTTGTATTTGGCTTGATATAACCAAGAATGGTTTGTACTACTAGTGACCGCCCCGTGACTTTGTCCGCGTAGAGGTTTCATCTCGCTGCATCCCGAGGCCGTATTTTAGGAAAACCTTTCTTGGTGCACCGCTACATTTTGCTAGGACTATAGTAACAATGGGACACCCCATTGTGAGGGGTTCTTACCCTCTTCTTCGGAACCCGAGCCAACCTCACCTGCCCGCGGTGCACCTTGATAGCTAACAAACGGGGCTCTGGCGGCCGGCTGATTGTTGCATAGCGCAGCTTAACACTGGCAAAGCTAAATTCCCTGGCCGCTGACGGGCAGCAGTGTCAGCGGTGCGAGAAGCTGAAGCCCTGCGATCCCCAACCCGCTTGCCCAATCGACGTGGAAATTATCGACATATTCTCCTTTTTAGAAGGGGGACCTATGTCCAGCAGTGGACTGATTATGCTGGTGTTTGTTGTATAGTAGCAACAGAAATGGTTCTATTCCATTTTCTGTTCAGAAGCTAAAATATTTTATTCGACAGCACAAAAGCCTATTTAGTAAAAAAAATCAGTGCAGCATCAATCATTTGAACCTGCAAGTCACGGCGCTGACAATGCCTGCCATCTAACGAACAGACTTTATAACTTTAATAAGCAAAGGGAAGCTAAATAAAGCTTTAGAGCCTTCACAGATGGGCGATTTAATTGCGCGATTTGGTCACGCGATTGTCATGCGTATCCAATCAGGCTTGCTAAATGTCACGTGGAATGTGACGTGCGTTCTTAAATTATAGCAACCCTGATTGGAAACGCATGTCAATAGCGCGACTCAATTCGCGCATAATACGCCCATCTGGAAAGGCTCTTATTGTACTAATGCAGGAGTTTCAAATAGAAACAGAGTTGGCCAGATGTAGCGAAGTACACGCGAGTTGTGTCGTGCGTAGCCAATCAAACGCACGTCTCATTACACGTCAATTTTTACAAGCCTTATTTTCTATCGCGCGTAGCCAATCAGAATCAAGGAGAATCAATCATTCTGGACAAGCAAGCAACCCGCAAGCAACACCTTGGGAGCTTTTCCAGAGGGATTACTATACTTCCCTCCTTCTTCTATTATTATGTAGAGGACGCGCTTTTAACTTCGTTTGCGTGTTGCGTGTTGTATTTTATTTCACCAGTGAAAAATTCCCCGAATAAAGGTTTCCATTTTTATAAGCGGAATTCCATGTCTTTTCACAACAAATTTTGTTATACCTGTACCTAATCAAAAAAGCTCACTAGATTCCACTGCTGCGTAAAGGGCCTTGCCTCTTTCATAAATACCAGTCTAGGGCTTCTAGATATGAGAGACTAGGCGTCGAGTTTATCATGTGTTATGGGACCTATTTGGTATTATTTTTAAGCCCACTGCTTATCTATCGGTTATTTTTTAGCCCATTGCTACATCAGCATGCGGCACGTACATTATTATTATTGTGTAGCAAGAAAAGTCTTAATGATGTTAGTTTGTTATTGTTTTAGAGCTACGTCTAGCAGCGGACTGTATGATGATGAATATATTTAATTATTATAAAGCCCAGTGAAAACCTTGACATCGATTCCGTTGCAATAACTTCAGCATTTCAAATGTAAAGCCTAGGCCTTGGTGTAAATATAGGTGTTGGAAGGTTAGGTCTCACTGACCCTCGACATTTGAATCATTTCTGCTTATGTAAGCTCAAATTAAGAGTTATGAATGGGCAGATATGGATATTGGCAGATGGGTTTATACCGTCTGTAGGGCGATCACGAATAAACCTGACGTATCGTAGGTGTAACAAAAAAGTTGGCCAATGACAAAGAGTTATTTCGAATCTACGCTTTCTCATTGGACAAAATTGTATGTCTACGATACGAATACTTTTTGACTAGTCTTCGTGATTGATAATCCTCAGATCCCGAGACTAAATACAATACTTTTTTACTGCACTCAATCCTACTATCCAACTATCCTACTAATATTATAAATGCGAAAATTTGTGAGTATAGATAGGGTATCACACATGAACCCTGTCTAAGTGCATAGCAACTGAGATAGTTAGTTCGGTAGACCGAACATTTGTCCCACATGCAATTTATCTAGATAATAAATATCAAGCAAGAAAGTAAGTCTGGGAAGTCCTGTAGTAGGTAGGCATTATGCAGAATTGTTATTTTTTTTATTTTTTTAGAGAATCAAAAAAAGTTTACTTGCTGTCCTTATTATATTTTCAGATATTAGATTTTAAAAGTTCCTAAGATCCTTATCGTAATTTCGTAAAAAAACAGTAAAATTAAACCATTACCTTAGAGAATATGAATTCCTTATGATGTACCGCGGGCGTGTCGTCGTCTCCGATTTATGTCCCCTACGTGATTTGTGTAACGAGCGTCCGTTGGTACCTACCGCTCGGTAATGGTAATGAACCAATTTCTTTATAAACTTTGCCACTTAACGCAGTAAATGTCAATTTTATGATGTCCTTTGTATCGACTGACTGAACGATAATTTAAAGAAGCGTACGTGACGTGGTTTACTTCGGTTTTCTTAGCAGATAATCTAAGTTAAGTATCATTCCACCCGGTAACTACTTGGATGGGTGACCGTTTAGAGTTAATGTGTAAGTATATTATTATTTATCCCGACCGATTTCGGCCACAGCAACTAATTTTCTGCTATAAGCTTCGTTGGTGTGCTCGAATGCGACTAACGTACCCTATTTTAGCTGTAAATGTGCGTTTTTTTTTTTTTATGCCAAAGCTAGCAGACGAACATGCGGGCTACCTGATGGAAGGTAGTCACCGCCGCCCATGGACACCTGCATTACCAGAGGCAATACTGATGCGCTGCCGTCTCTTGAGGTGATGAAATACCCGCCTTTTGAAGGTCCCCATGTTGTAGCTCTGAGGGAAAACCGCCACAGGGAGTTCGTTCCACAACTTACACGTACGTGGCAGGACCGTGTAAGGACCGTGTAAAACGAACAGTTTTCGAGAACCAACCATCCAGGTGGTGCGGATGATATTTGGTTTTGCGGCGTGTGGTGCGATGGTGGAAAGCAGCCGCGGGTACCAGATTGAACAACTCTTCAGAACACTCTCCATTATACAGACGATAGAGCACACACAGAGATCCAACGTCTCTCCGCAGACCTAATGGCTCTAGATCGTCTGTGAGCTTAGGATCGTTGACAATACGAGATGCCCTGCGTTGTATCCGGTCAAGTGGAAGGAGTTGGTATTGGGGCGCTCCAGCCCAGAGATGAGAGCAGTACTCCACGTGGGGACGGACTTGAGCTTTAAAAAGCAGAAGCTAAGCGTTTGCAGATATTGCACGTAAGGGTACCATTTTCATAGCGGAAAACTATGTAGCAAGGTGGTTTATTTTTAAGTTAGTCGCGTTTTTGATCAAGGTCGCGCTTTCTGACATCTTCAAATGCCCAAACCTTCTGCTGGACTAATCTCCTGCACTACGCAAGAGCGTTTATCAGCCAACGTTTTCCAACGAAAGGATTCTATAATGCATCTTTTCAGATGTCTTTTGTGAACGTCTTATCCCTTAAAATTTACCACCGGGTTTGCGTTTGCCTTTCTGGTGTTCAGAGAAGAACACACTACACTACACACTACACTAGGTACTAGGGGTAGAAGAGTCCAAACATACTAGTCGGCAAATCTTACAATATCTTACTAGCGTTAATACCTACTACATGTCAAAATATTCGTGCTTCTGTCTCTGAGTGTTTCCGTGTTTTTTGCATTGCCATTATTATGTACGATTACGACTGATATGATGAAATAATAGATAGGTAAAGGCAAACTCGGACAGACCATCCAAAAGCGTACCGAAAATGTCAAAACACGTTTGTGAAATGTAAACATGTACGAATATGTTTGTTCCTTTTTCACACCAAAACTACGAAGCTAATTGAAAATATTTTTTTTCGAGAGTTCGAGATATATTTAATGTCTGTTAAATAGGTTACTGTAGGTAGAAGTGGTACATTTGAAAAGCGAGTTTTGGTGTCTCCACAATTTATGTCTCGTCCGTGGGACTGTCCCGCGGGTGAATGTCACTTTTCAGAATATTCCCGCTTTAGTTGAAGGTTTTCACGGTCCGAGTAATGGAAATTGGATTGGGAGTTGAATGGAATTTATTTTTTGAGGACGGTTTGATAGTTTTTATTCTAATATTGAAAGGTTTTACTTTTCTAGTGTTTTATTTAGATTCGATCTAAAAAAATGTGTTTTCTGTATATTTCGCGAAATAGTTATTAGAGTATCGTGTTTATTTGTTTTGATCAAAAAATCCAGTCAATATTATTTTGTTTCGTTCGTTTTTTGTTTGAACTAGAAATGTTTTCAAAATATTCAAAGCTGTTTTTTAGCAGCACAAACGATGTATGTATTTTACAAAATCTAACCAATATCTTTGAATATTCTGAAAACATTTTGTGTCTTTACTGAAAACCAAGCTCAACTGTTTTCGTCTAAAACTAATCTTAAATTGCTTATTGAGGTTGGTGAGCAATATTTAGTATCTAATTTCGCAATTATTTTTCTCTGATAAGTTCAACAAAATACAGAACGCATGTGAAATACAAATCAGTGAAAAATATCCCGTCACGGAACAAATACCTACAGATCTTACAAAAATTTGTGTTACAGCAGGAATCGAACCCTCAACTCAGCCAGTTCTTTACCCCTTGTACTCACGCTCGTTATATGTTCATCGTACAAGCTTAATACTTGCCGTTTACGCTGATAAAAACTAGCTCAAAATAGCTTCATCGTAACTATTATAAGGTAAGGTAGAACGTTCGTACATGGCACATCATTAGGAACCCATTACATACGATGCACTCGATGGCTGTAATCTGCTTCACTGTGTCCCGCGGCACAACGTGATGTGCAAACGCATTAGTGGAACTTTCCTGTGGCACTTTTATTATTATGGCAGGTCTGTAATGTGTTCGTAGTCATTTCTTGTTCCTCGTTCATTCGATGCTTCTTGCAACTAGCGAGTCATAACTAGCTCATCATCATCAGTCAATAACAGTCCATTGCTGGACATTAAAAAAAAGAGCTTTATTGCCTTACACTTCATAATTAACAGTTAAAAGTTACTTCAAAATAATTATCACACCTAAGATAAAAGTTTACTAACTAGAAAAAAAAAAAAATATGATGCAGATATGTAGGACAAAATTTTGTCCGTGTAAGGATGGTCCTGTGGCGATGAAAGCCTCAGCTTTCAGGTACCTTTATCTATTGCCTTTATTGGCCAAAGATTTCCCGCGACTTTTTTAAATCTTCGTTCCACCGACGAAAACTAGGCAGACCAACAAAAATCACCTAGTTTTCGTTTCTTCCCGTGTCGTGGCTATGTGCGCCCACCTGTTCAGGTTTTTGTCTCTGAAGGTGTCCAGCCCATTTCCATTTCAGCACTAAAACTGGATTGCTGGACATAGGGCTCTCCTAATGAGCGCCATTGTTTCCTGTTCTCATGCATAGCTCATGTTGGTGGACAACTCTGGTCTTCCTAAGTTTTAAGGTTGCCTGTACATACCTACTTGAAACCAGTTGAAAAAAGTAGACAGTTGCTTACATATTACGCGCCTAAGTTGATTTATGCACAGATCCTAAGGTGTGTGTGGTTGCTAAGTAGACTGGCCTTAGACTAGACTGGTGGTGCAAAACATAGAGGGCCATGAAAAAAGTATTTTCCAAATCGGTTCATAAATGACAGAGTTATGAGATTACAAATATAAAGAAGCCACCCCTTTTTTGAAGTCAGTTAAAATATTAGAGAAATTCACGTTGTTAATCTACTTCATAGCTTTTTAATCTCAACTTTGCGGTGATTTTTCGCTGAAAAGCAAACGGTGCTTTTGCGAGGGGAAACTTACTAATGCTTTCTAACTTCCCCGAAAGGGGAGGTTTTATGGAAGCTCTGATAATAGTGGCGTTATCATGCTTTTATGGCGTTTTAATACTTCAACGTACCCCAAATATTATCCGCGTGATGAATCGGACTTTATTTCATAAGGTACAAAGCTGAAATTAGTAAAGCTGATTCGTAAAATATTAAGGGGTTGATGCTACTGATAATATTAGATGTTTTTGGTTCGAGGCATTTCAATTACGGTTGTAGATAGAAATAGGTGAGAGGTGTTGAAACAAACACAAACATTACATGCAATAGCTTACAATTTATGCTAAACTAGCTATCGCCCACGGCTTCGCTCGCGTGTTACCTGGTAAAAAAGTAGCCTATATTATGTTATTACAGGTCTAGAACTTCCTATTCAGTCGTTTATTCTTGACAGAGTGTGTTTTAGAAGTAGTAGAGTTCTTTGTGGAGGGCTCGTCCAGGGAAGTACTCCCACCATGCCTGTTTCTGCCGTGAATTGCTGTGTTTCGGTTTGAAGGTTGTGGGTGCCGGTGAAATAACGGGTACAAGAGGCTTATCAACTTCATGCCTCCAGTTGATGGACGCAGGGTGTTGCATCGTAGAGCATGTACCGAAAAAAATGTGATCTACGATGCAATGCTTTGTGATAGGTAAAAAAATGTGGTCGTGGTTATGCTGATGGTGTATATATTGGGGTCGTCGTCTTCGGTTTTCTTTCAGAAGGATGTAGCTCTATCAATGCATCTCCATTTGTGTCGGTTAATAGCGAGATCATTGCACCAAAGTTTTCCCACTAGCTAATACGAAGAAGGAAAGAACTGGGTGATATACGCGGTGTGCGACACCGATTATTCATTTCGATTTTACTCGACAAAAAAATACATTTCGCCCGCTCCACAAAAAAATACAAATTCTGGAAAAACCGCATAAAGATGGCAAAGATAGGGAAATCTCGTTTATTTTCCATCTCATTTTACTGTCTGCTAATCCAGCAGTTTATGCCCAGCAGGTAGTAAAAAGACTTAATATCAGAACGTTAAAATAACGCCGTTTTGATATAAAACCGCTCGCTCGTCGTTAACTGTCATATGCGATGGTAAAATGAATTATTCCTATTATTTAGACGGGATTAAACATGATAACATATTCTACTAATATTAAACAAGCTATTTTTTTGTTGTTGTTGTGACATGTTTGTTCACCCCTGCACGTCAAAACTACGGATGAGCGAACGGATTGAACTCAAATTTTGCTCTTTTTGTTGATTGAAATAACATACACCTTTTTATCCGGGTACCAAATGAGTGAAACCGGGGAGTATGAAAGCTAGTTTGAAAAAAAAAGGAAGGAATTAGTTCTAAATTATCAATTATCAATGGTGGGCCATTTGCTTTTTCTATCTTCAAGTACCATAAAAAAGCTCTTATTAAAGTTGTTAAATATGTATTACACAATTTAGCAATCAAATATTCAAAACATAATAAACGTATGTAGTTTATGTAAAAAGTCAGGCATGTACCGCAGATAATCTTTCACTTGCATGATTAATATAAAGGTACACACGATCTTTACGTTACGGCGTACTTCGCACGAACCCAAGGGAAAGGGCTTGGCAAGACTAACTAGCAACTGGACTATACTATTTACTCGACTCATCAAAATTTTGCCATTTTTGTCATCTCACCATAGTCAATTATAATGTTCATCACTAGACGACCCGCGCGCAAATACTATTTGCGAAGTTTTTTGTTGGGGTGTAATGGGTTTCAACCTCCATCTCTGGAACCCAAGCCACCCTCACCTGCTGATGGAGCTCTGGCAACCGGCTGATTGTGGCATAGCGCAGCCTAACACCAGCACAGCACAGCTAAATCGCCACCGTCTGGCAGCAGCGTCGGTGGTGCGGGAAGCCTTGCCCTGCAATCCCCAACCAACATGACCAGCGTGGGGATTATGTAATATGGGATTCTTTTAGGGAAGCCTATGCCCAGCAATGAACTGTATAGACTGGGGGTGTTGTTGTTGTTGTTGATGTAGTTTCTTTTTTATCGTCAAAAACATTGACATTGACCTCTGTTGTGTATAGTTGGGGAAACTTTGGAGAGGTTAAGCCAATGTTTTAAGTTTTATAAAAATGTATGTTGTAATTTTTGCGTGATCCTCAAAAAATATTTTATAGCGGTATTTTACAGATTTTAATGAGTAAAAAAAATATTAAAGAGCCTACGCGAGATTTGTAAGCTAGCTTCTATAAAAAATGCAGACGACGGGTGCTTTAGCTTATAATTTTCGTCTGCAAATTCTTGCAATTTAAATATTAATAAAGTGGTATTAATGAAAAAAAAAAAACGAAATAAGGGAAAGCCAAAATCTATCAGCTGATTAATTTGGTTTGTGGATGACGA
Organism: Horisme vitalbata; assembly: GCA_951804965.1. Taxonomy (NCBI): domain Eukaryota; kingdom Metazoa; phylum Arthropoda; class Insecta; order Lepidoptera; family Geometridae; genus Horisme; species Horisme vitalbata. Next base: position 2,187,270 of record OX638095.1, on the reverse strand, counting down.
TGTCTTAGTAATGCGGTGCACTCTGTCCACAAAGTGAGTACCTCATTTTGTGTTCGTGATGAATGAACGTTATTTTAGTCCACAGAGTAGTATGCTCGTGGTTTTAGCACCAATTTCTTGCGTTGGCTGCCATTGTAGGGAGTATTAAGCTCTTAGCTTTCGTCTGATTAAACCCCTTCAGTATCAGTCCTTTTAGTATTAGCCCGGTCTATATTAGCCCGGGGTTATTACGGCTAGCTAAGGGTATTACCGCCGGTGAAACCTTATAACTTACAAAGAATGTTGACTCTTCGTATTACAAAGAATGCTCACGTGAAAGTTTAACGACTTCTTTAGAACGAGTAGTAGTGACAAGAGCGTCGTGGGTTCGAATAGAGCGCAGGACAAATAATAAATAATAAATAATTATACTTGGACACTATCACATAGCATCATGTAGCCCCAAACTAAGCAGAGCTTGTATTATGGGAACCACATCACTGATAAACTACATTGATACATTTTTTTTTGTAAACACATACTTAATATACATAGAAAACACCCAGACCCGTTTCAAATATTAAACACATTTGTCTCCCGGAGGGAATTGAATTCGCAACCTTTTGCGTCTCAGGCGAAGCTTCACCCACAGCGCCACACAGGTCGTCAATAATGTTATGTAATTGGCCGATAATATACATGTTTTTTCTGTGTATTATGCATTTAGTTGTCTGTGTACTAAGCTGCAAGTTTTCCTAAAATTAGTAAAATAAATGTTTCAATGTTTATTGTTCCGGACCTGTAAGATGTGTAATAGAGTTATTATCTGAATAATGTACATCGATGTATCATTTGTTTTTTTTTGTAAAATAGACCAAAAAGATTATCAAACTATGAAACGATTATAAAAATCGTAAAAAATACCATTTTATACCTATTAAAATGTACCTACCACAACAAAACGTATAGAATCATAAACGTCACTGGTAAATTCATTAAATAAAATCCCCGAATACCTAGGTTTGAAAAATACAGGCATATTTAGCGACACATCGATCGCTCTCAAAATAGAGCGAAATTCAATTTAATAATTAATTTTCTCCATTACCTGCAGCATATGGCATCGCGTTCAAGCCACAGTGAATGTAATACGGTAGTGCATATTCTGATTGGTTGAGTTAACATAACAATTATCATAGTTTATCATCAGTCTTAAATTATTATAAACTTTTTCATATTTTGTTAATATTCTTCACATATTTGTATTTAATTCGTAGAAGCATCTCTATGTTTGAAAATACTGCGGACACGGTCTACCAATATACATTGTGCATGAGAGACTCAGCCTATAAGTATCCGAAATCCAAAATTAATGTTTTTTGAAGTCTGTGCAGTTTTTTAAAAATGTTTTCGTTAAATCATAGGGTGATAAATATCTGCCTTATGTTATATACACTATTATGAGAGAATGTAAGTGAAAAACTTTATGATGAAATTTGAAAAGGCGTTTATTACGCATTTTTATGAGTAAGCGTTTAAATACGCATAAGTTCGACTTAAAACCTTATGACTTACAACGTGTTCTGTGTCCATAATTGTCTTTCTTCATATAATTCCACTGTGGTACCACTCGAGGCACGTCATGGCTGATGGAGGGCGCTGGGTGTCGCGCGGCTAATTGCTTTATTGCTCTTGCATGTCGTACTTGCACATCTGTATGTGTGTTTATATTGTTAATTTTAACGTTACCTTACCAGTAGATATGCAAAAAAAAATATTTAAGTGAAGACTAGATTTATCTTGCTGGTGCAAAAAAAACTAATTGAACTTCTCGTAACATAGCTTGCTTAGTTGCTATTCTATTATTAATTTTATGCAATTCTTGCCTTTAATAGGCTACGGTCGTGTTCTCATTGATTCAAATATGACTGAAAGAAAAAGATTAAAGTCTTTCTACGACGTATTTTCACCTATATATCTTCGCATTGCTATATCGTGACGCAAAAAGTCCAATGCCTTATAAGATTCTTGGCACAGTTAGAAACAAGATTCTTTTCCGATGCAACCTCCTTAGTTCTCTGTAATTGTGCGGCCATCTTGTGACGTCACCGCAACATGCCGACACTGAAAAGAGCGGGAAAACCTCGTATGTTACACGTCCCTGTCTTGTCATTACTCAAGATTCAAGAAGTCCTTTTCATGCAAGGAGTTTTTAACATGAGAGAGCGTGCTTTTAAGAAAAAGTGCCTGAATTTTTCCTAAAAATGCCAAAATGAATCTCGATCCAAAATGAGGGAGAATACCTAGAATAGCCACAGGTTTTTGTTCAAAACGCGCATTCCCTTGTATGTTAGTACTAGAATAGCTTCTAGTCCATATTTTCATGCCACTAGATATTTCTTCGTCAAACGGTAAAGTGCCTTTTTTATAAATGTCAAAAAAGTTTAATGAGTAAGGATAAAATTCACATATGTGTGATGAGTTTTTTAATTAAAACTTTTCTGATGTTTCTGTCCTGTGGTTTTCTTTGTGAGTTGCAACTTAAATGGAAATTATTTTAAAGTGAGCTTGGTTATACAAAGCTGAAGGTTATTTCTAAGGTTTTTGACTGTATATATCCTGTGTTATCCTAGCAGAGGATAGGTTCAAAGGTTCAATTAGTCAGAAACAATAAGAAAGAAAAAAAATTAAAGGTAGAATTTTATTGACAACTACCCTACTCTATGTCGATAACTTCACCAATGAACGAGCGAGTAGCCATTAAAAATAATACACTATCCAATATTGGTATTGTCGATAAAGCTGATTGGCCAACCGCGTTAGGTCAAACAGTGCCAATCAGCACCCCTATTTATAACACCAAGTGCAGTTGATGGAAAAATAATAAACAAGACGACCTCGTTGGCACAAGAACCGATCAGCCGGCTGAGACAACAGAGGTTGTAGGTTCGATTCCCGATGTGAGACGAATGTTTGCATGATCAAGATGAAGGTGGGCATTCGCATACTGTGCCACATCAAATACTATTACTTCTACTCATATATATATATATTCTGCTCGCAGCTTCGCTCGCGTTGTATCCCGATAAAAGGTAGCTTAAATGCTATGTCAGGTCACAAACTGTGTAATTATATTCTAACCGCCATATTCATAACAGTTCTATAAACCTTAGATAGCCAAAATTGCATTAAACATCATGTCACCCCATTGAGATATACTACTACTGTAGAGTTTCAGTCTTCAATGAAAACTGTCAAAAATCGTCCAAGCGTATTTGACATAAAAAACTTCAAAATGCCAAAGGAGAATGCCGTCTGATGCATGGCGCTCGGTACCAAGACTAAAGTGAGTGCGTCAAAAAAATATCCAAAGGGTTTTAGTCGATTCTACTATCAAAATAATTAAAAATGAGGGTTATTGCCATAGTAACACTTTACATCAATGTTTATTGCCATAGCAACGTATATATCATTGGTTATTGTAGTCTAATGGCGGCGTGCAACGGAAACCAAATCAACAAAATATTTTTTTACTTGATTATTAATCCCGTCGGTGTTTAAAACTAAAGATGTTAATGTCATTTATAAAATATAATAAATTTTATGGGATACGTTTGGTTTTGACGCAATTGGTACGGGTTCTTGGCATTCTCCTTTAAACTAATTTAGACCTTATGTTGCTTGAAAAGTGTAAAAGTCGGCGCTATTGTCAGCGTGCGCCGAGTTTTGGTGCAGACACATTTTCACGTTGGTGGCTCTAGAGTATAAATATCTCGATATGTCAACCCCTTTTCATTCCGTTGTATACTGATAACTGTTTATTAATTAAGGGTTTAGTTTTATCGTTATTCATTCAGCCGTTACAGAGTTGAGTGTGACTATATGTGGTACAAACAACTAACACACATACTAACACAGAAACTTTCATGATTATAATTTGGGGTGTTTGAAGTAAATAAATAATTGTTGAATGTAGATATACTGAAATATATTCCATTCAAAATATCCCCAAACATGTAGCAAATCAAAGGTATTTAACAAATGAGCTTACCTTTTGAAATCAAAAGAACATAATCCTGTTTCTCGTTTCGAATAATGTTGCCAGAATTATGCCAGTGTTGCCAGGGGAGTTATTGTTTTGCGATAAAATTCAGGACAAATTAATGAAACGAGCAGCCAATTTGCAAAGGGCTTTAGTGGGAGTACGTGGGTGGATTGTACAGGCAAACTATATACCACTCGAGAATTTTCAAATTGCTTTAATTCTGAAGAGGATAAACTTCTGATGAAAGTTATTTAGGTTAATGTTTTATTCCTGAACTGTTCTTGTTTATATTATGAATGCCTTGTTTAATATAAATATTTTAACCTTTGATGTTATTATGATAAATCACAAGTTTTTAAAATTAGTTATTGAAACAGACGCTTGGTGGTTTGTTTGTTTGTTTTTTTATTGAAATAAATTATCGATATTTTTAGTTTTGTGAAAAAGAACCAGCAACAAAAACTGTCTTACACATTTTGCTGATTGAAAAACTCAATCACGAACGGAATTCAAACCAGCATCATTGGATCGAAAGTCGAGGTATAACCACGGCTGTACCTACAACATCGACTTCAATATCTCATGACGTAACATCTTTAACGACATAGCTTTAACGTAACTATATCTCCTGTGACGTCACAAGAAGATGTCCCGGGCTGCCAACACCCTCGTGCGCCCACACACGCCCACACATTGTCACAAAAAGGTTCAATTTCATAGAACATTATTGCAAAAAAAGGTTGCAATGTCATTTTTATGTCTCCTTAATGAAAAAGATGAGGTATTATATGAATGAGGATAAGATATTGTACAAAAATGTGTGCCTTATGTATTCTCCCATAAGGGGGTTGAGTCTGTTTCAACTTTACACAAAACGAGACACAGCCATTTTTGGGCATTTGGGCATCTTTGGGCATTTTTATTGAAAAAAATCAGGCACAGATTTTTGGATCAAAGCGCGCACTTATTTTAAAAACTCCTTGAATAAAGTTGACTGCCTTACTGACTGAAAACTGATCAACACCTAAACCGTCAGTTCTAGTGACATGATTTGAAGGGTATGTTTCTTGGATAGAGTAGGTGTGTGGGTGAAATTCAGACCCTCAAAGGGCGCAAAGAAAAAAATCTATACGAAGAAAAAACATGGGGGAAAAAATTAAACTGTCTTAATTAGATAAGGACAAAAACTTCACTCTATTCAAGATTTTTTAATTATTTATTTAGATTTTTTAGCAGTAATATATTTTTTTGTAAAGGGTTCAATCCGGGGATGTACTACCATCATGCCTATTTATGCCGTAAAGCAGCATTGCTTTGTTTCAGTTTGAAGGGCGTGGGTGCCGGTGAAATTACAGGCACAAGAGGCTTAACACCTTTATGCCTTAAGTTGATGGACGCAGGGTCAGGCAGCACCGGTCCAAAAATCCCTGACCAACGAACCAATACTTTGTTATAGGTAATGGTTACCACATAACATCAAGTGGGCCATGTGCTAGTTCCATCAATAGGTATCATATAAAAAGATTAAAAGAAAAAATATTATGTTTTTCTTTGAACATTTTCTCATTTACCGGAAACAAACTTTTCGTCTTATATAACTACATATTTGCAATCTGAGTTATCGAGGTCGTGTTATAAATGCGTTCGTGTTTAACCTAATTAACATGTTAAAAATATTTTACTTCCAAAGAAATCAGGCACTTATGCATATTTTAGTTGCAAGAGGAAACCAGTTAAAATTCATGATTTATAACGTAGTTTGAAATTAATACGACGTACATAAAATGAATAGGTACAATCGCGTAAAACGTTGCAGAAATAACATTGACAATAATTAATTAAGTTTTTTAAACTTAGAAAACAAATCCGATATTTAAAGTCACTTTTGTTAATATATAGTAATATTAGTATCATAATAATATAATTATTTTAAAATTCAGACAGACTAATTAAGTTATAAGAAAGGATTATGCAGGTAGAAAATATTTCATACTTTTTATACCTAAGTTCATATTGTACGGGGTTCATGTTTCAGACCTAACTAATTTTAAGATCATAATTTACCACATGAAACATTAAACAATATGACTATGATTATAATTTCTAAAAAAAATTAAAAATCTCGAAGTTATTTTCTTCTAGAAGCATAATTTATTTATGAAAATACAAGCTGCCGCCCACGGCTTCGCTCTCGTGATACTGGGATAAAAAGTAGCCTTAATGTTAATCCAAGTTACAAACTGTGTATATTCCAAGTTTCAAATCTGTTTAGTAGTTTTTGAGTGAAAGAGTAACAAACATTCATCCATTCGTCTATCCATAAATTTACACGTAGTAGGAAGTAGGATTTAACACGTGAATATCGCCAAATATAGTTGCAATATTAATAATACCGAAAGGTTTGAGATGACGGTATAATGCTGGGCAAGACCATGTAACCATGTCCCGGATTAGGGCCATACGCTGTAGTCAGCGTCCTGGTCAGTGAATAAAATTTACCACTTGACATCTAGATGCAAGGTTTATTGTAGCTGGATAACTTTTTTACCACTTAACTTCAAAAAAATTGGAATTTATGATAACAAACAAGAATGCCTGTAAATTAAATATTCATGAGTGGAAAAGATAAAGACTATGTTAAACTGTTTGGATTTGAAAATTTGACAAGCACTTTGTCATACTATTTGTGGCCGTTGATTACAACTAAACTTAACTAGTTCATCACTTAAGCGCATGTGCGAACAATAAATTGTCAATCCAAAAGTTGTTTAATTTTTGAGATCCCCCAGGTCATCTACTTGTAATATATTAAATCTATGCTCAATTTATCAGAAGATAAGAAAAATAATAGGAATTTGTGAAAATTAACGTTAAAACTTGGGATTAGTGGAATGATGCATTAACATTTACTAAGTTATTTTAGTTTCTAATAATACCTTACGTGTTGCGAGAGCTTTTAAGGCTTTTAAGGAAGCACGAAGCGTAAAGTAGCATAATTATTGATTCAGCATTTTTACTTTAGCATTTACGTGTGAAAATTGGGAAGTTTTATGTATTGTAAACACATAAAACGATGAACGAGTGTTTGCACAAACATCTGAATCATTTTTAGTGTCTAAAGACACTATAGCTGAAATTACGCGACGTAAGTTAGGCATGATTTGATTACGCCTACAATGGTATTTGAATTACAGATGACAAATTATGCTGAAATTACGTTCCGTTTTGGTATACATCCGAACTTGTCAAAATCAGCTGAACTTACGTCGCGTAATTTTCGGCATAGTGTGTTTAGACGCTTAAATTGTATTTGATGCGTTCAACAAATCGTCGATTTTTCTCAATTTTCATAGAAAGAAAGATAAAAAAATCATTTATTTAGACTTCCTTACAACTTACATCAACTTACACTCAAGTGTAATCTGAGAAATGTACTTAGTGATTTTTCATCAGTTTCTGAATTGGTAACATTTGAGGACCACACTGAAAATAATTTTCAAAATCGGCCCACAAGTTCATAGATTAATGGGTCAGTCAAACATAGAACCATCTCTTTTTTTGAAATTGGTTAGAAATATATTGTACTTGGGTCGTATGATTTTATAAAGCGAATGCTTTTTATTAATAACAGTTTTAAACAAACACTAAAATAGCAGTAGGGAAAATTAGTTTTTGGTTCGAGAAATAAAATGCAACCGTAAAAATGTTAACAGTTTCAAGTTAGATGGATTTTAATTTGTACTGAAGTTAATTTGAAAACTAATTTCAGGCTGCGCAGTTCAACAAATTATAGCAATTTTACTTTATAAATAAACATTGCCAGAATTTGTTGATGAAACTTCATTTGATTTGAAAACATCACAGCACATGTTTTTAAATGCGTTTAAAAAAATCTTTGTATTTGACAAGTACTCGTATTAAAAGGAAAAAGAGAAAATAATGATAATTATTTCCATTGCTTCACTACTGCTATACATTCGGCTCCGCTCGAATCGCACAGGCATATATTATCGCGCCATCGACGCTGATGACCGCTGGCAGTCAAGAAATTTAACAGTACCTGTGTTAGGCTACACTAATCTTCAGTCAGACGGTTTTTTCATAATCTGGATCACCACGACCTCGTGAGATAGTCTTGGGTTCCTAAGATAAAGTTGGAACACCTTGCAACCCTAACTCTAACCACCCATTCAAACAAGCGTGAATTATTACAGTATGTCAAATACCCTCGAGAGCAATGAATCCGGGTCACTCAAAGAATCCAAAAAATCTCGGAAAGTAAGAATGCTAGGTTAATGCAATAAATTGTATTTAATAGACAATTTAATACTCCTTAAATGAAAGTATTAAAACTTCTTAGTTATTGTAAAGTTATATCATAAAAAAATCAAATTTGAAAAGGGAACACTGTCGAAGATGGAACTACGAAATTACAGGATTTGTTTTTGCTTTTGTTTGTAATCTGTCATTTATGTTGGTACATAAACCAGGTTGATAGTGCTCAATATTCATTATTCAAGCTGAAATCATGTCGCTTACACTTGAAGAATGCACCAGAATACTTACATTGGTGGAAACCGGCCGGAGTCAGCGCGATACAGCCAGGACTGTCGGTGTGTCGCTGTCAACAGTACAAAGAGTTCTCCGACGTTACGAAGAAACTGGTTCTAACCTACGCAGACCAGGAACGGGCAGAACTAGGTGTACCACAGCACGAGAAGACCGATACTTGGTGAACACCATGCTTCGAAATCGCTTTCTCACAGGAACTGAACTCACAAATCAGTTTCGACGCCTCGGAGGAAGTAACCCAAGTGCATGGACAGTAAGACGTCGGCTTGCTGAATCTAACTTAAAACCCCTTAGACCTGCAAACGGCCCTAAACTGGAGCGTGGCCATCGTATTTCAAGACTAAGATATGCCCAGAACCACGTAAATTGGAGTATTGAAGATTGGTCGAAAGTTATGTTCTCCGACGAATCAAAATTTATGCTCTACAAGCACGATGGAAGACACAGAGTGTATAGAAGACCAGGGGAAAGATTCAAGCAAGCATGCATCGAAGAAAAAGTAGCCTACGGTGGTGGGTCTGTACTTGTGTGGGCCGGAATTTCCTCTGAAAGTCGCACAGAGCTGGTGATCATAGAAAACGGCTCTTTAACTAGCGTAAGATATGTGGAAGAAATCCTCAACGAACACGTTGGTCCATTTATGGTCAATTTGGGTGAGGATGCTATATTTATGCATGACAATGCCCGACCTCATACAGGTAGGATTGTGAATGACTACCTTCAAGAGATGAACATTACTTGTATGGAGTGGCCAGCGCGCAGCCCGGATATCAACCCGATCGAGCATGCTTGGGACGTGCTAGGGAGATGCGTAAAACAACGAAACCCTCCCCCAATCACGCTTCCTGAGCTCAAAATTGCTCTCACAGAGGAATGGGAGAATATTCCCCAAAATCGTATAAGGAACTTGGTGTACAGCATGCCAAACCGCGTAAACGCAGTAATGGAAGCACGAGGAGGTAATACGAAGTATTGAAATTCAAGAAAATCGTCATAAAGTTCAAAAATTTCATGTTTCCTATTTTTGTTTTAAGGAGAGATCAGCAGTTTTTTTTCTTTATGTAATTTTGTGTAAATAAAATGTATGGTGACTCATATTTTTTTAACTTTCATTTAAGGAGTATTAAATTGTCTATTAAATACAATTTATTGCATTAACCTAGCATTCTTACTTTGTTTTCTTAGTTTTTGGAATAAGTTATGCCACGATGTTTTGCAAGTGTGTTATATCATTTTAATACAAATATTATTATACAAAAAGGAAGCAATATATAGATCATCTTAGGCCAGCGATCCTCAACTATTTTTTGTAATACATAATAGTAGATTGTTTTACAAGGGACTAAACCATCCCATTATATACGAGGTTGTTATACTCCCGAGCTTAGCGAGGGAGGATGACAAGACCGAGTTATAATGGGTGGTTTTGGCCCGAGTAAAACACTCTACTTTTCACTTCGATTGCGAGAAAATAAAACAATTCCAAATTAGTCAATTTTCAGAAATTTTATTAAAAATTAAATGTGCAGTTAGAGCAATTTTGAATGTTTAGTGATATGTTTTTCCCGGGCAATTTTATTTCGGTTCTCTGTGATTGGGATGTGATTATATTTTTAGTTGATTGTTGTGGAGTAAAAGTTGGAGAGACTCGAATCATGCTTGAGTTTCCTGCGCGGCTTCAGCTGAGTTCACATATTCATCCAATCCCGCGATGTAGATGCTTGGGGTTCTGTAATGTTTGGTAGAATATTGATTCCTTCCATAATCCGCTGCGTGACGTGATACTTGTTTTGTATAGAGTCCTCTATATAAACTTCAGCCACTTGATCGGACCTCCATCCACCGTGGCGTTTTAATGTCGTTATATTCGCACCAGAGTCCGCCAACAGAGTCGCGGATGTTCTGCGGAAACAATGGCCCGTGTAGAGTTCCGGATTTGGTAAATTTAGATTAGTGGCAATATCTTTAGGCATGTTACCAAATTTATTTTTGCCTATGACTTGCCTTGTGCATTTACCATTTTGATAATTTAGAAAAAATCTTCTCGTTGAAACATTAGTGGGACGTAACTCCTGATAGGCTTTAACTATATTAAGGTATTCTCCACTGATGACAAATTTACGCTCTTTGTTTGTTTTCGTGTTCGGCAGACTCACAGCTTGTAGGTTTGTATCCGTTTCTACGTCTTCTAGCGTTATATTGGCAAACTCTATTCCTCTGCATGCACCGCTGATTCCATAAATTAAAGCAACCTGTTGAACAAAAAAATAAGTGTGTTAATAATCGTAATAACCTAGGTACATAATTTAGGTATGTAGGTAGGTATCTATTTATTTAGTTTGAGTAGAGTACATAAGTAGGTTACCTTTGTTGCCAAGTATTGTTTATTTGGAGCGTTATTTAAAAATGTTTCGATTTCTTGTGTCGTCAAGACTTTAGATTTTTTTGCCTTGTATCCAGTGGACAATTTCTTCAGTAAAGCCGTTAAATTTACATATTTTTTAATATCGACGTCGTGTCTCGTTTTTAAGGTCATTCTTAACATTGAATATGTGCTCCAAAGAGTCGACGATTTGAATTTTTTCGATAATTCATCAAAATAAGTGAGAAAAACCCCTTCTGTAAAAGAATCCACACGTTTCTCATCTCTCCATTTCATAAAATTTTCGTAACTCTTTAAATATATTTCACGTGATTTTGTCGGCAACAGATTCATAATTATTTCTTTGCCCTTTTCTTCCATTTGCATATTAGCATCTTCACTATCACTTGATGACATTTTTCACGTTCACAATTTGAAAGTTAAAGTCAGGAAGTTAAACGTAAAAGTTTGTGATTTGGAATGAAGAAAATTCTAGAGATTTAGCGCCAATACCATCTTTTTTTTTAAATCTCTATACCTTCAATAACCCTCAACGAAACAGTTCGCATTCTACCGTGAAGGGAAGAATCAACCTTCATAAAACATCACCAAGACGGTTCTATTTTCAAAAAAAAAGATTGACGGAGCACCATGAAGTCGAGTTTTTATATAAGAGAACGAATGCTTTGTACGGGCTGATGATTTTAGACAAAAATTAAAAAGAAAAAATACTTTTTAGCCCTAGGTATTAAACTCGAGTTTTAGGCCCGCTAAGCTACACTATTATGATACACTTTTTGAGCAAGAGAAGTGAAAAATTTATTTTTAGGAAGACTAACTGCACATAAAAACATTGTAGTAAGCCTTAGAAAAAAACAAAGACGCACCTATATAAACTAAAGAGTTTTTTTTTTGTTTCATATACAAATTTTATGAAATGGAATGGAAGATAACCATTTTATAAAGTGTAAGATAAATATTTATCACAAAGGTACACATAATATCATCTATAACAATGTAATCATTTGGATAGGTGACTGCTTTGTTGTTTTTGTCGACGTCTGTGGCAGAGTGGGTGAAGGCCCGTCTGAGACACAGAAGGTGGTGGGTTCGACTACCGGCACGAGACATTATGTTTGTTTAATCTGCTAATATTAGTCTCAGTTTCTATTCACGTTAAATACCTAGTTTCAAAAATAAGTATATATGTAGTATGTATATGTTATGGACAATGTGATTAATTGGTCATTATACATAATGACCGGGCATTATGAATAATGACCAATATGTGAGGGCAATGTGATAAGAACTATTGAATTAATCAAATTTCCCGGGCAATATACATAACGCCCATCACCTGTTGGGCAGAATAATAAAAGACACAATATTTAACTATTATTTTTATTTCAGACTTTAAATCAAAATTTAAAACACAAATTTCTTCCTTTTAGTGATGCCTTATGAAATAAAGCTTGAAATCAACTAAAATTTAAACAATTTTAAAAATCAGACTCATAATTATTAGGAATTTAGGGGTTCTACATGTACTTAGAATCCACTAGTTGTTAGCAGATATAACTCAATAAAATCAAATTAAAAATATAAAACAATAATATCACAAAATATTAAATCATCAATCAAATTGAAAACACAAATAATATAAATTATTCCTTTTTATGGGCCTATGATTACCTAACTTAAAATAAACTAAATTGAAACAATTTGAACAGTCGGACTCATTTGTACTTATTAGTTTCTACATTTAGAATCCGCTGAAACGGTTCTTAAAAGTTAAAACTGAATAAAATCAAATTAAACATGTTACAAATTACACAAAACGTTAAATCTTCGTTTCACGGATAATCAGATTTAGAAACGGAAATGTGAGCATAAGTTGTAACATAATTTTTTATTGTAACAATTTCCGCTTTGATGGCATTTTGAGTTACACAGTTTTTTTTCTTTGCGACAAATAGATCTATCTGACTTACAGCCACCTTTACAACCGCATTGACTATAACCTTGCCCTCCACATTTTGACGACATCCTAACACGCTGTTCGTACGCCGCCATGACGGGCTCTGATTGGTTAGCGCGTGTCACGCGTTCGCTTCCCTCCCCTCACTCCATCTCCAAAGTAGCTATATTATCACATTGCCCGATGATCACGTAGCATTATTCATAATGACCGGTCAATGTGATAAATAATGAAGTTTAGGTAATAATTAATCACTTTGCCCTAAGTAGCTGGTCATTATTCATATTGCCCGGGCACTATGAATAATGCCCGCATTAATCACTTTGTCCATAACATATATATGTCATGTAGTTCCTATAATATATGATAGTGTCCAGCATTATCAATTTATTATTTATTTAACTATATCGAAGGGTTTATGTCGGCCTAAAAGCTAATACCCAGCTGTGTCTTCCAATAAAAAATATATATTTGTGTCGTCTATCGAATATTATTGAATACATAAGTTGGACAAATGTATTACGTAAATAACTTTACTTATGTACATAACATTTAATATTAAGATGTACTAGGGACCTTTCTTGGGAATATCAATATTTCTTCCAAAATATGGCGATTGGCTTCCAATAAATAATCAGGAGAATTCGTACAGTTAGGGACTGGAAAAGAGTAACGTTTATCTTAAATGTATTTTAGAAATTTTCATTTCATAGACGTTCGGTTAAATGATACTTCCTACGTGTAGATCAGGGATCACCAATAAGTTTCTTCAGGGGTCCGTTTTCAAAATAAAATTATCATTGCGGTCCGTTTCTACTTGAGTTTATCAAATAAGCAAATGTAATACAGAAGTTACAAGGATTTTATTACAAGTCAATGTGAAAAATTACATTGTTTGCTTGAAGTCTGAAGTTTGCAGTAAAGTTTGTGCAAGCTATTGTCATTAAATACTGGAGATGTTTATCAGTAAGTATACATCAAAACATCTTTAAAAATTCTTCTTCACAAATATGTTGACCCAAACAGTTCAAACAATTGAAGTATTACGGCTGCGCAAAAAACAAAAACAAGTAAAATGTCGGCGATCGCAGCCAGCTGTGAAATTTTTGGTGCAAAAGAAACAAGACAAAGAAAACCGTAGCAATTTTGTATTATAAACCAACCTAGATAACTGCAACAACAGATGTAGGACATGAAATCGGCGAGCGGAGTGAGCCGCGATTTTTTTTATCAACCCAACAAGAGCTGTTTTGTTCTAATTCGTCATAGTTGCAAACTTTTGAGGATGGGTTACGATACTTTTTATCCATTATACGATTATAGGTTACGATTTTAGTACGTAGTTATGTACCATCACAATACAAAGGCCGGCAACGATTTTTTTGTAGTACAGGCGTGCATATAAAATAATATAAAAAAAAATATTTATATCTGTATTTCAACCGATGTTATAATTCACAAATCAATTAATACTACCTTGTATCCCAATACCCTAATATCTATGGCCCAAAACTTGATCCTGGTCTGGTCATTTCTGCGCCTCCGAGAAGAGAAAACTACATTTTATTTCTGGATACCAGCCTAATAATTAAATTTTGGTCCTGGTCTGATCATTTTTGCGCCTCTCCAGAAAAAGAAAACTACGATGTATATCTGGATATCAACCGAATTATTAACGAACCATGTAAGAACCAAAACTTGGTCTTAGTCTGATCATTTTTGCACCCCCTTGGGTCTGCGCTCTATGGCTCGGCACCGGTGGCACCTCCCTATTTACGGCACTGTGTGTACTGTTTATTACCATACACAAATTTTTTTCAGAACTGAAAAAACGACGAATTCTTACTCCGCACCTCTCGTACGTTACTTTGCTCGACACAGCCTAAAAAAGTATTCATATAACAGGGAAGCCAATCATTTTAATAATTGGCTTCAGAATTCATTCCTTCATTCATCGTGAATTATTTTGATATTCGGTTTCAAATGGATGCCAACCCCAATTAAGTTAAAGAACAAAAGGTTTACACACATTTATCAAAGGTAAATAAAACAAGATCGTTCTGTCATTCATCTATTTATACTTCAAAATTAATTAAAGAAGGACCATTTTTTCATCTTGAACGACGGTTGTGTTATTTTTGTTTTATTTTATTTGTTTTTGTGTTTTTCTGATTTAAGTTGTTTAAGCTATTGGAAATTTAAGCAATCTACGTTAGTAATACGACGCAAGTTTAATACAAGTAGGACTTGTAAAAAAAATTAACCGACTTCAAATAAACACTTCTTACTTCTTGCTCTAAAGTATTTTGAAAATCGGTTCACGATTGACGGAGATATAGGTGATCATAGGGCGAAAATTACTACTGAGGATGAGGTTTTTTGAGTTTTCCAGGAAAAGTACCAATCCCTCAGGAGATAAATTTATATATGACTTCTGTACCTGTGAAGTATACTCCATTAAACAAAAAAATATTTTTTAAAATCGGTCCACAATTGACGGAGTTATCGGTGAACATACATAAAAAAAAGGTTCCGACGAATTGAGAACCTCCTCCTTTTTAGAAGTCGGTTAAAAATTGAATAAAAGTGAATTTGTGAATTATCTGATGAAGGAAATTATTCACCGATAGTTTTTGGTTGTAGTCGCAATTGCTAAAGCAGAACATAACCTGTAAATAAACAATGCCTGACTGAAGACGCAATATTATTATATTCATAATAATATTCAAATAAAATAGAAGACTGAATATTATTATATTCATAATAATATTCAGTCTTACACACTTACATACATACATACATATATACATATATAGTATACATACTTGATACTGGCGAAATTGTGAAAAACTATCTCAGAAACCATTGAATAAAGAAATAAATTTAAATCACATAAAAACTTCTCATAATTTAATATCATTCACTAGAAGCTTTTATTCTGCCGTATTTTCAATCATACTGTAAAAAGCCCCGAAGCACACTGAATAAATCATATCACGTGCTCGTATCGTTAAATCAACTGTAATTTTCAGGCTGGAAATTAAAAAAACTACATTGGAATTTCAACTTAATCACCTCGCTAGTAAAACTGGAATTTCCGTGTTGAGGCACGATGCAGTAACTCAAGTTCAATTTTTCATTTGACAAACGTAAAAGAGTGAATGAGAGCTTAATGTCTTACTGATATTTTCCTCTATGGTACCGAGCTTAATATGAGAGGGTTATGTGAAATGAATTTTATTTTAAACAGTGAAGTGAAGAATTTTTATGTGTACCTATGTTATCGATACTTATATTTTTTGATCAGAATAAGGTCAGGTATTGAGATAAATAAATATTAAAACGCAAAAAACTCAACTGTATTTATTCAATAAGCACTGTAATGTACACTTTGAAACGTCATTTTTTAATTTACACCAATTCGTAAAGCGACCAAACACAGATGGATTAGCAAGAAAGTCTGCTTGGCTTATATATTGATGAGGACAGGCAACTTTCGTATTTATATCCAAGGTAAAAGGTTTTTGTAACCACTTTGAAAAACTTACAGATTGTAATTCACTACTTAACTTGTAACTAATTTGTAAATAAATCTTCTGAATAAATTTTCATAAATAAAAATATTTTTTGTTCTGTTGTGTTTTTTTAATCGACTAAAACTAAGTAGGCATTGTGATATTAACTTGGAAAATTACAATGACTGCTGGTTCATAGCTAAGAAACACCGCTTATAGTATAAACAGAAGGCTTTCTAGATCTGTTATCTAAGTGTACATAGCTCTAGCCGAGTGTCACCGTTATCAGATCGCCGTTAAAGTGTAGCGACTCGAGATTAACGACTCGGTTAACGATAACGGAACGCTTTACGGAGATCGATTGAGTTAATGGACTCCCGATGCTGTACGATTCTGAGAGTAACGGCAAAATATTGTTTGGTGCAATTGAATCGATGGAATTATAAAAGGTGATTTA
The DNA here is from genome assembly GCA_951804965.1 of Horisme vitalbata. NCBI lineage: Eukaryota > Metazoa > Arthropoda > Insecta > Lepidoptera > Geometridae > Horisme > Horisme vitalbata. The sequence goes on along the minus strand of OX638095.1, from coordinate 2,170,362 downwards.
TCTCAATTATTTTGACAATGGTTGTACATAAGTTGTGAGAACCTCAATTAGAAATACGTGATTCAAAACATTACTCCGAAAACTTTAAGCTTATTTTGTTGTTATGGCGTATAATTATGGCGTAACTTTATAAACTAGTTCTTCAATGAAAAACTAAAAAATTCGAAAAGAGTTTGAACAAAATATTGTTGTTCGGGTGAAGATTAACCCCTTTTCGGGATAATATACGAATTTAAACTCACCGTGTATTTGTGAATGTTCTGGAATATTGAAAGAAACCAGTAAACAAAACAGTAAACAAAACAGCTGAACAAGTAAAATCAAACTGCAACCTATTTCAATTCTATTTGATTTTTTATCCGGCAAATTGCAAACAACAACCTTCGCCTTGAATCAGCGGCCTACGTAGAGGTGGACTTTGATTTTTAAAAACGCTGGTGGAATCAAAGAACTCAGAACAAAGGGCCATTTAAATCTGAGTTTCTTGAATGTGTTTGGACAAGAATATCATGCGATTATCGTAGGCGCCGTCGTTACAACTGTATATGGAATGATTCACTCAAAAAAACCTTGAGAGGTGTGAAGGGACACCCGGATAGAACGAAGTAGCTTATGAGAGAGAGAGAGAGAGAGAGAGAGAGAGAGAGACAGACAGACAGAGAAACACGCGCACGCCGCACGGCTTCATTGAAATACAGATCATATTACATAAATTCAAATTAAAAACATGCAAAAAGACGGAATCACCACAACGATTTGAACTGGGTGTCGCGGCGCGGCAGCCCAAGCCTATACGGCTAGGCTAACGAGCACTTAGCATAAACGGTAGAAATAAGCGCACAAGTCATTATATCATGACGTTATCAGCCCAACCATTACAATTACAAAGTGTCGACTTTTGGTCTTCATTTTTTTCGTCTTGTCCCCTTTCGCAACGCGCGATAAGGAACTTCGTTCCAAAAATTGGTTTACAACTGACGGAGATATCGGTGAACATACATAAAAACAAGTATTTATTTAAAAAAAAAAAACCCGACTGCATAGACAGGAAGTTTGTAGTACTAACGCCGTAGGTATTTTATAAACCGTCAACTCAGAGTGCAAGCTTGAGAGTTGTCAAAACAATTATTTCTATGATTGTGTCATTTTGAAAATACTTCATCGTATCTTAAAAGATCGTTTTCAGTAAACAATATTTCCTTTCGATTCAATGCCTTATTTACCTCTTGATAATAATCTAATGTAAATGAAATGATTAAAATGTGAAATAATCTAGGTTTTTATGAGTTCTATATGTCCTTAAGCCATAAATTACAATTATTGATTAAAAAGCCCGGTAAAATGGCATGGAAAGAAATGTGCGATATTGTGTCCCGATAAGCATTGCGGGATGTACATACATACATAGTTTATGTTATTTCTTTGTTACAGACCTCTCGGACCGGCAACGCGAGTGGTGACGCGTGTGAGCGTCGCGACCCGTGTCAGCATGGCGGCGTCTGCATCAGCACGGACAACGGACCCGTCTGCGAGTGCCGCGACGGTGACTACGAGGGCGCCTTCTGTGAGAGAGGTAAGTGAATTCGTGTAAGCAATGCGAGCGGAGACGCGTGTCAGCACCCGCTACCCGTGTCAGCATCTATAACACATACAACATCATTAATTTTTGAATAAGTTCATAGGAAGATTTAAAACGTTTCCTACCAACTTCAGAAAACTTCGGTTCCGGCCAGAGTCAAATTTTGTTCGTACAAATGTTCGTCTCTTGGTCGTTTGTTCTTCTTTTGTATCTTTTTCTAAATAAATAAATACTTTTTAATGAGAAGGCACTGTCGCCTGTAACACGGCTGATTTTAGCTACCGCAGGTGACAATGCTCTATCACCGTTTGTACCTAGTTTTTATGAATACTGATTTTTGTAATTTTTGTATGTTTGTATGATCTCAAGTATGATAGTACGGCATTATTTATGTGTTTTCTATTTCACATAACTAGTTTGCCTTGGCCTCGATATAGTATTTGGCAATATTACGTTCGTTACTCATGAATACTCATATCCTTACTTCCTAAATAAACAAAAAACAATGGCATAAACAATATTGGAACAAAATTGACTAAATAATTATGTTTTTGTTTCTTCAACGAAACATTATTTACTTAGATTTTTCTACTCCCACAGTAATTTTCCTTGTAACGTCGAGTTTATTATATGAATTGTAGCTTTTTATTTTTTGAAAGGACAGCGGCCGAATATTTGTAGTTACATATAAACTTAAATAAGTAATATGACTTATCGTAGAAGAAAAGTTGGAATAAAATTATTGAAGCTATTTAGCATTAAGTTCGTCTCTATACTTGCTTTATCACGTGCAATAAAAAAAAACTATCTATCTATCGTATTGTTTGGATCTGAGTGTAGGGCAAAGGGATGGATGAAAGAAGATAGCATGCGGTGGAGATGAGAATATTGCGAAAAATGAATAATGAGTATCTCAAAGGAATTTTGAAAGTAGCGCCAGTGACGTAAATTGTTGAGGAGAATGAAGTATAAGAGTCATGTGACAAGAAGAATGTTAGATATGAATGTGGTAAGATGTGTTGCATGGGTCAGTCAAAGAAAAAAATTGATTGTTTGTATGAAAGATTATATGAGTATTAAAAGCGTGATGAGTAAGAAAGGACTGAGTGTTGAGATAATGGCTGTTATATGAAAACGGTACTTTACTTGCAACTTACAGTACTTAACTTGGGATAAGGGCAGGGAGATGATGAAATAAAAGATTTTTTACATAGTACTTAATACTCATTGACTGGGCAGGGAATTTTTTGACAGATATTTAACGATCGTAAAATCACCTCTACCGTACTTACTCTGATATTTTCATATTAGTTTTTGTAGGTACTTAGCTTTTATAAGATTAAATATCTGGGCATTGTTGCACGAACAGGGCGCAATGGCGCTCATTAGTGGAGGTCTATGTCCAGCAGTGGACTGTTATAGGCTGATGATGATGATGTTGCACGTTTGCTAACACAGCTTATATTTTTAATAAGATATCAATGATTCTTTAAAACAATAAACCAGTTTTCCTAGCGATATAGGCATGCCACTTTCAAAGACATTTTATTTTGCTCGAAGGCGGGAACCTCGGTAACGAATCTTTTTGTATTAGACCTTTTTGGTAAAATTAAACTATTTGTATTTTGTGAGAACCTGCAATTTGTCCTATGTAACTATACCATGTTAAAATATAAGTTGTTGATTTTTCTACAAATAAACACATAAGTTTAAAAAGTATGGAAGCATGGCTAACTTAAGGTGAAGTGAGTCGCAAAACCCACGTTTTGACTCCACGGAAAATCAATTTTGAGGCAGAAAAACATCAAATTTTGGAATTGTTTTTGATGACAATCTAATGTTTAGGATTTTAGTTAGTAAGTTATGGGAGCCGAAACATGATTTACTAAATTTGACTCGATAGAAAAAAATCACAAAGTTTCCTCTTAATCATCATTTTTACAGAGATACTTCTACGGAAAAAGCAGTTTTATTTGCTGGTTATTGACATTATTTCAATGAAATTTCGTGTACGTGTTCCCAAATAACCTTAGCTTTCAACTTGAAAGGTAAGTAAATAGGTACCTAGATTATTATTAGATACCTACCAACTAAGGTTAGGATTTATGGTAAAAAAAAATTGTGACATATTAGGTAGGTATACGTACCCTACCTACCTTACCTATACAAAAATAGTTTTTGGTACCAAGTAGTACTATACTAACCTACCAAAAAATAAAAAAATAAGTAGTCTATTACATAGTAGGTAGTAGGTACGTAATATTACTAATTAGGTTAGGTTCATCTGCTTGTGAATAGCCTGCGCGCGCCCGGGCGGATGAATGCTGTATATTAGAGACTATTGATTATTCTGTGGTAGAGTGCGAGAAACCTGCGTGCAGTACTATTGTGTAATCTGTAAACGCGTCCCGCTCTGCTTCACCCCCTCAAAAGTGCCGAAACACGATATATATATATAACGTCTTAAATACAAACCCTACTTTTTACCCGCAAAAAATACAATAATGTGGTTAAAAGCTTTATTCTTTTACCAAGTTTAAAAGCTTATGAGATCGATGCAGCCGCACGCTGGATTCGTGTTAACAAGCCATTACCAGCAGCAGCTTAAAAGCTGCTCAACTAATGGTCCACTTGCAGATCTCATACCGTGTGAATACAAACAGCTCGACCACTCCATGCCAGTTTTATTGGATGTGAATAAAAATAGAATTGTTAATTTTTTTTCCATAATCTTAATGGTCACAGATTTTATTAAACAGCAAATAAATTTTATTAACTTAGCAAAGAGTTTAATTTAAGACTGTGTCCACTAAATCACAACTATTCACCGGTTCAATTCATTGCATAGTCTGGTTCAGTGATGCCAGCTTTGCAGATATTCCGGAATTTTCGGGAAACCGAGGTTGGTTTGAGGTTTCCACTTCGCTGGCTGAAATTTAACGAGCTGTTGGAGCTGGGAAGACGGCTTACAGATATGTGTGTGCTCTGAAATGTGAGGTTCAAGCTGTTTCATTGCGTTAGCATCATAATCAACATAGTGAAGATGTAGGTCATATTTTTAGTAGTATTAGGGTGTGTCCCTGTGGAGGGCTCGGCCGGGGAAGTACTGCCACCATGCCTATTTCTGCCATGAAGCAACATTGCTGTGTTTTAGTTTGAAGGGTGTTGATGCCGGTGAAATTACAGGCACAAGAGGCTTATCATCATCATGCCTCAAGTTGGACACAGGGCGTTGTATCGTAGAGTACGTTTAAAAAATACGTGATCTTCGATTCTATGATTTGCGATAGGTAATGGTTACCACTTAACACCAGGTGGGCCAAGAGCTTGTTCCATCTTCAAGTACCATAAAAAATACTCCATGACAGCTTTTACGTTTTCTTTGTTTGGACTTTCTTGCGTCGTTCTCGTAATAATTTCGACGCAATGAGTGCGACACGGCAATTGCGTTGCGTTTCGTTGCGTTGCCGCTCCGACGCAGCGGGTGGCGTGTCGTTGTGATTTCTACATCTTCACCACTATTAAAGCGGCAGGAGTTTTAGATTTTTTGTATGTAAGTTTGTTTGTTTGTTTGGCTACACTATAATATTATAAAGAGGAAAAAAATTTTTTTTCTGTGTATGTGTTATGTGTATTATTTATTTTATTTATTTTGGTTTCTTCGGAAAACAAACAGTACCTTATAATCTAATTAAGTGTCTATGATAATTACAAAAGACCATTTAAATGTTTTCGCATATAAAAAGCTTGAATATATATGTTTGTAATGAATAAACTCAAAAACTACTATACCGATTTCAAAACTTCTTTTACTATTGCAAAGCTACATTCACCTTGAGTAACATAGGCTATTTATGGCTAGAAAAGATAAGGAATCCTTACTAAAGCTTAAGTAACGTAACCCAAAGTGTAAGAAAGTGCTCTAAAACGTCTTTCGTCGCATGCGCTGCGGAAACTAATGATGATAGAACAATAGTATGTTTGTCCACCCGTTCGAAGCCGGGACGGGCCGCTAGTAATGGATAAACTCAAAAACTACTTATACGATTTTGAAAATTCTTTCACTAATAGAATACTAATGTTAACCAGTCTCCAAAATTTTTCTACACAGAAAAGTAGTTTTTTGGCGCGCATGAAATTGTCTGTTTATAACTAGAAAATAGTAGTAAATATCTATCAGATAATTTGAAAATAGAACACTGGAATCTTATATAAATCTAATGGTAGGTGCCTGCCTACTTTTTATTTCGTCCTACCTATTTAGGGTTCCACGTAAAATAACTATAAGTATTCAAGCAAGCAAGTAAACACGAGCGTAGTTGCAGGCGGGTCAGCTCGTATATGCATAAAAACGTAGCATCGTCAACGCTCAGTCGACGCAGTGCAACGGCAACGTATTGTAGCATCATTGTTGAAGACTGACAGTAAAGCAATTTTACCGAATTGTTCTGGCCAAACTGCGTTAATTTATTGTTTTTAATGAAAGGTAAGATGAATGGTAGACATTTTTAGATACGTTTCTTACCATAAAGTACCAGGAGATTATAACTCGATAGGATATGGAAATTATAATTTTACTAAGAAAAGCTTTTATTCCAACCAGTAACCTCCTGGCCGGCTATGATTTCCTGGTATTTCGTGTCGAGTACTCTACATCAAAGGATCCGCAAAAAGATCAAATTCAACCTATTCTCATCGAACAATTTCTTGCTAAAGCTACTTTTAATAACATAAAGTAATTTGTATATTTAATTTTTAGACACCCTCAGAGTTATTATTCAAGTAACAGAAATGGACGCACCCACGCAGAACGCAAATGTTAAGGTAACGTTACAAGAAATCCCAGAAACATAATTCAAGTTATTTATTAAGGGGATGTTTGTGTTGAGCACTTTGTATTGTGCTCATGTTGTATTGTACGGAACTCTGAGCACATCGCTCTAATTAATTATGAGTCTAGGATTGTTTAGCAAGTTATGGCATTTTAGGGTTGGCAGTTGGGCATGTTGTTTTGATATGACGTCAGGTACTTTTGTCCCTGGAGAAATCTGAATAAGCAATACGTAAGAGATACTATTTATTATCATCATTATGCCTATAACAATACACTGTTGGTCATAGGCTTCCCCTAATGAGCACCATTACACCCTGTCTTCGGCTTGATGGATCCAGCTTCTACCAGCAGCCTTTCGCAAATCGGCACTCCAATTGGACGGAGGCCGAAGTTTTTGATTAATATTGGTTACGATTACGATGAGCCTGTTGTGTCCCACTGCTGGGAAAAGGCTTCCCCACAATCCCTCCCGTCATTTCGATCCTGAGCTATTTGTACCCACGCTCTATCGAAGGTGTCTAGTTCATCCTGCCATCTTTTTTTCTTAATAAGTAAGAAAATACATTTGTTCCATGCTTCGGAAGGTAAGTTATAAGCGGAGATCAAGATGTCCCGCCTTTTTAAAGTCGTTGAGAAAAGTTGGAAATTCTCGGGTGGGCTAAAAAATTGACACCAGAGTTAGCAAATAGTTATTATAAAAAAAAATGCTGGACGGTATCACAAATAATCATACATCCCCAAACTAAGCAGAACCTTTGATGCCTGAAATATTTATATATAAATTTTTTGTACTTAAAAACACCCAGACCTGAGAGAAATTTCTTTCGCGGTAGGAATCAAACCCTGCGCCCTGCGTCTTAGGCGGGCCTTCGCCCACTGTGCCAAAGAGGCCATTAAAAACATATAAGAAGCACTTTTTTTTATACCGTTCTAGCTATTGCAGTTTTTCGTATAGCGCTTCGTGGTTTCAAAAATCTTTTTGTGGCATTGATGTATTCGAAGTTTTGATGCGAAAGCCTTTTTATATAACACTTTGGGTAATTTCAAATTGATAAATTGTATTAAAAAATAGTCGTGATGTTACTCAAAATCAGTTACAAGAATACATAAAATTTAGGTTTCAGTTATTATTCACTTTTAGTTTTGATTGCTTATAGTAAGTTATCTCAAGTAATACAATGTTCCAACAAAAACTTTATACCGTAAACCAGTTTAACATTTTCCTCACAACAAAGTTGTGCCAGCCCTATACAAAAGGGCGGAAACACTCGCAAATCGCGGTCGCATAAAACGCCGCTTTATTGCCGGTTGTTGCGCGTGTGGCCAGACCCTTATGTACGTAGTTTTAATTGTTTCACAATGTATGTAAGTTGTATTAGAATATGGGGCTGGGAGAACCTATTGTTAGTCTGCACTTTGCTGGATATAAATATAAAAGCTTCTATCATATTTACTTTGATAAGAGATGATAATTAAATGAAAACATTAAATTTTAGTTGTTACAAAAATAACAACAAAACGCAGTCGGGTAACTAGCCAAAAACTGTCCACTGCTAGACATAGGTCTCCCCTAATAAGAAGGGAATATGGCTGTAGTCCCCACGCTGGGTATGCGGGTCGCAGCATACAGTTTCTCGCACCGACGTTGCTGCCCGTCGGCGGTTAGGGGATTTAGCTGTTCCTGTGTTAGGCTGCGCTATCTCATAGGCAGGCGACGCGCCCCTCTGTTAGTTAGCCTGTTAACTAACTAACCACGGGCCGGTGAGGTTGTTTTGGTTTTCGAAGATGGAGGACCCTTTAAACTTTTTAGGGTTCCGTACCCAAAGGGTAACAACGGAAACCCTGTCTGTCTGTTTGTGTGTCACCAGGCTGCCTCATTAATCGTGATAGCTAGATAGTTGAAATTTTCACAGATGATGTATTTCTGCTGCCGATATAACAAGAAATAAAATAAATATTAAAGTTGTTTATTATTATAGTTATATTATTGAGCCCCTCACATGCATACGCATACACAACAAACGTGAATTTTTGCCGATTTTTGCTCAGTATTAATAACGGACACAGGTAGACGCTTCATATTTTCACAGAACTTTGAGTTGTGTGTTCACTTCAAAAATCAATAATTAAATTAAAATAAAATAAATTAATGGGGGCTCCCATGATACGGAACCCTTCGTGCGCGAGTACGACTCGCACTTGGCCGGTTTTTATTCTTACTTCTCGGTCTATTTCTCGTCCAGTCAAAATTCATGGAATATCTTCTGGGGGCTGTTCCTCAAAAACATTATACTTTACTTTAGTTGTTAGAAAAGTCTAGTGGTAATTTATTAAAACACTGCGGTACTTATTTCCCAAGCAATTTTATTGCAATTTTACAAACTTCCGCTACTAGAAAATATTTTAATAATTTTCCGGAAATGTTTATAAAACCTAAATACGTTACACGGAAGCCTTTAGCGGAATTTTGAACTACCAAGTTTACTGTTATAGTTACCTTGAATCATAGGCACAAAATAACAACTAAAAAAGCTGAAGACCTTCAAAAAATTAATCATGACGTTTCTGTTAAGGTAACCATACGTATCATCATCATCATCATAATTACCTTGAACTTTTATAGGAACAAATAAAAGCTGAGAAAAACTGAAAACCTTCAAAAAATTTATCATGACGTTATTGTTAAAGTAACCATACATTATCATTATCATCATTAGTAATTTTCAAACCACTGCTGGGCTTAGGCTTTCTGTATGCCACTCGCCTTCATCCTGCGTTAGTTTAAGCCAGGAAAATGGTGTTTCTGATATAGAAAATAGAAATAGAAATGGAAACATTTATTTGACACGACACAACAATCAAAATCAAAATATATATTAGAAAATGGATAGATAACTAACCTACAATTATAGTAACTTTAAATAAATTAAAATCAAATGGCGAACAGTAAACAAATAACTTAGACTTAGAGCATTGTCTAATATGACAGCTGAACCTACCCGCCCACACACCACTATGCATTATATCGTTGACCCATCTCGCTGGAAGACTCATCCTTTTCCTAATACAGTCTTTCGGCCACCTCTCGCTCAGTGCTTTGTTCCACCTGTCGTCTCTTCGTCCTGCCCAACTCCACTTACATATTCGCCCCAATATCCGCTCGCAGACGTCCTGGACCTTAGTCTACTTCCAAATTTCAGTATTGAGGACTCGGTCCATTAAGCCTAAATAGTCATTGCCATTGTGAGAGCAACTCTCTAACTCTTGATGTTTCAGGCGTCCATAGGCTACGGGAACCGCTTACCATCAATAAGACCGTATGCCTGTTTACTAACTTAGTACTAGTTTAAAAAAAAGGTCAATAATATCTTGTTCTGAGAATAGAATCGCATTTCTAGTATTGCTGTTATGATAAAACTATGTAAAAAAGGGGTTCAACCCCCTATCTTCGGAACCCAAGCCAACCTCACCTGCACGTGGTGCACCCTGCTAAACAACGAACGGGGCTCTGGCGGCCGGCTGATTGCGGCATAGCGCAGCCTACATCGGCACAGCTAAATCCCCTGGACAGCGACGGGCAGCAGCATCGGTGGTGCTGAAGAAGCTGTGCCCTGCGATCGCCAACCCGCATTATGGGCATATCCCCCTTTATTAGGGGAGGCCTATGTCCAGCAGTGGACTGATAAAGACTGGTGTGTGGTGGAAGTAAAAAAAGCTATAGTATATGAGGGTGCTGAGCTTATTATTGTTCAAGATATTTATGTTAGAAAACTGAAATTAGTTAAATGATTAGTTAAATGAGTAAGGGGCCGTCCATTAATCGCGTGATGTTTTTTTAGATTTTTTTGACCCCTCCTTCCCCTTGGTAATACGTGGTGAGGTTTAAGACGAACCCCCCCTCCCCCACCCAAAATCTCGTGTATTTTTTAGTACCTACAAAGAATCTTAAAATTTATAGAATATTATCTTTTAATACAGGTCTAAAATATAATCTAATTTTATTCTGAAATTAAGGACCATGATTACGATCTTCGTTTGCTGCTTCGCAACGGGGCGAGTCAAGGTCACACTAAAGCCCGCTTTTCGGCTTAGAAATCGTGCGTTTGACGAAATAATAAATACACGTGATATCTTACTACACCCCCCCTCCCCCCTTGTGATATTTCATGATTTTTGCCAAACCCCCCTCCCCCCTTTCGATCCCCCCTCACGTGATTAATGGACGGCCCCTAAACAATGTCTAAACTCTTAATTTGACGCTCTCTGTGGCGCAGTGGGCGAAGGTCCACGCAGAAGGTTGCGGGTTCGATTCCCGCCGCGGGTCTGGGTGTTTTCTATGTATGATATGTATGTATTTACAAAAAAAAGTATATAAGTAATATATCAATCATGTGGTTCACATAATACAAGCTCTGCTTAGTTTGGGGTTACATGATGCTGTGTGATAGTCCAGCATTATTTATTTATTTATTATTTGAACGACCTACCTGCTTTTTTTATGAAATCTTTTTTCATAATAAAAGTGACATATTCTCGTCTTTTTGAGAATAAATTATATTAAACCTTAAGCCTTACAGGCTTTTGCACCAACAAGGACAAAACACAAAACTCATCCTACTTCCTACCAATATTATAAATGCGAAAGTTTGTGAGTATAGATGTATGTATGGATGTATGGATGAATGGAACGTTTGTTACTTTTTCACGCAAAAACTATTGAACAGATTTGGGTGAAACTTGGAATACACATAGTTTGTGACTTGGATTAACACACTTTTTATCCCGGCGTGCGAAGCCGCAGGCGGTTGCTAATTCATAATAATGATAAGGTCGATAGTATCAACATAGGTGTGTGTTTCACTAAACAAACTTATTTAATAAGCACAATGACCTTGAACTTTGACATTGACCTTAAGGTTACCAAAACTAGCTAGATTGTTATCAGCCTTATCTCCAGCTATTATAGTTCATATCCGAAGTAGTTTGTTTTGGCTGCGTGTATAATTTCGGCTAATATAATGTTGGCCAAATATTTTGTGGGCTTTACGCGGTGAGCTAATTGTTAAATAAGTAAGAATTCTTTTTTAACATGGATATTGTTTAGATAGCTAGATAATTAAACTTTTCAATGTTGAGCAATCGCAATCCCAGAGCCGCAATTCGTGTTTCGCAATCAGTTACACCAAGTGTCGAGCGCTACCGCGAAAGACTGTGGGAACGCCGATTCATCATTTCTCAATACTTGAGTGTTTCCTGAAAATGATTTACTTTTGTTCCTTATATCGGACGTTACGTGCATTATTTTATTGATAAATTATATGTGATTTTTGATTAATTAAATTAGTTCTTCCGAAGTATTTCTGTTTTTTTTTTTGCCTCATCGCCAATAGCCGTACGTAACTCACATAAATAAAAACATACAGAACAAAAGAACATACTACCTACACGTTACATACACTGTACATTACTGTATTGTCTAATATAAAAAAAAACATGAATTTTCTTTAGCATGGCAAGGCTGAAGGCCACTCACATGCCAGCGGTACAGCCAGCGGGATTTTCCGTGCGGGTAGCTTTTCTTCGTCCCCGGTGCCGCAGGCAAGGTCCAAAAAGCATCGGGAATGTTACCGGCATAGTGTGTAAGAGCCTTTAGATTTTTGTTAAGTTTTCAAATTATTTGAGGATACCATGTAGCATAAGGCCCTCCTTATAGTCAGAGGTTGCCTCAAAAGATATGAAAAGATTGTGTTCCATACCATAGACGAATGAAATATTATGCAATGCGTCTAAAAATTGGCTTCTAGTTTTCAAAACTGTAGGCCAAGATAGGCAGTCCCCTTTCACAAGGAAAATTCTATAGAACATTTATATAATCACGTAAGTCATAAACTAAGAAAACGCGTTTTCAAATAAAATAGTCGTTTGGTTTATATAATTGCTACTTTACTGTATGTTATAAACATATTTACAGCGTAATAAAAATTCTGTTGCTGTGTTTTAGGCTATAATGAGCTAATTTTGGTAAAAACGTTGGGTATAATTACGATTAATAAATAATAACGCCACAGTCAAATACTAGTTTTAGTAGGTACTAGGTTCTAGTCCTACCTACTAAGCAGCAACCATGGAATAACTAGGTACCCAATAACGTAAAAAGGAATTGTTAAAAATCAGTGCTTTATGTTTTCGCCTTATAAGGTGTTATGTCTCGGTTCCTTTTTAGTGAATGCTGTGTCAGCCTGTAATTGGTTTCTATATCAGAATGAAAACTTTGTCAGTGTAACCCTACAATGTATTGATATTTAAACTTTTGGCGTTCCTATTAAATAAATAAATAAATAGTGCCACACAAAAGAGAAAAGACATGTATCATGAAGTCTATGTATAATAATGTATTTACAAAAAAAATGTATCTATGTAGTATATCAATCATGTGGTTCCCATAACACAAGCTCTGCTTAGTTTGGGGCTACATGACGCTGTATGATAGTGATAGTGTTCAGCATTATTTATTTATTAATTTATATACTCGCTTTGAACAAAAATTAGAGCTAATAGATTTTGTGTTTCGTTTCTTCTTTAACCATGGAGAAAACCAGAAATAACCCTTTTCGGGAGAAGCTAGTAATATTTAAATTCGGTCTTAACTATTATATTTTGGAATTTATTCATTAATTATAAATTTGACAAACGATCAATTAGCTCTTTGTGTGACTGTTAGCGCAAACGACCATAAAATATAAAACATTATAGAAATTTAGACTATTCAGATAAAACTTAAGACTCTAAAACCTAATGCCTTGGCAATAAGCTTCTCACAGCAAATTACGGGCGAATTAAAACTTTTTAAATAAACATCCATCCTCAATAACACTTGGAAATTACAGCGATTCCGTGAAGTTTGCAACACTTTGTAACACGATCCGCGGGATTAGTTCAGTAAAGCACTTTTATTTGCCTGTTGAGGTGTAGGAAAAGTTTTCCTTTGAATTTTTTTACGTTTATGGTCGATTCACACATAACAGTGAAGCCACGGTTGCGAGACAGTACCGGGACAGTACCGGGACAGTACCGGCACAGTGCGAAATATTATTTCATTCATTCTCTATGAACGCATCCCCGTTTGTCACTGATTACATAGTATTCTCAGTAAATAATAAATAAATAGTTATTTATTTAAGACTAAAATTAACGAGGACCTCTGTGGCGCAGTGGGCGAAGGCCCGCCTGAAACGCAGAAGGTTGCGGGTTCGATTCCCGCTGCAAGACAAATGTTTGCATGTTCTGCAGATATTTGTCTCGGGTCTGGGTGTTTTTTATATATGATATGTATGTATTTACAAAAAAAAGTATATTATGTAGTATTTCAATCATGCGATTCCCATACCACAAGCTTTGCTTAGTTTGGGACTACATGATGCTTTGTGGTAAAGTCCAGCTAAAAAAATATATGTATGTATATTATTATAACACAGAAATTTAAATACCTCAGTGTCAGTGCCGACACTGGCAATTACGGAAGTATTCGTTATTGAGTACTGGCATTTGTGTGAATTAAATCAATGACGCCACACTGTAGCACTGATACTGAACTGAGCGGACACGTTGCAGGAACTGACTTCACTGTTAAGTGTGAATCGACCTTTTCACGTGGCGAGTGTTGCTAGTAGACGCGGCATGCGGCTACTCCCGCTATACGCGTACTATATAGCTATAATATGTACTACAGGTACGGGAGCAGAAGCATTCCGCGCCTTGCAGGTACCTTGGTATGTGTTACAATGTATTCTCTGATAACCTCTAGCGTAGTGGGCGAAGGTCCGCCTGGGACGCAGAAGGTTTCCGCCGTGGGACAAATGTTTGCATGTTCTGCTGATATTTTTTTGGGGTCTGGGTGTTTTCTACGTAGGTATTTACAAAAAAAAAAAAATATAATATGTAATATATTTATCATGTGGTTCCCAATTTGGGGCTACATGATGGTGTGTGATAGACCAGCATTATTTATTTCCTACTTCCTACTATCCTACTTCATACTCACACTAATATTATAAATGAGAAAGTTTGTGAGTATGGTATGGATGTATTGATGAATGTTTGTTACTCTTTCACGCAAAAACTACTGAACGGATTTGGATGAAACTTGGCATATACATAGTTTATGACCTGGATTAACACATAGGCTACTTTTAATCTGGGTACCACGCGAGCGAAGCCGCGGGCGGAAGCTATCACATCACACTTAATATTATAAATGCGATAGTTTGTGCGTATGTATGGATGTATGGATGAATGTTTGTTACTCTTTCACGCGAAAACTACTGAACGGATTTGGATGAAACTTGCCATATACATAGTTTATGACCTGGATTAACACATAGGCTACTTTTAATCTGGGTACCACGCGAGCGAAGCCATGGGCGGATAGATAGTAATAAATAATGCTGTACACACATAATATCATCTAGTCCCAAACTATTTATTATGGCACCACATGACTGATATACTACTTATATAAATATTTTTTTGTAAATTCATACATGTTATGTGTAAATTGATACATGTAATGTGTGTACATTTCAGTCGCGTGGAAAATACATCAAGCACTCCTTAGTTTTTTTTAAAGTAGTAGCGTTTTTTGTGGAGGGCTCGTCCGGGGAGGTACTGCGACCATGCCTATTTCTACCGTGAAGCAGCTGAGCTGTGTTTCGGTTTGAAGGATGTGGGTGCCGGTGAAATTACAAGCACAAGAGGCTTATCATCTTCATGCCTCAAGTTGATGGACGTAGGGCGTTGCATCGTAGAGCACGTTCCGGAAAAACGTGATCTACGATGCAATACTTTGTGATAGGTAATGGTTACCACTTAACATCAGGTGGGTCATGTGCTTATTCCATGTTCAAGTAGTATAAAAAAAAATGTTTGGTTCTAGATGATGCTATGTAACTGTGTCCAGCATTATTAATCATTATTAGTCCCGCACTGGGGATCAAATCCTTTCGACTCAGCTAACTATTGTGCCAACAATGTTGTCAAATATAAAATAAGGAAAGAATAATATCTACATACGAAAAATGTTCAATGTTTCAATGTACTATGCGCTCTTGCAAAACACATAAGCTTCCACTCTGCATAATCCTATGAGATGGAGTGATGGAGGGAACGCGGCGGTGTGCGGATTTGTGTCTTCCGTTTTGCATCTATCGATTTTGATGGCAAAGATAAAAACCTCTATGACTGACCTCAAAAATAGAGGTTATTGTATAGAGGTATAGAGGACGGTATCAAACAGCATCATGTAGCCCCAAACTAAGCAGAGCTTGTATTATGGGACCCACATACATTATTATACAAAAAAAATCAGACCAGAGACTTTAAATATTAGCAGAACATGCAAACATTTGTATTGACCGACTTCAAAAATAGAGGCTCTTATTTCGGGTTGGTTGACTCGACCCGTTCTTGGCTCAATCTGAAACCAATTACCAAATAGTTTTTATGATGCCACTACTAATGGTACATTTTTGATCTGTGTTTTCTGAATAGTTAGAATTCAACTAGCTTTAAAGCTTTTATTCATGAACTACATATGCATATGGGCCAAACTATCCTTGTATCCGAGCTAAGATTTATAATGCCAACTTTCAAAATTTTTAATTCAAGTTACGATCATAGTGTGAATGAGATTTTTTAAAAACGAACCTCATAATTAAAAAAAAATATATCGGTTTTTATATTTATAAATTAACCATTGCCGTGAATTAATCTCGCAAAAATTTGAATCGAAAAATATGTTAAGATTGTTTAGGAAAAATATGAAATATCAAATGCACTTTTAATTTCAATTTTCAATGAACTTCGCATTTCACGTGTCAAAACACTTGTTCAGGAAATAACTGAGGGAAATAACAACTCTCATCTCGCGTTCATTGCTACTCTGCTGCGATGCAATTTTGTTGTTTTAGATGAGTTCCTGTGATAATCTCGACTACAAAAGCAACCTTTAGAAAATTCTGGAATTTCAGGAAAAAATAGCAAAATGGCATCTAGGTTCTCAAACTCATCTGAAGCAAAATAAAAAATAGTGTCTAATAAATAGTAAAAAACAACTTTTTATTTTAAATTAAAAGTGAAATAGTTTGTAATTTTGAAGTTTGGTTATCATTATCATATTGTTTTTTGACTTCACTGTATTTATTTGAGTACTCCAACGAGTATTTTCAAGCGTAATAAACTATGTCGAAAGATATGCGATAACGTAGTCTTGAAACTGCTCTCAAAAGACTCAAAGAGACAGCCAACGAGTATTTTCAAGTGTATTAAACTATGTCGAAAGAAATGTTCGATACGGGAGTTTCGACACTGCTCTCAAAGAGACAGTTCCTGAAACGAGGGCTCGCAGTGACCCCTGACACATGCTTCCGGGTCCGTCATCGTGCCCATTTCCTGTGACGGCCATTATCCAGCCGGCATGGCGGAAACGTCCGAGCGAGCCCGAACGCGCTCGGAAATTTGAATTGGGAACAGAATCGCACCGTAAAATTGGCTTGTATTTGGGTTTGTTCTATTTTTGAACAGATTGAAATGAGTTGTTGAGCTTGCAGTTTCTGTGTTAGCTTTGGTGTTTGGTTGTGTTGCAGTTTAGAAAAAGGTAAAACGAAAATTACATTCATGGAAAATTGAATAGATTTTTTGAATTAGTTAATTATATGAAAACAATTCAACATTACCTAATTTATTTCTCTTTTTGTATTATTGCAAGGAACTCAAATATTAGTCAAGTTTCGTTTAGATAACGTAACCATGCATCGACAGGCAAAACTTTTTAAATTATCTAAAGAGTTATCTAATGTAACTCGATAAAAAAAACATTTTTTTAGTCAGCTACCTTTTCGTAATTTTTGATCCAACCTCGTTGGTCTATTCTTATTTTATGAATGTGAGTAGTTGCTAATCTGTGGCTCGGGTTTACTCGTAAACTCAGCTTGTAATGAAACAATTTCAAACCCGTAAATTATGTACTTAGGCACATCTCCCACGCATTATTATTTTTATGAAGGTCCCGTGCTAACATTAATCTGTGGGCAGATTGCAAAATAAGCTTGTTTAATCATTATAATTAAGAAAGTTTAGCTCTTAAATATACCGAAAAGTGTAAGTAACTCTAGTGGTCCGTTTATTTTTGCACGAGCTGAAATGATTTAAATATGTCAAATAAAGGCTTGTAACCTTTACAAATCATGAAAACTTAAGAAAAGTTCTTGCTATTCTCAACTATTATAACCAATTCTAAAGTCATAATTCTTGATTACGATTCTATATAAATTATATAAAAGTACCTACATAAATGTGATGGTAGCTCTTGTATTTATGTATTGTATGTACCTACATCTTTGTTTTTCACTCCTTAATTTAACTTAATTTTGATTTAGTTTTGTTTGGTTTTGGAGAAGACTTCTATTTAAAAAAACTCCAAGACCCTTTTTCTTTTTCGAATTTTTAATTTTATGAATTAGCGTACAGTTCTAGTACTTATAGGAGTTTATATACCACACCGCCCAAAGGCTTAGGTAATAAAATATTGTCTAAATATATAATTCCTAAACTTTATTATGTGTTATATCTTAAGCTGTGCACCTACACTTGCAATTTGTTACATAATATATCTATCTTAAGTATCGTAATTGTAACTAAACCATGGAATGGATGGACTTTTCTCCTTCGGAAAGCTAAGGAATGGAATGCTCTTCCGGCGTCAGTGTTGCCCGATCGCTATGACTTAGGGTTCTTCAAGCGAAGAGTAAATAGGCACATTCTAGGCAAGCGTGCAAAGACTGCATCTTCACTTACCAACAGGTGAGATGGCGGTCAAACGTAAGCCTGTAAACTATTTAAAAAAAAACTCACGATAGCACCAACCAAATGGTAAGATAGTATGTAAATAAATAAAAATAATACGTTGGTGAATGTACAAAGTGCTATCCTAAACGTTTCGCTAACAGGATGGTGAAAACCATGTATGCAGATTCGAAGCGTCAATTACAGACCGTATTTGAGTCTGGCAGACTGGGCTTACTTCATTTTCATTTCATTTCATTTATTTATTCATAACAATTTCATTACAAATCGTATTTGAATTACATGGTTATTTATAAACAGATTAAGATTATTAATTATTAATTTAACACTGAACAAACAAGCAAACTTAAATAACAAATTATTACCAATACATTAAAAAAAAACAAATAGTCCAATTTAATAAATAACACCGATATCATCAAAATCGTCACATTTATAAACCTAAGTCAACCCTTTCTTTGGCTCACCGCATTCTCTTCC
Organism: Horisme vitalbata; assembly: GCA_951804965.1. NCBI lineage: Eukaryota > Metazoa > Arthropoda > Insecta > Lepidoptera > Geometridae > Horisme > Horisme vitalbata. Next base: position 2,151,610 of record OX638095.1, on the reverse strand, counting down.
TGCCTGCCTCCGCAAGGCTTCTACTAGTCATTGCTCCACCAGGCCGGGGGTCACCCTTTTTAAGGTTTACATTCGTTTATTTTTTGGAAACTCTAGCACTTGCCTATCCCAACGGCTATTGTGTCTTTTGCATTGTAACAATCATTTATTTCTTGCATGTGGTGTTGGATGTTAAGCTGGATGCGGAGCTCAGGACAGGGCGCAATGGCGCTCTTTAGGGAGGCCTATGTCCAGCAGTGGACTGCTATAGGCTGATGATGATGATGATGATGATTATGTGGTGTTTGCCTGTAAAAGGTTGGCCCCTTATTTCTAATATACTTGTTAGATCTTCATGTTACTACTGTAGTCAAATCCAAATAAATAAATAAATTGAAATAAAATTGTGACCGGCCCACTTATTCCACAGACATAAAAACAATAGTAACAATACATATACATACCAATGCATAAAACCATAAAATTCAACAGTTAAATTCTAACTTTGACTACACTCTCTTGACTAGATTCTCCTGTCATGGGTAGCAATTATGTCGATTTCTTGACCTCTGGTGGATAATCCCGTCACAGATTTTCTTCTTAATCCTTTTATCACGGGTATTTTTTGGTGAAGGCCTTCACCCAAATAGGGCTTACTTTAGATAAATAAACACAATCAAACCGCCGTACTTATAAACGCTACTCAAAGTTATCCATTGCTTCAAGTTAACCGTGTCATTGTTTGTCATTATCCAACTGTAAGAGATGGCAATACTCTAAGCACCGTTTATCTTTTGACATATATTTATAAGTATGGCCTAATGTATAAAAGACCCAATTACGTTATTTTAATGTATTAAAAAAATTCTTAAAAATGTTTTTAAATATAATTAGCAACCAAAAACCATTGAGGTTTAAACATATTTGCTATTTATATAAATTAAATATAATTAGGTAGGTTAGGGTAAGTAGACTATTTTGAACAATTAAAAAATATGTGGCTTTATAATTATTATTATTGCTTGGTATTGTGAATGACAGTTCAACGTGCCCTCAACCACGGATTTTTTTATTAATAAAACATTTACGTTTATAAATGTTCAAGTTATATTTCGACTATCGATTTATACTAACTTCGAAATATTACGAGCATCCGGCCGAAACCGGAAACGGGGTACAATCTACATGTTAATGGCCTCGGGGGCCGTAACCCGCAGTTATATGAGCGCTCAGTTCGATTGTAGCTCTGATGGTTAAGTTACAGCGGTAATTAAACGACCCGCAGTTGGAGGGTTAAGTGTCACTGATACGTGAATGTTTATGGTAGCTTACTTATTCATATTGGATTACATCGACCCGCCTGTAATTACGTTTGCGTGTATACTTATATATCACAATCTGATTTATGCTTTTGGAATACATAGGTCAAAAATACAATAACATTGTTTTTTATTTATATAATGTAGAAATATAGATTGATAAATTCTTTATAGTACACCAAAAATATTCAAAAATTTGCAGAATAATTTACAATTAAGAAAAAAAAGGTACAATGGTTGGTCTTATCGCTAAAAGCAGTCTCATCAAGACCACCTTTGGATGGACAGAATAGCACGATAAACAAAGGACGGCAAAGATAATAGTGGTTTAAAACCATCTTCGCATTAATGCCTTTCTAATGAAACCGGTTTGTGGCACATCGGTTAAATGGTTAAAAGTCTATAACGTATTTTATATATAATAATTTGTAAATTACGACGATTTACGTGAAACAACGTTTGTATGGTCATTTTTTCCAGTACGTTAATGAGTAACGGTACGTAACTGGCTAGTTAGCAGTTAACTTGTGTGTCACTTCCTCACAGACTCCATCATGACTCCATCATCAGACTCCTCCATGTAATAATTGGCAGCATAGACCTCAGCTGAGTATGGTGGCTGGTAGATTGGAGTGGTCAAGCGTTCTCTACATCTCTCGAGAGCAGGGCGCAATGGCGCTCATTAGGAGAGGCCTATGTGCAGTAGTGGACTGCTATAGGCTGATGATTTGATGATGATGATGAAACTGTATCTCGCTGTACAATCCCATTTTGATAAAATATCACTCAAAAATATCATACTTTAGATTATGAAAGAGTGTATCAAAGTCAAGCCTTCATTATGGTTTTATAATAAGTAGCAAGTGGTCGAAAATACAAAATAAAAAAGGGATTTATAAGTCTCAAACAAAAAACAATGTATTTTCCCTGATTCAATTTCTGTGAGAGTTTTTCTCACTTCAAAATGTCTGAAGAAAAATAAATATTTTCCCCAGTTTGAAAACATAATGAAATCACAGAACAAATAAACTAACTTTTCTACCTTTCAAGGTAAATAAATGTCTATACTCAGGGGTTGTAACTGACGTTATAACAAAACCATTTACAAACATGTTGCGTAGCCCTATCTCTCCTTCTTCGTATGCCCTGGTGGCCTAGCCACCTCTGATGTCAGAGTTGCCCACTTGTTAGGCTGCCTGTTATCTTACTCTTACCATCTTACTCTAAGCTACGGAGACATGGTGTCTTTACAAGGGTGACATCAGACGTCTCGACACTTTTCATATGCGCTGTCTACGCAAAATTCTTCGCGTGCAATGGCAGGACCGAGTACCAAACTCTGAACTCTGAACTCTTTCAAAAGTACCCAGCTAACAGGCATAGAATCAATGCTCATTAAAGGACAACTAAGATGGTGTGGTCATCTTATACGAATGAGCAACTCCAGGCTGCCTAAATCTGTGTTCTATTCACAGCTTAAGGACGGTAAGCGTAGACCTGGGGGTCAGTTCCTTCGCTATAGGGATGTACTTAAACGCCATCTTACTGCTTGCGATCTACCTGTAGATAGATGGGAAGAGCTGGCGCAGCAGAGACGAGAATGGCGCAACTCTGTTAACAAGGCTTTGACAAATTTCAAACGCCGCCTAAAAAGAACCGTCCTAAGCCTTCCTACTCATACACCTACAATTCCTTAGGTCGGTTTCATTGTGCACCCTGTAATAGGACCTTCAAGTCAAAATTCGACTTTGCAAGCCATCTTCGCTCTCACGTCCGAAACTAACAAGGTTCGCCATTGACGGATACGTCAAGGAGGACATCATCATCATCATCAGGCCGCCTGAAGGTATCTGAGATGGCTTAACGACTATATTATATTTTATATGAATGAACGTATTTGTATGTATATTGCAAACGTTTTCTTCAAAATTCTTTGTATTTACTGTAGTGTAGCACATTTTACTATGCTACAATGTGCTACGATACTACAAAGTGCTACGACACGATGATTCGCTCAAGTCAAAAGTGTGCTACCAAACTTCGATGTCACAATATACACAGTGCTACGCTATTCTACAAAATATGCTACCAGACTGTAAAAGATAATTATGTACTTCGCTGTCACTACAAAGTGCTACATTAGCTACGTTATAATGACCGTACTCTGGGCCGAGAAGAAAACAAAGTATACTTTTTAACCAATTACCACAGGATATACGTAGTGCTACGCTATGCTACGATGTGCTACGACACTGTATGCGACAACTATGTGCTTCGCTATGTCACTACGAAGTGCTACGTTACAACTGTACTCTAAGGCTGAAAGAAAACAAAGTACCTATGACCTTTTTACTTTTCATCCAATTAACACCACGGATAAGCGGAATAGAAACCAGTTAGCAATAAAATTCATGATTTCATTTGATATCAATAATTATTAGATAGACTGTGACACAATCGGGAATCGGCCTCTGTCAATACCCTATCAATAGTTGATTGTTGTTGAAGCCTCTATCGACCCCCATCAAATCTGGAGATGGACGGTCATGGCCTTTTGTCGGTCCCTATTGAAATCACAGTGAGGTATTGCTATTTCCAGTTCAATAATACCAAATATTATTGAACTGGAAATAGCAAGGTTATTTTATACTCGTAGTTCCTCTGAAGGACTACTAATTCATAACGAAACTATTATACTGAAAAAAGACATGTATGTTCACATAACATTTTTAAGTAACTAAATATCTAATTTGTAAGATAAAATACATTCAAAACAGTTTTCCGTAGTCAATACCTAGTGTAATATAGCTCGAGTGAGTGTTTAGTAATACTTCATGTGATTCCCATAAATAAAATAAAATAAATAAATAATGCAAGACGTAATCACACAGCATCATGTAGCCCCAAACTAAGCAGAGCTTGTATTATGGGAACCACATGATTGATATATTACACATATAATTTTTTTTTTTGTAAATACATACATATCATACATAGAAACACCCAGACCCGAGACAAATATCTACAGAACATGCAAACATTTGTCCCGCAGCGGGAATCGAACCCGCAACCTTCTGCGTCTCAGGCGGACCTTCGCCCACTGCGCCACAGAGGCCGTCAAATAATAAAACAAGCTCTGCATGGTTTATGTCTACATGATGCTATATGATGGTCAGAGAATGGTAATAAAAAGGCATGGACATAGCTTATGAAATGGAAAAGCTGATTTGGCTGTGAACTGACCATATGCCGAAGATCCGATAATCATTGGAGTAAAGTAACGATTAAAGAGAGTATTGGAGTATTTGGTGTAGGACGCCCTCCGGCTAATTGGAATGACGATTTGTGGTAGGTGCTGGATGCGTTACACCTAGATATGAAGCTTGAATATTTGCGAGCCTTAAATACAACGGTCATATAATGGACTTATATTTAATTAAGAACTACTTGTAACTTGAAGGAGGTCTTGGCAAAAAAAAATCCAACCTCTTTGGTCTTGGCAGAATAACAACGCTGTCTTCGGTTTGTTATAATGCTGAGTGAGGACCTTTTTACTGCTGTAGCACACATAACAACCCTACTATACAATGGACTTATATTTAATTAAGACCTACTTGTAACTTGAATTAGGTCTTGGCATAAAAAACCAACCTCTTTGGACTTGGCAGAATAAAAACGCTGACCTGTCTTCGGTTTGTCATAATGCTGAGTCAGGACCTTTTTACTGCTGTAGCACACAACAACCCTATTATATATTAGTTTATTTATCTCAATGCCCTACTATAGATTTTTTTACTAACCTAATGTACTGTTTCCTTTTTTCTTTTTTTATATCTTATTATTATTAGTAGTTACGATTATTTTACTTGTTTACTTGTATTAAAAAATAAACAGTTATATTAAATTAAAGCTGTTTGTGTGTGCATAAGTAGCAAGTAAACGTTTGTCTGTCTATGTCTTGTGCTCACAATAAGAACTTGAAAATAAATAATTGATTGATTTACTGCGTTGAGCGCAATGACACTCAATAAGGGAGGGCTCAGTTTAGAAGTCTGCTAGTGCTGATGGTGATGATGATGATTTTAGTACTGCGACGTTTTCAAAGTTTTCGTAAACTGCCGCAATAAACATGAATATTTGTCAGATCCCCTTGTCCCCAGTGAGATTAAGTTGGTGGATACAACGGGAATACACGCATGCAAACAGGTAAATGGTGAAGAAATATAATAAAATGTGACAATAATATTGCAAGCTATCAACATTGTACTACACTTTTATTCAATATCAACATTGAATATTCATAACAGCTTTAAATATTCATTCCCATTCATGTAAAACATTCAATATTCGCACAATACAAAGTAGTGGAACACATTTTGTGAGAATTTACACGGAAAGCAAATTGTCGGCGCTTGTAATCTTCTACTGGTGTTTATTATAATTTACGGTGTACCAATTTATATTTGGTGAGGTGGACTGTGGAATATCATAGCGTCAAAGTCTGTGTACGGACGTTTCCACCATACATTTTGGTGTTTTGCGCGAGCTGCGATTTAAGTTGTATCGCACGCGCTGCATCTCTTTCGTAAACTAATATTTTAGAGCATTATAACATTCAATACTAGACCTACTCGCTACCTACTACTTTATTTAAATCTATGTAAGTTCACATAACATTTTTAAGTTTTAAGTAACTATGTACATATCTAATTAGTAAGATAAGTAAGCATAAAATACATTCGAAACAGTTTTCCGTAGTCAATACCTAGTCTAACATAGCTTGAGTGAGTGTTTAGTAACACTTCATGTGATTCCCGTAATACAAGCTATGTGTGTGTGTGTGTGAGTTCTCATTGATTAATAATTAAATATAATACAATACTAGTATCTTTACTAGTATTGTATTATATTTAATTATTGGTTGTGACTTTTTAGTATACCTACCAATAGACGCGCGAGCAAGCCATGGAGCCTGCGATGTCCGCGTGGGCGCAACAACCTTATTAATTTGTGTTGAATTAGATATACATAAGTGCTGTTTTGTTGAAATAATCTATATGAATAAAGCGTAAATAAATTTAATATTATATATATTTTTTGCAATGTGAACCTGTAACTGTTTTCTATATAAATGAATCCACAAATTAACATGCAGAGTGACACAGTACAAAGTTCGCGATGAACCTTTTGTTTGCGACTTTTTCAACATAAGTTAGTGTTTATTCTCTCGAGCCTCATCGTGTTGCTACGCAGTTGTTAAAATTTGGTGTTTTTCAACATTTTGTTTTGATATTTTTTTGGCTTACTTTCTGTTGTTTTCTCTGAGTAGGCGTTTCGTTTGGAGCCGAATAATCCTATTTTTACATTATAAAGGTGAAAGATGGTGAAATATGACGTGAAAAGTGAAGAACTCAGTAAACAAAACTCAGTTACTTATTTATTTAACCATTTCGTTATTCACATAACACTGGCAAGTCAAGTTACAGATTGTTTATACCTAATTAAATAAATCAGAACCTTAAAAAAAAAACCTGAAAAAAAAACTGTAATAGGGTAAAGAAGTATGTTGTTACTTCTTCATGCCAAAACGAATGGACGAATTGAGCTGAAATTCTGCAAATAGGTAGTTTTAGACTAGGAGTATCATATAGGCTACTTTAAATCTATGTAACACGTGAGAATAGTCGCGGGCTGAAGATAGTAAATAAATTATTACGACATTTATTTATTCACAACAGTATATACAATAACAAGTTCTTAGTTAATATTTCATAGTTATACCTACATATTTGACAAAATATGTATACCTACTTATTACTAAAATAAAATAGCCTAACAAAAATCCAGACCGTCACCAGAGGGTAGAGTGCCCAGAATGCTGGCTGCATTGCCACGTTGGATAGCAAGGCTGATCCGTTGGCTCAAATAGAAACCACCATTCCGATCACGTGTGGTCTCGAATAAGCGCTCTGCCAAGTCTTTGAAAATTTTGAATAAATTTACGGGACGGGAAACACTGTCAATGAACCCAAAATGGGCAGAGCAAAAAAAAATTTACCACAGGGTTATTTTTCTGGGTGGGCATCAAACCCATGGCTTATAGTGCAGACGGTTCCAAATGATATCAATGCCAGCCAAAATAGCAGTATTTTTTTTACAATATTCATATCAAAAGCATTCATTCAAATAACTCAAAAATAACATTTCCATGAATTTTGCAAATTTTTCACCACCATACCAGTCTTTTTAGTCTTCAGCTGGACCTCACCTAATAATAAGGGGGGTATGCCTATAAACCCTAAGCAGGGTATACGGGCAATATCAAGTCACGATTGTTTTTTCTGTAATTGTAATATGTATAACGAAGCAGCCTGACCAGCGGGGTTTTTTAAAAGGGCTGACGTCACTACCTTCATCACTATGATTGCTCATTGCAAATAACGAAACACAAGTAAGAAAAACGCAATTTATTTCGAGAACCAAATAAGGCTTTTTAAGCTAAGTATTAAAAGTAGGTAGGTACTCACAGGATTTCGAAAATAACTCTTCACAAAACATAAGAGAACCTTCCACAATCGTGTCTCGACTCGTAATGCGGCTTTGCAGTACAAAATCAATAAAAACGGTGTTCAAATTTAGTTAAGGTCAGATTAATTATTTTTAACTGTAAATTCATTTTAACATTTTTAAAGTAAGGTTTGAAAATATCTTTTTATTTTAACGCAGTTTAAATATTCCGCTGAATATTTTCGCTGCAAAACAAGTTCAATCAAAAGTCCGTTATTAACAAAGTAAATTAATAGCAAAGCAAAGAAGATTACTTTTCTGTAATTATAAATCAAAACATGAATTAAGAATAGGTTTTCACTTGTCAAAAATAATTTTGGATTAATCATGAGTAATCATTTGGTATTGCGCTTCAAAACAAATCATTACTTATTCCTCAACTAATATCAAAACCTTTAACAGAAACTAACTAAACTAGTAGGTTGTTAAATTATTAATTAATCAATTTTACATTGTTTTACATGGTTTACATACTAAACCATCAGTTTTGTTTTCTATCCTTAATAATTATTACAGATTTTAGCGGCATTGTGCCGACATGTATATACCAACTTACATATATCACGCCTATTTATCGTAGGGCTACGGAGAAGCTAACCATTATAGTATTTTTCTGTAATAATAATATTTTATTTTAAAATAGGCAAAACTCCACGTGTACGGGGTTCCAAATCCCAACTTTGGAACCCAAGCCATCCTCACATGCATGTGGTGCACCCTGTGAAACAACGAACGGGGTTCTGGCGCATGGCAGCTGGCTGATTGCGGCATAGCACAGCCTACATTGTACACAACTAAATCCCCTGGCCACCGACGGGCAGCACCGTCGATGGTGCGACAAGCTGTGCATTGCGATACCCAACCCGCACGCCCAGCGTGGGGATTATGGGAATATCCCCCTTTATTAGGAGAGACCTAAGTCCAGCAGTGGACTGCTATAGGCTGATGATAATGATGATGAGAACTCCAAGTACCACAAATAGGTACATCAGTCAAAGCAAGCTGTTATTAGGAAGCGATAATGGGTCGCAGCTTGTTTACCATCGAAGTAGCCTTTGTACCTAGTAGCACATTAACTTATTTACATTTATAGAGATCTGGTCACTGTCTTTGATATGGCACATGAGGTTTCGGTAAAAAAATTGTAGAAGCGTATGAATGAAAAAGCGTATGGGGACTTTTGAGATTAGCGTTTTTCTGCGCGTATTAGCTTATTTTTAGATACTAAACGCGCAACTCGTACGAGGTTACCGTGCCTAAAAACGTATAAGCGCGAGGTTTAAAAGAATAATCAACCAGGCTAAATAAGACGCTAGTTTATGAGCTTCCATATGGAAAATTATTATCTAGAGTCAATAGTCTTGAATTTGCGGGTTCTGTTACAAAGCATGGTTTTTTTACCTTTTACTGGTGGTTAGAATAAAAATAAGATTATGAGTCATTTAAAATTAATATTAATTGTTATAGAGTGTTAAAATACTAGAGTTTTTTCCATTTTGGACATATTTTTTTATGGCATATCTGAATTAAATCTTCCAATTTTCAACATTTGGATAGAATTGAATAAAATTGGTGATGCTTATCTTCGTAAACTTTGAATCGATGCTTCCTATGGATAACCGATATCAAATACTCATAAAGTATCAATATTATACTGCAAAGTAATTTCATAAATCCTAATTTTTAAACAGAATTTGAAAAGCCTCTGTTATTGTTAAATAAATTATTCCTTTTATGAAATAAAACTGCTTCAAGTTCGAGAATGCCAGGGTAACAGCCTGTACCTGCAAACTTCATACTTGTTATTCGTAATGAGGTTCTATTTTGGTCTGTGGGTCTCCGCCACAAGGTCGACTTTTGTTTATTTTGTCTTTTGATTCGGGGAAATGGGAGCTCAAGGGCACAATTCATTTGGAGTTATCTTTTAATTAACGGCTACTTTAGCGTAGTGGAACAGTTGGTTGAGGTTCAGTGAGATTCCTGTGAAATGCTTGTGATAACTCAGTATGGATATAAGTATACTCTAATAAACCCTCAATGTGCAAGTCTTTTAAAATAATCATTATTGAAAGATTTTTTTATTTATCAAATAAATAAAAATTGACTGAGATAAAGATCGTCAAAGTTCGGGAGTGGGGGCTCGTGACGTCACGACTAGGTAAGAAGTGTACTAAGCCGTGACGTCACGCGGAATTTCAATGCACTATATCTTTGTTATTTTTTGTTTAATTGACAAAAGTAAAAATACGTGTCGAATATTTTTTGTTGATCTATCTGGCGGACTAATTCGAACTTTTCATTCGTTATCCCTAATGTTCCTACTACTACCTTTTCTTACATATTATGAAATATTTTCATAATTCACATTAGACAACCAACCGTCAAAAATCAGAAAATTATCGAAGTAAATAACAAAGATAAACAGAAATACTTGATAACCTAAATACAAACACGATAAAATACCTTGCATGAAATAATTTCATACCTTTCATACACAAAGCGTTTCATATAATCAGAAGGCTTTGATCTCTTCGTCAAAATCGTATTTAACGTTCGAGAGAGCTTTAATATAGAGCCTTCTAAAAGCCCCCGTGATAGGGTGCCACAGAATATGTTACATAATGTATAAGTGATGTGTCATTACAGTGAACTTTGGTGTTTTGGGATTTTAGCTTTTTTCTGGTATAAAGAGGAAAAATCTTTGGTTTTTGTGAAAATTATTGTTTTTATTAGATAAAATATTATTAGTTTAGGATCGAGGCAAGTTGTATACTTGTAGCAAAAGCAAAATCGTACTACATCCTAATATTATAAATGCGAATGTTTGTGAGTATAGATTTATAGATAGATGTTTGTTACTCTTTCTCGCAAAAACTACTGAATGGATTTGGAGCGAAGCCGCGGGTGGAAGCTAGTAAGACCTATGCCGAACGGGGCCGAAAACGGCTGATGATGATGATAATATTATTATTACTTATTAGAAAAGGCTAATTTATTATGTAACAACAGCAACAACAACAACACCAGACTATAACAGTCCACTGCTGAAACCATAGATAATAATAGAACCCACGCTGGGCACGGCGCGCTGCTACCGGTCGGCGGCCAGGCGATGTAGCTGTGCGGGTATTAGGCTTATCAAAGAAAAATCGTACTAGTATTTAGTACAAATCTGCCAAGCATTTGTACTAAATATATTTAAAATAAAATCAAGAAATTTTCGTCCAAATATAATTTTAAGCATATCATCTATGCATTGATTCTATAATAAAATGGAATTACCAAACCCTGTTTACCCCAAACACATTAAAACGGTAGCTGAAAGAAAACCCACTTTCGTAACTCTAGCAACAACCGCTGAACGTTATTATCTAGGCGATAAGGTCGAAAATTGCACGTCTCGATTGTGATACCCGTTAGAATAAAGTGTAGAAATTAGCATACAGTGCTTACGCTGCGCCGAAATTGAGTTGCCGTAGCAAAACCAATATGGCGGTCTTTGGCGAAATCATTTATTTTAAAGTGGTTGCCTACTGATTTTAGGGATAGTTTAATTATTTCAAAAACACCTTTGCACACATGCCCAATACCTTTATTGCTTAAAAAAGGTGTTAATTACATGTTTCAGGTTATAATTTGACATTATTATCAATAAAGTGTGTTTTTATAATTGAAGAAATTATACGTTTTATTTTCAAATTATTTATCAGTAGAGCGAACACAAATATTTCAACCTGACGTATCGTACGCGTGACGTAAAAGTTTGGCCAATGACAAAGCGTTATTTTGAATCCAAGCATTTTCATTGGCAAATTTTACTTCTACACTACAAATACTTTTTCGCTAGCCTTCGTGATCGAGATTCAGGGGCCTGATTCTGACGATTTGATATATTTGATCCTATAAGATCGAGAACTGTCAAATTTTCATAAACAGTTTTGACAGTTTCAGAATCCAATATATCGAGTCGTTAGAATCAGGCCTCTGATCTAACATTAGTACTTACTTTGGTTTGGTAATATATATAACTTTGGCCTAGTGGGTAATGCATGTTCGATCGACACTTCAGTCTATCTTTGACATGTTCTGTATGACAGAGGTCGCCAACGTTGGATTCGACCTAAATAATTCCAGGTGTCACAAACAGTGTAAAAAGGTTTCCATAAAACTGAATCAGACATCGACGGCAAAATATTTATTTATTTGGGAAACAAACAGAACAATAAAACTTAAATAGTAAAATAATTATTAGGTTATTAAAATTGAGGTCTTCTATTTTTTCCTGTTGATGTCAGGTCATAATATTAATAGAAGGTTGCGAGTTTGATTCCCACCGTAAAGAAAATAGTAGAATGATTTACTTTATTTAAAAGGGTGACTACATTATTACGGTGAAAGTTTGCACATTGTGTAAAGGTGATTGATAAAAAAGTAGGTTGTACTCCTCAGACAGAGAGCCAGTACTTGAAGCTTCGCCGAAGGGCGCATATATAGAGTACGGCAAAATTTAACCTCATTGAGGGCCTTACCTAAATGAACTCGATGTTGTGGCGAATGATGTGTAATAGAATTGTATAAAAAATAGTTTTTAATTCATACTTGGTCTATCATGTGAGGAAAGCCGCGGGCAGGAGATGGTACAAAAAGCAATCTTTGGTAAGGACAAAGATTTAAGTGTGTGTTCACAATTAAGTTTTATCCTGATTGTTCGTGAGCGCACCTGTGCCTGTTGTCTTACGTTAAGCTATAACCGTTCCGCTAATGTTCCTAGCGAGTTGCAGCTTTAGACTGTTGCTTTGGCACATACAAGCTGACTCAAAATGGAAGTATTTTGTGTTCAGTTTTATATTTCTGTTATTATCTGCCTTGTAGTGTACTGATAAATAATAAAATGTAGTCGACCTGCTCGGCTCACTCTGCACGCGGCAGTAGAGCCGAGTGGACGTGCTATAGTGAAATATTTTTGTGCATTGTCATTCAACCACCCTTAGTATATATTTCATGTATCTACATGCTTGTTAGCTCTTCATAATCAATAGTATTTTTGAGCATCTTGTTAATAAATGCATGATATCGAGATAAAAGCTTTTGTGTTAATCCAGGTAACAAGCTATGTATATTCCAAGTTTCATCTATATCCGTTCAGCCGTTACGGAGTTGACTCAATACTGAGTCAAATCTTATAATAATGCTAGGAAATAGGAGTGATATAAACAAAACTGAGTTAATTAAATACTTAGATACATTATGTTCACTAAAAGTAAAAAAAGTTGTGATGTTTACATTCCCCTATAGCAACAGCTTGTCACAAGCAGAAAATGACATACGATATAAGCTAAATATGACCTTGCATACCATATCATGCTATAATAAATTAATTCATGTGATCGACTCTAACAATATTGTTAGTAAAAAAAATTATTTGACTAAAGGTAGATATTACCTTTCTAACTTTTTTAAGCGACAGATAGCTATTTCGCTATCTTACTATTTTTGTACAACAGCCAAGAATTTGGCTAAAAAGGCTGCTTTTATTGAGCACTGTTCTGACTTACAAAAAGAGAGATTGGAATTTGTTCCAAGTCATTTAAATTACTAGATCAGACAATAGAGGGAGCCTCTAGCATTATCAATTCAAATAAGTTTAATAAACATTGTAAAATAAATCAAATAAACAGAACTGTAAATCATACTAACTTGGTGCATCAAAATATTCAAGGATTGAGTTGCAAATTATTAGAATTAGAATTGTTCATGAACTCTGATAATATAGACATCATCTGTATTACAGAACATTGGCTAAAAAGCTACGAGCTCATGTTCAATTTCAGTAACCACCAAGTTGGTAGTTCTTTTTGTAGAACACATGCTATAAGAGGCGGCTCATTAATCATTTTAAATAAACAAATCCAATTGAAAGAACGTAAGGACATTGTCCATTTGTCTGTTGAAAGCCAAATTGAAATAGCATGCGTAGAGTTGGAGCGTTTCATTGTTACAAGTGCGTACAGTCCACCATCCGCCTCATATGATATTTTTGAAAAAGTCATGGATGAAATATTGTTCAAAATATCTAAAACAAACAAAAATATTATAACATGCGGAGACTTCAAAATAAATTTTCTAGAAGTTTATTCATTAAGTACTAAAATTACTATTTATTCAAATCATATAATCTAAAACCTCTCTTTATGGAGCCAACTAGAATTACTGACACTTCAGCCAAATGCATAGACAATATTTTAAAAAATTCAAATGTTAATATACTAAGTAAAAATATAATTAGTAACATAAAATCAGACCACCTTGGTCAGTTAATTAAAATAGAAAATCAAATAAAGAAAAATGTAAAACGGCAAATAACTTTTCCGTTTTACATTTTTGCCAGGTGGGGTGACGATCTGCGAAAGGCTGCTGGTAGAAGCTGGATGCGTCGAGCTCAGGACAGGGCGCAATGGCGCTCATTAGGGGAGGCCTATGTCCAGCAGTGGACTGCTATAGGCTGATGATGATGATGATGATGATGAAATAACTTTTGTACCAGTGACTGGGCATCGATTAGAAAAAATTAAATCTAATTTGTTAAATAGATCACCCTTTTCATATCAAAATAATAATCCAAATTATTTATATAATTCTTTTTTTAATAATTTTATCAAAGAATTTAGCTCAATATTTAAATCTAAATCGATCATGGTCTCTAACAGTCCTACATTCTGTGAGTGGGCAACAGTAGGAATTCACATAAGCAAACAAAGAATGTATGAGCTTTACAGTGAAAAACAGTAAAATTTTAGTGAAGAGTTTAAAGATAAAGTTAAAAATTACTCAAAAAATTTTAAAAATGTATGTCGTGCGGCTAATTCTAATTATATTAGTTCAAAAATTAGAAGCAGTATTAATAAAATTAAAACCACTTGGAAAATAATAAATAGTGAGACTGGAAAAGTCAAACATGACATTAAGAAGTATAAATTAAATATTGGTAATACCATCATCAAAGAAGATGGTGATGTTGCCAAAGCATTCGAATCCTTTTTTACAGACATTCCAGTTTCTACCACAAGATCCTTAAACTCTTCTCCTATAATTGCGGATTCATTACTAAATTAAAATGTACCAAAATGTGAAATACCGTTTTATTTTAAATATGTAAACAGTAATGATATTATTAAAACATTCAAACTGATAAATGTCAAAAAAACTACGGATCTCTGGGGCATTTCTTTTAGCGTTGTAACATCGTTGATTGACATTGTCGCACCAGAACTAGCGTTTATATTTAACGAATGTATTGACTGTGGTGAGTTTCCTGATTTAATGAAACATAGTAAAATAACACCTTTATTTAAATCCGGTAGTAGTTCTGACCCTACTAACTTTAGACCGATATCAGTACTGCCAACATTAAGTAAAATTTTTGAAAAGCTTATTCTCAGTCAACTGCAAAGCCATTTTAACTTTAACAACTTACTAGATGTCAAACAATTCGGATTTACGCGGGGAAGATCAACAACTGATGCCAGTGTTGAGTTGGTATCGCATATCTACAATGCCTGGGAGGACTCACATGATGCTTTAGGCATTTTTTGTGATTTGTCTAAGGCATTTGACTGCGTACACCATGAAACATTAATCAGGAAACTAGATCACTATGGCGTCAGGGGTATGGCTTTAGCCCTTCTCACTTCTTACCTATGTGACAGAATACAGAAAGTAGACGTAAATGGAAAATGTTCTCCGGGATCTGTAGTAAAGATGGGTGTCCCGCAAGGGTCAATACTCGGACCATTTTTATTTTTAATTTACATCAACGACCTACCTCAACTTGTGAGAGACAACCACGAAATTGTATTGTTTGCAGATGACACGTCACTTTTATTTAAATTAAAGCGACGGCAGACCAATTTTGACGACGTGAACAATGCAATAGCGAAAGTTGTTAACTGGTTCGATGTAAATAATTTATTACTGAACGAGACTAAAACAAAATGTATGAGATTTATATTACCAAATGTTAAACAAGTTAAACCTAACATTAAAATAAAAGATGAAGATCTAAATCTTGTGGACAGTACTGTATTTTTAGGCATAACTTTAGATAATAAGCTTCAATGGGGCGCTCACATAGATGGGTTGTCGAACAGACTCAGTTCTGCAGCATACGCAGTCAAAAGAATCCGTCAACTTACTGACGTAGAAACGGCTAGACTAGTTTATTTCAGCTACTTCCACAGCATTATGTCGTACGGAATTTTGTTGTGGGGGAATGCTGCAGATATCAACACCATATTTGTGTTTCAGAAGAGGGCTGTTCGTGCAATTTATAATATGGGCCCCAGAGAATCACTTAGAACTAAGTTTAAAGAAATAAATGTTATGACAGTGCCGTGCCAATATATATATGAAAACTTAATGTATGTCCGAAAACATATTAACATGTTCAAGAAAAATAGCGACTATCATAATGTTAACACTAGAAATAAAGATAAACTAGCTGTTCCCACTGTAAGGCTCCATAAAGTTAGTCAATCTTTGAAGGGATGTCTGTACGATTTTTTAACAAAATCCCAAATGATGTGATTAATCTATCTGTAAATAAATTCAAAAATGTTGTTAAACGTAATCTATGTAATAAAGCTTATTATAAAATATCTGATTATTTAGATGACAAAAAAGCCAAAAAGATGAAACTGCCTCCAACTCAATCAAAAACAATGTAATAGATATTAAGTACAAGGACGTTAAAAAAATATAAGCCAAGCAGAGTTTCTTGCCAATTCTTCTCTGTTTGGTCTATTTACGAATTGGTGGTAAATTAAAAAAAATGACGTTTCAAAGTGTACTATACAGTTCCTACTGAATAAATGAATTTTGACTTTTTTTGACTTTTAGTGGTAACAAACATACTCACACGCACACACAAACTTCGTATCTATAATATTAGTCTGATAATGGGAAGCCTAACCTTAAAATATTAATAAATTTTAGAATGTATGACCTAACGTGCCATACCAATGGACGGAAGTTGTATGTAGTGTTATATCACGTCAAAATATACAGGATTTGAATATTTGAGGTTGAAATTTGACGTGATTTTGTGGCTTTTGTGGATATTGTGTCAGGTTATGTTAGCGGTTATTGTGATGATCACATGCCTGAGATTTGAGTGGTATAATTAACGATGTAATTATCCCGGGATTCATCGCCAGATATATCGTACGACGATAACACCCAACAGTTACATAACAAATCGAATAAGAATAAAGAATAAGAATATTTATTTGCAACAACATCAACACTCAGGAATGCATTGGTACATGGTACATAGAATAATAATAGTTAAATTAAGGTAGTACATTGTATGTGAAGTGCTACAAAATGGCCCCTAACTCAGAATTATGCGAGTTGTAAGTAAACAAACGACCCACGCTGATCTTCGGTTAGGACCAATTCCGTTTAGTCGACGTGTGAACTAATACTTAAAAATATAAAGTGTGTAAAAGAAGAACAAAAAAAGAATATAATAGAAAAACAGTGCGTTTAAATCATATTTATTTGCGATTAATATGGTAGGTTTTTATTAGACGTACTATGTAAATGTTGTGTCCGTTTTCACTGCAGTCATTGAGGATGCGGTCCTCTTCCACGACCAAAACATACAACTCCAACTAAAATTTAAATTTACCGGTTCCTCGAACTCCTCCTTATTGGTCGGAGTCCTGTTGCTGTCGTAGCTCTCTTGGATGCCGTCGGACAGGACGGGTCCGTTGTCGCTGCAGCCTTCGAGGATGCGGTCTGCCTCCGCATCTAAAACGTTCCAGCTCAGATTTGGTAACGCGCTTCTCTTGGAGGTTGTTGTTTGAAATATTCTGAACTTTCTTCTGAATTATTTAATCGTATAAAAAGAATTCTCAACTCTCAATAGAGAAACATAGGCTAAGCCCACTGGAGACAGTAGCAGAAAGCGACACGACTTGTTCCTATGTATTTCTATGAAAGCGACGTGACGTGTCGCTAACTCCTTGGCTCTTCATTTCTTACGAATGAAAAGCGAATAAACAAAATGTAAAAAACAAGTTTTTCGGCACCTGTAGTAATATTCGCGAGTCCAACTTTTAACGAAGAGAAAGTTTTGAGTATTTGTAAAAGAAGCAGGGATTTTATTTTACAAATGGTGCTGCTGGGTGTCATAGTCACGTTGTTTTGGGCCTACTCAAAGAATTCTTTCTGAGTTTGGTATCAAAAACTAATAGTACCCTACTTACAATACTAATGTGTGGTAAAAGCATTTAGCTGAGACTAAACCTGTTTGACTACGAGAGCAGCTCAAATGTTTGTCTGTGTGTTGTGTATTTTACTGTACGTTTCTTACATACTATTTTAAATATAGACGGACATTTATTCACACAATACATACAACAACAGAATTAAGTAAGTTTACTTTGATTCTTCTTTATTTTGTCATTCTTATTCTTAATTTCCATGACAACAAGGTTTGTTACAAATGTTGCAGATCATACGAACATTTGAATTAGTAAGCTTAGCAAAAATCATTGTTGTCTTTTTTTTCCATATACGAGACAAAGTTATTTTCCTAAAAAAATATTTTTTTTTTATCTTTTAAATTACCATGATACTCACCCATTGTCCTAAAAACGTCACAGTATACGTAAATAGTACTTGTTTATTTATACTTTATTGCACAATAAATGTAACAAAAAGGTGGGCTTAATGCTACTTACTTGAGGGAAAGTTACTTAAAAGGCCGAAACTTGTAATATTTCCAGATTTGAAACCACGAGAGACAAAAAGTTTTTAGATTCAAAACCTTTTCAGAAACTTCAGTTGAGTTTACCTTCATTCGGAGTAACGTGACCGAATTACATAAAAAAGGTGTTAAATGAAACTACCTTCGCAAATAAGACTGAGTTAGAAATAAGAAAAGAAACAAGGTAGGTACAGCTCGTAGAATCGACAATCATTGGGGGAATAAAACCATGGTTGCCAGTCGTATCGTGAGCGTATCATAAAATGTTGGCCAATTCATGAAATACGAGTATGTCATTGGCCAACATTGAAATTACGAATTAAACAATAATCTAAATGCTTATCTACTCATTTAAATAAGTACCTTACTTACAAAAACAAACACAGCATGCATAAATAAAAATATGCTGTGATGATGATTATATTCATTTCAAGGAAGATTTCTTGAATAAAGACGAAATAAATCTGTGTAAATATTGACTTATTTTTTGTAATCACGAAACTTTTGTTTGCTTAACACGTTGACTGCGGGCCGGACATTAACGCTCTGCCATGCTCAAAGGACTCGGCTAGCTTTCCACGGTTGTGAAATTCAGGACTTAAAGCGGCAAATGGTTCTCAGCGCCTCTGAGCCCGATTTTCGGCTCTCCACAACCACCTTCTGCCAGCCACCTTGTAGAAGTGTTCGCTCCACCTGGCCGGGGGGCACCCTACACTACGTTTGCCATGATGCGGTCTTCACTCTAGAACAGTGGCGCTTACTTGGGGAGGCCTATGCCCAGCAGTGAAGAAGAATAAGATTACTTCTTTGGTATATATAATAAAATTCTACTTTACATATCGATGTATTGGAACCAGCTTGAAGTGGAACTGGGCTGGACATGTCTGCCGAATGTCCGACCACTTGTGGGCAAAGACGACAACAGACTGTATCCCACCAAACACCAGACGGCGACGTGGAAGACCCAGAAAAAGATTGCGAGATGAGCTTGACGCGTATTTAAGATCTTGGCCTGAGGTAGCGACGAATCGCGAGGAGTGGAAGGAGGGGAGGGAGGCCTTTGCCCTGCAGTGGGATCAAAAGGGCTAAATAATAAATAATAAATAATACATATCGATGTACTACACACAACGCATGTTTGAGAAAAAGTAGGTTACTATATCGATAGCAACCTACTTTTTCTTAAACATGCTTGGAAATTAGAGCATTATTTTGACGACCTTCTTCGAGATAAATCGAAATTGCTGTACCGGCCCAATACATGCGAGCAGCGGCCGGCAAAAGTTGTATGAAAATTCATATCTGTCGTGTTTAGCGGCCAAATAAATTACTACGAAAATTCATATCTGTCGTGTTATTTAAAAATGGAACGATCTTTTACTCCGAAACATGGCAACCAAGGAGGTACCTAACTAATCAAAGGGTTTATTTAAATTTCGAACTGGCTTGCAAATAGAATGCTGTTTATTGAAAAATTTACAAGTTCTGTCTAGGAACTATTTTGTTTTAGTTTTCGCGCATTATTTGAGAAAACTACTATACAAGCCTTGGCCACAACTAGGCATTGATGGACTCACGTATGTGTGCGCCCACATTTACACGTTCGTCCATCAATGCCTCTTTTGCTGGCCTCTGCAGTAATGTACTATAAAAATCAAGGCTAATGCAGGACAAAAAAAAAACGTAAAACATCGAAATCTCTTCCAGGATATCACCCCGTGAAACTTTTAGGTTCCCTCTTACGGAATCGCATAAAAAATTGGTAAAGTTCAGCTTTACGGTACTTTATTACAACTTTTATTGGAAGGAACGATCGTGATGCGACATGGGTATGTAAAATTATGGGACATTGTCGGTGCGTTGTCGTAAAACCGACTTTATGTACATGTACACAACGTACAATTTAGCCGTTTATTGTGCTAGTATGATTGGTAGTTGCTTGGCAATTTGTTTTAGTGCACTTTTTGGTGTAATAGGGGTTCTAAATAGGCTAAAATAAAACCTTTTTTGGGGTGGTACCAATGGTATTGAACGGAATCTAAGCCAAACACACGGGTTAGTGGTACGTACGTCTGTCGATTGACCAAAGGGGGGCGACATCCGTATTCCTGAGGCAAACTATTCGAAACCTTGGTAAACTATTCGAAACCTTGGTAAACTATTCGAAATAATTACTTTACATTACGAAAAATATTTTATATTATGTTAGTATGATATTTTAGCTTTAAAAAAGTTAAAATATTTTAAGAAGTTTGAGGACCTGTGGCTTTTACAATCAATTTTTTATTATTTTAAAATTACGATATATTTAAGCATATCTCATCGTCTCAGCTAAGCAAAGGCCTCCCCTCATCCCTCCAGTCGTCTAGATCTTGAGCTTGTACCCACACTAGGTAAACACTCTTTTTTGAAGTTTCTTATTAAGTAGTTCATGTCTAAGTAGTTTTACAAAAGGATAAACTTCATCATCTCATCATTATTAGCGGTTTTGGATCCTCTGTAGGGCATAGGATTTCTTTTGAGTATGCCACTCGCCTCGATCCTGCGCTATTTGAATCAGGTGCTACCTACGGTCTTTCCAATATAAATAACTATCTTCCGCCCGCGGCTTTGCTTGCGTGTTTCCGCGATAAAAATTAGCCTATGTGTTAATTCAGGTCACAAACTATGAATATTCCAATTTTTTTGCGTGAAAGTAACAAACCTTCATCTATCCATACTCACAAACTTTCGCATTTATAATATTAAGTAGGAATTACTAGGATAGGATAATTGAAATGTAAATTTAAATATTAGAAAGATATACTAAAAATAAAATAAATAAGCCTTATTTCTATGCCTGTATCTGCCGTGAAGCAGCTGAGCTGTTTCGGTTTCAAGGGTATGGGTGCCGGTGAAATTACAGGGACAAGAGGCTTATCATCTTCATGCCTCAAGTTGATGGACATAGGGCGTTGCATCAGAACGTTCCGGAAAAACGTAATGAATGCTTTGTGATAGGTAATTGTTACCACTTAACATCAGGTGGGCCATGTGTTTGTTCTATCTTCAAGTAGTATAAAAAACACTACATAACTTATTTTAAATATTAAATAACTATATCCTCACCTAACTGTTAGTATGACAATAATTATCTTATAATAGTTAATCAATTATCTTAACCTATATAAATCCCGCACACACATCCCGTTCTCTCGCTGCTCGCATTCATTCAGCTCCGCACCGTTTTCTAAAAAAGAAGATAATATATAAACTAACTGCAGTTTTATTCAATGTTCTAAAGTATAGTTTTATATTGTTAGAGCAAAAAGCTTGTCCATTTTTTATCGAACTTCGCGTCTTCAGCAGCAGCCTGATAATTGATTATGTTCAAGTTTCTTCCAGTTTTTAACAGCTTTTGTCTTAAACTTTGTGCTTTTATCTCGGTAGTTTGTTGAAGTGTTCGTGGCTTGGCTTGCTTCGTCGTTTTATTTTTATTTTATTTTATTTTATTTTATTTTTATTTAATTAGGAAAACTAACAGCTAAACAATAAGATTATAGATAAGGGTATTACTAGAACAAGAAAGCCTTAAACAGTTTTCACATATAGAACGGTATTACAAAGAAAAAACAAACCAAAATAATGCATCCCAGCAGGGATTCATATGTACCTATCTATGTATGTTAAGAGTAAGAATTAAGAAGAAGTAAGTATGGAGTAGAAGAAGATTTAGTAATGATGAGCCATATCAACTTAGAACATAAGTAAATTCATCAAAGTAATAAGTAATTAAATTAAAGTTTTAGCTGATCATCTGAGTAAGCAACACTCCGCCCGGTCACTACTTGGATGATTGACCATTTAGTGGCATTTAAGATCTTGATCCTGGCTTTTTCTGTCGTTAAGCCAAATCAGAGGCCTTCGGGCTGCCTCGAAATTTCTGACGCCAGAGTTGGGCAGAAAAATAAGGTTTTTTGTTATTCACCGAACATTTTTATTTTTATTGATACTGTGATTGATTTAACATCTAATAATTTCCTGCTTTTAGGCTGTATTTATTCTCTTTAAATATAATGATTTTCAAGTTCAATGACTTCTTTAATTCGGCAAATGAAATTAATGCTTTAAAAAAACTGTTTAAAAATACAACCGCTCCTACTATAAGTTTTATTACAAAAGTGTTTGCCATAAATTTTGGAAAAACGGAATGTGTTCTGCTGCTATATGTATAAACCTAACTGCACTAAAAAGGAGCCGGTTCTCAGTTCGACTGTATGACTGTATTGAAAGTCTCTGAAAAATAAGGATCATACCAATTATCCCCCATTAGTCCGCCCCATTGATAGGATCATGTTCAAAGCTACAAAGCGGAAGTTACTAAAAATATAAATTTACAAGCCGTCGCAAGTATCAATATTGATTTTGCTAATAAACCCGGCGCAGGCTTATGCAATTTTAATCGAACTCCCTCCAACACCTGAACGAAGGAAATTGATTAATTGCTCAAGTTTGTGTCGAGGGCCTCCGGGCCGCTTTTTGTTAATATTTATGTTGGCTCTTAGACCGGCTGTCGTCTGTGCAGGACAATGTAATTGTATTTCTAAAGGCTGGCTTTCTTGGAAACGGGTTTTGTTTAGGTTCTTTGAGATCTTTTTAATTATTTTCTTGCTCTTCACTTTAGCTATGTGTAGCATAGATAAGTTTTTTACTACTTTCTAAGTACCAGATTGGTACTCGAAACACAATTTTCAACCGCTAGAGTCAAATGCCACTATCCCTTCGCTTCGACTAGTATGGTGCAAGAAACGGAGGAAAGCTCTTCGCGATTCGCACTCTCTCTGATGACTTTTGTTATTGGACGTTAATCTCCATACGTGTAACCGGGTGTCCACTAATAGACACACGTGGCGAGATATCGTGTGGCGAGCCACATCAACCCCTAACAAACCGCTCTGTCATAGTGAAACTACTAAGAAGTGGTCTAAACTATCAGTATTTCCACTAACATTCCAGTACGTGAAAATTATGCCCTTTTAATGTAAATAATAAATAATAATGCGGGACGTAATCACACAACATCATGGAGCCCCAAACTAAGCAGAGCTTGTATTATGGGAACCACATGATTGATACACTATACATATATATATTTATTTATAAATACATACATATCATACATAGAAAACACCCAGACCCGAGACAAATATCTACAGAACATACAAACATTTGTCCCGCAGCGGGAATCGAACCCACAACCTTCCATTCTTCGAATGTTTTTAGTTATGACATATCAAATTATTTTAGTTATATCAGATATTTTTCTTGACTATAAAATTCGATTGCAGGGTAAAAGGAAGTTTTGCTCAAAACTTAATAAGCAGGACTGTAAAACCCAGGACCATCATAAATGCCTTCTGAAGTACAGGTGAATTACTCAGGTAAAGCAGGCAGTCACCTAAATAGTAAACGATTGGAGATTTGCTTAACTTAGAAACGTATACCGGGACTCCAGAAAAATTAGAAAACTTATCTTGTCTCGCGTGGATCTGCGTTCTGGCATAATACTTCATAACGGTAAACCAAGCAGAGTTTCTTGCCAATTCTTCTGTCTGGTAGCGATACGAATTGGTGTAGAATCCACACGATTTTAAGTTCCTTATACATAGTTCCTACCGATAGTATCAGTATATGTCGATGCGATATTTTGTTGTAATAAGATATTTTAGTTTGTAAAAGTAACTTGGCAGTCAGATCTTGATATGAAACAGATTTCTACTGAAAAGCCATCATCTTTGTAAACATCTAATATGTGTGTTCAGAACAAACTTGCAAAGTGCGACGGAAACTAAACTAAAATTAATATAGTTCTAGCGAGTAATATCACAGTTTTGAGTTAGTTTATTCATATAAAATTATAGTGAAGTAGCGAGTATGAAGTTCGACGAAGTATGTAATTAAAAGCAGTTGCAATGATATTAAATATTAGATTATATATTGGGATATATAGCCAGGAAAAGAGAGAGAGAATGAGAGAGAGAGAGAGCAATGATTAAATATTCAATTTTAATAGCTGCCCCACGGGCAACTCCGCTGTATGTTACCCAAGATACAGTTTGTCCAATAGAAATTGTCAACCCAGAAAGTCAGTTCAGGGGTGTCCAGCTCTTCTCGGTAAATCAGATCTCGGTGTGACTTGATAAGTGTAGTGCTTGTCTCAGCCTCAACAACTGTGAATTGCAGTTCCAAAATTCTATGTTTCGAGCGTTTGGCATGTAGTCCTCGCAAATGGTGTTTGCGCGTGGGTTGACTAGTTCTATTATCAAACTGTTGAAAGAAAAACATCATGGTGGAACTTTGGTGCGGTTAAGCAATATTGTAAGTTAGTAGCTTGACCAATTTATTCTATAAACTATGTAAGTCTCATCATCATCAGCCTATAGCAGTCCACTGCTGGACATAAGTAGTTGTAGGCTGAAGAAGTATAAGTGAAAAAGTAGCAACAAAAGTCTGTTCTGAAAGAATATCGTAGTTTTTGTGTGCTCCTCGAACATTTGTCATTTTTTAGGGTTCCGTACCCAAAGGGAGACTTCACTGTCCGTCTGTCTGTCACCAAGCCGTATCTCATGAAGCGTGATAGCTAGACTTTTGAAATTTTCACATATGATGTATTTGTATTGCCGCTGTAAAAACTTTTAAAAGAACAGAATAAAATAAATATACCCATACATCGATATGTACAATAAATTACCCTTAAAAAGTACACAGCTGTCAAGACCAATTTAAGCAAAAAGTACCAAAAATAATAAATAAAACAATTAAAATAAAAAATTAAGAGGGGCTCCCAAACATGTACGGATTTTACTTATAAATAATGGTACGAAACCTTTCGTGAGCGATTCCAAGTCGCACTTGGCCGGTTTTTTTTATTTTACAGTTCGGTAATACTAAAAAAAGATACCTAGGATACATAAACGAAGCTTCGACCCTGTACAGTCCGGGGAAAGGCAAACGCAATTCTGATTATTCTCCAACAAATGCATATATACTGTGCTAGACCACTGGCTTGGAATAGATTCCAATTGCCCAAAGGACTCTCTTGTACTTTCAATAGTTCAAGTTAATGGAGCTAGTTCTTCTTTACCAGAGGCCTCATTTACTAACTCAGTTGCACACCGAAATGATCGGCACCGGACCTTTATTTGCCAACTTTGACATTTCATCTGTCGAAATTCGAAGAACGTCAGTTGACAAACTGTCAAAGTTTGTAAAAACAGGACCGGTGCTTATCATTTCAGTGTGCAACTGAGTTAGTAAATGAGGCCCCTGGTCAGTGCATGCCTTCGACTCAGTTTGACAAAAATGTAAAATTTTAGTGAACTTGCAATCTCTTAATGTTAGTACAAAGTCAATTATATAAAACCAGCTAAGTGCGAGTCGACCTCGCGCACGAAGGGTTTCGTACCATTGTATGGGAGCCCCACTTTAATATTTATTATATTGTTTTAGAATTTGTTGTTATAGCAGCAACAGAAATACATCATCTGTGAAAATTTCGACTGTCTAGCTATCATCTAGTGGGGTGCACTTTGCATCTCGACAACAAGATCTACTGTTTGCAGGTCCTGGTATTTGTCAGTTTAATCGTCTGCTTCATAACCTATCAGTTGGTAAGGGGAGGTTAAACAGTTCGTAAATTTTATTGGGTTGTGTCTAACTATCATGGTTAATGAGATACAGCCTGGTGACAGACAGACAGACAGTCAGGCGGACAGTAGTCTTAGTAATAGGGTCCCGTTTTTACTCTTTGGGTACGGAACCCTAAAAAGTATTACTGTATTATTATTTTTTAGATTCCAAGTAACCTATATGATAAGAATAAGGATAAAAATGATATTATTTAGCACAACACACAACAATACACTTACGGCCGGTTCCTATAATATACCGTTACCGATGACGCCTCGTTTTCTTTTGAAAAACTGTCAAATTTTCGACGCCTCATTGTTAAATTATGACAGAGGTAGATAAAACCCTTTTTAAATACTACATACCTATCTCGCTCTAAGGAGGCCAAGAGTAGGATTCAGCTGGGTTGGGCCGAATTTGGAAAACTACGTCGAGTCTTCTCGTCACCCATACCGCAATGTTTGAAAACGAAAGTTTTCAACCAGTGCGTCCTACCCGTCATGACATACGAAGCCGAAACGTGGACACATACAGTACGGCTAGTCTACCTGTTTAAAGTCGCTCAGCAAGCTATGGAAAGAGCAATGCTCGGAGTTTCTCTGAAGGATAGAATCCGCAACGAGACTATCTGACATAGAACTAAAGTTGTCGACATAGCTCAGAGAATTAGCAAGCTGAAGTGGCGGTGGGCTGGCCATATCTGCCGAAGAACCGACAACCGTTGGGGCAAACGAGTTCTTGAGTGGAGACCGCGGCTCGGCAAACGTAGTGTAGGACGCCCTCTGGCCAGGTGGAGTGACGATTTGCGTAAGGTTTCTGGTAGAAGCTGGATGCGTCGAGCTCAGAACAGGGCACAATGGCGCTCATTAGGGGAAGCCAGGAAGATGTCCAGCAGTGGACTGCTATAGGTTGATTGTGATAATGGGTGTTATTGGTTGAATAGATAAAAGATATATTCCTTGCAATATCTTGATCAGTTCATTTACTATTTTGTTTTTAATTAAAGCTTGCTAGAATTTTACAGAAATTTCTCGATGACGTTACGTTGGGTTATACTGCAACAAAGTGCGTTCCCGCAGTTTATGGCCAGCAGTAAAAACAACAATGGTTCTTCGTATACAATGTTCATATTAAGGCGTACACAGACTTACGAAATGTAACATGCAATGTAACAGAATTCCCATAGTCTGGATGTGGGCGCTTTGCACGCACGAACCGTGCACACTACGCACACGACTAGAACAGTTCAAGTCGTGTGCGCCGCGATTTGTATCCACACTTATGAAATGCTCCTTTCATGTAACATTGCATGTTACGTTACAGCAGTCTGTACTCGCCTTTAGAGCACTACTAGTTCTTGTTTTAGGAATAATTTCTGTATTTAAAATGTATGTGTGACAAGCATTAATAACAAATGGTAGTTTTTTGTGCTTTTGAAATGCTATGTGGTAAAAAGAATATTGCGCACCGTACAAAGAATATACAGAATGAACGGTTGAGCATTTATTAGCGTTGATGCAACCAAATAATACACTACTAGTGGCCACCTTGTGACTTCGTACGGCCGAAACATTCCAGACGACACCTGAGTTGGCTACTAGCTACAAAGAAGAAGAACCCATTAATTTGGCATTTATTAGTTCTAGTACTCGCTCGCGAACTATCTTCGTGCAAACTGACCTTAGTTGTATCTTGGGAATACGCTATAAATTAGAGGTTATCTCCAAACGTCTCGTGAATGTAATATGCTTGTAATAATATTACACAGTTAATGCAACTTGATAGTTCAGATAAATTAACTGTCGGATTAAATTTATAGATTAATATGATACTTGATATTATTGTTGATATTATCAGTGTATTACAAAGTTAATAAGAACAGACTAATATTAAGTTCTATTGCAGAACATTTGTGTTGCCGTAGTCGTTCGTAATTAATTCTTTTCTATATACCTCTATCGAGGAAGGATGAAAGTCATGTGACTGGATGAGTCTTCTTTAGTACGTTTAAAAACCATATAAAATAAAATTAAATAAGTTTTGGGATTACAATACTTAATTAAACCTATGATTAAACGTGTAGCGCGAGTATAAAGAGTCCGAAAGAAATGAATGAAGAGTGTGAAATAGGATATTAGGATAAAAGGAGTAGGCACAGATTGGCTGATATAGATAGAAGAAAACATGTAGTACTGGCCTCTTTTAGCATAGAACAAGGAAAATAGAACCTCTAAAGCCTGATGACACATCTAAAACCTTGTAAAGGTCAATAGTTATATAATTCAAGGCTCATGATTGCATAAAATTGGCTGAGACGTAAGAGGTTGCGTGAATCCCGCCACGAGACAAATATTTGTATGATCTGCAAATATTTTTCTCAGGTCTGAGTGTTTTCTATTTTTAATGTGTACTTATGTATCTACAAAAAAAATCTGGTTTATTAGTTATTATGGTTCCAGTAATATAAACCCTGCTTACTTTGGGGCTATGATTATATGTGAAAATGACCCTCATTATTTATTAATGTTTTATGTTTGTTGCAGACAAAGCTCCATCAGAGGCAACCTTCCGTGGAGCTGAGTTCCTCTCTTACGACCTGACGCAGACCGGTGGAGAACCAATAGTCAGCACCCAGGATGCCATATCCTTGTACTTCAAGACAAGGCAGCCAAACGGATTGCTCTTCTACACTGGTTAGTAAAAGCATTCTATTATTGTAAACATTAAAAAAGTAGGAGCATCTACTTTATTTTGCAGTAGTAAAGTTCTTTGTGAAGGGCTCGTCCTGGCAAGTATTACCACCGTGTCTATTTCTGCCGCGAAGCAGCATTGTTGGGTTTTAGCTTGAAGGTTGGGGGCCCTGTGAAATTACAGGCAATCACGAATATTCCAACCACGCGTATCGTAAGCGTATCATAATTTTGCCTAATAATAATGTGTTATAGCGTCCTAGTTCGGTTTTTTCTTCTCATAAACTGTTAATGTCTGTCAACAGTGGCAGCTTAAATTGACAACGTACCTAATTTGGTTACATGTTCCACACGACGCCTTGCCTAGACTAGTGTAGGGATCGTCACACATTCCATTTCGCTGTTTATACTGTCCCTACTTAAACATGTAACATGCTTTGGTATGTGTAGAATTTGTTACTAAGTATGTACAATAGGTATGTAGCAGTTTAATTAAAATGAAATATTTTTCTTACATTTGCAACATGTCACGTTGTTGTTGCTTCTTGCAAACTTTCAAACCAGCCTTTCAACCAACCATGTACCCAGTTAATGTAATGTTTGATTTAGATTTTGACTACAGAACAGTACAGGTATTCTCAATAAATTTGCGTACCGACGAAAATCTCAAGGTGTCAAAAAAGTAATTATATTTATTATTTCTTATCGCCGCGTATTGGCCATGTTATCTGTGCCATGTTATTCTTGTGACTAACTCCGAGGATGATATAGGTTCTTGCCGTGCTTTCAATACCTAACACAATTTTCCAACTATGTATATGAATTACACAATATTTTATCATTGTTACGTTTACTATATGTCGAATGATGTTGATCGTTCTATCGATGATTCTGTCGGTTCATTACCGTTAACAAATTGATGACAGAATATTTGGCTACGGATTGGTTGGCGCCCCGCTTGGATCCACTTTGTCAATGGCGTCCACTATCTAATAAGCCATTAACAAAGTGGAACAAGCACAGTTTTGATGTTTTTTTTCCCTAGGACATGAAGCTGACTACCTAAACTTGGCTGTGCGCGATGGTGGCGTCTCCCTCACCATGGGTCTTGGGAACGGCAAGCAGGAGATCCACATCAAGCCTCCCAAGACCAGATTCGATGATCACCAGTGGCACAAACTGACAGTTCATCGGAAGATTCAGGAGGTAAGGATTCATATAAGCTTCCGTCCGCGGCTTTTATCGAGTGGTACCTGAGATAAAGTAGCTTATTATTCTTGGTCTATATCAACATTATGCGTAAAATTTTCAGCTCAATGCCTCCACTAAGAGTAACAAAACTAGATATAGGTACCGACAAATTTTTGAAGTTATAAATTAGTGTGTTCAGTAGGATAGAAGCTACGGAAAATTCAAAAAAAGGGCATTGAGACATTATATACAA
This sequence comes from Horisme vitalbata, assembly GCA_951804965.1. Classification (NCBI taxonomy): domain Eukaryota; kingdom Metazoa; phylum Arthropoda; class Insecta; order Lepidoptera; family Geometridae; genus Horisme; species Horisme vitalbata. Next base: position 2,121,172 of record OX638095.1, on the reverse strand, counting down.
AGACGGATAATGTTTTTAAAAAACAAAATTGTTGAACATTGTACTTTCTGTGTAAATCAACCACAAACTATCGGATGCAATGGGATCCACAAAAATGTTTTCTAAAGATATGATTAAAACAAATTCATCTTTATTTCACCTACATAGTAAGTAGTACTGAAGAAAGGATTTTGAATATCAACACAAGATAGTAGTGAGCAAAATATTAGTAGGTAATAAATATATTGTATCCCGACCCAGGAATTGAATCTGAAGCATTGGTCTCAACGCAATTACTGTACCTCTTAACTATATCTTTAGAGCTTTACGAAATAAGTGCGTCTTTTTTTAAGATTCCCTGTGCATCTATAGTTAAAAAGAGATGAAATTTAAACGTATTCTTTTTGTTTAAAAACTTCTCATATTAGGACAGTTCCGTTGCTTTGATGTCGCATACCCTACAATATTCTCTTTGAAGCTTCATTTGACCGCGCCTTTGCAAACTGTCCTTGCAACCCATGCCTATAATTGGACGTAGCTACGTAGATAGCGACAGAAACTTGAAAATAAGATAGTGTTCACATCACGTATGATAGTTGTCGTCTGTCGTGACGATGGACGACAAAATTACAGCTTACGGAGTAGCAAGAAAAAAGTAAGAAAAATGCGATTCGTTTTTTACTTCTGTGGCACAGTAGGCAAAGGCCCACCTAAGACGCTAAAGGTTGCGAATTCGATAAATGTTTGCATAAATTGCAAATATTTGTCTCATGTTTCGGTTTTCTACTTATAATATTATGTATTCACAAAATAAGTATATAACTAGTATATCAGACATGTGGTTCCCATAATACAAGCTCTGCTTAGTTTGGGGCTAGATGATGCTATGTGATAGATAAGATCCAGTATTATTTATTATTCTTATCATTTGTTTCAAGATAATCATGAAATTTAGCTATATCTAAATATTTTTATCTTTTCTTCCATCGATAAAACTTTTCTTATTCGGTGTTCATGTTATGTAAGAGCATCAGAATTGCAGGAAGTCTGTTGGCAAGGAGAGTAGCCGACGTCAACGTCCATATTGCAGGAAGTCTAAGAAAGGGATCTAATATTTTTCTTGCAGAAATATTTAGGAAGCTCTTGCCATACAGGCATTAATATAATGATGATGATCAGTAATAAAATACTTAGAAATTACTATTTTGTATTATTGTAAAAATATTTTACAACAATTTGGCTGGTCCTTATCCAATAGGCCCGATTTTTCAATGGTCAGTTAATGTGTGATCATTTAATGGCATTTATATTTGAGCATTCTATGCTTCAGTAGACAGGTTCTGGCTTTATCAGCATGGGGCCTTCCGACATCATAAAAACACCCCACGATCATACATCAGAGATGTATATGTCCATTAGCCCATACGAAGAAGAAGAAGTATTAGATAATCAAAACGGGTTTTTCCTTAGTTTTTCCGATTTCTTTAAATAGATTAGCTACTTACCGAATCACTGCCAATTGACCGGTGGAGTAGGATAGTGACGGAGTGGTGGCCTAGGGATGGCTTTAGGAGTGTGCGATGTCCGGTTGCAAGATGGGCAGACTCCATTTTCAAAGTCGCGATTATACATGGGATAGAGTAGCACAGAATCGCGGTGGTTGGCACAAGTTGAGAGGCCTATACCGAGCAAGAGGTGAAATCCGGCTGTGGATAATTTTATTGATGATTTTGGTACAAAGCTGCTACTTATAGCTTTATAGGTAGTTATTGGGACTTGATAGAACAAAAATAAATAAACAAACACGTTTAAGTACAATTATTTTAAATTCTGTTATGTTATAACAAAAAAAAAAAGAAAGAAGTGATAGCCAGGATCATAGTCGTAATTTGTGTTGAGTTTTTTTTTTATTGCTGTGAATGCGCCGGTTGCCAGCTACACAAAAGAAAACTGTTAATGTTAATGATATCAAGATCATCATATCACTTTATATTTATGAACGCTGGATATCTCAATCGTCAGTTGCTATATTTCGATCATTTAAAAGTAAAATGCTTTATTTCATACATTTTTCGAATTTATTTAAGAGATTTAGAGTCCCTAGTAGTTTTTATGGCCAGGTTTACTACAGAATGTTCTCCGTTTGTTCAAAAGCTGCGTAAAAAGCGGGTGAACCCCTCGGCCCGTAATTAGTTATGCTGATCGATGTTTTTCGTATGGGCTCCGTAATAGAACCAATTTACTAGCGATAAATCGCGCGGCGCTGGAATTGGGGTGTTTCTCTTGGCTTGTATCATTTAAAAAGTTGTGCAACGTGAAATAAGCTTTATTACGATGGTTTTTGGTATAATATTACATGAATTGTTTAGAATGTTAAAAGTTCTAATATACCTTTTAATTATAAACCTCAAACTAAGCAGAGCTTGTGTTATGGGAACCACATGATTGATAGACTACATATATACATTTTTTTGTTGTAAATAAATACATATCATACATACATAGAAAACACCCAGACCTGAGACAAATATCTGCAGAACATGCAAACATTTGTCCCGCAGTGGGAATCGAACCCGCGCCCTTCTGTGTCTCAGGCCGGCCTTCGCCCACTGCGCCACAGAGGTCGTCAGAGGTATAACATGTATGTCTTTATAAAAAAAATTATCTATTTCGTTTATCAGTCATGTGGTTCCCATAATACAAGCTCTGCTTTATTTGGGCTACATGTTGCCATGTGATAATGTCCAGCATTATTTTTTTATTCTAAATTTCACCCAATCCGTCCAGCCGTTACGAACTTTGGCATTTATAATATTAGTACAGATTAATAATGAGTCTAAAATTCTTATTATTTTAACCGACTTCAAAAAAGGAGGTTATCAATTCGATACGTTTGTATGTAATATTATTGGAATTGCAAAGTATTCACATAGGAATTCGACAGGTAAGTTTTCATAGTGACAGACCTCAAAAAATATTGTAGGCCCCTAATTTGTTTCTTAACTACTGTTGATTTCTGTTTTTATTGGCTAATTTCATGTACAATATAAAAAATTATATCTTAATTTTGAGTTAATTTCTTTTTGAAGTCTGTTAAATTTTGTTTTGATTGCGTGAGTAATGTATGAGAATATAATATAAATAATAAAATGTACTGTATACTATACGAATAAGTACATTATATAAAACAAGACATAATAATGAGGATAAAGGAATTTTGGGATAGTAATAAACTGTTTTGTAAAACATCTTCCTTAAACTACATACTTGTAGTGAAAATATTTGTGCCTCGCCAGTTAAGCTAGTACGCTCAAGTAACTGTGTCCAGTGACAAGGTAGTTCAGTTGAGTACTATTACGTCTTCTGTTTCAACTCGGCCCGAATAATTTGTGGAGTGTTTGTGGTAAGACCGTGACTGAGGCGTTGTTTAGTTGCTGTTCCAGTCCTAACACTGTCATAACATACTATTTGTGATTAGTGTGTAGATTGATCTAAAAAAGATGAGAAGTAGCACTTACCTAGGTTCTTATTCTAGAAAAAAATTTAGCTTCATTTAAATTCATGCAAAAAAAATCTCAACTTAGGTTTTAATATAGAATTACACGTTTAAATTCTGTTTTGACGAGCCTTTGTGTATGAGTGAAATTTAGGCACGTAACTCTTTCTAATCAGGTTTTCAAAAGCTTTTAACTTATTATTTAGTTATCTTTGAACAATGTTGAGTGGATTTAACAGTATTCTGTGATGGGTGATATGATAAAGATAATAATCCAGGTTGCTAATGGCAGATACGTGTAATGTGTATTATATTTATGGTATAGCAGCCATCCCTGAGTCAGTGTCTTCAATAATCAGACGATGAAATAGTTTTTTTTTTTTAATTTATACTACTAAGTTAACAAACAGGAATACGGTCCTCCTGATGGTAAACGGTTCCCGTAGCCTATGGACGCCTGTAACATCAAGAGGTATTACATGCGCGTTGCTGACCCTTTTACATATATTACAAGAAAAACTTGTAAATCAAATTAATAAATAATTTATCACACTGACTAATAACAACTGACATCGGTTATATTATTTACTATAATAGTGAAGGGGTACTTTAAAAATAATTTCCTGCAATTCAGATTAACATTCCACTAAAAAAAAGATATTTATCCATACAAAAAGATTCAACGCCAGCCTATTCATGACTTTGCTGGACATATGCCTACCGTATAAGAAAGGAGATATGCTCATAATCCACGCTAGATATACGGGTTGGGGATTGCAGGGCACGGCTTTTAGCATCACTGACGCTGTGCCCGTCAGTGCCCAAGGCATTTAGCTGTACCAGTGTTAGCAGTCAGCCAACCACCTGAGCCCCGTTTGTTATACAGCAGGGTGCACCATGGACAGGTGAGGTTGGGTTGGGTTACAAAGATGGAGGTTGGTACCCCTTCTATCCCCATAAGGATACTCCATGTCTATCGTAAGTTTATTATAAGACAGTAACTCTCGGATAGTTGCTGGCCCTTGTAAACAGAGCACAAAACAAAACATAGGTTAAATAGTTTATTTACCTACGTCCCTTTCCGAGGCCCGGAGCATTCCGGGTTATGGAGGACTATTTATGTTGCTTTGTGGACTAGCGCAGATAATTAATTTGAATGGGCATTTGAACCTGATTTGTGGGACTATGTAAGGTGTCCCAAATCATGTTACTAGGTAGGTAATACGGTTATGATACAACAACAACACCACCCTATATCAGTCCACTGCTGGACATAGGCCTCCCCTAATAAAGGGGGTTACACCCATAATCCCCACGCTGGGCATTCGGGTTGGGGATCGCAGGGCACAGCTTCTCGCACCACCGACGCTGCTGCCCGTCGGTGGCCAGGGGATTTAGCTGTGCCGATGTGGGCTGTGCAATCAGACGGCCGCCAGAGCCCCGTTCGTTGTTTAGCAGGATGCACCACGTGCAGGTGAGGTTGGCTTGGGTTCCGAAGATGGGGGTTGGAACCCCGTACACCCCCACTGGATTCTACTAACCCAAGTTAATACTCGTATAAAAATAGGTAAATAGAAGTATACTATTTTATTATAAGAAAATATTTTATGAAGATATATATTAGATTTTTTTGAATCAAACACAAAATACATTTTACCATCAGATATGTAAAAGTATTTAAAATTATTTAAAAAAATATATATAATTAAATTATAGGAAAATGTTTCTATTTGATTTCGCGTTAGTATCTGACGTATAGTAACTATGAATAAATCTCTTTCGGGTCAAGCCAAGAACAGTTCGAGGCAAGACTAACCCTATTTTTTACCCGACCACGGCCCAGCAAAAAGAAAGGGTAATGTTTTTTTTACCATCATCATCATCATCAGCCTATAGCAGTCCACTGCTGGACATAGGCCTCCCCTAATGACCGCCATTGCGCCCTGTCCTGAGCTCGACGCATCCAGCTTCTACCAGCAGCCTTTAGCAGATCGTCACCCCACCTGGCCGGAAGGCAGGTTTAAGTAGGTAGATTTTTTTATAAAAGTCTTAAATTTGTTGTTTTTTATTTGCAGGTATCATCAGGCGCCATGAGTTTCTGCAGGGTAAGTTATACAAGCTTTTATATTTACTATCTCCTGTCCTGCTAAGTGTGTGTAATCATATCTTGCATGTTAAATTTGACATGTTGAGCTGAAATTTTGCACGAATATGTACCTATACCTATATCACGTGACAATACAATATTATGATGAAATAGAGATGATATGATGATGGAGCTGGAAGGTGGCTATAGGAACTCGGTAGTGATACGACGCAACCACATGGAGTTCGGACTCGTTTGATTCGTCTTGATAAGTACTTTAGCTTTTGGCGGTATCCAGGGTCTGATGATGGTGCTGAAAGGTGGCCTTCAGAACTCCGCTAAGAAACAACCCTATCGAGTTTTGTGTCTTTGGTATTTGTATTGACGAGTACCTAATTAGTCTCTAGATCACACGCAGAGGTCATCTGAAAAAAAAGTAACTTATTTTTATTACCACACACACAGACTACACACAGACAATGGAACTTTACTAACAAAAAACTAAAAATACAATAAAAAAAAAATATGCAGACCTTCACAATCGTATGTGTTTTAGCCTTTGGTTCCCCTTTATCTGGAAATCGCTTTCGCTTTTGCGATAAAACCGGTGTAAAATACTTATACTTACACCGGTCTAGTAGTATGTAGGTACTTGTCTTACCGATGATTCAAAGTGTCATACTTAAAGAGATTTTGACTGTGACTTTGACTTGAATTTAAGTGCATATTAGACGTACTTATTATTTGCCCCGTACTACACAATCATCTTCTTCTATGAAATTTATTTTATAAAAGATTTCTGTAGGCATTCATTCAAAGTTTTTTCGACCTATTCACTTATTTTTCCACCGTCAGAATGGCATAGTGCATTATTAATTTCTATTTTCACTCACGGCCCTCGCTGTGGGCACTATTGTCGGGAGTCTATTCAACGACATCCCCTATTATAGTCACCATATTGAGTTTGAGTGTATGTACTAGGGTTTTTATTAAAGGTAGTTTTTACATAACAAACATCATCATATTTTTTTCGATTACCTACGCTCTCCATATATTGATCCATATATAGCTAAGTACGAAAATCTATTGAGAATAAAATAAAGGTATTCAGAGGCAAGTTGAAAAATGATAATTTAGTACATGCCAAAGAGTTTTGTTTTTATTCTACATGCCCACTTTTTGCAAGCAGTTTACATTCGTGACGGTATGCAAGCCCATCGCATGTTCATTTAAAGGACATGTCAGTTTCCTCACGGTGTTTTAATCAATGAGAGCGAGTATCTCTATCGAAACAAATACCTACTAAACGTATATGAAAAAAGTTTACTTCCTGAGAATACTCCTACAAGGATAGTATCTAGTGCCGAAGTTTGTTAATACCGCGAGGTGCTGCAGTTTCGAGTTTTTCTTTGTGTTAGAAGTGCAGGTGCTTTTGATAGTTTGTGGATGCAAATTAATTTAGTTGGAGCGTGTTCGGCTAATTTTCCAGCGGCTTATGCACGAAGGGGCTAATTACACTTTTTGTCTTGAGTTGGTAGCGAAGTCAATACGAACTGCTTGTAAATTCAGGTCAGTTTTTACTGCAAATAAAAGATTTGATCATCATTACAGGCAAATTTCAAAATATATATTTTTGTTTTAATAAAAAAAATAGTTTCTTCATATAGAAGTCAGAATATAAAGTATTATTCGAAGACAGGATTCAATTTAGAACGAGATCATTAACACATTGACACTATTTTCACAGATGAATTTCCTAGTCGCCCATATTTTACAACAATGCTATCTCGTAAAACCTAATTGTTTTGAATAGTAGACTTGTTGCTACAACGTATAATAGTAGAAATACTCTATCCTCAGGTGTCAGCGATCGTAGACGACGTATACATGGAGCACTCCCACGTAGCTGGTACCTTCACGATGCTGGCCAGCTCTCGAGCCCATGTGGGAGGTTCACTTAATGCCAGGGCCCTGCCTGGTGCAAGGGTGCATAACAACTTTATCGGATGCCTGAAAAAGGTAAGAAAGTATCTCAATACTTAATTGTAAGAAAGTTGAGGTGGAAATAATTTAGAAATATACTACTTAATTGTTAGAAAATTGAGGTGGAAATAATTTAGAAAGATACACCATCTTGGTCTTTATACATTTATTTTGTGCAAGCTAAAATTGATGATGATTTTTTAGATACCAGTGACTTTTCAAATAAATCAAATTTACGATTTGTAGCTTATTCCGCTTGTACTTTCTTTGATTCTGCATGATAAATTAAAATTGAATGGTTTTCAATGTTTTGTCTTCCTACTAATAATATAAAGACGAAAGTTTATACAAAACTGTACATGATGTAATAAACAAATATACACGTGAAATCTGAAAAGTTGGTCCCTCCTTCTTGCCAAAACTATTGAAATATTCTATTACTTATATATTCTAGACCTTTTTTATCCGGGTTCCATGAGAGCGAAGCCGCGGACGGAAGCTGGTTTTTTATTTTTTTTTATTTACTTCTATACAGGTGGAGTTCTCAGCTGACACTCTCCGTCTGAACCTCATAGACCTGGCCCGCACTGGAAGCAAACTCATCACCGTTACTGGCAGACTTGATTACGCCTGCACTGCGGTAGACCATGCTGACCCTGTAACCTTTGCTACCCGAGACGCTCATTTGGTGAGTTCTGGCCAATATGATTGTTTAGTTGCGTACGAAACAGCTGAGGTTAAGGTTCTTGTTCTATTGCGTGACTCATTAATTTAAAGGTTTGATTCTTTTTGGATATTTTTTTCTTCACCTCAGCTGATTTGGACACGGTTATTCAAAACCTTATTGATAATGCTTAAGGTTTAATTCCCACACAGGTTCAGCACTCATCCAAAGCTTACACCACAGCCAATCCAGTTAAAAGACAATATAGAGCCTACATAGGTTTCAGGATCGTTTCAGATGGAGGAAAACATGAAAATCATCATAGTTATGGAAAATACCATTCGGGATTGAGGAATCGACATCATTATTCAAGAAGACCTGTTTACACTGCACCAAAAAATTATGACGGAACAAATTCATCACAAAATATAGTTAAGATTAACATTCCGGTGACATTTAAACCTGATACGACTGTAAAAGCTTACCCGATGGAGATATTGAACACAACAGGAAGACATAATGGTCCGAGGAACTACACAAACCAGATGAATGTTGTAAATCCTGCTACGTCTCGAAAAGAATCAAAATTAGCTCGCAAAGATTGGATTTCTTATACCAGTTCAGTTGAAAATGATAGTTTTATTAAAACTAGTAGAAAATACATTCCTGTCAGACATCATCATGGTTATAAACCAGATTTAGACGATGACTTTCTTCATCGTGCTATAAAAATAACTATGCCGGTTACTTTCAAAGACCCTATTCCAACCCATTATAATAAGGAAATAGACCACGATGATACCAATCGTAATATAGATGACAAACAATCTGAACAAGATAGCACTACACTAAAGCGAAATGACAAGAATAAAGGCGTTCTTATCAAAATTATTGCTACTAATCATACTGTTCATAGTGTACCTGACGTGATAAAAATAAAATATTATATTACCTTTAACAATACCAAGAGGCAGATAGAAAAACATACAGTCTATGGCAATGGGTATGTGGATAAACAGTATTATGAGAGGCCATTGGTGGAAATAATGAACCCTGATCTTGCTCGCAGGTTTAAACACCGTGCAGAAGAAAATAAGATGCAAGATGTTCATATAAATAAAATGAATCCGAATGACGCCTCAATTCCAGCAAACGTCACCGAAAATGCTGAAAAGTCGCAAAATTCTACATACCTTATTACTTAAGATTTCAGTACCTAGTCCCGTAAATTATAATCCGTAGTCCATAATGTTATGAATATAGCCGAAATAGGCAAGTTAAACCGTTATTAATAGATTCCAATTTTTCTCTTACATAATAACCGTTACCAATATAATAATTACTGTTCACAGTTACCAATTCTCAATGTTAATCGTTCATGTTTACTCATATTAATAAATGCAATTATCAAAGCCAATGATTTTCAATTAACATCAGTCCATTGCTTTTAAATTCAACCAAATGAGATCAGCAAAACATTTTCACGTACTATTATAACGAATTGAGTGGGGTCCACTCACAATTCATTACGCCAGAACGTCACCTCACAAAAACTAAGCACCAATTAAAAACAATGGAGCTTCGAGTTCCACTCACAAAAATCGTCCCCAAAAGCCGACATGTTAAAGACGGTTAAGAATTCGTTTGGAGGACACTTCGAATTCTACGGTCTCGTATTTGGTCGAGCGCTCGCTTATACTTTGATTGGGTAGGGGCATCGAGATTGAGTTAGTGGTGATTCGTTCGGGCACTACTCTCGGCCGAAGTGATGTAATTTGAGGTCAATTCTACGAGAAGTGGGGTTTGAAGACAATGAAGTTTCTGGTTTCACTTTGATGTTACACCTGAATACATCCTTTTGAACAATTTCAAGTAACTTTCTGCTAAAGAACTCTACTACTTATCAAACGTGACCTCGTTTTGCATCGTCAGGCTGTAGGTTAATACTATTTACTTTCCTTGTCACAATCACAAATACAGGAAACCTAATGAATATTTTCTTTGAATTTCAAAGGATGAAGCTAAGCCTGCTACTCTATTAGTAGTTAGTTTTTAGACAACATTCATGGAATTATTCGGTGTTAACTGTGGACATATTATTTTTTTAAAGTATTTCTTTCCGTTGCAGAACACATAGATATATAGAGCTTATAAAATTCTGAAAATAACACATAATATTCAAAGGTTAAAGTGAATCTTCTTTAAGACTAAACGTGACTCAGTTTAAATGAAAATGTAATCATGGTGAGGCGAAAATAATAGGTGAAAGTCTCTTTAAAAACGGTCACCTAATAGATTTCTAAACACTTAACCCGAACTGGCTGAATAAGTAATGAGTATTCGAGGTACTTAGATTTAAATGGAACTAAAAAATTCACGGAAACCTTTGAAGTGTCACTTTACAGGGACTTTTAATGATTTCTATTCTATTTTAGGTCTTACGTTGGTCTTAACTTTATAATTTTCTTATGTTCTGAAAAAAAAAAACAATATTACTCGTATTCATATTATTAAAAAACAGAAATGAAAAAAAGTTATGGTACCTTAAAACCATAAGAAAACAAGCAATTTAAACACTAACTATTGCTTAAAACAAAAACTTGGCTTCATTTACCAACAGCTTCGCAGCGATCTTCATCAAGCAGAAACACGGCAAGAGATTTACTGTATCCGCTTATCTAGGCTAACATGTAGCTCACTTCGGGCTATATATTTGGGGTTTAGCGTCGTTGTACTCGCCTAAATATCTCCCAGGCGAAAGGCGGCGCGTACAGTTTACTCAAGGAAAAAGGTCCAGAATTTAGTCCGTCTAGGGATTAGGGTTTTGAAATAGGCTAATATTTTTAAGGTGTAATGAGATCATTAAGAAAAGGATTTTTGGCTCGCAGTTTTCGGAGGTAATATTTTTTGTGAATTATTTACATGGCTAACCTTGAAGCAGAGTTTGCTAAAGGCTTCTGAACATTTTAAAGTATCTAAGGAATTTTCTGGGTTGAAATTGTATTTTCTTATTTGCCCAAACAAATACTTCGTAAAAAGGCTATAAGATAAAAATTGGGAACATTTTGAAGTCTGGAATTCAGAATAGAATATAAAAACCACTTAGAGCTACACAAGCAGAATCAATTCCATTTAAAAGCTGCCTTCAATCACAGTAGATTTCTTATCAGCCGCTGTAAGTATGTTGACCCCGAAGGTTGTATGCGTGACCTCAAGGTTACTTCGACCACTGCAGGGCTATTTATGAGCTGTGTAAAAATGTGATGAATCAAATGGCTGAATTACAGGGTTTACGTTGAATTGCAATTATGAGTAACACGTGAGGGTTTATGACCACTCGTTTTCAGCAGTCATTTGTTTAGATTTCTAAATACTAATGCAGACTAATGGTCAGGTCATGACTACAGGTCTTGCCACGAAACTTATTATTAAGTTTCAAACTAAAAATAAATTTTAGAACAAGCTCTCCATTTACTTTTAGATACGTTTTAATATAAGCATTCATTGTCAATCAGATAATGGTTAAATATAATTTATCTGTTTATGTATTCATTGCTTGGAACAATGTTCATCAATATCACCGTGCCTGTAACTAGTCTAACCAAATCAAATAATTACGACTTTTTTTAAATAAAATCCGTTTACCCTCATTGTTTTTATCAAGGTTTACATAATTTTGCTCAAATAATCTAATATTTTGTTAATTTCTGCTGTAAATAAAAGCGTGATAGTGAGCATTTACTTTTATCACCAAAAGTTAATGCTCACTGCATTAACTTATATCACACTTCAAACTTCATAAAGTACCTATCTAATTTTTATTGGCAAACCTTGAATTGCAATAAAGCTTGGATTAGAAAGATACGATATTGTTCAAATAAAAACCCAATAAATACTGGGTTCACCTTGATCTATTATTCAGCGCCTAATGTATTTTCCTTGTATCAGTAAATGTTATATCGATTGTGTGTAAACCATATTGAATTCAGGGAAATTGTGTTTGTTATGTGAACTGGAGGTATTATAAGCAACATAACTTCATTAGCTGTTTGAAATAACATGGAATTTTTTGCATTTGTAATTTCATCTAAGATGGATTTTTCAATTTCATCTATTTGTATCTGTTTATCTTAAGAAAAAATAGCTAAACTAAACTAGGCTTGTCAACAAAACTGTAAATTTGTCTACCAATGTAATAGGTGGTATTATATTCATATCAAAGGATTAGATTGTTATTATTACTCACTAAAAAATATATATATTACTGTTCAAATGTAAGCGATATGTATAAAATGTGTTAAGAAGAAATATTGATATAAAGAATTATAAAACAGGTTAAGCTGTGGATACAATGAAAAACCTAGTATAAAATAAGATCCAGACAGTGTTGCAGTGTTGGATAAAAACTGCTTACGTTGATCTTTGTGCCCAATAGCATCGGAAATTTGTGACGCAGCTGTATAAGAGTCCTTGGACAAATTGTATGTTCTCAAATATTATGTAAAAACTTTAATTTGATAATACCTTGAATGTTATACGTAACTTATATCTTCTGCTAATAGCTAATCCTTCCTAGCATGAGTGTCTTTCTTTTATCCAGCTTCATGTCTAAGCTGTTTTAAATTCTCATATTTAAATGTGACTCTATCATAATATAGATTTTTGCTGTTACAGATTTTACCGAAATGGGAAGCAGTGAAAACTGGGACGCTATCATTTAAATTTCGTACAAACGAACCAAATGGTTTACTAATGTTCAACATGGGCGCTAAACCACCAAGGGTAGGTTGCACGGTAAGGGGTGGAGCTTTTGCGGGTAAACCAGTATAATTAAAATAATCATTAAAGTCATTATCATCAACACTATCCGAATCATTGGCATTAAATGCTTTGTTGCTGGGAAATGTAAAAGTATTTTCTCATATCTCAAACGACGTTTCGGTTTGCTTAACCTAAATTCCTAATTTCCTCATAAATGCCGGAACGCGAGACCACGCAAGACAATAGATTGTCTATTGTGTCTGTAATCGCGGCTTAAAAGAGTTTAAAATAGGGTTTTTGTCTCTATTTTTCTTAAAACATTGGATACAAAAAATTAAATTATAATTTTAATAGAAATAATACTAAAAGGCAAATGCTATGGAATATTATCTAAATAAATTTGTAGAAGTAAAAATAGCTATGCTTTTATCCACTTTCAACCAATTACGTGGAGTGCAAAAAAATATTATTACAGTCCTTTTTAGATACGCATACAAAATGAAAGATCAACGGTACCCGTAATCTTCAAATGGAGACTTAATTGCATTTCCCAGTAAGAGCCAGATGGATAAGCGAATTTGAATCTGCAATATCTTGCGATATTGTAAGTAAGACCTTTTAATAAAATCTTGAACAGGCAAGTCAATTTTGAATTAATCTGAGTTATTGCGTGAGGGGTAGAGATTGAAGTCTTAAATGTAATAATTGCGAGTGCGGAGATTGCGGGACGAATTGGTGATAAGATTTTTGAACTAAAGGTATAAAAGCAATCTACTTGGAGCATGCTCATACATTGATTTTGAAAAAGAAAATGATTTAACTTAACAGAAGACTTGTCCGTTCAAGTTATCCATCCAGTTCCGTGCATGGTAGGACAAAAAAACAGAAACACTGGTATAGGGGAATTTGTGTACGGTACCTTATAAAGTTTCACCCACTGAAGAATAATGAGTGTTTTTATATTGTCTGAGCACCGTAGAGTCAGCACCAGTATAGCACTGTTTAGTTAGATATTGCTGTTTTATCGTCGAGTAATGTAATTGTGTATTGTCTTTTGTGTCAGTAATTGCTTCTGCAATAACGAAATGTTTTTTCATGTATGGTTAACAGAGTTGTTATGTTGATTACTATAAAAATAAAATGATTAAACGTTGAATGAAATGAAATGAAATGAATGATAATGGATTACTGAATTTTATAAATCAGTTAAATTATCAGATATTTTATCGATGTTTCTGATCGCAACGCAAAATACAAGATTGTTTCAAAGTTTACTATCCTTAAACCTGAATGTACTTTAACTTCTTCAGTTTTTTATTTTAACATAACACAGAAAATGTGTAACACATTGCTTCATAGAAAAAGCTTTATTATTACCTACACAAATTCGCACCATTGCGACCGTAGCAACCACAACTTATTCAAGATCATCTTCTTTATCCTTGCTTATTAATAAAATACTATTCAAAACTAGTGGTTTGGCTCTAAGCTTTTACTAATGTAACTAAAAACTTGACTATTTGAATTCTGAAAGCATCTAATTGAAGATCGAATTTATTGAATTTGCATGTCTAACTCCAAATGTTAGTATTCAAAATAGTTCGTGAAAGTTTTGCATACATTACAAATGCAGAACATTTTTTGTAGACTTTGTATGCTCTGTCACGTATCTATCGATTTTGTTGATTTTCGTTGCGGCTTTGTATTCTGAATCGAAATCGACGGTAAGAATTGTCGGTGCAATAAAGTTAAATGTGTATGTTTCGTTGGTAGTTTTTGATGTTAGTTGTAAGTTTTGAGTTTTATGGCAGAAAATAATTAAACTACTTACTATTCTTTTTCAAAACGATAACTTTACTATAATTATCGTTTCTTGATTTCTGAGTGCTTCATACAAAAACGATAGTGAATGAAAACTAGATATTGATCCACAATCCAAACTATATTTACTCTCCATTCATAGTTCTTACATTATGTTACAAACCTCTAACACTACATTTCAGGCCGATATGTTTGCTATCGAGATTCTGAACGGCTACGTGTACGTCCATATGGACCTTGGCTCCGGGGCGGTGAGGGTCAGAGCCACCAGGAGACGGGTTGATGATTCCCTCTGGCATGAGTTCCTCCTAAGACGTAGCGGCAGAGATGGGAGAGTTACCGTCGATGGAGCTAATGCTGAGTTCAAGACACCTGGTAAGTTCAAATCTTAGAAAGCTGAGTCTGAATAAGAAAAATGACAAAAAAATTAGAAAATATAGGAATCCTTCTAATATTATAAATGTAAAAGTTTGTGAGGATGGATGGTTAAATGTTTGTTAGTCTTTCACGCAAAAACTACTGAACGAATTTGAATGAAAGTTGGAAGACACATAGTTTGTGGCCTGGATTAAAACATAGGTTACTTTTTATCCAGGAGAGCAAAGCCGCGAACTAAAGCTAATATAAATGATGTAAACTAAAATATAGACACAAAATAAATATCATGAAGTAGTAAAAAACACAAGACCTTGACACCATTATAATAATAAAATTACTCAACATCTTGGCATGATTGGTTCGGAAAGCATGATTTAATTATAATTAGTAACTTTCATTCATCTCTTTCTATCCCTATCCAACTCTATGTTCAACATCGTCACTTCCAGGTGAATCTAACCAGCTAGAACTCGATGGTTCTCTCTACATCGGAGGTCTCGGCTCGGAGTACTCAGCGTCAAGAACACCGCCCGCAGTATGGACGGCGGCGCTGAGACAGGGCTTCGTAGGATGCGTCAGAGAGCTGGTGCTCAATGGGAAACCTCAAGATCTAGCGGCTTATGCAAGACAGCAGGATTCTGGTAAGTAGAACGCCGGATCATAACCATTTCTTGAAAACAAAAACAAGAGCAAGCCGTTCTAGTTATTAAGTCAATAAACAACAACAACAACAATAAGACCGACAGTTGAATTGTCACTAATATTATATCGGGTGTAAAAAGACGTCTACCGAAAACAAAAGGTGACATGGCGGTACAGCACACCAAAACCCACCCAAATAAAAATCCGTTGTTTAAAAAAAAAAATTGCCGGAGAAAATTATAATGTTCCAAGATTTCAAAACTGTACGAGCGGACTGGTTGGTGCATGCATATGTTGCTGTTTTTTTATTTTATTTGTTTTTAGAGTACCTATTTAAAAATGAGGATAGTGTATGTAACTAGATTTTACTTTTTTTCACTAAATATGTTCAGAATCATGGTTTGATTGAAACCTGGTTTATATAAATTTCGGTAGTAGTCTTTGTACGCCCTGTAGATTATGATAAGTAGTATAACAAACAACAGAGTTTCTTATCAAACTTACATGCTCTTGGGTTCCGATCTCCGCTTAAAGATTCTAGTTCTCTGAATTTTGTTCTTGTGAATGAATTGTGTCTTAGGGCCAGATGTCTACTCGTTTTACCATTGTCAAGAATCGTAAAGTGACAAGTTCGCTCAGAGATTTGTATCTTAAACCGACATAAAATATCAATATGCTGAGTATGTTGAATTGGGTTCTTAGTGATTTGTATTAAATTTGATGATATTTGTTGAAACTCAGATTAATTTTTGATAGCATTTTGCAGACTAGTTAAATCTGATAGTTAAGTAAGTATTTCTGATATAAGGGCTTAGTACTGAACTATGAACGCTCTGCCTCAGGAGGCAACTTAAAATGGAAGTGGCGATCACAATAGGTCTTCAGATTCAGGATCATGGCCGCAGTTATATGAAAGCCACGCAATCAATAATAATAATAATACCAAGAATCTGATAAAAGCATGTTTTTGAAATTGCAGCATCTGTCCGGCCCGCGTGCCACATGCTGTTGAAGCAGTGCACAAACTCTCCATGCCAGCACGGAGCCACGTGTAGTGAGGGATGGAATAGGCCTCTTTGTGATTGCAGCACCACTGATTACAGCGGACCTACTTGTGGGCGAGGTAAGTTAAACAAGAATAAGTATGGTAGTTGAGCGATTAAGGAAAGTCCTTATTATTACGTTAGATATTGCCAAAATGAGAAAGACAGTGGGAGTAAAATTGAAAAATGAAAAGCCTTCTCTCATTTTGTATGAGTTGGCTAACGTAAATCCTGTAGTTTTTTGACAGCCCGAATATCACCGATAAGGCTGAACGATTTATGACTCCAAATGTATTATGAAAGGGTTTTGATCGTTTATCTCATCGCAAATAATTCTGTTCTAAAGTTATTGTTTACCTGGTACTTGTAGTTCCCAAAACTCAGGAGGAAATCTCCAGTTCAAATCAAAAAGTTTACACATAATCGATTTACTAATAGTTAGGTATAAACCATTTTTTCCACGATATTTCAGAATCCCCAACAATTTTCCTCAATGGTAGCCACCACCTCACCGCATCCCTCGGTCCAGAGCACATCACGCAGACTGAGGAGCTGATGCTGCGGTTCAAGACGAGCAAGGCTGGTCTACTGCTGAGGACGGCTTCAGAACACTCTGCGGATAGGATTGAACTAGCGGTAGCGGCTGGCAGAGTTAGGGCCAGTGTGAGGCTGGGAGATAGAGAAAAGGTAATTTTCTCAATGTTGTTTTAGCGTGTAAAGACAATGAACGGACAATGTGTTGTACCATGTAAGGACATCGAACGGACAATTGTGTTGTACCGTGTGAGGACATTGAACGGACAATTGTGTTGTACCGTGTAAAGACATTGAACGGAAAGTGTTCACGTAGAAGGATTCCGAAAGGAAGGTGGAGCCAGCTATCAGCAAAAAAATTATCAACAAAAGTTTCAAAATAAATTTAGTTAGTACAAGTGTACGGAAGTGTGGGTTACTACAGGATAATCAAGATTTTTGACCATAACCACGTCACGGTGGCTCAATTGGATAGTGCACTGCAGGCTTTAGGCAGAGATATGTCCCGTCTGGTCGGATAATATTTTCAAAATACCTTTGTTGTCAAAGGGTAATTCAATCTTAATAATATCAAATGATTGCGTCGAAACACTTACAAGACGCATGGAAAGCTGAAACAGGTAACAGATCGTTCGATCGCATTCGTTTTAGGATTGGGATAGAAAATGGAATACAAGCATTAAAGTTTATGAAAATAATGTTGAGGAACAAGGTTATTCCTTAATTGGATTATTGAACAATTATAAGCTATATCTCTAACCAACTGGTTTGTTCATTCTCTGATAGAAGTAGCCTAACTTCTTGACGAAAATTCGAACATAACCGGCTGAGATACAAAACTAAATATATTTCAGCTAAATCTTCCTTTACTGATAATATTATTAATGAAACATGAATAACTCGTGGAGAGACGAAGCAGCCTAAAAAATAACTCTCGAAAATACCTGAACTGCTTTCGCAATGAAATCTATAGGTTTCTAAAAATACTCAAGAATTGAAAGGTTTGATTGGATTTTTGATTGTTATGACGTAGCGTCTCAATTCATACTACTTACAACTTTACTTGTAACAAAGGTTTTGTTGCATTTAAAAATGATACAGTGAACTTAATATTAAGTCATTATAGGTAACTTTTGTGACTTCTCAACTTTGTGTTTGAAAGAATTTATTCGATTGGTTTTGAATTAAATATCCCGATTGAAGCCACTTTTTCTGTAGTTCTGATTATATTTTCAGACATATCTATTTAGGGGTCATCTTAGACTTAGTTTTCTAGTTCGTGAGATGATTATTGATGTTTTCGCTTTCTGTACCTTGACATTACCAAATCCTGAAATTATGTTCTTGATCAATATATCAGCTTTTAATACCTTTAAAAAAGGATCTGCGTAGTTTTGGATTAGTTGACTCTGAGTTGGCTGAGATTGGCTGATACTAGCATTGTCCATTCTAACAGCGTCACTGCTGGTAGAAGGTGGATGCGACGAGCCGAGGATAGCCTACATTGGCGCTCATTAGGGGAGGCCTATGTCCAGCAGGAGACTGCTATATTATGCTGATGATGAATATGATGATCCCCTGCAGGAGCTATATTAAACTGATGATGATAATCATCCCCTGCAGGCTGCCTACCAACTTCAGCAGCCTGCAACAGCAGTGTCGAAGATAACAAAAGCTGTCTGGCGGTTTACAACCCCCATGACCAATGTGGATTACGGGCATATGCCCCTTCTTATTTAGGGAACCCATGTGGTTATACGTAGATATTTGTATCAAAAAAAGCAGGACAGAGCGATTAATCGAATCAAATCAATTTTTTTATTTCAGCTTCACAGGTAGGTGGTATGTTACAGGCATACTAATAGAAACAAAAAAAATAAAAAGATACTACATACACACAGGAAAATGTACCTTAATGGAGCATTAGATCAAGAGTGCTGAGTGTGAGATTTATGCCAAGCATTTTAGCCAAGCGGATGTTGTCGATAGTAAACATGGTGAATCAAGCGACCTAAGCAAATGTTTACAATAGTAAACAAAGTGAATCTACCGGATATTATTGTTGTTTATTGATCGTGAGTGATAATTTACCTCTAAGTTATTATATTTTTTCATTCCTTAGAATCTCCTAGCCGGGTCGAACGTGGCCGACGATCACTGGCACACAGTTCGCTTCTCTCGCCGCGCGTCGAACCTCAAACTACAGGTGGATTCGGCACAACCAGTGCGCGGTATGTTATGTACGTATGCACGGGACGCACCCGCACACTTTTATTTTGACCCTAAGTAGTGGAGATAAGGTTGGTTTTGGTTTAGCTGCGTTGTTCGTTTTAAATAATAAAGATTTTAAAGTGAATGATGAGCTAATCATAACACCACACAATACAACATTATACGATAGTAATGTTACATAGATGAACTGAAAGCTAAAGAGGTAACTATTTTGATAAAAAATGATATTTTTTAATAATATTTTACAATAACACAATGCAAACAATAAAATTACTTCAAAGATACAGACAGAACTAATTATTTTCATTTCGAAGTAATAAGCAACAACAACACTGAATTCAAAACTGTACAAAACTCTACAAAGCCTGTACATACTAGTTCTCATTAATAGTATGGATGAGTACCTGAACAAACTTTTAAATGAAATGTTGAATTATTCGACAATAATGCTAAACCAAACATAAATAATTAATCTAAGCAAATTTGAATTTGCTTACGAGTGAATCCAAATTCCGCACAAAAGTGCATAAATGTTAGACGTCCTTAGCCGTGTAGTTAGCGCTTAGTTTTAGTTCGTTTCTAGCTGGCACTTCGTAACCACCTTTACGTTCTGCTTTTTGTTTCTTCTTTATGTCTTTGTTTCTTTCTTCTGTAGAATCCTTTGTGAATGTCTTGTAGTTGAAGACAAGGATTAATACTGTCAGTTGTTGTGTCACTTTTCTCTATCTATTTTAGTTTTCTTGCAGTAAATAGCATCATTGCCATCTAACAGCTGACAGTATATCTATGTATGTTTTTACAATTAGTTAAATTACCTGTTTTTATTTTATTATGATGATATTGATCAACAATTTCTTTGATATACAAGATGAGTATGAATTCGTATGATATCCCGATAGGGGCGGATTTAAACCATGGATTTGAGAAAAAGGTTGCGAGAACCTCAGTTCAAAATTTCATATTCAAAATTTTTCATAAAAAATGTAAGCTTGTCTTTGTGTTATTTGTGGCAGCCCAACAAAGAACGTAGATCTACAATTATTATCATCAGTAAGTCAAGGACAAAGTTTAACAAAATCCTTTGTCCTAGGGATGCCTAACAATTTTTAATTTAAATCATAGCAAAACTTTACAGGCCAGTTCTTGAATTATAAACTACAAAAATTATTTAAAAAGTTTTTGTTTAAATGTTGTTAACCTTCAGATGTAAATTTACCTCTTTTCGGGAGAACATACAGATTCAAACTCACCATGGATTATAATTTAATAAAAACAGGTTTCAAAATGAAACAGTACATTGATTATAATCTGAAGCATTAGTCATAGTCGTTCTTGAGCATCTCTGATAGTGCTAAAAGTGGTTGAATTCTTCTAGTTGCTAATGTTTGACTCCACTAGCCATCTATCAGCTTCTTGAGACTATTCTCCTCTTTGACTGTACATAACAAAATGGCTGCTAGTAAAATCTATCAAGTTACTTTGCTAATTTATTTTTCTTTCGTCAATGTTGTGGATAGGTGTTACAACTTAAAACTTTCAAAATACTAAACAACTTCTTGTGTTTCCAGCTGAAACTATTCTAGGGAAGGCTTCTACGCTAGAGATTTCAACTCTACATTTAGGAGGACTTTACCATCCGGAAGAAGAAATTCAAATGACATCAACCTTGCCAAATTTCGTAGGGCATCTACAGAAGTTTGTCTTCAATGGTATAAAGTACATAGACTTAGCGAAGACTCTAGGAGTGGGAAGCTCCGATGAGACAAATAATATTTACGATACTTCTAACATTATTTTCACCGGGAAATTCGTGAAACAAGATTCCCTGTCTGTTTATAAGTCCGTTACCTTCAAATCTAAGCACACTTATGTTGGTCTACCTTTACTGAAGGCTTACGCCAATACCTATTTAGACTTCTACTTCCGTACAACCGAGATGGATGGTTTGCTCTTCTACAATGGAGGGAAGAAGCAAGACTTTATAGCAATTGAGCTGGTAAACGGCCACATACATTGTGTGTTCAATCTCGGGGATGGAGTAGTGACGATGAAAGACAAACTGAAGAACTTCCTAAATGACAACAGATGGCATTCTGTGTCGGTGAGGAGACCAACGCCTAAGATACACACGCTGCAAGTTGATGAAGACCTTGAAATGCATACTACAAGTAAGTTCTTGACGGCCTCTGTGGTGCAGTGGGCGAAGGTCCGCCTGAGACGCAGAAGGTTGCGGGTTCGATTCCCGCTGTGGGTCAAATGTTTGCATGTTCTGTAGATATTTGTCTCGGGTCTGGGTGTTTGCTATGTATGATATGTACATGTATTTACAAAAAAAAATTATATGTGTAGTATATCAATCATGTGGTTCCCATAATACAAGCTCTGCTTAGTTTGGGGCTACGTGATGCTGTGTGATTACGTCCCGCATTTTTTTTTTTTTTTTTTTAGTAAACTGCATATTTTAAATGTATAATATATAAGTATTCTTGAAAATTATTGTCTTGTCAGCTCAAGCTCAATGAAGTTAGCAATTTTTTTTAAAATTTGATTTGGGGTTTTTGACTTTGCTTGCTTGCTTGGGCAAGGATGAGTTCTACGATGGTGCGAGCTTTCACAGAAGATGCCTATTAACTCTATTTTCGAAGCTTTTATGTATATAATTAGGATTATACTTTAGTATATTTATGTTATTTAGGACATACTGAGCTTAAACAATAGTTTTGTCATATTTTATGATTAATTTGAGTTATGCATGTAAATGTTTGTATGGCCTTTGTAATTTTCATTTAATTGTCAATTAATAATCTTTGTTTTGCTATTTCAGGTTCAAATCTAATGTTGGAGCTGGATAGCATTCTCTTCATAGGTGGCGTTCCTCGGGATATGTACACGTCTCTGCCAGTAGGAGTGCTATCGAGACAAGGGTTCGAAGGCTGTATGGCGAGCTTGGACTTACCTGGAGAATCACCATCTTTGATGGAAGATGCTGTTGTTCCAAGCTCGTCTTTAGGCTCTGGATGTGAAGGTTAGAAATATTATGATAAAATATTTTAGTTCTAATTATGTATTTTACCTTACAAAATATTGTCATGACATGAAATTTTATTTGGTACTTCCTCTTCTTCTTTTCCATAGTCGTATGAGTTAGTGGCCAACTCTGGTATCGAGTTTTTTAGGTTAGGTTTTTTTTTTAATTCTGGTATCGGATATTAAGCACGAATTTATTGGCATTTTTTTGTAAAATTTTGTTTTGGTTTTAGGTCCAACGAAATGCACCCACAACACTTGCGCCAATAAAGGTGTTTGTGTGACCCAGTGGAATACATACGTCTGTGATTGTGACCTCACTTCCTTCACCGGACCCACCTGCTATGATGGTACTTAATAGTAGAATTTTCAATATTTTGACCTGTCACGAGAAAAATAAATTTAATATCCAGTTCCTCTTGACTTTCGGACACAATGCCGTACCCCTGGTTTAAATATATCACCATCTGCAAATGAAGATAATGTATTTACTCATATCACCAAACCAAACTGAAGATTACCAGATTTATGTCAAAGTATAGTTATATGACATAGTTATAATAGAAAATGACCTAAGTCTTTAAAAAATGTCATCAAATGATCTTCTAATTTACAGAATCAATAGCATATGAGTTCGGGCCAGGCCGAGGCATCATCACATATACATTCGCTCCAAATGCTGTAGAAGACTCTGATGCCAACAAGATAGCTCTCGGGTTCGTCACCAGCAAGGCTGATGCTGTGCTGCTGAGGATAGAGTCTTCCAACACCCAGGACTACATGCAGATGGAAATCGTGAGTGTAAAGAACATGGTGTTTGGTATTGCATTGTAAATCATGACTGAATTTTAGAGATTAAAAAAAATATCTATATAATATTCTCATATAATTCACTTGCCACTTTTTAGACGGCCTCTGTGGCGCAGTGGGCGAAAGTCCACCTGAGACGCAGAAGGTTGCGGGTTCAATTCCCGCTGCGGGACAAATGTTTACATGTTCTGTAGATACTTGTCTCGGGTCTGGGTGTTTTCTATGTATGATAAGTATGTATTTACAAAAAAAAATTATATGTGTAGTATATCAACCATGTGGTTCTCATAATACAAGCTCTGCTTAGTTTGGGGCTACATGATGCTGTGTGATTACGTCCCGCATTATTTATTTATTTATTTTTCATTGTCATCCTCGATTTTTTTATAATATTTACATGTTACATAATTTTTAATTTTTTACGCGTTGGGCTCCTTTGTCCTGCAGGACATGAAAGCATTTCCAAGTGCTGAAATTGCCAAACCTACGCTAATTTCTACGCTTAGCGTACATTTCCACAATTCTAATAATAAATAATATCAATGATTTTAAAATTCTCAAACTAGACGATGTTGGTAAACAAATCAAAACTGTCTTAATAGTTATATCCTGGAAAAAAAACAACAATTCTATCCTATAATCAAAGGCTTGTTGGAAAGAATCAAGCTTCCTTCTGTACATATGTTTTTTAAAATACAAGTTAATTTTTATTATTATTATTTTTGTGTATAAAGAATTATCATAAATGATTTCGACATGTTAAGCCTAATAGTTTCAAAAGATGTCCGCGCAAAATTTAGAAAAAAAATTGATTATTAAGTAGATATACAATATAACAAAGCCTTCAGCTGATTTTTTATGTTTATAAATTATATATTGATATAGTAGGAACAAAATATTTTATTTTACTTTATATTTGTCTGACGTATGTATATGTCTAAAGAGAAATAAAGATCATGACTATGATTTAACTTCAACTGTTTGCAACGATCCTCAGATCAACGGTAACCTCTTCATGATCTACAACGTGGGTGGAGGTGACCAGCCTCTCGGGGACGAGGCAGCCAAGGTGGATGATGGCGCGTACCACGTCGCAAGGTTCACGAGGAACGGAAGCCGGGCGTCTCTGCATCTTGACAACTATGCTGTCAACATACGGCATCCACAAGGTATGACCAAACCTATTCAAGGTTGGAAATAAAGGGTATAGGATTGGTCAAAAGTACAAAAATTCATATAATGTTAACTTAAATTAAGCTTGTTTAGTATTTAAACGTATTATATAGGTTAAAAACTAGGTACAATGCTTAATTATGTTACGAAAAACTTGTACAAGTTAAACTGAAATAAAAATATCTCTATCTTTATTTGTATCT
Source organism: Horisme vitalbata (assembly GCA_951804965.1). Classification (NCBI taxonomy): domain Eukaryota; kingdom Metazoa; phylum Arthropoda; class Insecta; order Lepidoptera; family Geometridae; genus Horisme; species Horisme vitalbata. Next base: position 2,096,340 of record OX638095.1, on the reverse strand, counting down.
TTAACATCCCAGTTTTCGGTAGTAGTCTTTTTACACCATGCATATTTCAGGAGCAGGGCAGCAATCGACAGTGTTCAACGGCATGTCCACCATCACAGTAGGCGGAGGGGCGGGGGGGTCGCGGAGCTTCAGCGGGGTGATCGCTGGCCTCGTGGCCGACGGCGTCAGGGTACTGGACCTGGCGGCGGCCGGGGACCCCGCAGTGTCCGTGAGGGGAGACGCCAGGAGGGCCTCCACGCCGCTCGACCGGGACATCAACAGGATGCAGCAGGTGAGCTGGAAGCTTATCAATGAGATGTGTGCACCAGTATAGCGGGTGTATGTGATCAAGTGGTCAATTTTTATGCACGAAAAAAATTCATGTAATGTATTAGCCGGAGATGATGTAGATCCAGAGTTATTAAGGAAAGTAAGTTGCTAGCCTGATATTAGGATGGTGGAATGATCGCAACACTATTGTCATCATTATTGATGGCGTTATCATCAATAACGAACTAGATCATCACTATTTTAAAATCTTTTATTTAACTTGCAATGTATGTATCTATGTTACTATGTCTGTTCGGGTGGAATCTTGCAACTCTATTTTGAAGGAGTTGCCCTCAACCGATTGAGATGAAAATATACACATTTAGTTTAGATGACAATGCATGATAAGCTAAGTGACATTCTAAATTTTATATTACGGACTAGACATTGTTAAGCACTCCTATGATATGGGTATCAAATGAAAGGATTTGGTGAAAAAAAAATAGGAAAGATAAAATGACTTTACTCTAAATCTAATAAGGTGGACCACACAAGCGCACACCCAAGCGCACCCTTCCTCATTGAAAATGAAAAGAAATGAAAAAATATTTATTTACCAAAAGGAAATGAATAACAAGCCTCCACACTGGGGGGCCCTTAGTCGTGGAGACCAATAGACATTCATATGTATAATTTTTAAAAATAGATAGAAAACTCTATAATGTACACCAAATAATACAAAATCTAAGTTAACAAACAAATCTTTATAACTAATCCGCGGTTATACAATGGGCAATATCACGTTTTATACTCGATATCACGAGTTAAAATGGTGATGAAAATCATTGAGCGAACACGCCTTCACCCTCCTTCCAGACGCCACCGTCAGGGTACGGGGGTCCGGGCGTGCTGGACGAGCTGGTGTACTCGGGGGCTGGCTCCGGCTGCAGAGATGATGACGAGGACGCGTGCGTGCTGCCGGATGCTGGCTCCGGTGACGACCTCATCACGCCTGTCTATGTCCCTTCCACTAGGAGACCGCCGTTGAGGGGAGGGCATAAGGTACGAAATCCTAACACTAATCCTTATATAAAAAATGCCAAAGTGAGTGTACTTGTTAATTTGTTTGTTTGTTAATTTGTGTACGCTTTCACGCCTTAAGTACTTAACTGATAATCATGAAATTAGGTAGTTTTCATCAAGAAAAAAGTTCCCAAGAATCTGTGATGCTAGTGAAGTCGCGGGCGAAATCTAGAGCAAACACATTTGAAATAATAATTGGAATTAACCAAAATGCTAGGAACAATTTACAATGCGCAAGCCAAGCGATTCGCTTCCACGTTTATAGTTATTACTTGTAACGAGCGGAACTTGCTTCCGGCATCTATTTTCCCGGACCAGTACAACCATCTTAGACCACATCTTCACCTGTTTCAGATGTGTTAGTGGTCAAGCGTTTGGCTATTTTGTAAAAAAAAGAATCGAAACTTGGTACCGAAGAACTATGAACATCCCTATGATTTAGGTCTAATGATAGCAAATTTTCTTAGTTCAAGTAAGGGCAAACTTGCTGGGGATCATGAAACTAACTCGTATCACAAGCACGTTGGTATTGTGAATAGGTTAGCACAATTCTCACAAACTGTTTTAAAAATCGCCTGATGAAGTTTGAGAGCACCCACACATGTGTTTCAAAGCATCTTATGTTAACATAGGAGAGAATTCTTAGGCTACGTATGTGACTCAAGTGTTAGTTTATGAAGTCGACTGGTAGACTCTCTCACCAAAATATACCAATGATTTCGGATAAACGAACTCTGGAGTCCAGTATATCCAATCAAATCAATAAATCCAATAAAAGTCTATTGCCGCGTGTTTGTTTCGCAAACATTCAAAAGTATCTTGACCACTCTGTTTTTTTTGTTTTGTTTGCCTTAATTCAGGGTTGGTTCAAAAAATAAGAAAATTAGATATAGCCTGGCACCTAGTAGGTACTGGCAAGTTTGACGTTAAAGGTAATTTGATTATTGAATTTAATTTAATTCATGAAACTGCAGGGTGATGTCAGCGGGAAACTGATGAAGCCGTGTGATGATGAGGACTGCATCGAAGGATCTGGATCGAACCCTGAAGAAATCACTGAGCCTGAAAGCCACACAACGTAAGTGCACCTAGGTTTTCTAGCGGTCGAGAAACACTGACCCCGAAAGAGCATTTAATTCCTTAGCGTCCTAAGGAGAAAAGTTACAGCAAAGTGCTTCGTGCGGGCAGGAGGAATGTCCACCGTATACTGATGATGGAATTCCCTGCGTCTGGTCGTCAGATGATGAAACGGTGATGGGGAAATTAAATTGTCTAATTCTTACTCACACCAAAATGTATCAGAACACCGACAGACGAGCGATTTTTCGACGGTGTTCTAGGCTTTGGAGTGTAGTCGTCACCAGCGAGTTATGGGCGATGAGTAGTAGTGGAGGTGGTGGTGCAAGAATACCACACAAAATAAATAGGTAATAAAAACAACTTAAAAAAAAATCTGACTTATTGCTGCTTTAAAAAGCGAAAAAAACATAGGGCGAAAATTACAAGTGAGGATGAGGTTTTTGAGTTTTGCAGGAAAAGTACCAATCCCTCATGAATAAAATTAACATGGAACCACCTGTAAAGTATATTTTTTCAAACAAAAAAAGAATTTTGAAAAACGATCCACGATTGACTGAGATATCGGTGAACATACATAAAAAAAGTCGAAAAAAAAGATTCTGACGAATTGAGAACCTCCTCCTTTTTGAAGTCTCAATAAGAAAAACAATATTTTCAGTGCCGGAGCGAGCAGTACCCAAAGCATGACGTCACCGACCTCATCCACGGAGCACGTGTTCAAGGTGAAGACCCTGGACGCCGGCGCCGGCTCCACCGACCACACCACGCCCGGACTCACCAAGGAGGCCACGGAAGGTACCACGCTGCCGGACCATGACAACATGCATGCCGGCACCATCGACCTCGGGACCACGCCTGAAAGAAGAACCACGCCTACTGATGGTACGTTTGAATTTCATTACATTTATCTTGGAACCATATTAAATTGAAATTGAATAAAAGGGGTTACAACCCAAATCTTCGGTACCCAAGCTAACCTCACCTGCACGTGGTGCACCCTGCTAACTAACAAACGGGGCTCTGGCGGCTGATTGCATAGCGCAGCCTAACACTAGCACAGCTAAACCTCCCGACCGCCGATGGGTAGCAGTGCGAGAAGCTGTGCCCTGCGATCCCCAACCCATTATGGGCATGTACCTCTTCTTATAGGAAAGGCTTATGTCCAGCAGTGGACTGAATAGGTGTTGTTGTTGATGGAACCATGATGACTATTAAAAACACTTGGCAAGATCATTTACTTTCATTTAGGTACACTTATTTAAGATTTATTTACCTAATATCTTCAATGTACACTAGTAAATAAAAAAACAGTAGGTATACAGGAAAAATTAAAAAATAGTATAATAGTATGGTGGTTTTATAGCTAAAAGCGATCTCTTCCAGACAGCCTTTGGATAAACAGGATAGTACGTCAAACAATAGACAGCGCTGTACGTACGAGTACCTAGAGAGCGTACACACGGTAATGAGCGGTGTTGCCCTTTTTTCCATAAAATAACCCCTAAAAAGGAATTTTGAACATAGAATTAAATAAAAAACAATTTAGTCAATATTGCGCGCGAAACAGAGGCATGCCGCAGCGGGTTCAATGCCCGCTACAAGGCAAATACTTTCCATTCTATGCTTGGTTATTTTGGTATTAGGATTCGGTGTCGTCACACACAGGACACTGGAATAAATCCTAGGTGTTAAGTTAAGAAAGAAAGAAAGAAAGAAAAAAACATTTATTTGGTGTGATCATTGACAAAAAATTGAACTTTGTAGACCATATTGATAAGATAACAGCTAACGCATGGAAAATGGTAGGTTTCGTGAAACGAGTATGCAAGGACTTAAGGAACCCAACGTCCATTCTGTCTCTGTATAAAGCCCTTATACGCAGCAGTCTTGAATACGCATCCCCCGTATGGAACCCCTTATATAAAATTCACACCGATAGAATAGAACGAATTCAGCGTAATTTTACCCGGTTCTTAGCATATAAAGATAGAAACTGTCCTTATCGAGCTGATTATGATACAAGATTATTTCACTTTAAATTAGACTCTCTTGAAAAAAGACGAAAAATTAATGATCTTAAAACTCTTTATAAAATAATCCATGGTCTGCTTATATCGCCGGAATTACTGAGTCTTGTCAATCTAAAAGTTCCTCGAACCATACCTAGATACCCAATTAGTAACACCTTTTCTCTCAAGATTTCCAGAACCAACGTAGGTAAACATGCTCCATTTAATAGGCTTATGCAAACTTATAATGAAATAAGCTCCAACAGCGATGTTGACATTTTTCATATTTGCAATATTTATAAATTTATTCGTGTTTGTTGTATGTATTTATGAATTGTTTTATTCTTTAGGTTTATCTAACTTTATGGTATTAGTATATTATGTATGAAGTATGTAAGTTAATTTTTATTTTTTTTTGTCTTGCACTTATTTTAATATTCCTTTCATTTAGTTGTGTGTGTGTCAGCTGCATATTTTTGTTTTTTACTTTTGAGTGTTGTATATACCTATAATGGCGAATCATACAGAACTTCATTATAAAACTTAATAACAAATGTCTAGTGATAAGTCGAAGGTGTATCTTTTTCAATAAATAAATAAATAAATAAACAGACACAAGTAAATACACATCATGGTAGGATCATAGATAAAAAACAAAGGTTGTCTTTCGCTGCAAATCGGTCCCTGACTCAGCATGTGCTGATTGGAACAACCAGCGCTGGTCTTCCGTCAGAGCCGCAAGTTAGTTATTGTGTTATTTTTTTGTATTTTAAAAACAGATTTTATTAATTTCAAATGTTCTTGAATATGATTAAAAATAGTGGACGCTATGTAAGGGTTCGATTCTGTTCCGAGACAAACGTTTTGTTTGATTTACTTATTTCTATTTTATATTTTTACCATCGTAATAATACGTCTTTACTTTCGTTTGCAACGAAGGTCAATTAAAAAAATATCTGAAGTTCATAAGGTATTGACTTAATGCCTAATTCTTGAATTCGTCTATAAATGACGCTAAGAATTCAAAAAGAACAATATAAATCAAACCTGCACGTTGTTAAATTATGTTTGTAAGTTTAGTCAGATGTTTGATAATTCCAAAATTAGAGCAGTTTCATAAATCACAAGGTAGCTGATTGTACATAGTATATTATTTTAGTTTGTATGATATACCATGTTCTGATAGTCATTCTAAAGGCTCATTTAGTTAGTATTCTATTAACCGTGACCGTAAGTGAAATGTCGTATTTTTTTTTACAGGACATACGCACACCGGCCACTTCACCCCCACACAAAACGGTAAACACACAGAAGAGACCCCGCACACCACTGAAGATGACAACCACATACCAGACTACGAAGACCGGAACGGCAACGAGATTGAAGCCAGGTCGCCGACGTACGAGATCGACGAACGAATTCCCGGACGAGTGCATCCAGATTACAATGGATACGAACACGAGATTACCACGAAGTGGTACCATCCGAAGACCACGGATAATAGAGTGGTCCCGCCGGAGTCTGAATTCTTCGCTACTATTGTCGGTGAGTCTAATTTAGTACTGAAGTTTCTGTTAAATATAATGTCTCCGAAAACTGAACAGAGTATTTACAATGGAACGTTGTCCCTCTAAAGTTAGGCCCAGCAAACGATTCCACCAATCCTCGTTCAACCTGACCTTGCCTTACAGGGTCAAGTCCATCACTGACCGTGGGAGGGCGTGGGTAGGCATGTCAGTTATACTTGACGACAGTCAACATTTATTTCCTTTTTCCTTGATCAAGTCGATTGGGTCAGGCCGATTGTATCGTGTATGGCAATTCAATAGTAGTAGCAGTAGCTACAATGTTCACACTTAAGTCTGTTTACTTTGCGCTGTGTCAGTCCCTCCTTACTGCATCACTTGCTGGGGATCTGCCGGTAAGACCACATTAATCCAAGCTGAAAGAGCTCAACGCTCGGTCTTAAAAGTGATGATGAAGAAGCCGCGTCTATACCCGACAACCGAGGTGTACAGCGAGTGTTAAATTCTATCTGTCCGCAAATTATTTATACAAAAAACTTTCACCCAAACACACAGACAAGTACTGTCCTCCGTAGACTATAAAAATGCATTGCAACGTAGAGTTCTCAGACTCCCAGTCCCATTAACTGCTACAAGTTTTGCTCAACGTTTTGGGCAGTCTATTAAAATCCACATTTTTAATACCATAGCTAAGCACTGTGACATTAGTGGTAAATCTACTTTAGAGTTGAAATTACTGGTTAGAAAGTGGTTGCTGTCACTATCATACTCTGACACAGAGAATATTCTTGATCGTATTGCCTTCTTTACCTACAGTTTGTTTTTAAATTATGTAAGTAGTTTGCTTTTTTTTTTGTTATATTTTAAATTTAATTTAGTCTTAACCTCTCTTTATCAATGTTTAACCACAATGAATAGTGGTACTGTGCCAGACGGTTTCATAGTCCTACCTATAATGTTAAATCGTATATCAGATCTCCGCGATACAGGCTTGCCTAGTGTGGAGATCAGTAGACATCATATTTGTTATTGGACAACCAGAGGTCCTGTATAAGTTATGTAAGACTAATGTATTTTTTATTTCCACACACTTTGTTAAACATAATGTATACATATGTATACAGTATATATATATTTTTCATTTTTTTCATTTTCATTTCAATTTCAATACAATTCGATTTGACACGGTTGCGCGATCGATTTCAGTTGATTCAAGATTTTTGTCGGTGGTATAGGTGATGCGCGTTATATCTAAACATGTCGTAAAATACAGGAACTGATTTTTTTTGCAAATCAGTAAGGTGAGGTTAAAGATGATCATAAATGTGATCAAACGGTTATTCCACAAAAATTACAGAGGCCTGATCACAAAGAGTATTCATATCGTAGACGTTAAATTTTGGCGAATGAGAAAGCTTAGATTCAATATAACCATTTGTCATTGGCCAATTTATTTCGGTACGCTCATGATAAGTCAGGCTAAAATATTGATGATTGCACTACTGATAATAGTCAAGCTACTTAATCATCATAATCATCAGCCTATAGCAGTCCACTGCTGGACATAGGCCTCCCCTAATGAGCGCCATTGTGCCCTGTCTTCAGCTCGACGCTCACTCATCACTTTTGCATAATTTCAGGCATCGTAGCATCGGTACTGATAGCGATCATCCTGATAGTGATCATAGTGCTCAAGTACATAGTGTTCAAGTTCGACCCCTCCTACAAGGTCACCGAGGATAAGAACTACCAGCAAGGTGCCAGTGCTGCTTTATTGGGTAACCAGGTAAGTGTAACAAGAATTAGAAGAAATAGTAGATTATTTTACAAGGGACTAAACCATCCCATTATATACGAGGTTGTTATACTCCCGAGCGTAGCGAGGGAGGATGACAAGACCGAGTTATAATGGGTGGTTTTGGCCCAAGTAAAACACTCTACTTTTCACTTCGATTGCGAGAAAATAAAACAATTCAAAATTAGACAATTTTCAGAAATGTTATTAAAAATTAATCATCCTTCATAAAACATCACCAAGACGGTTCTATTTTCAAAAAAAAAGATTGACGGAGCACCAAGAAGTCGAGTTTTTATGTAAGAGAACGAATGCTTTGTACGGGCTGATGATTTTAGACAAAAATTAAAAAGAAAAAATACTTTTTAGCCCGAGGTATTAAACTCGAGTTTGAAAGAGAAAAAAAAGAGAAGTGAAAATATTTTTTTATACCTCCTTTGTTTTTTGCGATCTGCCTGTCCTGGGTATTGAATGAGTTTAGTGGTTTGGTTGCAGCACGCTCGACATGAATGGAGTAAGCCCAGTGACGTTATCCATATTGATTCCTTCTGTTCTGTGTTTTTTTTATATAAGGTCTTGAGTCGTCATAATCTCTTTAGTAACAAAGCCCTCTGTTGATTAAAAAAAAAAAATCTTGGGGTGCTCTCCTCTTTATGCTTCTATATTTATTGTTATGTTTGAAGAATGTATAAGTAGAAAACTTTTCACATTGACCACTTTTTGGGGTCAACAATAACAACACTAGCCTATTCAGACACCTTCTGGACATAACCTCCCCTGTAAGAAGCCCATAATCCTCACGTTGGGCATGCGGGTTAGGGGATCGCAGGGCACAGCTTCTCGCACCGCCAACAGCCCGTCGGTGGTCAGGGTATATATCTGTGTCGGTGTTCGGTTGATTTATGCCGCAATCAGCCAGATACCAGAGCCCCGTTCGTTAGTTAGCAGGATGCACCACGTGAAGGTGAGGTTGGCTTGGGTTCCGAAGATGGAGGTTGGAACCCCTTACACGTCTACAAGAATAACGTAGTAGGCTACTACCAATTTTTGATGATGATGATTTTATTCATCATTCCAAGAATTAATTGGACAAATCAACCCTGGAATATATGTACAAGTAGTAAGCGATATACGTTGCACATCCACTTTTGGGAAGATACAATCGACAATTTTGACTTCGTACAGCGTTATCTCTGTCGAAGTACTAACACTGTGGTATCTATAACAACGACTGACAAAACTTCTCATAGGTAGTGTGTGACGGAGATAATTGTAGAGACAAAGCCTAAATAAGCCGATTATCTCTTTCCAAATATCGATGTGCAAAACTTATAGCCTACTCAAACAACTATGACTAAAGCATAGAAGAACCCTTAAAATTCATTCATGCTCTGAACATCGACTCATACGGCTGATCTCTTCTTTCTTATTTCCATTATCATTAGCTAGAAAGGGATGCATACTTTTCTCAATGCGACTGCAAATAAGTTCAAAAAAAAATTGTACCAGGGCGCTCAAATATAATGCTATGCAGTTTGATAGAAATGCCCTGGTACGAAGTCACAGCAATCGCAATGAGATAAAGTATGCATCCCTTTCTAGCAAATGATATATGGACTTATGGAAGTATAGTCGAATTGGAAATCTCTGATGCTAAATGTAAACAAACAAATGTCACGAAATGTCAGTGTCAAAACTTTTAGTAGTGGGCGCTAAACATTTTATAAAGTGGATCAAAATATAAAATCGTCTGCCGATTTTACGTTAAGCTGGAAAAATTATTTGTACTGCAGGTAGGTAGGTACATAAAAATGAATCGAAATCGAACCACGCCTGTCGATTTTACGTTATTATAAATTTAACAAGATTGCACCTAAATGTAATAAATAGGTAAAGGTAATGCTGAAAATAATATTTTTTATTTTATAAATGAAAGAAAATATCTTACTTTTAGAGAAAATTTAATTTGATGTAATTATTAGTTTATTAAGCATGAAGCATACGAAGAAGATTGTCGAGTGTTCAATCAGTTAGTTCAATCTCTTAGTAGATACCTACTCGTGTACAGGATAATTTTTATCGTTGGCTTGCGAAAACATTTTAAAATCCTTGAAACTATAAAAACACCCAAATCAAATTACCTAGGTATTTACGCGACATTACTTTCGTGTCGTATTTTCTCGTTGAAAACGGAAAATGTATACATGAGTTGAGTGGCGACACATTGCGGCTTGTCAGTCTTTCGCATCGTCGTCGTTCGCGTTGCCACTCAACTCGTGTATACGCGGCGTTACAGACTGTCATCGCTATTTGGTATTTTCATTCGTGCCTTAAATGGTGTCATATACGAATATGTTTCTTCTCGTTCCGTCAAGTGTGCGTTGTAAAGGTATTCGTCATTACTTCGTGCAGTATTTTCTCGTTGAGAACAAAAAACTACGCGGTTTTCCGAAAAATCAACTCCCTTCGTGATGATGATGATGATGATAAATCGCTCTTAGGAGTGTGCAATGAAAACGATCCAAAGTTAACAAAACCCTTGCCGGTGTTCCAAGTATCGAGAATTTTTCTACCATGAAATTTTATTTATTTAGTAACTACGTCTAAAACGGAATAAAAATTAAAACAAATACGCCAAAATAAAGTTATAATTATAATTAGTCAGGTCCAATTGAAGGAAATAATATTACATATATTTTGATAAAGTTCCGAAAAATAATAAACGCTACTATGAACGTAGCATTGATTTTGGTCTGGTAACACCTTTGTTTACATTTAGCATCAGAGATTTCCAAGTCGACTATAGAGATCAGACGTATGAGTTGACGTTCAGAGCATAGTGAATTTTATGACTTTATCTACCCTCGAGAGCAATGAATCCGGGTCACTCAAAGAATCCAAAAAATCTCGGAAAGTAAGAATACTAGGTTAATGCAATAAATTGTATTTAATAGACAATTTAATACTCCTTAAATGAAAGTTAAAAAAATATGAGTCACCATACATTTTATTTACACAAAATTACATAAAGAAAAAAAACTGCTGATCTCTCCTTAAAACAAAAATAGGAAACATGAAATTTTTGAACTTTATGACGATTTTCTTGAATTTCAATACTTCGTATTACCTCCTCGTGCTTCCATTACTGCGTTTACGCGGTTTGGCATGCTGTACACCAAGTTCCTTATACGATTTTGGGGAATATTCTCCCATTCCTCTGTGAGAGCAATTTTGAGCTCAGGAAGCGTGATTGGGGGAGGGTTTCGTTGTTTTACGCATCTCCCTAGCTCGTCCCAAGCATGCTCGATCGGGTTGATATCCGGGCTGCGCGCTGGCCACTCCATACAAGTAATGTTCATCTCTTGAAGGTAGTCATTCACAATCCTACCTGTATGAGGTCGGGCATTGTCATGCATAAATATAGCATCCTCACCCAAATTTACCATAAATGGACCAACGTGTTCGTTGAGGATTTCTTCCACATATCTTACGCTAGTTAAAGAGCCGTTTTCTATGATCACCAGCTCTGTGCGACTTTCAGAGGAAATTCCGGCCCACACAAGTACAGACCCACCACCGTAGGCTACTTTTTCTTCGATGCATGCTTGCTTGAATCTTTCCCCTGGTCTTCTATACACTCTGTGTCTTCCATCGTGCTTGTAGATCATAAATTTTGATTCGTCGGAGAACATAACTTTCGACCAATCTTCAATACTCCAATTTACGTGGTTCTGGGCATATCTTAGTCTTGAAATACGATGGCCACGCTCCAGTTTAGGGCCGTTTGCAGGTCTAAGGGGTTTTAAATTAGATTCAGCAAGCCGACGTCTTACTGTCCATGCACTTGGGTTACTTCCTCCGAGGCGTCGAAACTGATTTGTGAGTTCAGTTCCTGTGAGAAAGCGATTTCGAAGCATGGTGTTCACCAAGTATCGGTCTTCTCGTGCTGTGATACACCTAGTTCTGCCCGTTCCTGGTCTGCGTAGGTTAGAACCAGTTTCTTCGTAACGTCGGAGAACTCTTGTACTGTTGACAGCGACACACCGACAGTCCTGGCTGTATCGCGCTGACTCCGGCCGGTTTCCACCAATGTAAGTATTCTGGTGCATTCTTCAAGTGTAAGCGACATGATTTCAGCTTGAATAATGAATATTGAGCACTATCAACCTGGTTTATGTACCAACATAAATGACAGATTACAAACAAAAGCAAAAACAAATCCTGTAATTTCGTAGTTCCATCTTCGACAGTGTTCCCTTTTCAAATTTGTTTTTTTTATGATATAACTTTACAATAACTAAGAAGTTTTAATACTTTCATTTAAGGAGTATTAAATTGTCTATTAAATAAAATTTATTGCATTAACCTAGCATTCTTACTTTCCGAGATTTTTTGGATTCTTTGAGTGACCCGGATTCATTGCTCTCGAGTGTAGTTCTCTTCTATATCAGTGAGCATACTACGGTACAACTTCAACTGTCTTATCCCAAAACGAAGACTAAAGATAGTCTAGGTTTAAAACTGGTATTTTTTTATACAAAATGTCAGATTTAAACTTAGACTTTATTTAGTCTTCGATTTGGAATGAGGGGAAGTATGTTTATATACGAAATATAGAATTTTTTAAATAGAAGTTGTATTTTGCATGGTTCAGGCGCATTCGAGCTACCAGACGGGCGCGGCGGGCGGCGCGGTGCGCAACCTGCAGCCGCTGCCGCTGCAGCGCAGCACGGCCGCGCCGCTCGCGCCGCTGCCGCCGCAGCCAGTCAAACGCGACGGCATCAAGGAGTGGTACGTCTAATGCCGCTCCAATACTGCTTGTGGGCGATCAACTGGCTGCAGCTCTCAATTTTGGCTCTCAAAACTGGTCTTATTAAAAAAAATACAGTATTTTGGTGACAACGGTTTGATTTCTAATAGCAAATAGACTTAGTCCAAGCGCGCACTGGCGGCCACCAAAATGTATGCATTGTATCATCAGTGCGCGGCGCGCGCACTTGGCCGCAAGCGGCCCATGAGATGTATGATCGTGCGCCAGTGTGCGCGCACTGGCCGCCGCGGGCAGACGTGTTACCAGTTAACAGAATGTTCAAATTATATCGCGAAGCATGCAGCCGCAGTGCTGTGACACGTGCGACACATGCGGCCTGGTTACGATACTGGCCGCCAGTGCGCGCTTACCCTAATAGTACATGAAATGCATGTCCAAAATTTAATATAGTGAGATTGTATGGAAAGGCTAAAAAAAAATTTTTTAAATTTATAGTTGAAACTGGACTAAAATAACATGTTTAGTTTACGAAAAAGCTAAAATGCAAATATCTTTACTTTCGTTTTATCAAATAGAGTTCCAATACTCAACCTAACGCGTTTCTGATTATATAGGTGAACGTTAATATTCGTAACTTGCTGAATTTTGGAGATGTATTTATAATAAAAACAGCTGATTGTCATGGACGGTAAAAAAAATGAAGATACTCAGTGATGATAATAATATCAAATACAATAATGATAAAGCATTTGTCAGAAATGCTTTATCTATAAATAACGATATTGCTTTTTTGAGGGTCCAAATTGACAGAAACAGCAACAGAGTGTGAAGTGAAATCCCACCGTTAGAAAGAGACAGCTGAACTCCGCTGTTGTTCGTCATATCAAAGACTTTAGGTGGTGTTACCGATGTGATCCCGTAGATGCTTCTACCCCTGCAAAGACCTGTTTGTGAAAGTAAGCTACATCAATGTATAATCAATGTTATCCTTAGATAAGAAAGAGACGAAACAACTGATAAAGATGCAACTATTAAATACGATGAAATGGAACTACGAATCATTGTTGATATCAAAGTCGATGAAGTTAATTGCTTTAGGGCGTAAGAAGATAATGTAAGAAAAGAAATACTGACTGATACGCAAGTGTTTATTATTGTAAATATAAATCATAGTAATAATGATAGAACCACTTGTGCGATCGAAATGTACGAATGATCGGTATTTACAACTAAGGAATTTGGAATTGCATTGTATGAAACATTTAATTTAAAAGCTACCATTTTATTTGTGTGAGCTGTCTTGATCCTGTACATTGCTATGTGATTCATATTTGCAACTTTTCTATCTACTTACATTGCCTTTGATAGTTTTTATCCTAAGAATAATGTTACTTCATTGTCTAATGGTAAGACATCAAAATTTGATCATATTATTTTAGCTTCTCTTGAGTTGAAACATTGAAGAACTTTATATAAAAGACAATGTGAAATTCTGATGTCCTATCGTAGATCATCTTCACTAAAATTGAAATATTGATCAATTTGCTGATTTCGGGGCTGCCATCAAGTAAAATGAAGCATATCGTTCTATTGAAGACTACAATACTTTTACAAATTCAACAATCTTTCCTATATTTAATAGAAAATATACATTTTTTATTAGATGAGACGCGGCGAGTAGTGGAACTAGAAATGATATCATAATCAGAAGGTGTAAGATCTAAATTTGCTTGGAGTTTGTACATTATCGTAGAATGCGTAACAATGTACGAGCTTGTAGATTTGATATGAGAGGTAGATAGAGTTATTTTTTCTCCTTCAATTACAATACTGTTGCTCAAACCCCATTAAAAACAATTTTTCAAAAAAAAATCACGGGCCTAATAAATCCAAATGAAATCTTATATATAAAATGAAAATATCAAATAACTTGTTAGGTATTGATTAACATTTGTAATAAAGACATCTTTCAATAAGTTTCCATGTCTATAAGCTATTCTCTATCCTCCGATATACTGAAGAAGCGAAACCATTAATCGACAATTTCAAAGGTGCGAGTTTCTTGATAGACATTTTAATGTAGAATAGTTTATGAATTGTTGAAGAAGGAATTTGTATTTCATATGATAAATACTTCATCATAACTTTTAACCTTCAGTGTACAACATGGTGTGGTATATCAAAGAGATCCCTTCGGCCCATTCCTTTTCCTTCTAAATTTTAATGTATCGATTCAAACTTGTTTTATCTATCCCTCAATCTTCATAACAGCATATATTTAATCTTGTTGCAAATAACAACTGCTTATATTTTTAAAATTAGTGTGTATTACATCCACCGTCCCATTTTCCTCTTTCCGATTAACTTGAATTAGCTTTAAAAATAAGACAAAAACGTATTTATATAGATTGTTATAAAGCACAGGTTCTAGGTATTTAAAGTTGCATTTATTGTAAATAGTTATCAATTATTATAATGTAAGTAAAAGGTACAGTACGGTGTATGTCACACTCGTTTTAAGGCACAAAAATGTTAGAAAAACAGTTTTATTGTCAATTTTAGTAATAAAGTTAAATGGTTAAAGATAAATGATTTGTACCATTAAATAAATAAGTCGTTTATAATAGTTATTCATAAAAACAATAGATAACAACACAGAAATATAAATATTACCAGTATTCACTGTGATGTTGAAAATATTGTTTTTCTAATAACTATGAATGTATTTTCAGTTGTTAGCATAATTTTTAATGATGTTATCACACGATTTCGGTCGGACCAAGTTTTGTTTCATACCAAAACAACAGTTTTGAAAATAAATTAATGTAAATTACAGAGCATCGAATGTTTTATTTTTTTTAATATGCTTAACCCTATGGAATATTTAGTGCCTGATCCAGGGATTACTTCCAAAAAACCCCTTAAAGAAAAATTAAAAGTATTAAGCTGCTGATGATTATAAATCAAAAGATCGTATAAGTACTATAGTTTGACCGAAACCGCTGTACCGCGCCTTAGGAAAGCGCGGTGAGGTGGGGGCCCAGGAAAAAAGTGCAGAGTACGTACACATGAGATCGATATTTCTGGACAAATCTTACGATATCTGTTTACAATATATTGTGTTTATCTTCGTGCTGACCGGTTCGATTATTCGGAAAATGAGGTTGGCACACTAACATGAAATTTTTGCCAATTCATTCCCAGTAGTCCCATAGTCGGACTACCGGTCTGTCTGTTAGGACTAAACGGTTTAATCAAATCGTAATTTTTATTTTACAATTCTTATGATCATAATCATCAGGCAGTTGATATCAATCATAATATTTACACATTAATGTATAAAGATAAAGATGTTAATATTCCACCAATTTAAAATTAAATACATTAATTAGGGTCCTTGATATCACGAGATAACGCATGATACATCTGGATATTTGTCTCGTGTGTCTGACATATTCGTCCCTCCCCGCGCCGCGCACATACCTAAGAAGTGGTACAATAGTAGCGGTCAAACTATATGTAGATACCTATATATAGACCTTATGTGATATTGCTTAATTATTTATTAAATCTAGTACATAAAACAGAATACAGTCAGAATATAAATTGGCGAAAAAACACAAAATAAACATATGAGCTGCATAGTATTTCAAAGCATGTGAATACTTTAAAATCAAATTTAATTAATATACGAGTATCTAAACAGAAAATATCGTAACATAAAATCAATATGAATAGTGAAGTGAATATTTCTCGTTTGTGAGCGGCCTTTTTAAATATATTAAAATTATAATAATTGAATACATTGAGTCACAATAATTAACTAACAAATCAATTATATTGACGACACATTCTTACAAGAAAAATGTATTATTCGCAAAGATGTTTAGGGTATTTGAAACTGGATAACGAGATCTGATATTTATGTTTAAATTAATAAGTGAAAGCAAACCGGCTATGAATAAGCTAATGTATAATGATTTGCTTAGTTTAAAGCCGACATTTGTAATAAACTTTGGGTCATTATCATTATAAAACATAATTTGTTAGTCTGACAGGAGCTCATTGAAGCTGCCCCTGAACTTAAGGTAATAGCCACAAAGCATTGAAATTTTCATAAATATTCTGGTACAAATTACGAAATAAATCAAAGTTCAAATCGATTACAGTGAACGTGGATTGAAAGCAAATGTTTTACCATAGCATTTTGATCCAGTCGCTACAAAGATGCAGACAAAACTTTTGTTGCTTGTTCTCGTTCGTTTTATTTCTTCAGGCGTAAGTGAAAACCCGCTGTTAATGACAACTGGAAATTCTGTTCAAACAGCAAAAACAGCTGAATGCGTTTTAAAACTATCCGCAAAATACTTCGTGGAGAAGATGGCGCTAAGCGGCAGCATCGTGGTAATCAACATCAACTCTTATGCATCCACAACACAGAGGCTATTATTGCAGACCATCCACGGCGGCATCAAGTATTCCGTTATGGTAAAAGATTCTTTTTATCCGCATGCAAACGCGTCGCATTTTCCCGAGAAAGCTAAAAATTATATGTTGATTTTAGAAGAGAAATCTGAGCTAACTAGAAATATATTGCAGCTGAATAAGTTACCGACTTGGAACCCGCTCGCTAAAGCTATAGTTTTCTACCAAGTTAAGAGCAACGAAGATGGCGAAAGAACAGCAATTGAACTCATTAATGTATTGAGAGAGTATAAACTTTTCAAAACTATTATATTCATTGCTGACAGAGTCGAAGGCAAAGTTGTGTCGTATACTTGGAGACCGTATAGTGAAGTAAACTGTGGGGGAAAATGTACTTCTGTATATATTCTGGATGTTTGTGTGGATAATGAAATAACCCTTTACGAAAAGCAGCAAGACGTGTTCCCAGCTGATTTAAAAGGTTGCCCTTTGGTTACATATGCTGTAATTTCAGAGCCTTACGTTATGCCCCCTGTCAGGAAACTAACGAATACCGTGTATGATGACGTATATGAATTTAATAAAGGAGGAGAAATAAAACTTGTGAAAATTATAACACAATTTACAAACATGACTTTGATCGTGAGAAAATCTGAAACAGATGAAAATTGGGGAAACATCTATTGGAATGGCTCAGCAACCGGCGCGTATAGCGTGCTTAGAAATGATTCGGTAGATTTACTTATCGGAAATATGGAAGTAACAAGAACCATTCGCAAGTGGTTCCATCCTACCGTAAGCTACACACAGGACGAGATGACGTGGTGCGTGCCAAAAGCGGGTCAAGCATCGACATGGAACAATTTGGTAATAATATTCCAGTGGCCAACATGGGTGGCTACGGTCACGAGCGTGATCGCAATGGGTTTAATATTTCACTGCTTATATTACAAAGAGCACAATGGAAAAGTAACAAAGTGGCCAACGAATTCGTTACTTATGACGTTTAGTATGTTACTCGGCTGGGGCGCGGCGTTCAAGCCAAACAGTGCAACTTTCCGCATTTTAATGTTCATCTGGCTTTGTTTCAGCATAAACATGGGAATCTCGTACGAATCTTTTCTCAGAAGCTTCCTAATGCACCCGCGATTTGAGAAGCAGATAAGTAGCGAGACAGAACTTATACAGTCAGGGATGCCGTTCGGTGGTCGGGAGATTTACCGCTCCTATTTCGAGACCAATAACGCGAGCTTCTTTTATTTGTATCGCAAATATAACTCGACGAGTTTCAGCGAGGGGGTAAAGCGGTCCGCTTTAGGAAGGAATTTTGCAGTTGTTTCTTCGAAGAGACAGGCTGTCTACCAGGACCAAAAGCTAGGGAGAGGTGCACCGATGATATATTGTTTTCCTGAGAGCAATAATTTGTATAAATATGGAGTTGTTTTGCTCGCTCGGCAATGGTTTCCGATGTTGCCGAGATTTAACAGTATCATTCGCAGCATGTCTGAAAACGGTTTGATAGATAAGTGGAATGAAGAGCTATTGATCCACAAGGTTAGCTCTGAAGAAGCGAGTACTATAGTCCCGTTGGGTGTACCACATTTGCTGGGAGCATTCATATTAATCGGCTTGATGTACGGGGCAAGTGTTCTAGTATTTTTCGGCGAGCTAGCCTTTGGACTTTGTAAGAAAAAGAAAACGCGGAAGACAGTTTATGGTAATGTACTGTTTCGGAAACGTAAACGATTATTGTTATTAGAATATTTAAGAAAGAAACATATTTGTAGAGTTCAGTAGCTAAGTAAGGAGCAGGAGACTCTAAAATCGCTTGGCGTGACATACTTCTGTTTTGGTAGAATTCTCGGGTCGTATTTGGATTTAATGCTTCCGTGCTTCGGAAGGCACGTGATCCCAGATTTTTTCATGCCATGTCCATTTTGGAAGCCCTCGGGTGATATTAAAATTCCGACACCAGAGTTGGCCTAGCTCATTCGATATAAAAACCTCTACCATTCTACAGGGTTATTAAGATTTTCGACCATGACCTCACTCGGACACTCGGATTCTGCTTATCTGATGGGGGTTCAACTGGTTCAATCCAGTCGGGATTGAACCAGTTGAACCCCCATCCCAGGTTTGGGAATTTATTAAACATTTGGAAAATAATTTTGAAGATGTTTACTTTAACCAAATTAGGACCTAACGAATAGTCATGAAATTAAAATGTTTTTCTTTGTTTTTCTTTTAACCTTGAGTTTAATGATGATGAGATACTAGGAAGGTTCAAAGTGATGTGTTAAAAAATATAGGGTAGGCGATTAATAACAAGCTTTTATTTATTGCAGTAATTGTGGTATAATTATTTATTACCTATACCTATTTACTAATAATTTTACCTGAGATATTGATAACGTTAAGTTATTTTGTTCTCATATTCTATACCATTAAAGCAATGCAAATGCTGCAGTGTTATTACAAAAGTTAAGCTGTTTAAGAATGTGTAGTTGGTTGGAAAATTTTGTCAGTAGAAATTATAAAATAAAGAATTAGTGATAACTTTTGTTGAATAAACTGATTGTATATGTATTTGATTTATATTAATGTACAATTGGTTTTTATTCATCTTTCGAAGGGACCTAAATTCTAATTTGATATATTAACTTGGAATACCAAAAACAAAAAACACAAAACCACAGGTTTGGCTGGTCAAAAATGCTCGTAGCAATAAGCCCACCTTTTTGTTACATTTATTGTGCAATAAAGTTTAATAATACAATAGGCATTGACATGTGGCTTGTTTTTTGCCTAGACCCTAGCAAGTCACCTAGCATGTCCTAGGGATTCAACACGCAAACCCTCCAGTGCAGCCTCCGTATATCCTAGCACGTATCTTGATGTAAGTGACTAGGCTCTTAGCAAGCCACCAGTCAGTGCGTTCGTAGCCAAACACCTAAATGCTAGATTCGAATAGATCAACAGCTGTCAAAAATATCAAAGGTGTTTTGAAACATTTCAGCTTCTCGATACAGTGACGCTGCTCCTTACTTCTGACTTAAGAACGTTACTCAAAGTTAACCATTGCTTAAATTTAGCCCTTTATTGTTTGTCATCATCCAACGGCTGACACTAGTTTAAGTATCGTTTATCTTTTGAAAGATTTTCATAAGTAAGGCCACAAAGTTAGACTATATCAGATTTTTTTGTGTTGATAATTCGAAAACTCTTAAATTCCAACTTGCTCATACACAATACAACCTAGAAATATGATACAGCACCAGAATATTAGAACCGCAAAATATACGTTCAATTCCCCCTAACTTTTCCCAGCGGATACGCGCAATATTCAGGAACAAATTTCGAAGGGGGCGTGCCATACATAACTTTTCGTTGTTTTAGCCCATTTTGTTAAGGTGTTGGTAATTTAAGAGGCATATTTTGGAGATGGGAATTGATATTGCTGTAGGGTGCGCATCACTTCAGCGAACCTCTAAAAGGAAGTAAGTTGATACTTCAGTTGACAGTATTCTAAAATGATGTTTTTACGTTCATATTTTTGTTGTTTTTGCAGAAAAGTTTACAGAAAATAGGCTCTGATGTAATGTCATATAATGTTGAGAGAGAAAAAACTCAAACTTTTTTTATTCAATACGATTTATTACGAACTTTAACTTAAACTTTGAATCGTATATTTCTTTTTCTACACCAATTCTTAACGCCATCAAAAAGGGAAGTTGTGGTAAGAAACTCTGCTTGGATTATATTTTTTAACATCTTTTTTTACATATTTTATTGCTAAAATATTTCTGAAGTTATTGTAATTTACAGTTCTAGAACAATGTCCGAACATGCTGGGTATTTTGGATTGTTTTAATAGATTTTTTATAATAAGTTGACCCGGTGAACTTCGTGCCACCAAATTGATTTGCAATCCAAAATGGCGATTCCCATACAAAATTTGTGGTGTTTTTTTTTTATTTTGCGGCTTTTGGGTAATTTATTTACTTCAATCACCCTGAACAACTGAATCAATATAAAAATATTAACATTAAAATTGGTAAATTTATTATTGGTGGTTTTTATTTTTGACTTTTCGAGCTATTACGAGACACTGTGCCGTAACGGCCCCAAGTTTTATTCCTACCTACCTACTTAGGCTACTTAGGCTTGACGGCCTCTGTGGCGCAGTGGGCGAAGGTCCGCCTGAGACGCAGAAGGTTGCGGGTTCGATTCCCGCTGCGGGACAAATGTTTGCATGTTCTGTAGATATTTGTCTCGGGTCTGGGTGTTTTCTATGTATTATATGTATGTATTTACAAAACAAAAATTATTTGTGTATTATATCAATCATGTGGTTCCCATAATACAAGCTCTGCTTAGTTTGGGGCTACATGATGCTGTGTGATTACGTCCCACATTATTTATTTATTTATTTATTTAGGTAATGGGCAGAATAAAACAGGGTATCGACATCGAGATCTGTATTAATTACTAATTACTATTTTAAAAACATACAGCCAAACTAGCCAGACGGAGGCACATAAATTTATAAGGTGTGGGAACTTGACAATCTGTTTCTACTTCCACTATAGCACCGAGAAGTACTTCCCTCGTATCCAGCCGAATTGTGCAGGGTGACTCCGGGACACCTCACTAGTTCCGCGTGAGTGTCTGGCAAGCTCTCGTCTCCTTGCGTAGCTAGGCAATCGCCTACAAAATGACTTTTTCTCCTTCCTTTCCTTCTTTCGATAAGCGCCCAGCAGCAAGGCAGAGAACAGAGCGGTGGAGAGATTCCACTCCGAGCGAAGGTTCCTGGAAGCGACAAACCAAATGTTTATATTTGGTTTATCTAGCCTCCGTTCTGGGGTCCACTAACGGCAACGAGAAGAAGCGGGTAGGTGTGTACTTACTCGTAGTGTAGCTTTGCCGTGGTGAAACCTATTTCCAGAACGGAGTTTACATAGATAAGCCAAAGCAATAGTGTTTGTGTGCCACTTGAAACTTACCCTATAACGGGAAACACTTTCACCAGTTTACTTTAAATTTATATATCTATTAAAATTAGAAGTTTGAAAATTATAATTTCGTCAAGCCGGCTATGGCGCACGGAGCTTGCGACGAGCGGCGTGGTGTCGCCTTTGAGTGGGTCTAGGGTCGACTGGCTGTGCCGGCGCATACTGACTGTCCGCGGCTCGCGAGCGTAACCGCTGTCCCCCGCGACCCTCCCAAGTTTAACCCCGTGCGTCGCTCATATCTAAAATCAGTCTCAACGCGCAAGCTAATAACTATTTATTTTGATACCTACCTATGTACAAATACATACAAATTAATCTAATTAGGTATAATATAATTATATGTAACACTTCGTTACATCACCCCGCCGCTCCTCATAAGGATTTTATTTTTAAAAATAAAACGTTGCCCCACGTTGGGCGCCAATGTGCCGTAACGGCCCCAAGTTTTATTCCTACCTACCTACTTAGGTAATGGGCAGAATAAAACAGGGTATCGACATCGAGATCTGTATTAATTACTAATTACTATTTTAAAAACATACAGCCAAACTAGCCAGACGGTGGCACATAAATTTATAAGGTGTGGGAACTTGACAATCTGTTTCTACTTCCACTATAGCACCGAGAAGTACTTCCCTCGTATCCAGCCGAATTGTGCAGGGTGACTCCGGGACACCTCACTAGTTCCGCGTGAGTGTCTGGCAAGCTCTCGTCTCCTTGCGTAGCTAGGCAATCGCCTACAAAATGACTTTTTCTCCTTCCTTTCCTTCTTTCGATAAGCGCCCAGCAGCAAGGCAGAGAACAGAGCGGTGGAGAGATTCCACTCCGAGCGAAGGTTCCTGGAAGCGACAAACCAAATGTTTATATTTGGTTTATCTAGCCTCCGTTCTGGGGTCCACTAACGGCAACGAGAAGAAGCGGGTAGGTGTGTACTTACTCGTAGTGTAGCTTTGCCGTGGTGAAACCTATTTCCAGAACGGAGTTTACATAGATAAGCCAAAGCAATAGTGTTTGTGTGCCACTTGAAACTTACCCTATAACGGGAAACACTTTCACCAGTTTACTTTAAATTTATATATCTATTAAGATTAGAAGTTTGAAAATTATAATTTCGTCAAGCCGGCTATGGCGCACGGAGCTTGCGACGAGCGGCGTGGTGTCGCCTTTGAGTGGGTCTAGGGTCGACTGGCTGTGCCGGCGCATACTGACTGTCCGCGGCTCGCGAGCGTAACCGCTGTCCCCCGCGACCCTCCCAAGTTTAACCCCGTGCGTCGCTCATATCTAAAATCAGTCTCAACGCGCAAGCTAATAACTATTTATTTTGATACCTACCTATGTACAAATACATACAAATTAATCTAATTAGGTATAATATAATTATATGTAACACTTCGTTACATCACCCCGCCGCTCCTCATAAGGATTTTATTTTTAAAAATAAAACGTTGCCCCACGTTGGGCGCCAATGTGCCGTAACGGCCCCAAGTTTTATTCCTACCTACCTACTTAGGTAATGGGCAGAATAAAACAGGGTATCGACATCGAGATCTGTATTAATTACTAATTACTATTTTAAAAACATACAGCCAAACTAGCCAGACGGTGGCACATAAATTTATAAGGTGTGGGAACTTGACAATCTGTTTCTACTTCCACTATAGCACCGAGAAGTACTTCCCTCGTATCCAGCCGAATTGTGCAGGGTGACTCCGGGACACCTCACTAGTTCCGCGTGAGTGTCTGGCAAGCTCTCGTCTCCTTGCGTAGCTAGGCAATCGCCTACAAAATGACTTTTTCTCCTTCCTTTCCTTCTTTCGATAAGCGCCCAGCAGCAAGGCAGAGAACAGAGCGGTGGAGAGATTCCACTCCGAGCGAAGGTTCCTGGAAGCGACAAACCAAATGTTTATATTTGGTTTATCTAGCCTCCGTTCTGGGGTCCACTAACGGCAACGAGAAGAAGCGGGTAGGTGTGTACTTACTCGTAGTGTAGCTTTGCCGTGGTGAAACCTATTTCCAGAACGGAGTTTACATAGATAAGCCAAAGCAATAGTGTTTGTGTGCCACTTGAAACTTACCCTATAACGGGAAACACTTTCACCAGTTTACTTTAAATTTATATATCTATTAAGATTAGAAGTTTGAAAATTATAATTTCGTCAAGCCGGCTATGGCGCACGGAGCTTGCGACGAGCGGCGTGGTGTCGCCTTTGAGTGGGTCTAGGGTCGACTGGCTGTGCCGGCGCATACTGACTGTCCGCGGCTCGCGAGCGTAACCGCTGTCCCCCGCGACCCTCCCAAGTTTAACCCCGTGCGTCGCTCATATCTAAAATCAGTCTCAACGCGCAAGCTAATAACTATTTATTTTGATACCTACCTATGTACAAATACATACAAATTAATCTAATTAGGTATAATATAATTATATGTAACACTTCGTTACAACACACGCACGGCAATCAATTTTTATGTACATAGATTCAAATAATCAGTATTATCGTCGCCCTTCTAAATCAGGAACATTCACTTGTGACACTAACTAAACGACTAACAGGTTGTTTACTTGATAATTAGTTGGGACATCTTAATTCAATTTCTCAAACATATACCTTTCATAGTAACGAAGATAAGTTTCCACTAATGATGGGGCCACACGTTGACGACTGTATATAAGGGGCCGGTTACACCAATAGCTACTAAAAAAGTTATCCCGAAGTAGCCTAGTCTTGAGCCAAAAATAAACTTAATAAATAATAAATATGTCTTGGTGTTAGAAGCTTTATCTGCTCTATTTTTCTTTGGAAATATTATGTAAATATTTAAATATCATAATATATTTAAATATTTACAGAATTAACTAGTTCAGATTGATAATTACATGTAGAAAATTTATTTCTACTACATGATTTTTGTTGGATTGGTGCACGTAGGTCCTCACACATTTTTACGAAGAACGTTTTTATGTTCTTTTAATATTAACAGTAATTTTAGAGAATTCACCAAACATCGATTATCATATTTTCGAGACTAGAAACTCTCTCCGCATAAATGAGCCTTAACCCCCAGTTATGTTAACGGTGGAGTCGACCCCCAGAAAGCAATTTATCTCGACTAGCTTGAGAGTGACATGAGAAGGGCCCCATTTGTTACTTACACTATTATATTCAGTGCTTTTTAAATTATATGACGTTGAAGTAACTGATGGCCTGTGACGTCACTTTTTAGAGGACTTGAGTTTGTCTTTGTGGGAACTTTGTTCGAAAATTTTAATTCAAATAAGAAATTTATATATAAGGAACAAGTACCTACATAGTGTGTGCTAACAAATATATATGAAAATGCAAAAGTTAAAAACTGTGTAGCAATTTTTATGCCAAAACGCGCATAGGTAAAATTATAACAAAAATTGTGACAGATTCGTTTTTAAGAAAATAATATTTGCTTTGTTATTTTTCGGTAAATCAGAGAGTGATAAACTTTATAAGTATTTTTTTCATTTTTTTTAACGTTTTATTGGTTGTATTTGTAAATTGGATAGGTAGAAAAGTTTCTATACAGTTTCAATCACATTCCTACAACCAGTGCAATTTTTGAGACCAAATTCAGAATATTAATATTTTACAAGATGGAAAATAAAAAATGCATCAATAAATAAACTTACGGTATTTCATCATCATCATCATCATCATCATCAGCCTATATCAGTCCCCTGCTGGACATAGGCCTCCCCTAATGAACGCCATTGCGCCCTGTTCTGAGCTCGACGCTTCCAGCTTCCTTTGGCGTAATTCATTATGGGAATACGTGTGGGTCAGTCAATCATCATGTCAGTCATAGTCAGTTTACTATGTGGGTATTTAAATCATATGGAAACCTGATCCCAAACTAGGCAGGGCCTGTACTCGTCTGTCCCGGTATTATGGGAATATTATTTACTATTATATTATTATTAGGGGAAGAGTATTATTAATGGGAAGGTTGCGGGTTCAAATCCTGCCTCAATCAAAATTTTTGGGATATATAAGAATCTTCGAGCCTGTACTGTCGGAACTAGAGACTAATAAACATCCTCTCCAGACACAGAACCAACATCCATGTTCACGGCACAGGTTTTTCACCTGGGCAGGATGCAGTTGACGAAGACAGAATAAACATCCATGTTCACTACATAGGTGTTTGATCTGGACAGGATGCAGTTGACGAAGACAGAACAAAACATCCATGTTCACTACACAGGTGTTTGTTCTGGGCAGGATGCAGTTGACGAAGACCGAATAAACATCCATGTTCACTACACAGGTGTTTGATCTGGGCAGGATGCAGTTGACGAAGACAGAACAAACATCCATGTTCACTGCACAGGTGTTTGATCTGGGCAGGATGCAGTTGACGAAGACAAAACAAACATCCATGTTCACTGCACAGATGTTTGATCTGGGCAGGATGCAGTTGACGAAGACAGAACAAACATCCATGTTCACTGCACAGGTGTTTGATCTGGGCAGGATGCAGTTGACGAAGACAGAACAAACGTAGAACTATTAGGTCAACTACTAAGGGAAACCCTGTTGGTATACGTTTATATACCTTACTTGCGAATTGATCATGGAATTGTTCCTCACTGTTTTTCTTCCTCGCCAACTTTAAGCTCTGGTAGAAACCTGCCTTTATTCTAAAATTAAAAATGGCATCTGATATACGAGAACCAAGAGAAATGGAGCATCTGCCTGTCAGGACCACCTACTGCGTAACGAATCACCATCCATCCTTACACACAAACCTTATGCTTAACACCATAGGGTTGAGAATTGCGTGTCAGGGGCACCAATAACTTTGTACAGTGAAGCGCCGGGTAATTTATGACTAAGGTCTTATCACATCGGAATAAAGTAGGTATTCGCATGAAAAATGATTTCCGAGTTATGTGACTGATGTGCATTGTTTGAGGGAAAAGCGAAGAGAAAATGAAGTTATCTGCACATTTTGAGTGTGTAGCGTGTAGAGTGTAGCTTTTCTCAGGATTCACTCCCTTGTTACCTGGGATATAAGTAACTAGCGGCCTGTCCCGGCTTCGCATGGATTAGGTCACTTTTTTACACCTTGGGTTACGTTACTAAGTTTTAGTAAGGATTCCTTATCTTTTCTAGCAATAAATATAGCCTATGTTGCTCAGGGTGAATGTAGCTTTCCAATGGTGAACACACAAAAATACAGATTTTTCCTCTTTATAATATTATAGTGTAGATGTAGATATACAAAACATTTATATAAATGTGAAAGTTTGTTTGTTTGTTTATTTGTAAGTTTTTACACTTTCACGCCATAAGTACTCCACAGATCATAATCAAATTTCACATACGCATTGTAAGGGGTACCTACAGAAACAGACAATTTCATCAAAAAAAAGTACTGTTCGTGAGTCATAGAAAAATAACTTTTGACGCGAGCGAAGCTGCGGGAAAACTAGGAAATTAAACATGTTGAAGTACTTTGGATACATCGCTCGAAATGAAAATAAGTACTAGTCCCTAGACACCTAACCTTCGTCGATTCGACA
Organism: Horisme vitalbata; assembly: GCA_951804965.1. Classification (NCBI taxonomy): domain Eukaryota; kingdom Metazoa; phylum Arthropoda; class Insecta; order Lepidoptera; family Geometridae; genus Horisme; species Horisme vitalbata. The sequence goes on along the minus strand of OX638095.1, from coordinate 2,068,836 downwards.
AACACACAAAAGAAAAATTGATTTATTTTATTGGCGCGTGCGCCGATCTTATCGTTGTCTCTGGAGTCTGGATACTTTATTTCTCGATATATTACGAAAATAGTGAGTGAATGGTTAGGTTTTGTGGCTATTTTACTACTAGTGTATTTACTTTTTTGCAGCTTTTACAATAACTTCTCAAGGATTGCTCCTCATGATAATATTAGGTATGCGATTATTATTGATTGAGGAATATATTGGTTACTTGGACGAGTCAACTGACAGCTAAACAGAATATAATATGGAGGTAGATGATGCTGAGAGCGACGCTCAAGTCGACCTATCCTATCTCAAAGATACTAAAGGTAGTTCGTCACCCGCTTTGCGAGACAATGTGCAGGAGCCACAAGTACCTTCAATAGGTACCATCAGCAGGTTGTAATTCCAGTAGGTATATTGTATATACCTCTCAAAATGCAATCCATAGCCGAGTCCATCATGTTTGCGCTACCAGCAACGGGCGTAGTTCAAGTAGAGCAGCTGCGATAAATATTGTGGGTGCTACCAGAAGATCTACTATGGTAAGGAATATACGGAACCCACTGCAATATTTGAACAATTCATGACTAATCTGATACTAGAAAACAAAAAACAAAGACATTATCATCATATAAGGAGCAAAGATAGATGAAGGCCAAGGTGAAGGTCAAGTTGATGGTCACGATGAAGATCAGTCATCAACCAGTCAGTTCTTCAATCAGTGTCGGCCCTAAATGTGAGAAAAAGAAAAGTTTGTGGTCTCTGTTCCTATAAAAACGGTGCATAATAAAATCATATTGCTCAAAATCTATGACTGAAATTTGTGGTGATCACAAAGTTGATTTATGCATTAAATTTGCTTCTAAATAATATTTTTCACTAATTAATAAGACTATGATGATCACCAAATAAAAAAGCAAATGTTTTGTTTATTTTTAACTATTATTTTCCTAAGTGTATCCTCATTTGATCTCAAAAAACTAGTGCCGTAAATATAAGGTATAAAATAAATATTTATAAAGAAAAACTTAAATTTATTGTTTTATTTACTAAAATAGTACTTGTTTTATGTATATGAGTAATAAAAATAAATAAAACATTTATTATTAGTTAAAATTATAAGCGCTGAAAATCGCTCGTCGAATCGACGTATGGTTAGGTTTAAAGGAGTATTTACAATGGTTAGGTGTCTAGGTTTAAGTAAGTGCTTCTTCATCGAAGTTAGTAGGTAATAAGTAACCTACTTAGGTATATTATAAAAACAAAAGTTGAGAAATGTGAAGATTTTAGTATATAAATAACGTAGAACAAGACGGGGCAGAAATAGTCACCATTAAACTACTACCCTGCTTCGTTTAACATTGTTTTTACACGTAGATGCACCTAGCTGACGAAATGACTGATACTTTAAAAATAATACAAAATGCAGGAGTTTCTCATTTTGTCCATATGTATGAGTTCAGCGGGTCTAAAATGGCTACATTAGATGAATCGTAGATCCTCATATGATTTACGCTTACAATCACTTTACTGATGAATTTTTAATAATATTATGATTCGCGCACAATTCATAATCAGCAATTCATATGTTTTCCTGTCATTTTACAAAATTTTGAGGAATTGCTAAGGATCTGCAAGGAATTCATGAAATGAACTACTTTTAGAGGAATCGGTCAATGTTGCTGGCTAGCCAGACAAAATATATGAATTTTTCAATATCTATGAGAGTAACCGCAGGCCGAAACAAGTCTTAAAAATAACCGGTAGGTACCTGGTATATGACCAGGTTCTGTTTAAAACCAATGGAAGTTACAAAATGTCCTGTACTGGATCTGGGTGATTCAAAGGTAGATAAACAACTCACATGGAGCTATGAAGCTTTATTGAGGTGTTTTCGATTCACTTGACATTACAGTAAGTCTTGATTATGACTACAATTGTAGTCAGCGCCATGTATCAAGCCAGTTAAGGCATTTTAAAATTATGTATAAAACACATAAAAAAGATTTTACTCTTCTAAGACTACTAATTATAATAAAAGTCTATATTCCAATGTAATTAACATTCATTATAATAATAATAATAATAATAAAGGCTCTTTAGTTCCTTTATTACAAATTCACATTTTAAAAACCTTTCAATGAATAACTGAGAAAAAAATTACTGAGTCAAACTCAAACTCAAACTCAAAATTCTTTTATTCAGTAGGAACTGTATAGTACACTTTGAAACGTCATTTTTTAGTGAACACAATAATAGCAAAATTTTATATATTTTATTGCTATTTGCATAGAATGAACTTCGATTGTGAAGCATTTAATAATATATTAACTATAGAGTCACAACTGCACTGTGTTGCCTCGAGTTGTGAAGCTACTCTTTTGCAACCGTTAGTTAGTTACAGTTTAGAGCTACTCTCTAACTTTTATATTTTGTAGTAAATTCAATAAATATCTGGCACATTTTACTGTTAGAAGCAAACTTTGTAAATTGTTTATCAATTTTAATGAATCACATAGATCCTGTTATGTTTGGATGTGGCATCCATTATTCAGTATAGTTGTCCAATTTCATGTAATGTTTTTAAGACTAAGAAAAAAAAAATTATCGACAATTTTTTTTTACGAAAGATCACGCATGTTATTTTGGCCTGGCTTTTCAATCGTCAGTTACAGTAGCTATAATATCGTGTCGTGTTTCGGCTCATTGGAATGGTCTCGATGTAGGTTTAACATTGGTGCCATAGTGATCAGGGTTTGATGATGGAGCAGGAAAGTGAAATGAGGCTTTTATGAGGGTTATTTAAACTTTAAATTCATACTTGTATAATTTATTTACCTGAATGTTTAAGTCCTGCATAATGAGTTGAGTTGACGTAAGAACAAAAACAGTAAGATGATAAAATAATTATTATAATTGCTATAGGATATAATATTATATTTTCTATATATGTAGGTACTACATAAAAGTTTATAGGTATGTAATATATTAGTCATTTGGTTCCCATAAAAGAAGTTCTCTGTTTGGTTTAGGGCTATATCGTGCTGTATAGGTTATGTATGTGTTTATTAAGATGTTTTTTTGCATTACTTTATATTTATTTTTAGGTCGTAGTAATCCCTCAGGGGCCATGCCCGCTAATTTTCGAAAAACTCATGGTAAATATGGTGATTTTCCAGCATAGGCTCAGATTAACTAGAATAATGGTTAAACAAAACAGATTTCATTCAGTACAAAAGTTTTTTTTTACATTAAACATTATTTTGTACTAATAAACTTGGGTTGGTTTGTGTTGGTACTAGATTTACTTACGTCGCACTGTTTCTTGTAACTTAGTCTCACATAATACCTATGTAGGTAGGTTATAACAATACCCTATCTACTAGATCTAAGCATATCCAATTTTCCATACTCTTCGCCTAAAATTTAGAATGTAACCTACGAGTAGAGGCGAGTATGCAATAGGTATTTGGGTAGTTTGCCGAATGCTCGAGTGGCTCGCCTGTTCCCGAGTTATGAACTAACTTACCTGCTGAATTTTATAGTGTTTGGGCTTAGCTGTGAATCTATTTAACCCAGGGTTTACGTGTAAATGGTGGCGAAACTGCAAAATTGTTCCCAATTTTAGAACAGTAGTGTTGGTGCAATTTTGTTATACCACATGATAAGGTACATACATACAGTCACGCCTTTTTCCCAGAGGGATAGGCAGACACCACAGATCACCACTTGTTACAATTCCGGCATATCTCTTTTGCTTCATTCGCTCTCATCACATTCTTCATACATGCAGGAGGTCAGGAGTACTCCTGACCTGGCCTTTTTCCAGAACGTCTCCGATTTGATCGCAGAACGTACTTAGAGGTCTTCCCCTTCCAACTGTCCCATTCACACTCGCCTCATATACTTTTTTCGTCAATCTTCTTTCATCCATCCTTTCTACAAGTCCAAATCACCTCGGCATACCTTTCTCAATCCTTGTCACAATATCTTCATTCACTCCACATCACACAGAGAAACAAAGCTCAAAATAATACAAAATTCTAAGCCTTATACACATCTGTTTAAAGGTTTAAAATAGTAATTGTACCTAATTATTACTATAATGTTTTTTTTATATTATTTAAAATAATATAAATTTAATTCACGAATTCACTTCTAGTTGCCAACGCACTTCAAACGTATCAACGTTCAACACTAGTTGAGTTTCTTCTTTACAAAACGGAAAAGTCTCGAAATCTAAGATTTGTATTTGATTGGGAACTAGTTAAGGCGACGATACATGTCAAACCTCCCTCTCATTCGCACTATTCAACATTTTTGAAGATTTAAAATCACTGAATGTAGTTATTTCCTAGGCCGTGAAGATTTGCTATTTTGCATAACTACATTCAGTGATTTTATATCTTCAAAAGTCGAATAGTGCGAGTGAGAGGGAGGTTTGACCTGTATAGTCGCCATTAGTAACATCACAAAAAATATACGTACGCATTATAAAAAAATACCCTCAGGCTTTTTTGTGTTAGTCCAAACTATGGCCTCGGAAATACACATAACTATTCCTGAGAAGTGTAGAACGCCCTCCAGCCAGGTGGACTGACGATCTGCGGAAGGCTGCTGGTAAAAACTGGATACGTCGTGCTGAGGACAAGTCACAATGGCGCTCAATAAGGAAGGCCTATGTCCAGCCGTAGATGATGATGATGATTCAAAAAAGCTAAACCTTAATAAACGTACAATAAGAACTAAAATCCGATAACCAAAAAGTAGAATCTTGTTCCATCAGTCTCCCGCAAACATCGTCCGTCACAACTGGCTCAATGTAAAGCTGGCATGCCGCCAGTCTGCCGCAGTCTGCCGCTGAATTGCAATGATATTATGAGTCTAGCCCGTAGCCTGTGCACTTTTGTGTCAAAATGAACAACAGTGCGAGGTACAAAGGCTTCGTTTCAAACTGACTCGTGTGGGAAAAATTCTATTTGTGTTGTGACTTTGTAGTGTGGACTAGTTTGGTGGAGTGAGCGGTGTGCATTCAATTGTAGGAAAATATTGTTTTGCTGAGGATTTTCTGTTGACGCTGGATGTTAAATTTGTGTTGTGAATTCATACCTCAGCATTGAGGAAAAGATATATTGTATTATGGACAAAATATACCGATACGGTTGTATACAATAAACACCCATCTAAAACTTGAAGACGTTTCATTTGACGCGCTAACCAACTACTATTTACATTACCTATATTACATGGCGATTTTCTCAGTCTATTGCTCAGTTCACTGCTAGAGAGCGGTCTCTCGTAATGAGTGCCTTTGCGCCCTGTCCTAACTTTAAGTAAACATTAAAAAAAATTAACCGGACAGACATCCTGTCAAAATTTTTCAGTGTACATAAAAATCCTATTTATCAAAACACTTTTGCTTTGTCCTGTATTATAAACCGACTTCAAAAAAAGAGTAGGTTCTCAATTCGGTTGTATATTTTTTTTGTATCGAAACAGCACTGCACTTTGACAGAGTGCTCTAAGTTTTTTTGGCAACCGAAGAAAGAAGATGCTGGGGGTTCTATAGTGACCATCGCCCTTCCTTCGGGTAGTGGTTTCTGGTAGATGTTGGTTGGATTAATATGTCAATGTTGCACTTTTTTGTATTGGTTGGTAGGATTCTCTTTCAGGGTTAAGCTCGCCTTTGTACATAGCATTTAAGTACATTTATTCCTGTATTAAGTTTCTGTTTACAATAAAGAATTAGTTTACATGGACACGGAAATTTATATATGGTAAAACTGGGCATAATTGATAAAACTATAATTATGAATATTTATGGTTTAATAAGAAGTTATATAAGCCGTTTTTATAAGAATAATAAAACTTTTTGCTTTTGCAACTGCACACAATAAATGAAGAAATAAAGAGGTTTTTTCAATATTTATTCGACTTTTATGAAGTAATATACTGATCGATTATCTTGAGTACTGGTCCAGAAGTACTGAGACGACCTCTGTAGCGCAGTGGGCGAAAGTCCACCTGAGACGCAGAATGTTGCAGGTTCAATTCCCGCTGCGGGACCAAATATTTGCATGTTCTGCAGATATTTGTCTCGGGTCTAGGTGTTTTCTATGTATGTATTTACAAAAAAATATATACGTAGTTTATTACTCATATGGTTCCCAGAATACAAGCTCTGCTTAGTTTGGGGCTATATGATGTGGTGTGATTATGTCCAGGATCTTTATTAATATTTGTCAATTCTGCGTACTTGCTTGTAAGACAAATATGCAGAATTGCTGTGTTAACCACATTCAGTTGTGAAGCATACTGGGTGCATGGTGTGAATTTTTTACCAGTTCGATCGCGTATACGTTTACGCCAATTTATATGGAATCGAGGTATCGCCATCTAGTGAGAGACTCGTGGAACTGACTCCTTTCCATACAAATTTGCGTAAACGCAAACGCAATGGAGCTGGTAAAAAAACTCGCACTCGGCACCCTGTTGATGAGATGTCTACTTACTAATGGCCTTACTTATGAACATCTTTCAAAAGATAAACGATGCTTAAACTATTGCCATCTCTAACCGTTGGATAATGACAAACAGTGACAGGGATAACTTTAAACATTGATTAGCTTTAAGTAACGTTCATAAGTAAGGGGGTAGATGTTCCATCTCACTTGTACCACACAAAAAGCACAATTTTAATTTTATAGATCAAAAGGCGGTCGTGAGACGGTATTCAGACTCTTTATTAGAGTTAAAACAATGGGACTCTGTGTTTGGGATTTTTCTCCTTGTAGTTGAGTTTTTCCTCCAATTTTACAGACTATTTCGTTTATATAGCTAGCTTACTGAATGTGTAGGTACTGGTTTATTTTCTTTCGTATAATTCGATAGTGAGAAGGCCAAAAAGCCGTAAATATTGAAGGGTTAATTCATCGAAAAATGTCGTAATGAGCCATGTACGATTTACACCTACCATCGAAGCGCATTTTAAAACATGCTAGAGGAAATTAAAACATCCACAAAGCAGTTAAGTTCCTTATTTGTATGCAATTTTTACTTACGGATCGATTTATGTCAGTGATTGACATAGCTCAAAGCTGCGTAAATTGAATACAAATAAGGAACTTAACTGCTTTGTGGATGTTTCAATTTCCTTTGGCATGTTATAAAATGCTCTCCGACGCGTAAGCACACATTACACATTACAAGAAATAAAAGTAATTACCTGATTCAATTCACCGGTTTTTATCTCGCTTGAAACTTATCATAAGAGCGCATTTAAAAAAACAATATAGTAGTGCCAAGTGGACAGAAAATGTGCTCAAAAAAACTTGAGCTAAATGCAAAGTTAGTAAAAAGAAACAAATAAGTAAACAGGATAAAGTATCTATACATAACAAAGTTAGAAAACAATTGAAAACAATTTAATTAAAAATATATATATGAATAATAATTGGCTGATCAAGTGACATGGTATCCCTGGACGCTATACCTACTGTTTAACGAAGTAGCTGATTACTTGTGTTTTGCTAGCACCTTGAGTGCGGGCCTTGCACATGACACCACGCGATAATTACGTGCAGCAGGTGCACCGTTTTGTTTTCAGCAGTCAAAGTGTTAATTCTATTTTCAGCTCAGAAACACTTCTATATAAGGTAAGTTTGAATTTGTATCTTATCCAGAAAGGAGATGATTTGGACCATGGTGTTGTAAGAACCTTAGCTAAAAATACGTGAATCAAAACTTTACTGTCCACTATAACCTTATGTTTGTGTTGTGTGTGGCAGCCCTAAAATTAAGGTAGAGCTATACACGGTTCTGGGTGCCAAAACTGACAGGTAGGGGGCAGGGAGAGGGTCATGCTCATATTGACCCGTTAGACCCAAAGTCATAAGTGTCACGGTAGCTTAGGATATGATTTTTTAGTGGGTTTTTTTGAAAGTCTTGCTTATAAATTGTCCTAACTGTTTTGCTTGTGGTTATCATACGACGAATTAACGTGTGCTGTATTCTGCATTGTGTCTTTATTCATAATAGAACCATACTTAATACAATTCCCTTAATATATATTTTAACGTTTGACTAAGTCAGAAAATGCATTTTTGTTTATATAAAACATTAGAGTTCTTTTTAAGCTCTACCCAACATTGATGGTTAGTGATATGATCTCCATAGACTAGATGAACAATAAAATGGGATGGCAGCATCATCTACTGATACATTAACGGCTTTCGGACAATGTCGTTAAAACAATATCACATGCAGATGCAAGTAATGTACACAGGTACACTCAGCGCAAAACAAGCGTATTTTTCTTATCGTTATCATCATCAGTCTATAGCATTCGACGCATGGACATAGGCCTCCCCTAATGACTCATAGGCCTCGCCATTGCGCTTTTTCATTTTTTTGCGTGAGTAGGTATTATTGTTAACACGATGACTTGATTGGTTTGCTAACCTTTACGTACCTATAAACCAATTTTTATTTTATATTTTCTTGTTCATGCTACCTACTTACACATTTGCCTCACTGTGCGGCTTACTGTTCCTTGCTTTTTTCCCATTATTACTTTTTCTTTTCTATTCTACTGCTCAATGTGTTGTGCAATAGTCAAATAAATTGATTTTCTTTCTTTCTTCCTTTCTTTTCAAATAAACGTTGCGCAAATAAATGTTTCTAATTCTATTTCCTTGTCCTAAGCACGACACATCCAGTTTCTACCAGCAGCCTTTCGTCACTCCACCTGGCCGGTTTTGGTCTTTGTATTTTTCAATTATATTATTCCTATCATAAGTTCGTCTTTTTATCTTCGGCACGGTCTCCCGCGTAGTCTCATGATACCCTGCGGCTGCAATGTCCATTATGTGGCAGTTTTTGCCCAGAACCCATCCGGCATGCGCTAGATGCGGCCCCCCTAATCCCATTTCGGATTATTTTCTACTATTTCAATTAGCAAATTTGTAGCACTACTCATCTATCTCAACACTACACAAAGGTCTGAAAGCAAATGCTACTTAGCATTAAGTTCACCTGTGTACTTGTTTTATCTTGTGCAATAAAGAATTTTCTATCTATCTATCAATCTATTTCATGTTTCGAGTACGTTGGCCAGCGATAGCAATCAATAGAGAGGTATGTTTAAGTCCCCATCAGGCCACCTACAGGCAGCAGCATTGGCGTGAAGAAGCTGTGCCCTCTGATGCCCAACCCTCACTGCCTCCGTGGGACGTGGGGGTCCTGGGGGGGATGTGGAGGGCGTGGGGGACGGTTAATACTCGCGTCCGCAGGAGTTATCTTTCACAGCCTTGCACGTGTCCCCTGGGTGATGCTAAACTAGTTCTAAAAACCAGACGAAATAGGCGGAAAAATAAGAAAAATATCAACAATAACCAACATGAACTACTACTGGCTCTACTCAGAACCCTTCTTTAAACGGTTCTTCTCAGAGCACAATCAAAAACGGTTCTTCTCAGAGCCCGCTGACTAAAAATATCGGACTTTCTGTTCGCATAGTACAATTAAATATTGAAGGCTTATGTAAAGCCAAATGTGACCTGCAGAAAATCCTGCAGACAAACAAAGTCGACATAGTCAATGTTCAGGAGACCCACACAAAAGATGACCTCGATCTGGTTCACAGAGGAAGTTTATCTGGATGAAGAAAACCAGACCATGGAGCACATCTTTCAGCACTGCCCCATCCACTCATACCATGGACCTTGGCATGACATTGTGGACCTTCCCCCTGAGGCAATCAGATGGCTTCAGAACCTGAACATTGACTTATGATTGATTTAATTATTTTCTATTCTTAGTTTTAATTTAGTTTGTAACTTGACATTTAGATAATTAACTGATATTTTTAAAGTCTACGCCATACGATTAAATAAATAAATACTACCTCCGTCATTTCTTAGCGACTGAAAAGCCGTTACCAACCAATAGGTTGGTTTTAACGTGCCTTCCGAAGCACGAAAGCGCTCAGATTTAAATGCCTTTTAACGGTTACCCATCAAAGTAGTGACCGGACGGAGTTTTATTTAACCAAAGTTTTTTGCTAAAAACGCCATGAGCGCTTCTTATTCGGGAAGGTCAATGTTCAGGCCTTATAAATATAGCTCGGTAATTCTCCTGATGACAATTAACACATAAAGGAACAACACAAGCACATGACCCACCTGATGTTTAGTGGTAACCATTACCTTTAACAAGGTATTCCATCATAGTTCACGCATGTTTGAAACGTGCTGTATGGTGCAGCACCCTATGATCGTCAACTTGACGCATGTGCCTGTAATTTCACCGGCACCCACACCCTTCAAACCGAATGATTCGTCACTGCAGAAATAGACATAGTGGTACACTTCTCCGGTCGAGCCCCTTGAAAAGAGACACAACTAAGAAGCAGCTGATGCTGAGTGTACCAGTAATATCCTCCGTGTGGTTCAACTGTGTGATAAGATCACGTCCCGCGCCTCAGTAATTTCCCCGGCGACTGTCCCTCAAACTGGGTCATGCGATGAAAACGTATCTATTATATCTTGAAATATAAATACATAAATACCCCATGGATATGTATCATCATTATCATCATTCCTCACAATCCTCTCCATCCATTGCTATTCGGCTCAAAGTAAAAAAGTGAAATCAGTGACCCCAAAATATACCTAGATAAGTAAGGTAAAAGTGGGACAAGAGTGGTTAAAAAAAGTAAATTACTAACGGTGCACGTGAAATAAGCAAACCGACGGACTTCTTATTAGCAAGTGATCATTTATTCTTAATTTATATACAAGTAAACTATACAATAGGAAAGAACTACAAAATACGTGATTGAAAGGAATCAATTGTATGGATCAGAGTGTTGGGCAATGACAAAGATGAACGAAAAAACAGTTCATGCTACTAAGATGCGAATGTTAAGATGGATGTGTGGTGTGACAAGGATGGATAAAAGAAGTAACGAGTATATCAGGGGAAGCATTAAAGTGGCATATGATGAGGAGGGATGAAAATCATGTGACTAAAAGAGTGATGAGTATAAATGTGTCTGGATGTACGATTAGAGGGAGGCCGAAGAAGAGATGGATGGATTGTTTGAAAGAGGATATGAGAGTGAAAGGAGTGAATACAGAGTTGACGGCTGAAAGGAGTGAACGCAGAAAGAAAACATTTTGTGCCGACCCCGCCTAGTGTGGGATAAGGGCAAGGAATTGATGAATGACGTGATTGAAAGGAAATAATAAAGAGTACGTGAGTGTTTTAGAGAGCCTGGTCCATAAACATGAAAAATCACGTAAAAAATTTTAAAGGCCACATAACGGGACTTGCAGCTCGTACACAAAGGTTGTCTGGAAGAGCTCGTTTCCTAGTGATAAGACCGCGTTTTATATTTTTGTTTCTTCAATTAAGGCGCTGCAATTGCTTAGCTGAAGAAGAATCACCATCTTCATAATATTCTTATGATAGTTTTATGTAATACGATCACATTATTTACCAACACTAATGTGTGTAAAGGACACTGCCTGCTATGACACAAATTCAGAAGATGACCAAACTTCCACTAAAGCACTCCGCCATCATAATTAGCAGGTAAGCTTCACTATCCAACGTCTTTACTTAGATAGGGTGTAACTAGACCACTTCTTGATATTTAAAGTACAGCGTCTTCAGACGGTGAAAAATATCTAAGGAATTGAGTTTATTAATATCAATAAATCTCATTAGTTCTGTTGCTATTTTTTTTAGCTTTGAGACGTATAGTTATTTTGAAACATGTAGAATAGATTTTGGTCAGATACACTTATGAATTTACAAAGATTGAGAAACTTCCTTTTTTGAATTCAGTTAAAAATACATATGTTTATCTATAAATTGTAAAAAATACAAGAATTCTGTATTCGTATATTTAAACAAATCAAAATAAAATATAGTTCTAGTCGTGTTGGATAACGTTTTTTTTATAATTATTCTAACAAAAAGAAAACTCTAGAGATCCGCAAAGTCACGCAATAAAATACAAAATCTGCTATTAGCCTCAGTCCATTAACACGTTGACTGTTGGTCTCGGACATGGTGCTCCTTGCCATGCCCGAGGAGCTAGTCCTGTAGCAGGTGCACCGTTATATTTTGAGCACTCAAAGCATTGAATATATTTCAGTAATAGTCCTATTACACCCTGTACACCATCTTCATGTCCTCCGGCCCCGATTATTATTTAATCATAGTCAGATGTCTTTAATGGCTGGTCTCCGCATTAAGTCCTGCCTAAATAGTTACGGTACGATATGCCATGTGGGACTAAAATGGCATTAAAATAACTCAATTGCGCAATGGATGAAACAAGTAGGAAGTGTTTGATTCCCGAAATTCGTGATAGCTCCATCATCTATCAAAAAATACTAGTTTATGGCGACTTCATTGGCACAATAGATGAAATAAAAGACGTAAAAGGAGGGTTCGATTCCCACATCGGGACAATCAAATATGAAATTGATTATTTACACTTCAGCTTGCTAAATAACAATGAATGCATGAATATGTGTGATTGTACACCAGAGACCAAATGCTCAAAAGTTTAAGCAATGATTATATTTATCCTTTCAAAATACCTACCATTGAGTACAAGTTCCGTTTTGCTATTGTATCTTACATATTCTATTTACAAATTCAAACCATGCAAGTTCAGTTTTCACTTGAAATATTTAAAACTATTTCGCTCGGTTTGCTTGCATGCTGGTACTTTCTCGCTTAGTCAAAGGGTCAGCGATTGCATTTTGAAGGTGACCGTCCACGCCCGCGCTATTACGTAGAACCAACGTTCTGGGGGTCTACTCCACGGTACTCTACACTTACCTACATTCTTTCTTCGTATAAGCTAGTGGTGAACTCTGGTGACGGAATTTTAGGCTGCCCGATGGCCTATATCATCATCATCATCAGCATTATAACAGTCCACTGCTGGAGCCTTCCATAATGAGCGCTATTACACCCTGTCCAGACCTCGACCCATTTAGCTTCTACCAGCAGCCTATGACATGGCTAAACCACTGTAAAATCCAGGACTAATAATACTGGGACTATTACTCCCGGGACTTAACGTCTTCCGAAGCACGGAAGCGTTCAGATCTAATGCCACTTGATGATCGAGGCGTAGAAAACTTCGGACACTTCGCCTGATCACATTTTGGATGGATGACTCTTAACCTTTCATAATAAGAAGGGCTTCCAAGACCCTTCTTATTATGAAAGGCCTCTGTGGATATGCCCCTCATATCCATGCTATGGAAGTGGGTTAGGGATTGCACTGAATGTGGGATTACGATAGTTGCCCGTCGACAACTAGGGATTTAGCTGTGCTGTGGTATGCCGCAGTCAGCTGGCTTCCAGTGTTTTGTTTTTTAATTAGCTGCACTCAGGCAAATGAGGTTGGCTTGGGTTTAAAAGTTGGAACCCATTACATCCCAATAAAACCAAATTAACCATAACAGGATATTAATATATATTAATACCGATAGCGGGTAATATTTCTAGTATTTGAACAACATAGTTTTTACTAAACTGAAGCTTTTTTTTAATCGATACAATTTTGATCATCTGTAAAAAAGTCATATGTATAGAGTTGATCATTATTATGTTGTTTAAAGCACACACATCCGTAGGTACACCCTACTCTATTATACACAATAAAGAGATATAGAAAAATGCTCTGATTTTATTCGTACAAATAACTTGAATGTTTTGATCAAATCATTTTGCACAGTAGAACTCCAGTAAAATGAAATTCTCTGTCCAACTTACTATGTATGAAATGAAGAGAAAAATCTCTAGAATATTTTGATTATATTGTTTTCGTTGGACTGTCTGCTGGCTTTGTGTAAGCAGTGTTTGTTAGCATCATTGTATTTCTATAAAATGGAGTGAATATATTAAAACACACTCTTATGGTGATTCTCAAATGTTTTCATCAATAACTAGATGACCCGATGATCTTCGTCCCACCTGAAATTGATTTGTAATCAAAATTGGCATTTCTCAAAAATACCAATTAAATTTTTTTTTTGTTTTTCATTTGTTCTATTGCGTTTTTAAGCTATTGCATAGCTTCTATCGAGGGCCTTGAGCGCGGGGACCGAATCCAGAAATTCCGTAACGAAAAAAAACCTCACGCTCCCCACTCCGACGGGCACGGAGGTGTGGCTTGAAGGCCGTGCATTGTCTAACGTCGTTTCTTTTCGGCAGTCTTCGACACGGTGTTTGTGTGCGTGCAACTAGACGTATTTTTATTTAATAAAAGAAAAAAAAATGTTTTCTTATCGGTCACCACGCTCAAAAAGTGTAACTTGAATTAATATCAAAGAAAAAGAAATACTGCATAAATAAAATAAATAAATAATTATAATTGCATAAGTTGATACAAAATGCTATGCTTTAGCTTTACCGCGGCAGTCCCCGAGTGCCACACGTCTTTTTTTTTTTTTTTTTCTCTTTTACTAAACCACTAGAATCATGGTGAATAAAAAAAAAAAGACGTGTGGCACTCGGGGACTGCCGCGGTAAAGCTATTGCATACCATTTTGTATCAACTTATGCAATTATAATTATTTATTTATTTTATTTATGCAGTATTTCTTTTTCTTTGATATTAATTCAAGTTACACTTTTTGAGCGTGGTGACCGATAAGGAAACATTTTTTTTTCTTTTATTAAATAAAAATAATTCTAGTTGCACGCACACAAACACCGTGTCGAAGACTGCCGAAATAAAACGACGTTAGACAATGCACGGCCTTCAAGCCACACCTCCGTGCCCGTCGGAGTGGGGAGCGTGAGGTTTTTTTTCGTTACGGAATTTCTGGATTCGGTCCCCGCGCTCAAGGCCCTCGATAGAAGCTATGCAATAGCTTAAAAACCTATTAACTTATGATAGGTTAACAGAAAAAATAATATTCATAGGAAACCTTTCAAGGTTTAACAATTGATTTTTTATTGGGAATTATTTGTTATCAGTTATATAATTAAATACACCAATATTTTATTTTAAGAATAACATAAAAAAACCTACTTATTTACGATAGGTAAAAAAAACTAATATTCTTATGACTCTGTTTTTCAAGGTTTATCAATTGTTTTTATTGGGAATTATTTGTAAATAAATCCAAAATTATATACTTTTTAGAATAGGTTCTGATACCTTTTGCATCATAATACTACACGAATTGCTCGTGCCGTGATTTACTTCCGTGTTCTTAACAGGGCATCTTTGTTGAGCAACACTATGCCCGGTCATTACTTGGATGGGTGACCGTTTAGTTGCATTTAGATCCTAGCTCTTTCGTGCTTCGGAAGGCACGTTAAGATCCCCCCGTCTTTCCGACGCTAAGCCAACATAGTTTAACGACTCCATCATAGAGGCATTCGGACGGCCTAAAAACTCCGACACTAGAGTTGGAACTAGACAAGTAAAAAACTGCAACAATACCGCATTTTGCTTCACGAAATAAAATGTTAAATATCTCACAATACCCATTCACGCGCATTTAATTTAAACTTTAGCGAACTAGCAACACTGCAGAGCAACATGACGGCCAGTGTTGCCAACTTTGCGGTAAAAAGACAAAAAAGTGGCGCAAACAAAACGCGACGACACACGCTGTACGTAAACAACGGGAATGTAAATGCATTGGAAGTGGAGTTTTGTCTCGAGGGCACGTGATGTGACCTGACATCCGTGACGATGGAACTATTCAGGTGAGTGGTTAGAGAAACGACGAGCGTTATGCCACGTTAAAAATAAGTTTCTAGGTCAAAAAACGGTATTTAAATGTATTTGCGAGCAGGTGGTCGATTCTACACAGTAAGCTATTGAGAGACTGGTCTGAACCCTCGGCTCGGCACTATGTCTTCAAGTTTTCGAGAGAGTGTTTTATTGTTTGTTGTTTTAAAATACTTATGGTGTTGCTATTTCCCGAAAGTACCGGTAGAACCGGGATTTGGTCTAAAGATTCCGGGTTCCTAAAAATGCTGGAAATCCCGGGAATTTTCGGGAGCAAAACCTGGTATATATTTACACTAGCACGTTGACTGCGAGCCGAATGCGCGAGGCACCTTTTCTAGGAACCTTTTTCAGCACTCAAAGTGTTAAATATGTTTGACCTGGCGATTAATCTGAAAGTGGTGATCAAATTAATGTCTCAGTACAGATTCTGAAGGATAGCAACGTCTCGATGGTTGGGTAGCAGTTCAGTATTCTGGCGTGTCACTTACTTGTGAGTGTAAGCACAGTGTAAGAAGGTAAGTACAACTTTTTACCTGTCATAGTTGATTGACACAAATGTTTTCTAGCATTAAGTCCACCAATTGAACATTTATTTTTTAAAGTGCATGAAAGAATGAAATAAATAAATACGATTAAACCGTCAACAAACGTTACTCAAAGTTAACCATTGCTTAGCGTAAAAGATGGAAATTTCAGTTCAGCATCGTTTATGTTTTGACAGATTCTATAAATACGACCAATTAAGTTTAAAAATTCTCTTTTTCTTGCCATTATTGGCACCCTGGCGACTAATAAAGTACCTAGTTAGGTTAAATTTCACAGGTTGACACTGTGAAATTTTTCTGGGTGTTTTCTATGTATGATAAGTATGTATTTACAAAAAAAATAAACTGTATATGTGTAGTATATCAATCATGTGGTTCCCATAGCACAAGCTCTGCTTAGTTTGGGGCTACATGATATTGTGTGATTACGTCCAGCATTATTTATATTTATTTATTTAAAATTAATTATTAATTATTAAATTTAATTAATTTCATCATAGCATTCCACTGCTCGACATAGGCCTCCCCTAATGAGCGCCTTATCCACAGCTCGACGAATCCATCTTATACCAGTAGCCTTTCGCAAATCGTCACTCCACCTGGCCGGAGGGCGTCCTAGTATTATGTCCTTCATTACTATTAATAATTTAATGAGATTAAAATATTTCTTAATTATTTCACTTTGTAATACAGGATCTTTGATTTTAAAGTCCCACGTATTTTACAAGCTATCAGCAGAAAGTTGATCCTCGCACCGCTCAGCATGCATGGCTGTAAAATTTAACGGTTCACAATAAAGTAAGCTAAGACTGGGCGCACACTGCGCAGCCATAACTTGCGCGCCATGTGTGCCACTGGCTTACGCGTACAGGGTGCTGCGAGTTTTAGGTATACCAACTGATCTCAACTGAGTTGTGTTGTCAAATTACACTTTTATTTAGAAAAATGGGTTTGACATAATCTCGAGCTTACGCTCAAGTCTTCTGGCCAATCCGTTTCAATGGTAATAATAATAATTTGTGTTTTAATTATACCTGTATTAATCTTAGTCTCTAAGGTATATGTTTAAATGGGCCGTAGGATAAGTGAAATATCATCTGTATTTATTCTATTGTAGCCTGAAATAAAATTTATATCATTATTATTATTAAATGCTGAAATGAATTCATCATCATCATTAAAACAATTTTAAACACTACTGGGCATAGGCCTCCCTTCAATTATGCAACCCCTTGATTCCGCGCTAATCTCAGTCATCGTCAGGTCACTTGTTCATAATTAAACAACACCTTTAGTGTTGTTAAATTTATTTTTTAAATTATTAATTTATTTGTTAAATTTAGTTTATTACAAGTGGTTCGATTTGTGCAAAACCATGAAAAACTTCTTATTTATTACACTAGAAGTGGATTCCCATATTTTTTCTGGTTAGCCGAAAGCAAAAAAAACTGACAATACTTGAAAATTGACTTTTGTTTCATAATTTTGGTTCTAATTTTTCATTACATCATCATTTTCAGCATTTAGCCCATTATCACCCACTATTGGCTATTGGGAAACTCTTTAACACGTCACTCTTTTTTGTCCCTTGCGAGCCAAATTACAGACAAACTACAGATTAAATAAATACTTATATGTTATTTTTCATATATTTTTTAAAATAAAATACTTAAATTAAAGCTTGATCAGAAAAAAAAAACTCAAAAGTTACTACGAAAAGTAATTTTTTTTTTTAGAACACTCTGTATTCGGATATGAGCACTTATGGGATTTTAGTGGTGTCCGTTTTTATTGAAGATTTCAAGGTACGGAGCTGCGGGCACGCCTTAATGCCCTATTAGATCCGGAATTTGGTGCTTCGATTGTGTGTACTCAGCGGAAACTGGTCAACCTTATGTGGCCGCAATAAGGTATGTATTTGAGGTTTAGATAATTTGTTGATAATTTGTAGTCCGGTCAGTAAGTTGTGTTTCATTTTCGTATGTATTGTTAGTTTTGCGATGTTGTTTAAGCATTTCCTACATTTTCTCATTGTACGAGCTAGAAATGCATGATCAATTAACTATTTATTGCTTACTAGTCCGGTCAGCGCGTTGTGTTTCATTTTCGTTTTTTGTTATACCTATATGAAATGCATGAAAAATGTACAATTTATGGTTTATTTTTATTAACAGTTGTTATGTTTATGGGGACTTTATAGATTCTATAAAAAAAACATTAGCCCCGTAGCCGCAGTTGACAGCGCGTCCTTGTCAATGCGAAGGTTGCGGGTTCAAGCACCACCTGAGTAAAATTTTTCGGGTATTCTAATTCACAGGTGCATACCACATAGTGTCCCATGCATAGCATTAACTCCATACTATGAATATCTTCTGGATTGTGGTCATTACTATGAGTACCTTACATAGTAACACAACACATCAAATAATTTTCAGAATGTACAAACTTTATTTTATCTGCGGGATGAAACCTACGAGGCTGCGTTCCTGCCGTTTTCTCTATGGAGGGTAGGGGAGAGGCTTTTTCCTTCCAGAAGATAGTTAAATACTTTAATTAATTTTGCTTATCGGGTCTGTTTCACATTCGGGAAAAGCATGTCGGGAAAAATAAAAAAGGTAAAACGCGAGGAAGATTCGTTATGGTGGGTACAGGACTTATGAAATGTAACACGCAATAAAAGTATTTGCCACATTGGCGCAATGTGTCATTAAATGTAACAGAATACGCATAGTGTAGACGCCTTGCGCGCACGAACTGTGCACACACTACGCGCACAAACATAGCATTTCTGCATACATGCTCGGTTTGTACGCGCCGCAATCTGTCACACTTATGAAATGCTCCTTTCATGTTATATTATACGTGCGTTGCATATTGTAGTGCGTTACAGGAGTCTGTATCCGCCTTCAAACAATAATAAAGCTCATGAAAGCGTCGAGCTCAGGACAGGGCGCAATAGCGCTCATTAGGAGCTCAGTCCAACAGTGGACTGCTATAGGTCGATGATGATGATGTTGGTGAATATGAAAGTTTAAAATATACTAAATATTCCTTGTCTCAAGCACAACTACTTATTAATATCGCTCAACTTTTAGAAACTAGCGTATTTTCTTAAAGAAATGCTTATTATTTTCAACAATAGTATTAACAAAATTCCCGCTGAAATACTTCATGTTGCTCAAACCGTCTGTTAGCTCACAATTTATTGGTAAACTTCAGGCAAAGCTTTTCATTAGCTGCTAAACTCGCCAAGTTATCTGGTGTTCGCCTGCTGTGTCCACGCCGGAGCCAATTATGTGTGTTCAGAGTTTGTTCTTTGTAATTTTGAGTTTGCTGCAAAGTCTTAAGTTTTTTGGTATGTCTATGCCTTTGTACAAACTCTTGTATTAGAATTCGTCTAAATTTCTAGATGGGAATTTTATTTCGAGTTTAAAAGTTTGCTAATAGTGTACTGTTAAAAAATATATAATACTGGACCCTATCACACAGCATCATGTAGCCCCAAACTAACAGCCCTTGTATTAATATGAGAACCACATGATTGATTATACTACGAAAATTTTAGCCTAGAAAATATATTATATACGTGGGGGACACTTAGCATACTAATATTATGTTATGAAAGTTTGTGAGAATGGATGGATGGTTATAGATGTTTGTTACTCATTCACTCAAAAACTATTGAACGTCTTGGGATGAAACTTTGAATGGACATAGTTTATGATCTTTTTAATACATAGGCTACTTTTATCTAGGTACCTCGCCAGCGAAGCTCAGCGGAAGCGGAATCTAGTATTTTTAATGTGATAGTTTTTATGGTTATATGGGTGGATGGACATATAGATGTTTGTTACTCTTTCACGCAAACAATACTGAATAGATTCGGGTGAAACTTTGATTAAACATAGTTGATGACCTGGATTATTACTTTTAAGCTGATTTTTATTCTGCTGCCACGCGGTCGAAGCCGCGGGCGAATGCTAGTAGTTAATATCCTGGGGGTCTACTACAATTCACCGAAGTACGAAATTACGTGTTTCGTTTCGAGCGATTGGTCGAATTTCATACGATCAATTCCAATATTGCGAATACGAATAACGAAACACGTAATTTCATTCTTCGGTGAATTGTAGTAGTACCTCTTATACTTGAGCATTAGTAAGATTGTGTCTTGGCAAATGTAGTGTAAGGCGGCCAGGTATAGCCATGACTTGCGGAAAGTGGCTGGCAGGTGGATGCAGAGGGCAGAATCGGGCTCATTGGAGCTTACTAGAGGCCTATGTCCAACAGAGATACAGGCTGAAGACGATGATGACATGAAGTAAGAATTTACTTTCTTTTTGTGCTGCGGGAAAGGGTTCGCTTGAGACGCAGGAGGTTGCGGGTTCGGTTCCCGCCACGAGACAAATGTTTGTATGTTCTGCAAATATTTAACTCAGGTTTGGGTGTTTTCTATTTATTAAATGTATGTCTTTACATTTACAAAAAAATATCTATGTAGTATATCAATCATGTATTTCCCATAAACAAGTTCTGCTTAGTTTGGCGCTACATGATGTGTGTGATGTTGTTCAGCATTATTTATTTTAGTATTTATGATTTGTTTTTTTATGACGTGGATATCACTACAAAATTGATCAATAACAAATTGAAAAACAGCATTTTTAATTAAATCTATGTAAAATTATTATAATCACGCGAGCCCGAAAAACACGAGCAGACAATCCGTTTTTATAAACGAATAAATTGACGCAAAACAAATGAAAATAAACTGGCGACATCAAAAGAGTGTCGTAAATATGTAAATTAAAGAAATGCTTATGTAAACGAGAGTAAAACGTAGAATATCATCATAATTTTGCGCGGAGTCGCAAAAAAATATTGCCATCGCACGCCCCTTTGATGTCTAGAGTGCGGAAAATATAGGTACGTACGCTCTCTCAATGCGTGTCGAAATGTATTTTACTGAATTATTATATTAACATTAAAATTATTATGATACTCAGTTTATTTTTTTGGTTTGTAGCCGAGACTGAAGTGTCATTGGATTCTTTCCACGCGTACCTATCGATTTAACGCGATCAATTAATATACACTAGTAGTAAAGTTCTTTGTGGAGGGCTCGTCCGGGGCAGTACTACCATCATGCCTATTTCTACTGAGAAGCAACATTCCTGTGGTTCGGTTTGAAAGGAGTGGGTACCAGTGAAATGACAGGCACAAGAGGCTTATCATCTTCATGCCTCAAGTTGAATAACGCAGGGCGTTGCATCGTAGAGCACGTTCCAAAAAAATATTATCTACGATGCAATGCTTTGTGATAGGTAATGGTTACCGCTTAACATCAGGTGGGCCATTTGCTTGTTCCATCCTCAAGTAATATAAAACAAACCACAATATTCATAGAACTCATCATCATCATCGGCCTATGCGTCTATTGCAGACGATCTAAGTATGTATTCGTGCTTTGGAAAAAAACATTACTTATGGATAATCACATTATTAAGTACACTGACAAATTAGTAAAAGCGTACATAAAGAACGTAAATAATATAGGTAGTTTTTTATTTTATTAATATTAAACAGTTTTTTAGAATCAAGCATGTTTATACTACCACTATATATTTACGTCACGTACTTAGGACGCCAAAACACTTGGAATAAGAATAAAATAAAAAAGTGCTTTTAAAAATAAAAGTTTAATAATTTTGTTAATAGTTCCATCATGTCTAAGACGAATCAAACTAATGTGGGAAAGGGAGTACTTTAATGAAGTGGGTGTGTCCCTACTGTGAGCGGATTCAGTAAGTATGATTGCGATGAAACGCGGCAGCGGGAAATTGGGCTGCGGACGTATTTATTTTATTTTATTTTATTTTAAAAAGTTCACAAAACAGAGTAAAATCCATTAAAAGCTAACTTAACATAACAAGTTGTTTTGACCTAAACTTTACTGAAATATGTAAACATGACAAGATTGAGCAGAAAAAAAATGTTGCTAGCTCAAAATTATGATTATCCTAAAACAGGAAAAAGAAATGTACCTACTTATTACACAATAAAACTACTATGTTACACAATAAAACTACTATGATTCGTATTAAGGAGCATATTTAGTTGTTCTTATTGGCTAGCTGACTCTGAGCTGCAAATTGAATTCAAACCTTGATTAAAAAAAATTTGACTAGCTGATGCGCGTTTAACTAATTGTTGTTGTCATAGAATGAAGTGGCAGGACGATAATATCGAGAAGATAAACTAACTCGTGGAGGTAGCGCCCTATCTGACTCGCTCGTGAAAACTTTTCAATTATCTTACTAATTATTCAAAGTAGACCTACGGGTACAATGAGTATGCAAATGCCTTAAAATTTTAATTAATTTTCAAAGAAAGATAAGAAAAACATAAATCATGAAATATTTTAAAGTACCTAATGTAATACTTTAAAGTACCTAATGTGAACAGATCTTGAATTTCAATCATAATTATACGGGGTGAGTTAGAATTCGAATGCTAACCCCAAAGGAACCAATTTGGTTAATCAATTTATACAATACAAAAATGCCAAACTCACAGAAATTATATCTGTCTTATATCGCAAGGACACTCATTATGGGAGGCCTATGCCAAGCAGTTGACTGCTATAGGCTATAATGTTGATGATGAGATCGCGTATCGCCGCCTAATAGACCACACCCGGCCCTAAATGACTCAATGCGTAATATAATTTTTATTGCGCCGGCGTTTCCTAGAAAACGTATGATTTACAGGCCACTGATTCTTGGCATGCTGCTCCCACATGCTGGTTTCAGAACCATTTTATGGTTAAAAAGAAATGACAATTGAGTTGATCTTGCTTACATAAGTAAAACATGGGTATAGCGGGCTCGGCAAAGGGTATAAGAACGTTTGATCCCGATTTGTAATGTTATTAAAAATACTTTTATACAGGATTCTGTGTGTATTAATAGCATGCGTCGTGATCATGGGAAACTCTTCTTATGGAGATGTCAATAATATTTATCAATTAAATTTTGAATGCCAAGTGTATTAGGTGAAATACGAGAATCCTGTACAACCTCGTAACCATTTTTGTAGCAAATAAACAATTTTTATTTTTTACTTATATGTATATACTTACTTATAATATTTTATTGATATTTGCTGAAAAATAATTATATTACACACCATCTAATTAAAAACCTGCAGTTAATTTTAAAGAAAAAATGTTCACATGAAACTGAAAAATTTTGCTGAATCTATAGATTTTAATGCCTACAGCCATTTTTAAATATGTTATTACTATGGCTCATCATCAGCATATAGCAGTCCACTGCTGGCCATAGTGGCCATACCCTTTACTAAGTCGTAGGCCATATATGAGCGTCATTTAAGAGAGGTGTCTTTGTCCAATCAAATACTTAGGTACTTAGCTATTCAGTGCCGTCCGAAATAGAATGATGCCACACGAGCGATGCCGCTGTGACGCGTCTATGCAGCACAATGATTTTGTCGTACTGAGTGCCATATACGGTGGCCTCGTTAAGGCGACTATAAGGGTCAAACCTCCCTCTCGCTCGCACTATTCAACATTTTTGAAGATATAAAATCACTGAATGTAGTTATGCAAAATAGCAAACCTTCACGGCCAAAAAAATAACAATACAAAAGTTCAGCCAGAATAACATGTTGAACCCAACACGTTTTCCTACCAAAAAATTTGAACTAAAATTTATCACATTGGGACAAGTTTGTTTGGTAAGTAAACGTGAAAGAATCAAAATGATATTATTGCAGAACCTTTGTATTGTTATTTTCTGGTTTGCTATTTTGCACTACATTCAGTGATTTTATATCTTCTTAAATGTTGAATAGTGCGAGCGAGAGGGAGGTTGATATGTATATTGTATAGTCGCCTTAAGTGTGCCCCACAACCGATAATAATCGGTCACCGATTTTTCGTTGGGTAAAAATGAAACGTACTGATTGCAATGTAGTGCAATACACATGTCCCACAAAAAATCGGTGAGAAATACTATAAAGGAAAAAACAGCCCGATTATCGGTCCTACAAAAACTTTGACGTAGGCAGGCAGCCTTTGGTTAGTCTTTGAACGCAAATAGAGTTAATTAAACATTACTGCACTGTGCTGGGTTGCCGCGACGACGTCTTAGTGCATCTCTCCTCTCCGCTTCATCTCTTTGCATTGTGCATGTGCTGCGTTATCGCAAGTCGTTGCAACACATCGCGTGGCATGTCGTTGTGATTTTATCAAAAACTAGCTTCAACCTGCGTTCAGCCGTTCTGACCAACAACCATCGTGGCAAACTTTCGAATTTAGAATATTTCAAGGGGAGTAGGATAGGATTAGTATGATTACTTGGTTGGTAAGTCATTTGATGACTTAAAGAAAGGATAAATATCAATTGAAAGCCTCAATTTAATCAATGAATTCATGCTCATATCAAAATTTTATGTAAGATAAAAATGTTTCTGTTCTATTGTAACTTGGCGGACTTTACAACTTTGCCTTAACAGTATTAAATAAAGAAAAAGATGTGTATTAACAGAATACAACTTATTTTATGTTTGGTTTTTTATAAAAATTGTATAAAAAAAAATCTTCAAACTTCCTGAACTCCGCAGAGAAACATTGTTACGATACTAAAAAAATTATGAAAAAAGCATGCACCAGAATATCACATTATTTTTGTTTGGCCGGCACTTTGAGATTTAGTTCAAAAATGTATGGAGCCTGTATGATCTCCATGAATGATTAAAATGATAGGGCGTCATTGCTCAGTCTTTTGTTCTGCCAGTATCAAGTATAATTGTTCACAATAATATGAGGCAACGTTGTACGGTGTCCAGTCGAAAAATGTTCTTCATCAGATTCACTTTTAATCCATTTCTCTACACTTGTGACTTGTTACAAAGTTAGATGGTTAAATTGCCAATATTATAAACAATATAAATCAGAAAAACAGTAGAAAATAAAATAAAACTGACACAACGTCGTCGCGCAAGATAAAAAAAATGGAACGTTCTTCGCTCAGTCGACGCACCGCACCACAGACCGTGTGGCCTCACTGAACTAGCTATCTTCGGATCGTAAGTCAAGGCATCTCTGTCTAAGCCGCGACGGCTAACTTTAACTTTCAATTACAAAGTTGCACCTGGAGGCACGCCAAATGCATGTCATATGAAATTCGGGAACTACTATAAATTCAATTATTCAATTTAACTTGGTGATACTGAAACCTGACACACGTTGGGATTTCCGAACTGATATAGATTTACATTTACAGTTTCAATATAAAGTTTTATGTGTGAGAAGTAAAATTATTAAATATTACTGTTGGGGGATGTGGCAGTGGCAGTGGGCTGGCCACATCTGCCGAAGAACCGATAACCGTGGGGGTAAACGAGTTCTTGAGTGGAGACCGCGGCTCGGCAAACGTAGTGTAGGACGCCCTCCGGCCAGGTGGGGTGACGATCTGCGAAAGGCTGCAGCCTACCAGCAGGTAGAAGCTGGATGCGTCGAGCTCAGGACAGGGCGCAATGGCGCTCATTAAGGGAGGCCTATGTCCAGCAGTGGACTGCTATAGGCTGATGATGATGATGATGATGATGATGATGTTGGGGGATGAAGCTGATGGGATGGGATGAAAATGGGCCGGTCACATTTCACGTCTCACAAACAGGAGATGGACGTTTTGGACTACTCAATGGAGCGGACCAGCCCGTAAAAGAAATGTTAGCCAACCACTCACAAGTGCCCAAGTGCCGGAGAAGATTGGATAGAAGCAGGGGCCGACAGGGAGCTTTGGAAAGATATGAAGGAGACCTTCACCTAAGTAAGGATTGATTTCTCCCAAAAAAATTATAGTTGGCAAAAGACACAATAAATAAAACAAGCTCACAATAAATATCTTCTAACCTATTTATAAAACAAAAAATGTAAATTAGGTTAAGAGATTTGAAAAATAAAAGGCTTTATTATTATTATTCGCTTCCACCCATGGCTTTGGTCAAGTGGTTCCCGGACAGAAAGTAATAGTATTACATAGATTGTATCTTGGAGTTCCAATCTATGTAATACATGATAATACTTAGTCATCGACCGACTGCGGTGAAGACCTTTGGGCGAGTTTGACTCTATGTGGACGCTCTTGCCATATATGCGTCTTTTATATTAAGCCTAGTGCTACTGACCAGGAATACATGCGATTGTTTTGTAAAGTTGAAAGTTTTATCAATAATTTGAAAGGGAATATTATTATGTTAGGGGACCTTAATCTCAATAGCGCCTCGTTAAGTATTTCTAATTATTATTGTTATTTCCTGTCATACTGTGGTTTTTTAGATAAGAACGCTGTTGTAAATTTGAACGGAGGTATGTTGGATGTGGTTCTGGTTCGGGAGAACGATGAGTTGCGGGAAGTAATGGTCACCGGTGCGGAGTGTATTGTACCTATGGATGCGTATCACCCTGCCCTTGATATTGAGTTAAAGGTGGATCTAACTCGTTATCCAAATCGTACCGAACCGAGTAACATCAATCCTGAAAGAGACTGGAATTTTAAAAAATGTAATTACGACTGGCTCTATGGCCTGCTAACTGATGTATCGTGGGAACGTTTATTTATTTCTAATGACGTAATAACTGCTACTAATGAATTTTATCACACAATTTACGATATTTTTGACTCTTGTGTGCCCAGGAAATGTCGAAAGAATGCTGCATCTGCGCGATATCCTGTCTGGTTCACCGCCGATATTATTCAGGATACTAAACTGAAGGTCAAGCTGCACTCTATGTGGAAACGAACTAGAAGTACGGATGCCTATAAGGCGTTCTCTGATCTTAGAGCTTCCTTAAAGTCTCGTGCGGCAACTGCATATAGCTCGCATATGAGGCATATCGAAGGTAACATTGCGTTAAACCCGCGAGGCTTCTGGAGCCATATTAAGAATTTGCGAACTAAAGGTGGATTTGAACCTTGTGTTACATACAAGGGTGAACCATGTTCGGGTGTTGCAGCGGCTGAGGCTTTTGCAGACTTTTTTGCAAGTGTCTTCCTTCCTGAAACACCTCTACTTAAAGCTGATAATATTAATATTTCCGACAAGAGTCGTAACAGTAACTACATTAATATTTTTCATTTTACACTAAAGGACGTTGCTAATGGTATACAAAAGTTGAAGCCCAACAGTTCCATTGGGCCCGACGGTATTCCTTCTTCAGTTCTTAAACAAGTATCGAACTGTTTTATTGGCCCTTTGCATCATATTTTCAATTTGGCTTTAAAATCTGGTGTGTATCCTCCTCAATGGAAAGTGTCAAGAGTGACTCCTATACCAAAGACATCCAATAAATTAGCTGTCGAAGATCATCGGCCTATTGCCATCCTATCCTCACCTGCTAAAATATTTGAAAATGTCCTCCATAAGTTAAGATACCAGCAGGTTGAGAAGTTTTTATGTAACTCACAGCATGGTTTCAGAGGAAAGAGGTCGGTTGACACCAACCTGCTTACTCTCCAAGAGTACATCTCTACGCAGTTGGACAATAGACGACAGGTCGACGTGCTCTATTTTGACTTCCGGAAAGCGTTTGATAGGGTAAATAATGACATACTGCTGGCGAAACTAAGTGCCATAGGCTTTACCCCTGGTCTCTTACACCTTCTCGCCGATTATCTGCGGGATCGCCAACAGTTTGTCAGGCTTGGAAACTACGATTCTGTACCTTATCACACGCGATCCGGAGTCAGTCAAGGATCAGTCTTGGGAGCTTTGTTATTTTGGATAATGATTAACGACCTATCAGCGGTTCTTCAACATGGTAGGTGTCTGCTCTATGCGGACGACCTAAAGCTGTACGGTGTAATTCGATGTCCGTCTGATTGCTTGGCGCTGCAACGCGATATAGATGCTGTGTTCCGATGGAGTGTAGAGAACAAAATGGAATTTAATTCCTCTAAATGCTCGGTAATGACCTTCGGGCGGATGAGGCATCCAATATCCTTTGATTACAATATAAATGGTGACGCGATCATCAGATCCAGGGTGATAAAGGATTTGGGCGTCACATTCGACCGAGGGCTTACATTTCATGACCATATCGCCGACGTAGCCAAGGAGTCGTTTAAGAGATTGGGCTTTGTGCTGCGAAATTCTCGAGATTTTCAGAGCGAGTATGTCATACGTCTTCTTTTCAGTGCGTTGGTCCGAAGCAAACTTGAGTCCAGCTCCTGTATCTGGAATCCGCACGAAGTCACATACGTCCTTCTATTAGAAAAGGTACAAAAAGCGTTTCTGCGGTACCTTTACAAGCGTACTTTGGGCTTCTATCCTTTTATGTACCCAACTAAATTTATTCAGGGATGTCTCGGTTACAACTCCCTTAGTACTAGAAGAGCTTGCAACCAAATGACAACCTGCTGTAAAATTTTCCGTAACACAGTAGATGCTACCGATTTGCATAGCGAGTTACTTCAACTTTACGTACCTAACAACTATGTTCGATGCAGAAGAAATAGACTTTTCGCCGTACCCTCGTGCAGAACAGTTGCACGTGCTAACTCTCTGCTACCTCGAGCCCTCGCCGCCTTCAATAAACTCTTATCAGACAATCCAGATTGTGATATATTTTTTGACGAATGGCATAATCTTGTGTCGGTATGTCTGAAGCATTGTGAGAAAGAATTATGTATGTGTCTAAGTCTGAGCGTGAAAGAATGTGCTTGACAATTGTATTTAACTCTACAATAACTATTATTTATTTCCTTTTTTTTATGTTAGTTTTGATTATTATTATTTTTTCTATAATTTTCATTTCTTTATATAATTTCCATTTTCATTTTCATCTTTTGTTATTTGCTCAGTTATTATTGTTGTATACTATTTCTGCTCTGTTATGTATATTCCTTGTAATGTAAATTAAAACGTATTTTATTGTGAATTACTTTAATTAGTGTAAGTGGTTGTATAATGACCGTACTAATTAATTAAATTAAAATTAAATTAAATTAATTAAAATTAAAAATTAAATTATCGTTTCATCTAAATTCTTTTACAGCCGTTACAGAATTGAGTGGAAAAAAACATACCTACTCACACACGTTCACACACACAAACTTTCGCATTTAAAATATAAGTGTGAAGTGATGTGATGTGATTGCCAAATCGAGAAGCTGTGCCTTGCTCTCTCCGACCCGCATACCCAGCGTGGGGATTATGGGCATAACCTCCTTCTTATAACGAGATATACATAGGCTAGTGCTGCGAATAGTTTAGGCCTGTATTTTCAAAAGTCAGATACCACTATCCTACTAGTATTATAAACGCGAAAGTGTGTGCCGTTTTCACGTCAAAACGGATGAACCGATTGTGATGAAATTTCGTATAGACATAGATGGGACTTTGAAAAAGTACTTAGACTACTTTTTATCAGGGTACCTAGGGCAAAGCCGCGGACGGAATTTAGGTCGCTAAAAATATAAGTATTATTCAAAAAACGACGCTTACGATCAATTTTTTTAAATTTTTATAAAACTAGTTTTCATGGATTATTTGACATTTCCATGTTTTGCCTTTTTTTGAAATAAAATAGGTTATATACCTTTGTAGGTTAAATGTGATCAGCGAGGAAAAATTCTTGCAATGTATGAACATATAAATTTTGATCATGCATTTTTCCTTAATGGCATGTATGCCATTATTATGTATGTTTGTTAGATCTGTAGATCTGTTACATGACATACATAATTTTTATCATATACAAATTTTGATAATCATCGTTGAATTTCTTTAATACATTGAGATGTAAGTTTTTAGTTTAGTCAAATTGACCTTTATTAGGGGAGGTTTAAGTCCAGCAATGGACTGATGGGCTAGTATAGTTGTTGTTAACCTTTATTTTTTACATGCTCGTGTCAATACCTCTCGTTCATCGGTGTGAAGCACTGCAGTAATAATGCAAAAAAAACTGTCTTATGGCAAATTATGAGAACTTTTATTGTTTCCAATGGCAAATTAATATTATATTTATAAGTCACGACACGACTTACTATATTATTGTTTTTTTAAGTATAAACAAACAAACACCCCAACAATAATGTCTGTTCTCATTGAATGTATGACCAAATACTACGTCTTGTTATTATTAAGATGGCAAAAGTTTGTGAAACTTAAAGATGAATTTTTATTCCCCCTTTAAAACTTCTAAACTTATTGAGAAGAAACTTTAAACATATAGTTCTAGCAGCTTGTAATATCCTGATATCTTAGATCAGCGATTGGCTTGCAATCTGTATAAGTAGATATATAGGCTTGTTTTCATCGTCATTATCAGCCTACGCAGTCCACTGCTGGATATAAGCCTCCCCCAATGAGCGCGATTGCACCTTCACCAAACGCATCCAGCTTTTCGCAGAACGTGGCCGCTGCGAAAAGCTGGATGCTGTTGATAACTGCTGCCAGTTAAATTTCAGCTTGCTATTCCTCTGAGTAGACTCTATGTAGACCAATTTTATTATCTGTCAAATAGATATTGTTTTTGTCTGTTTCAATAAATATTATATAATTAGGATACATTATTATGTCGAGTGGTACTAAGGCGTCGGCGTACGAAAAGCTGTGCCCTGAAATTCCCGACACGCACTGCCCAGCGTGGAGATTATGGACTTATCTTTTATATATCTTACTTCTTATCTTACTTCTTACTAATATTATAAATGCGAAAGTTTGTGAGTATATGTATGGATGTATGGATGAATGTTTGTTACCCTTTCACGCAAAAACTACTGAACGGATTTGGCTGAAACTTGGAATTTACATAGTTTGTGACCTGGATTAACACAAAGGCTTTTTATCCCGGTACCAAGCGAAGCCGCGGGCGTAAGCTAGTCTTTCATATATTATTTTAAGGGGGGCCTATGTCCATCAGTGGATTGATAAAGGCGGATGTTGTTGTTGTATTAGGTCGTGTCGGATAAATATTTTTGCTTTACGACAAAGCTATCGTATGATGTAAAAAATCTAATTATTTTCAAATTACTAGTTGTAGTCTATGATTAATGATTAATGCAACCATTTCTTTGATAGCAATTCATCACAATTTACGTGGCCTTCTCCGAACCCTTATTCAGGTAAATTACTATGAAAGCAATTATTACATAATGAATAGTACTCAATAGACATTGCATCTACCTATATAAAGATCTATTGCCGTGTGTCGCAAAAACTCAGAAATGGCTCAACCGATTTAAACTTATTAGTTCATTCGTCTCAATACTGGGGTAGTTTAGGAAACAAGAAAACTTGAAAAAGGTTTTTCCAAAGGAAGAGACAAAAATTGAAATACGGTATTTTGTATGGGAATGGATTACAAACTTATTTTGGTGGGAAAAAGTTCACTGGTTTAATAAAAAAATCTACAGATCTCACACTTTGCGTAAGTATCGCAAGTACACATTGAAAATGTTATTAAGAAAAAAAGCACACGATAAAATTTTAATTTATCGTACTGACGATAAGGTGAACGGAGCGCCGACTGACCTCACGCCTAAGGGACCCGCTACTGCCTATAGTTTTTGTCCGCCCGCCTAGTAAGCTGGTTCAAACTAGCTGAACTCAATCTCAAGATATATTTTTCCGTTTCTGGAATAGAGAGTTCAAAAAAAGGTATTGGTAAAATTGGAAAATTTTTGTCAAATTTTGGGAAATCCCAAAAAGTTACCGACCAAAGCCGTATGGATCCATACGGCTGAATTATTATTGACAATTATTTTAAACTAATATTATTAATGAAAAAGTGAGTTCGGAAATTTCGCATACACTTTGTGAGGGGTACTTTTCATCCAGAAATAATATGGATCCCGAGATAAAAACTTTTAAATTACTTCTAACATGCACGAAGCCGTGGGCAAAAGCTGGTGAATGATATTTATGATGATTTTGGAGAAGAAGTTTCAGGTTATTTTGATTAAAAAAAAAATTGACCTCCGTGCTTCACCATAAAGTTATTGTGTCCGTCTCAATGATTTATAGATAAGCCTCTTCTAGAGTAAAAACCCGATATTTTAGGCTAGGAGTCATTATAGTACTTACTCGTAATAGTGTTCGAAGTAAAGTACTTTTACGATTAAAGTGATACAAATGGCCTCAATTTATGTTCGACCTGAAGTCGATTTTACATTATAAAGACACATGTGTCCCTATTAAAAAACAACAAATGAAATGCTTTCAGACGGTACTGAAATAAACTGGTAATGCCTACTAATCTCAATCTTCTGTGAGGACGCCGCCAGTAAACAAGGGGATTTCAGTCGCACCAAATAAATACTTGAATAAATCTAAAAACATTTTCTTTGTCGATGCGGCAACGACTGATTTGTGAATGGCACGTGAGTCTGGTCATAGAGTAGGTGGGTGGCCAGAAGGTACACTAAACATAAAGACACTAAACAAAAGAAGATAAATTAACCAAAGTTCTGCGAATAAAAGTTTATTTTGTTTTCATAAGTTTTTCTTCTTCGTGTTGTATGAAATAGGTTCCAACGCTAGTATCGGAATGTCAGGCCGCACGGAAATATCAAATAATTATGGCCTTTGAGTTGCCTGTGCAATTAGTTTGGTGGTCCTATCAGCGAGTTCAGGCATTAAAGCAAGCCATGTTTTTAACGATTGTGTGTACGACGAGTCGGACTCCGATCTAAATGCGGTCACTAATCTAAATGGTGGCTTTGCGGAGGTTGGTTAACTTTTTTGATCTACCCTAAATACTGAATTCTGAAATATAGCAGAATTTCTTATTCCATTTTAATGCCTGAGCCTTAAAATGGAATTTACCTGTACAGGCAAAAAAGGTATGCCTAGTAAACACAAATAAACAGGTAGGTACCTGACAAAATAAGAGTCTAAGTTAGAGATTGTACCCCATCTGTTTCCACTTTAAAATCTTTGACGAATGCTTAGCGTTTATTAATAGCAAGAATGCCCGTGTTGGAGTGTCACGCGTCGCGTGTGTAACTGCCCTTGGAACGCTAATGGTTGGTGCCTTTACCCTTAAGAACATTTATATCGGATATTAAAAAGTAATAAGCTAGTATAATTATACACTTTAATAAAAGTATAAAGTATCATCAAAGAAGTCAAATTAGGTACAAATTAAAGGCTTGAACTTTGTCAGCCTCTGTGGCGCAGTAGGGAAAGGCCCGCTTGAGATGCAGAGGTTGCTGGCTCGATTCCCGTCGCGAGACATATGTTTCTGAAATAAAATAAATATTTTTTTCTGGTTTGGGGGCTTTCTTTATATAATATGTGTACCTATTTACTTTACACCTCTGTACGTGTAACGTAATTATGAAAATGAATTTTGAATAGCTTGGTCTTGGTTTTGGTTTTGGTGTCACTTTTGGGGGAAAAGTAGAAAATTTAAAACAAAGTCCACTGGTATTTTATTATTTACTTTAAAAACTCCACTTGACCCCTTGCTTATACGAGAATAGAAGAAGCAATTCATAATGTGCAATAAACACGTCCAGAACAGGTGAGTCCCAGCCGACTAATAGAAGTTCAAGCATGTTTGCAAAACATGTCTGTTATGAAGCATTTATTACATACAACATGCTGTTTATTTATTTTATGTTTATTATGGGGTGAAGACGGAGATTGGTTATGGTAATTATTTATGGTAATATCGTAGACACGTGGCATTTCCTTCGGTGATCTTAGCAGAACATCTTTGCACTCCACCCGATCACTAGTTGGATGTGTGACCGTTTAGTGGCATTTAGATCTGAGAGCTTTCTTGCTTCGGAAGGCACGTTAAGAAGTTTGTCCCGGCTTTAGTCGTTGAGCCATGTCGGCCTTCGGGCGGCCTAAAAACTCTGACACCAGATTTAATATATCTCAAAAATTTGGACTCAAGCGGGATTTGAACCCGCGACCTTCCCATAAATACCGGGACGCGCTAACCAACTGTACTACCGAGTCAAGTCCTAAATTCAGGCAGTTAGGGCTCGATGGGATTTATAAAAATCTAAGATTTTCCCCTGAAGTGTGGCCACACTTAAAATATACATAATCTCTGACACCAGAGTGAGCCATACTCATATTAAGAAGAAGAAGAAGAGATTAGAGGTTTTGGTATTTATAATACTTGACCTAATCTAAAAATATTATAAAAAATTAAATGTGATATGATGATGATCATATGAAAAAGTATGTTTCTTGCTCCTTCACAATAAAATTACTGATCGTGTTTTGATTAAGGCAACTGTCAAATCCTCTCGCTCGCACTCTTCAACATTTTTGAAAATATAAAATCACTCTAAACTGTAGACTAGAAAATAGAAATAGCTAGAATATCATATTGATTCTATCACGTTTCCTTACCAAAAAACTTGTACCAATGAGATCAATTTTGGTACAATTTTTTTGTACCAAAACACAAACACAAACGCTTTTTGTACAAACGTGTTAGGTTCAACATAATATTCTTGCTGAACCTTTGTATTGTTATGTTCTAGGCCGTAAAGGTTTGCTATTTTGCATAACTATAGTCAGTGATTTTATATCTTCTAAAATGTTAAATAGAGCGAGCGAGAGGGGGGTTTAACATGTATAGTCGCCTTAAGTAGCTCTTGATCAGCCTTACTCCAGTATTGACATTTTAACGTACTTACGTACGAAGCACGGAAGCGCTCAGATCACAAGTATATATTCAACATTTACATAACTCCTGGAATAAAAGCTGCTAAGGACATCGTAATAAACCAAGGCACGAGAAAATAATAATTATAATAAATAGGCTACATTTATCCGGGTATCCACCACGCGAGCGAAATTGTAGGCGAAAGCTAGTAATAAACAGAGAAAAATGAAGCTAGTAATAATCATGGAAAAAATGAATTCAAATCATAGATGATTAGATGTAAAATTTTGACCAATTAAAAAGCGCAGGTAAAGAATAACGCATTGTCTTTGGCCAAATTTTTCATTTCACTAACCTTACGTCAAGTTTAAATATTCGCGGGCATGACATAGGAAACACGGGAAGAAAATCATATTTCTATAAGTAAGTATTATAAAGTCAATTAAATACCAAACCGATAGAATCCTACACAAAACATTTCACTCGACATCTCAATAGCTCAATATTCCCGTTGCGTCTCCTTTACTATAATCCCAACAGCTGCACTGTCGTTCCATTACTGGGTCTATATCACTTAGCAGTTCCAGCACTGCTATGGACAAAGGAGTACATCATTATTTTATAGTACTTAGGCTCTTATTAGTGATTGTCGTGGTCGGCCAAGAAAGCGTTGGCGGGACGAACTCAAAGCCTTAGAGAGAGGACGGGAGAAGAATGTCTCAAAAAATAGAGATGGTTGGCGGAATTTCGGGGACACCATTGCCCAGCTGTGGGCATTGAAAAATAGTAGTCGGCTTCACTGACGGCCTAAGCTGGGTTACAAGTTAGCTATCCTTCAGTGGTTAGCGGGTAGTGAGCGACATAAAAGCTCCGGTACCATTCATGGACAAATGGTAGTGCGTCCTTAGCGCACGAGTAACTCACCTGAGTACCGTGGTGCACTTTGCATCTCGGCAGCAAGACCTGGTTCGCAGGTCCTGGTATTTGCCAGTTTAATCGTCTGCTTCATAACCTATTGGTCAGTAAGGGGACGTTAAACATTTCTTAGATTTGATTGGGTTGTACCCAGCTGTAGGATGATGCAGATAAAAAAAAGTCTATAAGTCCTTTATTAAGCGCAGCGCATGTGAATGGGACAGTTGGAAGGGGAAGACCTAGATGTACATTCTCCGATCAAATCGGAGACACGTTGGAAAAAAGCCAGGTCAAGAGTACTCCATACTGACTGTGAATAATGTGACGAGAGTAAAGCAAAAGAGGTATGCCAGGATCATAGCAAGTGGAGATCCGTGTTCTCTGTCTACCCCTCTGGGAAAGAGGCGTGAAGTTCTAATACCATTCGGTGTGTCTCATGACTGAAACACACCTTCATACCTCAAGTTGATGACTAGTAGTTGACCAATAGTTATGCCCACGCTTATCGTGGGGCAAAGCTTATCGGACCACTGATGCTGCTGCCCGTCGACAGCCAGGGACTGTAGGTGTGCCAGTGTTAGGCTACGCTATGCTACAATCAGCCAGTCGACAGAACCCCGTTTGATAGTTAGCAGGGTACCAAAAGCCGGTAAGGTTAGCCTGCGTTCCGAAGATTGAAACCCTTTACACCACACATAACTTCATGTGGCTGTATACTGACTACAATGACAGCTACTATACTATCAAACTGAAACACAGCAATACAACTTAGTGATTGGTGGCAGTAAATAGGCATGGCCAGGGCAGGTATAGTCAGGCAGGAGTGAAGAATCGATGGTATATTCTGTGATAAGCTCCAGACGGATAGATCTAGCACGTGAGCCAGACTTAAGATTGTCGATTGAGTGTAGCACGAGTATTATTGTGCTGCGTTTCCGGGCAATATTTCACTTTGTCGGCTGAAATATCGGGTATGGTCTGAAGTATTGGGTATATCAAATACAATTCTTGGGATTTTAACGTACTTTCTTTTATTTTGCGATAACTTTATTTCGATTTGTTTTGATTTTTTATCGTAAAAGGTCATTTTGTTTTAAATTATTATAAAAATAAATATTGCTGGGCAGTTGGTACTCACAGCATCATATTTATATCCCCAAACTAAGCAGACCACATGACAGGTATACTACATAAGCTGATTAATTACTTAACTGTATGATTTTTTTGGAAATAAAATTATTATTATACAAAGAAAACACCTGGGATAAAATGTTTGCATATCATACAAATATTTGTCTCGCGACGGGAATCGAACCCGAAACCTTCTGCGTCATAGGAGGGCTTTCACTCACTGCGCGTCAGACTGTTTTGCTGTTATTGACATTACGGTATTTTGTCAATACCAGATAATTATTTTGAGATGATTTTAAAACAGATTTATTATAAATGTTATTGGCACGGCTCATATTCAGCATCTTTTTTTTCTATACTCATCATAAGAACTATAACAATTTTATATTAATATAACGTAAAAAACTTTTTAGTTTTAAGTTCACTTTATTTAATTACAAACTTCCGCCCACGGCTCCTCTCGCGTTGTTCCGGAATAAAAAATTGCCTATGTTTTAATCCAGGTACAAAACTATGTATATTTCAGGTATCAGCCGTTACGAAGTTGAGTGGGAACCAAAATCCAATAATTCAAACTTTCGTCTTTACAATTTTAGTTTTATACTCTATTTGGTAATTTGTAATTTGTATGCATTTTAGACCGAATCCCTAATATTGAAATTTGCAAGCAGACTCAGGTCCAGGACGTCAGCGAGCGGACATTGGGCTCAAATGGAGTTGGGCAGGACACTTGGCCATACGGAGGGATGACAGGTGGACCAGAGACCTGACCGAGAGCTGGCCAAGAGTTGGTTACAGGAATAGGGAACGTCCTCCAGCGAGAAGGGTCGACGATATTAAAAAGACCGTGGGCGGCATCTGATTCAGACTAGCGCAGGATCGAGGCAATTGGTCAAGTGGCTTAGCAGTGGATCTAAAAAGGCTGATAATGATGATCATTATAAATAAGTACTTTTTTGAAATTATACGATTAAAATAATTAAACTATAATGTAAGTTTAAAGCATGTATCGGAGCTAAATAACAAAAATCTGTGCTGCCAATACCAGCTTTTTCAATGCTCGCGGGTCGAACCCGGTAATCCGATGTAACCCCTAGCCTGGGGTGACTATGGCACAATGTCGTACTAGGACAACCTCGTTGGCATGATGGGTGACTGGCCAGCTGTTACTCAAGCGGTTGCAGTTTCAGTTCCCGCTGAGAAAAGTATTGTCACGATTTGCAGATTCAATGTTTGGTCTGGCGTGTTATGCTACCGTCAAAAAGTTTTCTGATTGTTCTTCTTCTTCTTCTTCATATGAGCTAGTGGCCAACTCTGAAAATGGAGTTTTCAGACCGCCGAAAGGCCTCCGCCATTTCTGATTTAAAATTGTCATGCTTCAAATAGGTAGTAAAGATTAAAAACTTCAATTCCTCTGATTGAGTATTGTGTTTATGATGAAAAATGTTGTAAAGGGGTGTAAGGATTTCGAACCTCCATACTTTTGGCCCAAGTCAAACTAATTTTGCCTTATCTAATTGAAAGCCTAATTAACGAACGGGGCACTGGAAACCGGCTGAGGGTGCTCAGCGCAGCCTAGAATGCATAGTGAAATCCCCTACAGATGGTCAACGGGCAGCAGCGTGCGTAAAGCTATATCCTGCGATTCCACCCCGAATGCCTAACTAGGGGATTAGGGTATATTCCTTATGATATTCAGGGATATCAGCAGCGGCTGAACAATCCACTGTGGGGTATTGGTTAGTCGGAAATAGGCTGGTGGAAAAAAATTAAGTTGGTCTACAATGATTATGATGAGTTCGAAGAATGTCCGCAAGTCTCAGCGTTTATGTTGACCCTACAACGTGCACACCTGTAATCTGATCGTGACTTGTATAAAACAATTTGTTTAGCCCGGTTTTCAATTTGCGTTGCAGTGATAGGGTTAAAAGCTGACCAAGGCGTGACACGTCATACGATCTAAGGGTTCCGAAATAGCCTAAAAAATAAAACCTGTATCGAATTGTTCTATAATCTACAAAATAGTCAATGAAAAAATTGAGCTTCTAGGTATAATTTACGTATGTTTATGATATTTTAGTCTTTGTATGTACGTTTATTTTTATCTTTAGTACTTATAATATGGTTTATGTTTCTTTTTTTTGTATTTCTCTATGTATCTCATTTATTTATTTTATTGAGTTTTGTTAAATTTTTCTACAATTTCCTTAATAAAATTTGCAGCACTACCAATCTATCTCCATACTACATAAAGGTTATTTGGAAGAAAATGCTATTTAGCATAAAGTTTGCCTTGTACTTGTATTTTATCTTGTGCAATAAAGAATTTTCTATCTATCTATCTATCTATCTATTCTTGATGAAGTATAGGTACCTACTTCATCAAGATTCATAGATGCGATACTATGTTACCGTAGCCACTACTAACAATGGACATAAAGTATCTTAAAAGCTGCTGTATGGACAATGATAGTGATTGGGCTCATAGTGGGCTAATCACCCATGTTTTGTACCTAACATTATGACTGCAATAAATAAATGAAATGAAATTATATGATGACACGATGGCGCATCACAACACAACATACCCCGACAAGATAATGTATTTCTGGCTCAATCATCACTGAAGGATTCGACGAATATGAGCGTAATGTAATATTTTTTTTTGGAAAATCACCGGAAATGCCTTATTTTGGGTATGATTTTGTGTGTGTTTTTTTATAAATGAAATGTGACGACGCTGTTTAACTGTATGTGAGTAGTATATCAATCATGTGGTTCCCATAATACAAGCTCTGCTTAGTTTGGGGCTACATGATGCTGTGTGATTATGTCCCGCATTACTATTATTATTACATGTAAGAAAAATAATAAATAATTTCTAAATACTGTTCTTCAGCTTAGACATAGTTTAGGGTGCACTGAAAGGCATTATATTCTAGTATTATAAAATTCATCCCTTGAAGGGGGCAGGAAGCAAGGAGAAACCTAGAAGACGCGGATTAATAATATAATGAACCGGCGGAAGAAACCGACGAAAATAATAGATCCGTTTTCATGTTTTAACTGTGGAACCCAAACGGATTTTTGTATCGTACTCTCGGATTAGAATGGTCTTATGAATAGAAAAAGCTTTTGAATTCAAATAACTGAAATCTGGAATGAAATAGATAGATTGAAATAGCGGGGCTTCGAACACTGACTATACTTTGGTACAGTTGGTACCCAAAGAAGGTATAAACATTAATTCACACTAGCTACCACCCAAGGCTTCGTTCGTGTCGTACGTTTAATTGTTTTGTGGTTGTTTATTTCTTCAAAATAAACCAATAATTTTCTCAGGACAAAAATTTCTAACTACAAAACAATAAAAAAAAACGACTTCAAAAACAAAAACGGCAAAACAAAAAAAATAATTCCTTATTTTTTTGTTCATACAACTAACATTCAACCTTTTTTTCTGTCTATTTATCCCGTAAGATCTATGCGTTTACCACATAGGTAGATCTAGATACCTACCTGTTACTACTATATTATTAGCAAATTTCACATTTAACAATGGGCAAAATTTGCCCAAG
Source organism: Horisme vitalbata (assembly GCA_951804965.1). Classification (NCBI taxonomy): domain Eukaryota; kingdom Metazoa; phylum Arthropoda; class Insecta; order Lepidoptera; family Geometridae; genus Horisme; species Horisme vitalbata. Next base: position 2,028,204 of record OX638095.1, on the reverse strand, counting down.
AGTAGTCAACAAAACAAGTCCTCCACTGATGAGACTTGCGAGAAATGAATGGACATAATTGTCGTATGATTTTGACAAAAGGCTATTAAATTCTGTCCCGGGGTTTTTTGTTATGGTGATTATTTTTCTGACTATAAAATATGACTCTACGTTAAACAAGCTTGTATGTTATCTTTTTTATTATTCGATCAGTAGCACCTTAAGGCTAAGATCATGGTTTTTTGGTCGGCCTCAGTTGCCCCTGTAAGTACAGAAGGTGGTCCGAGTCTAGACTCGGGCCACCCTACGAAGCTTAGGGTTTAAGTAATCTTCCTTTTTACAGACTACACACAACCCCAGAACATGCAACCTAATGATCTTCAGCTCCACTTCCAACTGAGCTAGATGTTCCCATTGTCCTTTTAATCATTACTTATATATTACTAAACAGCTCCCGTCCGTGGCTCAGCTTGCGTGGTACCAAAAATCATGGTGATAAAAAGTAGCCTGATGTGTTAATCCAGGTTACAAACTATGTACCTATCTTTACCATTGAGTTACTAAGGTAAGGTTCTAGGGAATGCGCGCGTTTTAAAAAAAAATCTGTGACTTATGCTTTCTCCCTACAAGGGGTTGTCTTGTTTCCTCTTTAATGTAATAAAAAAAGAAACGAGACACAAACCCTTTTTGGGAATTTTTGTAGAGAAATTTCAGTCATAAAAAAAAAATAGGACCAGTTTTTTGTTTAAAGCACGCACTTCCCTATAAAACCTTCTTGGCCTATACGTATTCCAAGTTTTCTCCAAATCCGTTCCCGTCCGTTAAGTAAGAACAAGCATACTAACACATTATCTTTTGCCTTTATTATATCAGTGGGAAGATAACCACACTATTTAATACAATTATTATTCTGGGTTATTATTGAAAATCTAAATCATGAAGATAAGGTTAAAAGCCTATACTAATAATATTGGACCACCTGTGAATCTGAAATGCTAATAGTAGTGTTGGTAGATAGGTACTGCCATCACCAATACAATTGAAATGTGATGATTATAGTAGACCCTCATAACCTCTCTTAGAAGGTGTACCAGAAAATGTATATTAACCTAAAGAAGAAAGGGAGTAAATCTCTCTGAACAAGTTTTTTTTGCAAATAATTCTAAAATAATTGTATGACGTCGTAGTTTTTTAATTAATAGATCAGATTTTGCATTATGTATTTTTATCGTCCATAAAACATCACGCCAAAATAAATTTGCACATAAAGCCCATTGAGATAGTACTCTATAGATATCTATATACACTCGAGAGCAATGAATCCGGGTCACTCAAAGAATCCAAAAAATCTCGGAAAGTAAGAATGCTAGGTTAATGCAATAAATTGTATTTAATAGACAATTTAATACTCCTTAAATGAAAGTTAAAAAAATATGAGTCACCATACATTTTATTTACACAACATTACATAAAGAAAAAAAACTGCTGATCTCTCCTTAAAACAAAAATAGGAAACATGAAATTTTTGAACTTTATGACGATTTTCTTGAATTTCAATACTTCGTATTACCTCCTCGTGCTTCCATTACTGCGTTTAAGTTCCTTATACGATTTTGGGGAATATTCTCCCATTCCTCTGTGAGAGCAATTTCGAGCTCAGGAAGCGTGATTGGGGGAGGGTTTCGTTGTTTTACGCATCTCCCTAGCTCGTCCCAAGCATGCTCGATCGGGTTGATATCCGGGCTGCGCGCTGGCCACTCCATACAAGTAATGTTCATCTCTTGAAGGTAGTCATTCACAATCCTACCTGTATGAGGTCGGGCATTGTCATGCATAAATATAGCATCCTCACCCAAATTGACCATAAATGGACCAACGTGTTCGTTGAGGATTTCTTCCACATATCTTACGCTAGTTAAAGAGCCGTTTTCTATGATCACCAGCTCTGTGCGACTTTCAGAGGAAATTCCGGCCCACACAAGTACAGACCCACCACCGTAGGCTACTTTTTCTTCGATGCATGCTTGCTTGAATCTTTCCCCTGGTCTTCTATACACTCTGTGTCTTCCATCGTGCTTGTAGAGCATAAATTTTGATTCGTCGGAGAACATAACTTTCGACCAATCTTCAATACTCCAATTTACGTGGTTCTGGGCATATCTTAGTCTTGAAATACGATGGCCACGCTCCAGTTTAGGGCCGTTTGCAGGTCTAAGGGGTTTTAAGTTAGATTCAGCAAGCCGACGTCTTACTGTCCATGCACTTGGGTTACTTCCTCCGAGGCGTCGAAACTGATTTGTGAGTTCAGTTCCTGTGAGAAAGCGATTTCGAAGCATGGTGTTCACCAAGTATCGGTCTTCTCGTGCTGTGGTACACCTAGTTCTGCCCGTTCCTGGTCTGCGTAGGTTAGAACCAGTTTCTTCGTAACGTCGGAGAACTCTTTGTACTGTTGACAGCGACACACCGACAGTCCTGGCTGTATCGCGCTGACTCCGGCCGGTTTCCACCAATGTAAGTATTCTGGTGCATTCTTCAAGTGTAAGCGACATGATTTCAGCTTGAATAATGAATATTGAGCACTATCAACCTGGTTTATGTACCAACATAAATGACAGATTACAAACAAAAGCAAAAACAAATCCTGTAATTTCGTAGTTCCATCTTCGACAGTGTTCCCTTTTCAAATTTGATTTTTTTATGATATAACTTTACAATAACTAAGAAGTTTTAATACTTTCATTTAAAAAGTATTAAATTGTCTATTAAATACAATTTATTGCATTAACCTAGCATTCTTACTTTCCGAGATTTTTTGGATTCTTTGAGTGACCCGGATTCATTGCTCTCGAGTGTATATACCCATAGACTAATATATTCATAACTCCATGTGAAAACTGTCAAAAATCGACGAAGCGTCGTTGACATACTTAAAAATCAAAATGCCACATGTAATGATTTCTTTAATTTTATCAGTTTATTTCAACAATCATTATTATTAATTTATTTAATTTAATCTGTATAATCTATTTTATAAGCAAATAATATTTACCGGTTGTAAATCTATACTTTAAAATTTTGATGTATAACAACTGACGGCCTGACGAGCGATACTTGCTCTCTGGTTTTGTCGATGGTAGGATTTTGGAGGGACGGATTGTCTTAGAGCACCTAACGAAAAATTACAAGGTTTGGGCATTCCGGAAAGTGACGCGGTAGCGACAAGTCGTCTTGAGAATTTAAGAGCCACAAGCCTCGTTAGTTTTTGAACAAATTGATCTCCAAAGCAACCTCTAAGAAATTATATCTGGAAAAATGGATCTAAAACCAAATGAAAGTAAAATATAGACTTAGCCCAAGTAATATATATGCGTGTCATTTATCACACGCAATCGACAACGTGCGTCGAGTTTTGGTGCAGACATTTTTGCTACGTTTGTGACTCTGTATCTATCACGATTTTATGGCCTTATGAAAATAAAGGATTTTTTTTCCTACCTTTATTAACGTGAGAGTGATGCGATGTAGAATAGAGTGTACGAGCAGCAGTTTAGAAATATACGGACAGTTGCTTTCTGTCTTGCGTTGCAAACGCAACTATTGCGAGACAGTAGAAATGCAAAAGCATGTTTACAAAACACGCGACAACATCGCTACAAAAAGTTTCTGTGGGCGAGGGCTCTTACTTATAAAAATAACCTACGCCTTGGCAAGTTGCTCTAAGAGTTACTTGTAGAAGCTGGATGCGTTGAGCTGAGGACAGGGTACAATAGCGTCCCGTAGCTTACGCATATGTCCAGCAGTGGACTGTTAAAGACTGATTATAAAGTTGCTTAAAAACCCACACTCTTCTTCTTCTTTATATGAGCTAGTGTAGTGTCGGAGTTTTTAGACCGCCCGAAGGCCTCCGGCTCACGACCGATCAGGCTTAACGATCAGGCTTAGCGACTGATAAAGCCGGGACCAACATCGAAGTTCCACTTCGGAAGGTACGTTAAGATGTTGAATGGAAGCGCTCAGATTTAAATGCCACTAAACGGCCATACATCCAAGTAGTGACCTAGGGGAACGTTGCTCAAGATGATCTGCTAAGAACACTGAAGTAAGCCACACCACGAGCGCTTCAAAACCCAAAGTAAAATATCTAGTACCCCTGGAGAACCCTGTATTCATCTGATTTTGGTAATAAACAGACTAGATAACATCGTAAATGATAACCTCAATTCCGATTGACTGGCCATGAAGCCGCAACCCAAAATTAATTATCTATCTACGTAACCTATAATTAATGTAAAATTCTATTTTGATTTAGATATATTGAATATAGTACACGAATATTACGAATAGTACAAGGAGACCCAAAATAGTATGAAATTTAGTTTTCTTTGAAAGAAAGTTGGTGCAATATTTGCATTATTATTGAGGCATTAAAATAAAGGTTTATTTTTTAAAATTACTTCCAAAATTAATATAATACCTCTGACTAACCTCTATTTTCAATACGTTTACGTACTCAGCAATGTCTAAAGATATTCTATAATAGTCCAGAAAATTAGTCAAATTAGGGCACGAATCTCGGAATGTATAAACTTGTATATACCTTTATTCGAGCACCCTAAAACTTGTCTCAAAACCTACTTATCGTAGGGTGTTGGCTTCTACAGATATTCCAAAGGTCAATAAATCGATTTATTGCCAATATCATGTTTCCCATGGGTTTTATGCTATTTATATCTTAAGTTTTAGAGTGCTCAAATATAGGTTTATACAAGTTTATAGCCGACTATTTCTTATTCCGAGGTGAAACTCCTAATTTTCCTGGGCTATAAGGGGAAAAAATCAAAAGTCAAAAGAAAAAGTGATGCTATTTGATTTTGGGAAGGTCGTTTTCGAAATATTCTACTTACTTCGGTACACCTTCTAGGTGTACCATTTTGATTAAGGCAAGTACTAATGAGAGTACGTTGTACCCAGAATCAAAGATCAGAGAGCAAAATTTAATGAAGCCACACATAGCTTCGTAATAGTTTGACATATTAATTAACTTTCTGATAAATATTTAATAAAGATAGTATAATATTAGTTTAACTACACCACACCAGCCTATATCAGTCCACTGCTGGACATAGGCCTCCCCTAATAAAAGGGGGATATACCCATAATCCCCACGCTGGGCATGCGGGTTGAGGATCGCAGGGCACAGCTTCTCGCACCACCGACGCTGCTGCCCGTCGGTGGCCAGGGGATTTAGATGTGCCGATGTAGGCTGTGCTATGCCGCAATAAGCCGGCCGCCAGACCCCGTTCGTTGTTTAGCAGGATGCACCACGTGCAGGTGAGGTTGGCTTGGGTTCCGAAGATGGGGGTTGGACCCCCGTACACCCCATGTTTAACTACATCACTATGATTTCAACACTTCAGTTCATCACTATAACAATCAATTCACTATACTATCACTAGGAAGGTTTAGGTGTAAAATTTGTTGTTTTTGTGTCATCATCATCATTATAATCGGCCTAATGCAGTCCACTGCTGGATATAGGCCTCCCCTAATGAGCGCCATTGTGCCCTGTCCTAAGCTCGACGCATCCAGCTTTTACCAGCAGCTGTTCGCAAATCGTCACTCCACCTGGCCGGAAGGCGTCCTACACTACACATGCCAAGTCACGGTCACTCAAAAACTCGTTTACCCCAAAGGTTATCGGTTCTTCGACAGATATGGCCAGCCCACTGCCACTTCAGCTTACTAATTCTCTGAGCTATGTCGACAAGTTCTATATCGGTTGTGTTATAATGTATGACTGGAAAGGTCATATGCTCTACCTACAACCCTAGGAAGATATGCCCCTAATAAGGCAAGCGGGTTCGGGATTGTAGCTTGTAGGGCACAGTTTCTCGCACCACCGACGCTGCTGCCCATAGGCCAGGTGATTTAGCTGTGCCGGTGATAAGTTGCATTATACCGCAATCAGCCGGCTGCCAGAGCCCCGTTTGCGTGGTGCAGATGAGGTTGACTTAAAATATATAGATAAACACTCTTTATTGTACTCACACAAACTTAAGCATGTAGAACAAAAAGGACAATAAGAATAATAAAATTACAATAGGCGGCCTTATTGCTAACAGCAATCACTTCGACACAACCTTTGGATCGACGACATCCATAATATTATGAGATCAAAAAGGTTGGAACAGAAAAAAACATATTAAGGTACAAAACATAACAGCTTTATCTGAATCATTCATGAGAAAATTAGAAAGAATTTGTGTCGCTTTTTGAGCCAAATTTCAATCAAAATTGCATATAAATATCCGCTTTATTAATTATATGACGGAAATCACACAACATAATATAGCCTCAAAGTAGGCAGAGTTTGTATTATGGGTACCACAAAACTAACTAGAACAACTGATTTTGTTAAATTTGGTCCTTAACTTAGTTATGATGATAATTGTAGCCACAAACAAAACAAAGGTACCATGAAGTTTTTGGAGAAAAGTTTTGAATCACGTATTTTAAACAAGGTTCTCACAATTTGAAGACAACCATACTCCAATCTCATCTTGTATTCTGTGCAATTAAACAAATAAAATGGTGAATTTATTTAAAACTAAACAGAAACATTATACCCAAGTAACTTAAAAGCAAATAGACGGTAATATTTAAAATACAATTATATTATCTGGCCATTTCTTACTAAACAATATCAGTACGTGTTTTGTAATATGTATGAGCGTCTAGAGGATGTTTCAAAGACATATTAAAATTAAAATATTATTAGTCACTGAGATTTTTAAACTGAGAACCTCCTAGAGTTATTGACCATCATAATCATCATCAGCCTTTGACAGCCGATCATCAGGAGTAAATGGAGAAAGTCAACCCCACCTAGAGTGGGATGATCATCATCATCATCATCAGCCTATAGCAGTCCACTGCTGGACATAGGCCTCTCCTAATGAGCACCATTGCGCCCTGTCCTGAGCTCGACGCATCCAGCTAATAACAGCAGCCTTTCGCAGATCGTCACTCCACCTGGCCGGAGGGCGTTCTACACTACGTTTAACGGGCCGATGTCTCCACTCAAAGACTCGTTTACCCCAGCTGTTATCTGAGTTTATTTGTTTAGATTTTAGTTATGATCTATGGATCACTTTGAATCCCATTAAAAAAAATATTATAAATGGTCCTTATTCATAGTGATTCTGTGTGATAGTGTCCAGCATTATTTATTTATTTATTTATTTATAATCAAATGTCATTTTATAACTCTCGATAAAGTAAGCTTGTCCGTCCCTGTCATCTAAATATAAATAAAAACATGTGACATGATATTTTAACGCCATTTTAGCTATCTCAGGTTTATAGAGCTGTTATGAATAGGACTGTGTAGGTATGAGTACGATTGTTCCCCTTCAACGTCGTAACAGCTAAGCGGATTTAGATAGAACTTAAACTGTATCTAGTATATGAAAGGTCAGTCAGTCAATCTAGGGATTAACAAATATATCTTGGTACCGCACGAAGCCTTGCGTATAAGATAATAATATAATAATAATATTATATAAGCTTTTTCCTCACACACATTCTAAATCAGTACATACATATAAAAGAAAAAAATCTAACATATTTATAAGACCTTTACTGTAAAAACTAATTTATGTATGTAGATATATAGTACCTATGTATTAATCACAATTTGTGTGAGGATTGCTTTCACAGTAAAAGCCTCCTTCAGCTCTCTCCAATTTCCTCTATCTGTAGCGGCTCTGCTACAGGTTTTCCCTGTTATTTTTAACAAGTCGTCTTTCCATCTTTTATGCGGTCTTCCCATTTTTTGTTTTTTTATGAAATGGGTACCAATTTGTTATGGTTTTGGACCATCGCTCGTCTGGCAGCCTCTGAATGTATCCTGCCCATTTCCTTAATATATTTTGAGTAGCGTCTGTTGCTTTGGTCTTTTTTCGAATTTCTGCATTTCTAACTTCTTTTAGTCTAAGACCAAAAAAAATCCTCTCTATCTCTTTGACACACCTCTATATGCCTGAGGTTTAGTTTCGTTAGAGACCATGTCTGGCCTGCGTAGGTAAGGTATGGGATTAGGCATGTTTCCATGGTCTTAGTTTTAAGTTTAGTGGGCAATTTGCTTCTCAAAATTTCTTTCACTGCCCAGTATTTGCTCCAGGTACTTTTGGTTCTCCGTTCTATTTCCAGTTCCGTGCACGCTCCGAACGAAATCTGATGTCGATGAAAGTTTTCGATAGTGTTGAATTCAATATTAGTGAAAAGTCGGCTGAGACGAAAGAAGCGGGTTCGAATCCTGCGAGTAAAATGTCGTTGAATAATCTGTAGATTTGTCCCGGGTCTTTGTGTTGTTGTACCACGGGGTTCCTACTCACAATTCCTGATACTTAAGAGAGCAAAATCTGCGGGACCCATGGGACTTTTGGCCATTATTTAAAATTCCGATTTTTAGTTAAGTTTTTAAAAAAAATCGTTTAGTTGACTGTAAGTACTGACTCAAAGCGGATCGTTGTTCCTAAGAACAAATTGTTCCAAGCAATTCAACCAAGCCTAGTATAATCCACCTCAAAAATAAGGTCTGTATCGCTACTAATACAGCCTTCAGAGGCACAAAGATATGTTGTGACTAATGTACGTACTTTATTCTATAAACTAAAACTAATTAATTCTTAGCAATGCTTTTAATGATAGCTGCAGGGGCTATGTATTACGAGAGCCTAACAAATAAGTCTAGAATTAATGTATCACGCGACACTTTTCGGTTTACTCTATGGCACTTAATCAACATAATAAATAATATAAAAAAAAAACTAATTCGAAAGAGCTTAAGGAAATATCCAAGGCCCATAAATAACATAATCTTATGCCTGGGCCTTGATTATTGGGAATAGAGATTTTCACACTAGACATATTGTCGCAAGAACTGACCATTACAGTTTTGACAGCGAATTATGCAATGTGAAATTGATCTCTATTCCTAAGAATCGGACTCTTGGTGTACGGCAACATTGGTGGACTATTCTCTGGTAGAGTGTACCATACATAGGTATAGTTAGTAGTATAGTTAGTTTTCTACACTTTACTCTTCCCGTATGACGTACACCGGCCCAGTGATTTGTGCTTACTTGATTTAGTCTTCTTTCATTCATATATTTTATTCATTGAATTCTAGGACTAATCATTTCTACAACTTCGCCAATATCATGTATAATTTTCTTCATAATAATGAGACATGAGTTGTACGTTGTACGGTACACCGTATTGATATTGTTACAGTAGGATCTGACTGAAGACTGGATTGTAGATCCTGTTCTGAAATAGCAATGGCGACTATACAAAAAAAAATATAGGTCTAATCTACCAGCGAACATCTTTTTCATTGCAATCCAAATTCACTTTTCTTTCATTTCACTGTGAAAGATATCTTTGTTTTAAGCTGCTAACTATTGATAATGCCGATAGATGAAATCTGTAAAAAAAACTGGATAACCTAAAAATCCGTTTGTTTGTTTGTTTGTTCATAGGCTTTATTTTTTATTTGACTTTTTGAAGAAAATATTTTAAGCGCAATTTTTCACCAATTTAGTCTAATATCCTGCGGATTCTGCGTCTCCCACCGCACTGTTTTAAATATCATATCATATCATATTCGTAGTTTAAACTGTAATTTTACTTTTGTAAACAAAGAAACTCAGACCATCCCTTACATCCATATACGCGACGAACACTCACCGCCATAGCAACTGCCGCGAACTGTAACAATATCAAATTCCTATAATATGTCTTGAATACTAGGCGTGGGATTATTCTGATAAATTAATTACAAAATCTTATTACATTCAGAAAATATTTGTATACCTTTTAGAAATATCTTTTAGAAAAAACAGATAATAGAATATTTTAGTTAGTATGGAATTATTTCATCTATCTAATTATTTTAGTACGTAGAAAATGTTTTCTTTTTCTCAAAAAGAGGCTCCGTAACCACATTTAAAAAGATAGCCTTTAGTTTGAGCCTTTCTAAGATAACACATCCAAAATATATATTTTATGAACTTATTGTAATACAATCGCTGAAATTAGTTTCAAATAATTTTCTACTATTCTACTGTAAAATGATACTTTTAGATTGATTAAAAAAACGTAGATGTGTATGAACGAGTTAGATGTACCAGGTGTAGGTTTCTTTAATATAAAAATATTATAGCAATCGACCAGTTTTCTTTAAAATTATTTTTGTATTCTGTATCTGCGGTATAGCAATATGTTCGTTAATGCAATAAAAGAGACAAAATATTTTTTATGTGATCTGTAGTATGGTAACTACCTAGTTACTCATTATTTTTGATACCCACGTTACAGAAAGAAATTCCCGCTAGCTGTTCCTGTCCCTATAATTATTGGAACTGTTTAGACATTTTTTTATTTACAAGATTTCTTTGTATTTTAAACAAAAGCTTTTTAATTTGACGTCGAAAATAAAGGATTTTGCAAATAAAATCTGTCTTCAAAATGAAAAACAGCGATTCGAATGAATTCAATCAAACATTTCAAATGGAAACGTAAAAGAATTTTAGAGTCAGCCAATCATAAAACTGTAGAAAGTTAATATCAGAAATCATACGAGCAAGCTATAGTAAGTGCTTGGAATAAAACAGTGGACTTAGACATCAATATTATAAGTTCTATTGAAACTTGAGGGAAACTAAAATCCAAAATGATAATTAAGCTAGATAAAGTATTTTAGATTTATAAGTTTTTGCCATTATTTGATTAGATTTAAAGAGATCGGTAGATTCCTAATACTTGACGTAAACTCAATTCTTCTTCTTCACACAAACAACTTCACAATAAACCTATAGATTGATATTAAATATAATATAGAATAAGAATTATAAAGACAATAATGCGAAGATGGTTTTATAACACTAAAATATTGGATTAGGCACATTCGGCCTATTCATAAAGTCGATTTTCGACTTCAATTTTTTTCATTTTTTTCCAACTATTAAGAAAAATCTTTTTCTTTTTCTTTTTCTTTAGCACACGCCGAGTATCCGTTAGTACTTAATAAACACCTACTCAAGCCAATTTAATATAAAAATGTCATCGCTTGAACCTGACTAATAATTTCTACAATGTACCCACATTATTTATCAAGTTTGTAAACATTTAATTAAATTTGTTTACGTTTAATTAATTAAGTGTAGTTACTCAGTTTTTCCGACACGCAACCAAACTATGTTTTTAAACGAAAACCCTTTTATTTCTCTGTTATGTGAATTTAGTTCTTCGGAGAAATAAATGTATTAAACTGTATGAGTTACCGTTTACGAGGTTTATCTATAGTGACATTGACATCACTCTGAGGTATTAAAGAAAATTCCATCTTGAAGATTGTAATTTTCCTCGTCCATTGTGTTTTTGGCGGGAAATTATAATGAAATGGTAACATAATTATTTTTCGGTATTTTCACAGTCGACGCGTGAATTTGTTAACGAAACTTAGAAGCTTTTGTTTTATTTCAGAAGTTACAGACATAAATTTGTGAACTACATCCACCTAAAATACCACGAAACCAAGACCAACCAAGCTAAAAAAACTATATAATCAACATCGTAGCCTACTTTTTTTTGGATTATCAAAAGGTGTTTGGTTAAGCCAAAATGGTACATAAATGAACGGCCGTACCCGTGACCTAGTAAACCATGACAGGCAAGGTGGTTTTTCTCCTAATAATGAGAAACCAAACCTCTTTGTAATCCACCCGCGCTCATGTCTGTATTTTTCAATTTTGTCGTTTGAAAACAAAATTATTTACCTTCCTACATTTTAGCTCACAATTTTTTTGGGTAGTCACGGTATTTAACTTTGTTTATCCACCACATCCACACCACATCAGCCTATATCAGTCCACTGCTGGACATAGGCCTCCCCTAATAAAGGGGGATATACCCATAATCCCCACGCTGGGCATGCGGGTTGGGGATCGCAGGGCACAGCTTCTCGCACCACCGACGCTGCTGCCTGTCAGTGGCCAGGGGATTTAGCTGTGCCGATGTAGGCTGTGCTATGCCGCAATCAGCCGGCCGCCAGAGCCCCGTTCGTTGTTTAGCAGGGTGCACCACGTGCAGGTGGGGTTGGCTTGGGTTCCGAAGATAGGGGTTGGAACCCTGTACACCCCACGTTGTTTATAACACAGTTTAAAAAACATATTTTTTTTTAATAAACGATGTTTTTTAATTTATTTTTTTACACTGCGTAAAAACCTTATTTCATACCAAAGCAGGCAGACGAACAGACGGGCTACCTGATGTGAAGTAGGCACCGTCTCCCATGGATACCTGCAGCATCAGAGGCGATACTGATGCGCTGCCGGCCCATGAGGTGATGAAATACCCGCCTTTTGAAGGACCCCATGTTGTAGTTCTGGTTATCATGATTGATATTACTACACCACTATTATTGAGAGTACAAAATTTTATTATTTATTTATTTAACAATAATATTTCGACGGAGGTTGACTGTGATAAAAAGAAGTATTTTGCCTTTAAAGGTAAATTTTTGGCGTGCATGACATTGTCAGGTAAAACTATCTATCAGGATAACTAAATTTGAAAATATAATGCGTGTGTAGTTTTACTGGCGAAATCGTGGTCTTACCTGAATTAGAGAGGTATTTTCAACGTTTAAAAGTTTCCGAGTCGAATCTGTAAGATTTTTTCGATTCTATTTCTATTCCGAGGGATTTCTAGGAAGACCTCTGTGGTACTGTGGGCGAACGAGCCTGCCTATTTTTTATTCTGTACATATTTCTGTACACGTTCGTTCGATCCGTGTAAAATAACCATTATCAAGCAATAAAGTACACAGCTCGTATTAGATAACTTGTAATTAGAAAGGGTACCTAATACTTTTTATATTAGAAAACAGCGCCTTGCACACGTAAAGATCGGACCGCGCATCGGGACTGCGTTCCAAACCACAGTCCGATCTGTACGGTTTGGACTGCGGATCAAACTGTCGTGCTAAACTGCTGTGGCACGTAAAGATCGGACCGCGCATCTGGGACTGACCACTGACGTGATGCGCGGTTAAAACTGTGAGATTTGCCTTTGCGTCGACATGCCAGATTGGATTGTCAGCCCCACGCATCTACACGTACGTTTTGGAGTGGGGGTTGGAATGGCGCGTGCCGTTTCCCGCGGTCCGAACTTTACGTGTGCAGGGCGCTGATATATTAGGTAGAATTGAGGTTTAAAGTTTATTCATTCCCACGATAATCTGGAAAATTTATCAAATAAGCTTTAGCTCTGATTTAGTTCTATTATATTTTAGAGTTTTTGAGACCGTGGCTCGGCAAACGTAGTGTAGGACGCCCTCCAACCACGTAGAGTGATTTGCGACGATTTGCGCTAGGTTGCTGGTAGGAGCTGGATGCGTCGAGCTCAGAACAGGGTGCAATGGCAGTCATTAGGGGAGGCCTATGTCCAGCAGTGGACTCAAATAGGACGATGATGATGATGATGATGATGAAACTTTCGTCGAAGTATCTGTAGTAAAGAAGTAGAACTGGATTCTGACGATTGAAAAATTCATCAAGTCATGTCTTAAAATGACCTACTTGTAAAGCCTACTACAATAATAATTAAATCCGACAATAAAGGGATTGAGTATAGTGGTCACAAACGAGCGAATCGCATGTCGACCACATTCGAACATAATGTTTACGGTACAACCCGCTATTTTAATTATTACATGTTATCAAACGTTACATTTTGTTTTTTAGTTACCGACCACAGTGATTTCAAAAATCACCGAAAAAGAATTTAGTGTGTGTTCCAAACTGGAAATGCTACGTTTGTCTTTAGGTGCTACTCAGTAGCCGCCTACTGACTGAGCAAACCGCCTCGCGAGGCAGCCTCGGACGTTTGCCGCACGAGGCAGCTTCGGTCTGTAGATTTATTATATGAGGCTGTACGGCTACGCCGAGTCATATTGAGGCTGAGCCAGAATCAAGCGCTCATTTTAACGTGCAGTCGAACAGAGAACTTTCCCTCCCAAATATGGAATGCGCCAGGGGAATGATGATGCTGATGGTGTGTCCTAGATACCACAGCACACCACACCAGCCTATATCAGTCCACTGCTGGACATTGGTCTCCCCTAATAAATGTGAATATGCCCATATTCCCCACACTGGGCCGCATGGTTGGGGATTGCAGGGCCCATGCCCTGCACCGCCGACGCTGCTGCTCGTCGGCGGTCAGGGAATTTAGCTATGCTGGTATTAGTCTGTGATATGCTGCAATCAGCCGACAGCCAGAGCCCCGTTTGTTAGTTAACAGGGTGTACCGGGCAGGTGAGATTGGCTTGGATTCCGAAGATGGAGGTTGGTTACACCTGTGTCACAGGTGTAACGGGTTCCGTAGTTTTCTGTTCACTAAGTAGTATTGGTGCGAAGTTGGAACTAATCTAATATTATATCTCACAATTGTACAACACTAACCTTCCGTCTGTGTCAAAGTAAAAGTAGGCAATGAATAAATAATTAATTCATTCATTCAATCATTCATTATTTCAATATTTTAATGAATCCGTTTACGCCAAAAAGTGAAAATGTGAAACAATGTCCCTTGAGGGACGAATATTTCACGTTTTAACAAATTATCGTCTTTTTAAGTACATAGTTTAAATTAGTACAAAATTTTTATTTGGGCGATAGACACGTATGAAATCTTGTATAAAATAAACCTATTGTTTGCCAGTACCGCCACGGAACTTATTACTGGCACAAAGTACCGTGGTCCTTTACACAAGACATGTCGAGAATAACAACATGGTGTCCAAAACGTCCTACATTTTACTTTGAGTTCAGAAACTGTAAACTGACATGAAAAAACATGTTTAGCGAAAGAAACTAGTTCAAGTACAACAAACAATATCTTAGACCTTTGTCTAATAATAGTCGTACTGTCTGTCTGTACTAAACACTGCCTTTTATTGACGTGCTGAGATCAATCAAAAAGTAGATAGGCGTTTATGATCAGTGGTGTGAATTATGGTGTTTTAATTATAACGATGGTTTACTTTGAGCAAAATTTTTATATTTTTACTTTGGTTCTCCTACTTAGTAATTCCTTGGACCAGAGTGTAAAAATCACATCTATCTATGTATAAAGTTGGTGTATTTAAGAACGTTGGAGGCCTTTGGGCGCGGTGAAAACTCCGACTCCAGAGTTGGCCACTAGCTCAAGTTGTCCAAAGAACTTTTACTTATAAAAATGTATGCGAACATTGATACCTACATAGATTCAAGAACCTATTTAATGAGTCCACAGACTTGTAGTTGAGTCTCTATCTATCCAGATTTGATCTTAGTACATCAGTTTACATTTTCAGTCCTAATTCACGTTTCGACGTTTTATGTCGGCCATCTGCTTTATTTGATTAGATTCGTTTATTTGGATGTTTGTATTTGGTAATGTGTATGGAAACATTGATACAGAGCTTCGTCTGCAGCGTAATCAGAATGTTGATTCTAAAATAACTTGAAAATCATTACTATTTATACCTTCTATTCCTCTAAGATATCTACTGGATCTACCACAGACTACTAAACATACACAGATACTCATAAAACACCCAGGCCATTTTCTCCACGTAGATGTTTGTCGTGAGCAGTAATCGAACCGCGATCTGCAGCTCAGGAGAGACTCAAAGAGCTTGTATAAATAGGTGCCACCAAAGACAATTAAAGCCTATTGCTGATCAAACAAGCTATTTACATACAAACAAGCGGAGTAAGTTGACTCTACTAATAACACTGGCTAACTCATTGCGTTTGACCTACATGTAGATTAGATCATGTGGATATAAATCTTTATGCACGTTGAGTTTAAATTCCTATATTATATCGAAAAAGGGTAAATCTACTCCCAAAGATCAACGATATATTGTTGTACGACTTCTCAAACAAACATTTATTTAAAAAACATAATTTTTCACTCAAAGCCTGGTGAGGCAGCCCTAGCAGATTTTGACATTTTGATGATGATAATGAATTTTAGGTCCACCTTAGGTTTGAGGCATGGAAATTTGGAATCACTTATTTAAAGGTGAGGTTAGAGATCAGAACCATTGTCCAAATCACCCCCTTTCGGTATAACATACGAATTCAAACTCACCTTGTATTAAGTAGTGAGATGCAAAGTTTAGTGATGAATGATATGGGATATGGGAATTTAGACTACGTTTACTATTGTTACTTTGAAATAAACCTTCGCGATAATTAGAATACCAACTCATCATCGTCATAATCAGCCTGTAGCGGTCCTCTGCTGGACATAGTTCCCCTATTGAGCGCCATTGCGCTCTGTCCTCAACTTGACGTATACAGCTTCTACTAGCAGCCTTTCGCATATCGTCACTCCACCTGCCCGGGCGTCCTACACTACGTTCGCTGAGTCGCAGTCTCCATTCACATTTCACAAAAAAATACCACTTAATTAGTAACTTCTAGTTCTTCTTCTTTTTTCTCTTGTCAGAAGAAGAACTATAGCAAATTAAAAAAATGGTGATTAGGTACTACTACTACATAAAAAGAGGCTATTTTATATGTATCTATTTAGACGATAAAAACTGGCCTAGTGCGAGTCGGCCTCGGCCACCGAGGGTTTCGTACAAATTTATAGGTATAATTTTATTTTTTGTGATGTTACTACAAGACAGCATTAGGGTTTCTGCTTTAAGACACTGCTGCTTGCCAAATATCATGATTCTAGGTTAAAGTACCCGTCATAGGTTTTAATTGCTCTGTGAGTTTCAAAATATGCGTCAAAACAGCCGTAGGTATCTTTTGATTAGACAGAAGTTTGATTTTAATACAGCTTTAAAATATTGCAGACAGTATTGGATATTAATTTCAACTGTATAACTCCACGCGTTTCAGAGAAAAAGGGTCTTGAAAGACAAACAGGCACACGGACAACGAAGTGATAAATAAGGGTTCCTTTTTTTACTTTGAGGTATAGAACACTAAAAACGAAAAGTACCATCGCTGATAATTAAGTTTATTTAATTTAGACATGAAGTAAACCAAAATCTAATATATTCTCAAACTAGCTTTGATCGAGTGTATATGAGCGAGTGGTCTGCAAATTACTGACTGGAATATCAAGTGAATTATTATGAAGCAGTTGTTGATCCAGTTTGCTTTATTAATGTTACGACAGTTTAATATGAGCATGTCTAGCGACAGTTACGAAGGCATTCCTTAGATGTTGCGAATACTTGTTGGATGCCTCAGTTTGGAATGCTGTTGCTTAGATGTCTAAAAAGCTTGGGTTGAAACAGTCTTTGTAGTTTTCCTAATACTGCCAACCCAGCTGATTCTTTTTCTTGGCTTCCTAAACAAAAACACCAGCCTATATCTGTCCACTGCCTCCTCTACTACGAGGGGGGGTATGCCCACAATTCCAAAGCTGGGCATGTAGGTTGCGGATCGCAGGGCACAGCTTCTTGCCGATGCTGCTGCCCATCTTCTGTCGAGGAATTTTGATGTGCCAGTGTAAGGCTGCACTATGCCGCAATCAGCCAACTGCCAGAGCCCCGTTTGTTATTCAGCAAGTTGCACCATAGGCAGATGAGGTTGGCTAGGGTTCCAAAGATTAGATTGGGTTAGAAGTTTAGAGGTTACCATCCCATATACTCCTAAATGCTGGCCAATCCAGTTCAATCTTCCTCTTATCCTCCTTCTCAATAGGTTCAAATTGGTAGATAGGTAGGTATACCCAGTATTTATTTCTCATTATTTTTATCGACTGAGAGAAATCCTGTATTACTTCCGCAGTACAGTCAAGACCGCCGCGCCGCAGTTATAAATCACGAATATGAAAACTCGCGGTACGCGTTGCATAACTGCACACTAATGGAATTAGAATACATGTGTTTGGAATCTGGTAAAATGTGGTTTTATTATTATAAAAAAAAACATTACTGTAGGGAGCGCTTTAGTGGATATGAAAGCAAACGTGAAACAAAACGAACAGTTTGTTTATTACTGAAATAATTATTTTAAAAATATAATTCTTTTTCTTTCTTTATATTTCCAAGTTTGAGTATTTCACCCATATTCGTTCAGTAGATTATGTGTGAAAGAGTAACAAACATCCATCCATCTCCATCATCCATTTATAATATTATTATTAGTATAATATAGGATAAGAAGGATAAAATCTCGTATTATCGACTACAGAAGCAGGGACATACATCGAAACACAACCGAATGTGTTGCTATAGTTGATCTGACAGACAAATGTAGTAAGTAAGCTATCGTTTCAGTTGTAAATAGCTAGAAAACCATTTCTAAAGCTTTTCAACTTCAAAAGGCTTCCAGAAAACTCTGTAAAGAATTTATCCACTAAATCAAATACTCTAAACCAAACAATGTTTGTTTGTATGTCTTTCTATGAACTGCGTTTGATGGTTGCTACCTACCGCGTTTTCATGGTGGGAGTGTGGTACTAAAAATGATGTCTTCAAATATCGTTTGAGAACTTTTTTCTGTACATATCTTCATTAACATCAGCCCGACTTCACCCATTGCTGAGTACAGACCTCCCTTTGCTCCTGCCACTTGCCACGGTCCTACGCTAGCCTGATCTACTGGCGGCCCGCGACGCCATGACTTCAGCACATTTTTCTTCTGGACGACAGATGTTTCTTAAAATAAAGACAAAACAACATGTTTACTTTTTCCCTATTGAGAATATCTTCAGATATCGCTCAGCACGCAAATCTATTGGAGATACCATGACGATAGAGGCAAGTAAAAATATTTGCGTCTAAACACACTATGCCGAAAATAGGTCAAATTCCTGACATAATGTGTCATCTGTAATTCAAATAGCATTGCAGGCGTAATCATGGCGAACTTACGTCACGTCATTTCGGCTATAGTGTGTTTAGACACTTACATTTCATATATGCCCACTTTTTGCAAGCTAGCATTCTACGTGACGGGTTTCAAATCAATCGCCGCTTATAATGGAACGCTAACCTAGCACATACCTTTAAAATGTAAGTGCTAGTGCATGCCGGTTTCCTCACGATGTTTTCCTTCACCGTATTGAGCACGTAGTATTGCGCATATATTTTTTCGACTCGAAAAATTCATTGGTGCACGACCGAGATTCGAACCCACGACCTCCGGATGGGAAGTTAGGATACATCCGATTAGGCCACCACGGCTCTTCACGAGTTATTCATTATTTGCATTGAAAAATGAAAAAAAAATCTGCGCTTGAGTCACGATCGCGTTTGAATTCGTGAATTGAACAGAGCCAAATAATAATAGCCTACAATACCTACCTATTTGACCAACGAATTGTGTTATCTAATTATTGACTAAGTAAATATTGATTTCAATTTATCTATTTAAATGTAATACTATCATGTGACTATAACAATGACGTGCTCCTCTCTCCTATTTACTATTGTTCTGCCCAACAGGGTCTATAATGATCACAATGAAAAATTGTTAACACGTGTATACTTACATTATGGAACGCAATAAATGATTGAGTATTGAGCCTTAGATTTCCTGTTGACTGAAAATTCTCAATAATTTCCGCGGCGTTATTTCCAGTTCATTGCGCGATATTAGCAAATGGACCCAATCAAATATTAACGACGCTTCCATTGCTAAAATATTGCTAAAACCGGGATCTAAATTATGTATTCCTGAATATTACGACTTCGATTGAGGTTAGTTCTTAGTTACCTAAATAGAAAAGCTCATTCATCATTATTATCATCATCGCATCACTTCATCATTATCATCATCGGCCTATAGCAGTCCAGTGCTGGACATAGGCCTCCCCTAATGATCCATTGCGTCCTGTCCTGAGCTCGATACATCCAGCTTCTACCAGCAGCCTTTCGCAAGTCGATGCCTAAAAAAATTCTGATTAGTCCGTCATTTAAATGATCAAAAAGTGGACACGTATTTTTATTTTGTCAATTAAACTAAAAATGACAAAGATATAGCGTGTTGAAGTTCAGCGTGACGTCACGGTTAAGTACACTTTTTACATACAAGTGACGTCACGACATTTGACGCTCTATAACTTTTTTAATTTCTATTAATACGTGTCCAATATTTTTTGTTAATAAAACTGACGTACTTATTAGTTTTATTATTTGTTAACCCAGTCATCATCCCTATTATGTAATGTAGTGATGATATAAGCCTCCGTTTTCCACAATGACCAAGATTCCACTGACTTAAAATCGTCAATCAACCTGGTCAACACATGGTTAAATGATCACTATTTTTAAATTACAGAAAAAAAATATTTAGCATTTCAATAACAACAACAACAACAACTACACCAGATTGTATCAGTCCACTGCTGGACATAGGTCCAGCAGTGGCATAAGGACCTTATAAGAAGAGGGTTATTATGCCCATAACCCCCACGCTGGGCATGCGGGTGGAAAATCGCAAAGCACAGCTTCTTTCACCGCCGACGCTGCTTCTGTCAGTGTCAGGTGTATCGGTGTTAGGCTGCGCTATGCCGCAATCAGCCGGCCGTCAGAGCCCCGTTTGTTAGTTGGAAGGGTGCACCACGGGCAGGTGAGGTTGGCTTGAGTTCCGAAGGTGGCGGTTAGAACCCGTTACTTCTCCTGAGTGCTTTATTGGTCATTTTAAAGTTGGTCTTTGTCCAGACTAATACCACAGTCTATAAATCTAAGTTTGTTATACTCTTTAGATACTATTTTAATTAATTAAGCACAAGCAACCCACCCATTTCAAATTATTAAGGATACTCGTAGTTCCAGATAGTCACTGAATAAAGTCTTGAAGAGTCAGAACTGTTTGTCTGTATTGCTGAAAAGCAGTTCAATATGAAGTTATTTACCCGATCGAGCGGCAAAGGAGCGTGCAAATACAGCCATTGGGAAGGCAACGTGATTCCATTAACACACATTAGGTCTTGGTCTAAGAGAGGTGGGAACAAGCTATGGATTGAAAAGAGGCGGCTTTGAATATCACCACAACACCAGCCTATATCAGTCCACTGCTGGACAAGGGACTTCCCTAACAAGAAGGGGGATATGCCCATAAATGTCGCGCCGCCGATCCATGACATGATATGTAATGTTAAGTTTATGTGAAATATTTAAGTTCTCTCTCAAACTGTTGTAGTACCCATCAGGGTCCATAAGACCTTAACTTTACACCTTTTACACCTGCATACCTACTTACTTATGGAAAGAATAAACACAATGAGTATTGAGTATGCTGCTGCTCTTGGCGATCAGGGGATGTAGCTGTGCCGGTGCGCTATGCCGCCAGCCGGCTTATGCCCCACTTGATATACCGAGTGCACCACGAGCAGCTGAGGTTGGTTTGGGTTCCAAAGATAGAATTTGGAACCCCATACACCCCTACTAGCTATACACAAATACCGAAAACGGGTCAATCAACTCCCAAACAATATTTGTTCAAAGACAAAGATACACAACACAGATCTTCGCGTCGAGCTGAGGACAGGGCGCAATGGTCCTCATTGAAGGAGGCCCATGTCCAGTAGTGGACTACTATATGCTGATGATGATGATGATGATTGCTTGATCAAATTTTCTCCAAACTATATGTGTTTTGACATAGCTCAGAGAATTAGCAAGCTGAAGTGGAAGTGGGCTGGCCATATCTCCCGAAGAACCGATAATCGTTGGGGTAAACGAGTTCTTGAGTGGAGATCGCGGCTCGGCATAGGTGTAGGACGCCTTCCGGCTAGATGGCGTGACGATCTGCAAAAAGCTGCTGGTAGAAGCTGGATGTGTCAAGCTTAGGACAGGGCGCAATGGTGCTCATTAGGGGAGGCCTATGTCGAGCAGTGGACTGCTATAGGCTAATCATTATAAAATAAATTCTGAAACATATGAGATATCAACCATTTGAGAATTAAGTAGCGTTTAAGTATTAAGATGGATATAAGTGGAAGATACTTTGAAAAGTTTCACTTGAGTTAGAGCAGCATAATTATTACTCTGAGCAATCATCAAACCTACATTACGAGTACGTTTACAGCTAATTAATGCAAAGAAAACGTCTCAATGTTGAGGTAGCGCCGCCTACGGCACATAGCGATCGTATGAAGTAGATTATTTGTTTTGGAAGGAAAACTAACACTAACTTGAGATAATATTATGGTTAAGCACTTATAATAGCTACTGTTAAATACTGATTAAGTTTAAAAAAACACAACGATAACGACAAGTATGATTAGAGTTATAACGTAACAAGATTTAAACTTTTGAACTTTGTCTTTTCAAAGTCGCTCTTACTGTCACTCAATGTCACTCTATGTCAAAGTGAGTGCACTGACACGCATCACTTACTGTCTCTCTATTACTCTTACAATCATTCACTATAACTCTTGCTTTCATTATACTCTCACTGTACTTCTTCTTCTTTTTTCGGCGGTACTTTATATTCCCCTCTCTAGTAGTGACTCGCCACTCTCACGATCACTCACATCAGTTTTTTATCAAATGGCTGTGGGATAGTTCTCCACTTCTTCACACACAATTAATTTTACTTTAATTTGTTACGAATTTTTATGGTTCAAAAAATTCTTCGTATGAGCAGTGAGTCACTCTCACCGCAGTCACTCACTATCACTTACATTACTCTCACGGTCACTCGTCACTGTCATGGTTACTTCTCTTTTTTACTTACAATTTCACTATCATTGTTTTTAATAGTTCAAGCAAATCCGTAGGAAGACAGACAGTCTTGGAAATAAAGGAAAGCACTTGCCCTGTCTGTAAATTTCCACATTATTGTTTTATTATGAATCGTTTACCATTTGCTGAATTTCGCAGATTCGGCCTCCGTCACTACTAGAGAGGGGAATATAAAGTACCGCCGAAAAAAGAAGAAGAAGTAAAGTTTGTGTACAAAGCCTCAATCACGAAGCCTAACGGAAAAGTATTCGCATCGTAAACGCTGCTGCCCAGCAATAGACTGCTATAGGTGATGATGATCGTAGACGTAAAATTTTAACCAATGAGAAAACGTAGATTCATGATATTGGGTCCTTACCTATGAAATTAGCGTTTTGTGTGGAAAATTTCGAAATAATTGATTTCTCAATACATCCATTTTTGTATTTTTTTCTGGACTAGAAATCCTATGCTCCTAAAATTTTGTGTGTATAATTATTAGACTATTTTTAAGTTTAATTTAAAAAAAATAGTATTTATTGTATATTCAATCTTTGCAATAATGTTATGTTTAGTATATACATAAATTTTGTATTTAACTATTGGATAAAAAAAAATGTACTAAATAAAATAGAGCAGAAAAAACGCCAATTTCATAGGTAAGGACTTAATATAACACTGTTTCATACGCCAGAATAATTGTAAGGTACGTTGAGGATATATTATTTTACTGGGCTTGAATATTCGGGACCGTCTAACAGACATTATATTGTTCACTTTCTTTCTAGATACTGAAGAGACCACTTACAGGAGAGGACACCTATTATCATATTTATTGTAGTAATAAAAATTTTTTATTTTTATAATATAATTTCAATTCTAAACTTAAGATAGGTATTGGGTTGACTAGCATTTAAAAGTAAGTAATCGTTGGTTCATAAGAGTTATCAAAATCCTACTAATATTATAAATGCGAAAGTTTTTGCGTATAGATGAATGGATGAATAGATGAATGTTTGTTACTCTTTCACGCAAAAACTATCGAACAGATTTGGATGAAACTTAAAATATATGCTACTTTTTATCCCGGTACCACGCGAGCGAAGCCGCGGGAAGTGTATAATATATAAAAGATTAGAAGGTAAGATATAAGGTATAGATATATATAAGGTCAGATATTCAACCACTCTGTTTAATAACGTCCTATTTTTGTGATACTTGAACATGGAACAAGCACATGGTCCACCAGATGTAAAGTGGTAACCATTACCTATCAAAAAGCATTGCATCGTAGATCACTTTTTTTGCATCGTACTCTAGGATGCAACGCCCACGTCCATCAACTTCAGGCATGAAGATGATAAACCTCTTGTGCCTGTTATTTCCCCGGCATCCACACCCTTCAAACCAAAACACAGCACGGGTGCTTCACGGCAGAAATAGGCATGGTGGCAGTACTTCCTCGGACGAGCCCTCCATAAAGAATTCTACTTTTACTTATTCAGTATGTCCTACTAATTGAGTATTTATAAAAATGGCCGGGATCGTCTGCTTCTAGACCAGAACACCCCATCACTATATTCCCGAACCCGCTGACATTGCATTTATGGTCATCGTAATAAAGAATAAGTACGTCCCTATATCCCTTATGTAGGATTAATGATTCCTAGCTAGGCTTTCACATTACTACACTAAAAAGCACGATTGCAGAAACGGATTTCATTTCTTTTGTTCATCAAGTTTGTTGTTATAATTTAATTTTTGAACAAATAAAAAAATTCTACGATTTTATAACTCAAAACTTGATTTGACAACGAATAAATTTTTAGGGGTTCTTTTTGGGAAGTATCCTAAACGAAAAAGAATTTTCCAAACCGGTTCATAAATGACGGAGTTAAGACGTAACAAACAAAAATAAATACAACCGAATTGAGAGCCTCCTCCTATTTTTTAAGTAAAAATGAAAACCACAAAAAGTATGATTTCTCAAATAGGCCCTATTTCGGTCGGTAGTCGGTACTAATAAATCAAAACTCTGGAGGGCAATCACTTGAGAGACGTCAAAATGTCAAAAGTTATTTTTAGTAAAACTCAATCTGACAAATCTAAGTCATTAAAGATTTATTTTAGGGCTTAGCATCTAGTTTACCATACTCTCAAAGATACTTAGCCAGTGATGTAATAGTACATTACTGCAGCGGCCAGCATAAGATTCATTGATAGACGAAAGTTTAAAAATACGCGAATCTATCAATGCCTAGCTGTGGCCAAGGTTTGTATAGTATTCTTCTCAAATAATGCGTGGAATTTAAAACTAAGTAGTAGGTACACAGAACTGATACATTTTTCAATAAACAGCATTCAATTTGTAGGCCAGTTCAAAGAGTTTGGATTTTTCGCCAGTACGAAATTTAAATAAAACCTGTGATTAGTTACCTCCTTGGTTGCCATATTTTTATATTTCGGATTAAAAGATCGTTCTATTTTTAAAGTACACAACAGATATGAGTTTACATAGTATTTTTTTTTGGTACTACGATATGGATTTTCATACAACTTTTGCCGCCCACTGATCGCATGTATGTAGGCCAGTACAGCAATTTCGATTAATCTCAAAGAAGGATGTCAAAATAATGCTCCAAGCATGTTTGAGAAAAAAGATTTATCTTTATACCACCTGTATGTATGCCTTATTCATCGAAACCATAAACAAAGTAAATATTGGGTATTGAGCATTGATGATAGTACATCCCTGGACGAGCCCCATATAAAGAACTTTCTTCTTAAAAATAATCGTAACTAGCTGATAAAATGTTAATTTGTAGAAATGTGTGCATTTACTGCTCCACTGTGAAAAGACAAGTGTGCGAATGACACCGTTAAAATAAATATTTACGACTGACCAGGATAACTTTACTATTAGCTAGGGCCGAGGGGCCCTAGCACTGAGGAATAACTTAATCTGGGTACTCTTGGGTACTGTTCTATGGGTCCTTATTCATAAAATTTAAAATAATAATAAGCTATTCTGGTCTTTAACACTTAATAATAATTCATATACAGTTTATTCATATAGTTTATTTCCACAAAACGGCACAAAAGAATACTTCAACACAAAGTAATACCAGGGCTGGATGGACCAGGACTAAGCTTCTACAAAAGCTATATTTACTGTTCTAGCAAAAATATACAGTAACTATATATTTTACCTGTACTACTACTAATTTCATACAATTTCATATAACTTTATTAAACGAAATCGATAAAGGATAAATATTACATATTAATATATCATTATTAATCATTCATATTAGCAAATCTAATTTTTCTAATAAATTTCCACAACAGTTGTGGAAATTAAAGTTAAAGTTACTTTAAGCTTTCTTTTACAACAAAAAGTATAAATAATAATTATTATAATTCTTATAGTCATAAGTCATTATTGTTTATCAGTTAACTTAGTTCGGCCATCCTAGTTTGGGTACTAATGTTGTCTAATCATGAATTTAAAATGGTTGTAGTAACTTCTTTTATGATTGTGATTATTTCATACATTTATATTTGTTATTTAATAAATATAATAATAAATAAGCTTGTTGTGCCCACGCGGACACCGCAGGCTCCATGGCTTGCCTGCGTGTCCAAGGCAATAATCATCTAACCACATACTAAGCAGAGCTTGTATTGACAGGCTCTGTGGCGCTGTATGCAGATATTCATTTCGGGTCTGGGCATTCTTTATGTATAATAAAGTATGTATTTACAAAAAATATGTGTATAAGTAAGTAGTTGTGGTTCCCATACTACAAGCTCTGCTTAATTTGGGGCTACATGATGTTTTATTAAATAGTTGATAGAGTCCAGCTTTAAACTTTGGAATTTGGAAACACATGCAAATTATAAGTAGTTCATTTATATATTCAGACCCGAGACATATTTGCAGATCATACAAATATTTTGCAGCGGAAATGAACCCGAAACCGTCTACGTTTCAAGCTGGGCCACTGCGCCACAGCGGTCAAAAGAAATAGAAAGAAGGTAAAATAATCTGTACTCTTCAAATAGTTATTGCAACTCATCATTATCTCCTCTGGTAATAGAGTCATTCCCATAATCCCCACAAGGTCTGGCCCACCGGTGGGGATTAAAAGACAGAAGAAAAAAGTCGACACTTAATCCGATCGTCGTCGACGCCGTGGGGGTTATGAGTCTAATATTTTTTTTGTGTCATAATCCCCACCATCTCCAGCACAATAGAAGGTGCAGAGACGTCACCCGCTGTGACAACATGGTGCAATCGCGCTCATTAGAGGAGGCCTATGTCTAGCAATAGACTGCTTGAAGCCGATGATAACGATGAATTTGCAGTTTTTTTTTGCAATAGAGGTTCATAATTACTATTTTATTAAGGTTCTCGCGCAAAATAAATCTTTATACTTTTAAAGATATTTAAACTTGAATGAGAAGAGTCTATTATTGCTAAATTGAATCTAAATGCATAGCTATAAAGCCCATTTTACAGTTCAAACAGATTTGAAGTGGGAACGAACAGTCGTCTGATTTTGCGAGGTTGTAAAAACTTAACTGACGACCCTAATATTTATGTTCTGAGTTCAGATTTTGGGTTTATTAATTCCTCTGAGGTTGAAAATAAAGATGTGGACTTGTGAGATGTATACACACTTCCAATCTGGAGGTCGTAGGTTCAAACCCCAGATTTGTAGCAATGGATTTTTCGTTTAGAATATGCGCGTTAAGGCGGGTACAGAGTTATGAAATGAAGAATGCAATGTAACAAGCAATGAAAGAATTTGCCGTCCACATTGTGGCAATGTATCATTCAATGAAATATAATTCTCATAGTTCTCACGCGCACAAACAGAGCATTTCTGCATATATGCACGTATCGTGCGCGCGATCCACTTAAGAAATGCTCCTTTCATGTTACATTGCTTGTTACGTTACAGCAGTCTGTACCCGACTTTACGAGCTCGAAAAATAAAATTAAAAACCGATATTATGCTATGTTAGGAAAGGTAAAATATTTTTTGAATAATAAAATGTTTCTTCTGTCTTTACATACCAAGTAATTATGCAGAATATGTAATATAGTTTTTTTATATCATTGAAGTATATTTTGAATATGCAAACTAGATTAATTAAAAAAATAGATAGGTATAATACATACAGATAGGTTTATTTATATTTTTGATTATGACTCATTATTAGCAAAAATAATAATTTATGTTACTTTTAATGTTTAACTTAGTTTTTGTTTCAAGATTTTAAACTTAATTATTTTATGATTATGTAAGATTGCTTATGAAGTTTAGTAAAAAATTAAATATTAAGCTATACTTGGAAAAGGAAACTAAGTTTTTTATGTATTTCTTTTTAGAATTAAGACCATTAACTATACTTGGCTATGCAAATTAACATCTTAAATATTGACTTGAGGTATATATGGGAGAGGCACAGGAATCGAAAACTTTCCATTTCATTTTTCTAAACCATGTAATGTTTCTTCACGATGTTTACATTCACCGTTTTCAACTGTTATTATGTATGTAGTTGGAATTTGTATAACAAAGCGAGGCAAAGTGTCACGAATGTTAGCTGAGAACAATTGCAGTGCATATGAAATCGTAAACGGTAGTCTTTTTCAATTAGCATTACAATAAACTTTAGCTATAAATGCTAAATACCATTAAGTTCGTCTACGGGTAGCATCGAGATATTATATACTACTACTATAGCGACACAGTCTTCAAGTGAAAACTGACAAAACTCGTTCTAGCGTATTTGACATAAATCAACTTCAAAATGTCAAATTTGCACTAATCTAGACCTTGTTCAAAGTCGGCGCGATTGACAGCGTGCGCCGAGTTTTGGTGCAGACACTTTTTTCACACGTTTGTGGCTCTAGAGTAGGTAATATCTCAATGACGGATAGTCAGCAACATAAAGTTGAATAACAAAATGTACAATAGTCACAATTTATCTTTATCCCAAGAACCGATAACCGTTGGGGAAAACAAGTTTTTGAGTGGAGTACACGTAGGACGCCATCCAGCCAGGTGGAGTGAGGGTTTGCGAGAGACGAGAAGCTGGTTGCGTCGAGCTGATGACAGGGCATAATTGCGCTCATTAGGGGAGGCCTGTATCTAGCAGTGAACTGCTATTGGCAAGATGATAACATAAAACTGTACTTATTCTCTGTAGATAAACCTAGACATTTCAACCGGGTCTGGCTTGGTCCCTAGTATGTTAGCTTAGTCATCGTTTTTAATAACCATGACACAGGAAATGATTCTAGTGTTGGTTCGTCACTCCACCTTGCCAAAAAGCCTCGAATTTTGTCTTAGCGGGAATCGGATCCAGATTAGGGATGATTACTGAAAAACTATAATTAGTCTGTCACATTATTATAAAAATTAGGTATTTTTTCTTTTGTCAATTAAACAAAAAATGACAAAGATATAGTGCGTTATTTAGGGCGTTGAAGTACCACTTTTTACATAGCCGTGACGTCACGAGCCCCCACTCCCGAACTTTGACGCTCTTTATCAACGTCAATTTTTATTTATTTCATAAATAAAAAAAATTGTGTCGAATATTTTATGTTGATCTATCTGATGGATCAATTAGAATTATTATTTTTTACCCAGAAGTTATCCGTATTATGCAGATCGTAGGTATACATCAATTGTAAATCTACTTAGGTACTAAAAGTAATGATTTAGTTGAACTCGTATTTACCCATGTTTTCTGTCATATTATTTCCCATCGCCTTGCACTACTCACGTTCGTTGTCAGCTGGAAACGCAAGGGATATTTATAACTAAGCTGACTCCTGCGCATAGTCGAACGCAAACGCGTAAATTAGTCGATTCCGAAACGCTGACGGATGCGCGCGCGCGAACGTTAGCAAAAACTATCGATGTGAAAGCCGCTGAGTATAGTTCGAAATTTAAATGCAAAAGAATGGTTTTTGTTCGAAATTTAAAAAAGTTAAATCTGCCGTTGTATAAAAAAACTGGATTATAAAACTCACTATGGTTATTTGAATTGAAAGCTGAATGAAAAAAAAAACGAAATATGAAATGGTGAAAAATGGGTGTTCGGATTTTGAATTTCAAATCGGAAACTAATGGCTGGTTTGTTTTGTGTTCGATGTTTGAATATGAAAATGTGTTGTGTTGTAGTGGATTAGTGAAGGATCATGGTATTTAAAAAGCAAGGTAACAATTTTTTTCTATGGAAAACAGCAAGTTTTCATAAAATCATACTCATTAGTTTAAAAACTTACCCCCTTATTCATAACATAACTAAATGTCATTTTAGAGCGCTCGATAAAGTAAGGTGGTCCCTGTCATTTTAATGTACTCAAATAAAAGGGATAACAGGATGTTTAACACCTTTTAGATATCTGAGGTTTATAGAACTGTTATGGATAGGATGGTTAGATTACTAAGTTTTTAAGGTTACAACACGGATACATATTTTAGGTTTAAATCTTATCATTTTTTAAAATTGACTGAAATGGTTTTTAATGGTACCTTTGGTTCTAGCTTGTTACATGGCCAAAGCGTCCATTGCGTGGCTTACTTCGGTGTACTTATCAGATCATCTTGGTTAAGCAACATTCCGCCCAGTCACTACTTGAATGGGTGGCCGTTTCGTGGCATTTAGACCTGCGCGCTGTCGTCCCATGTCCCGTAATGGGATGTACAGGGTTCCAACCCCAACCCGCATGCCCAGCGTGGGGATTATGGGTATATCCTTCTTTATTAGGGGAGGCCTATGTCCAGCAGTGGACTGATATAGGCTGATGTGGCTTACGTCCCACTTCGAAAGGCATGCTGTTCCCAACTTTTTCAGTCGTTAAGCCATGTCGAAGGTGGCCTAAAAACTCCGACACCAAAGTTAGCCACTTACTCATACGAAGAATAAGAACTACAGATAAATTTCATTCTTTCAAAACACGATCAAATAAAATTATTCAAATTGACTTGTTACCAAGATTTATTGACAGAGCGTGACTCAAATCTTAGGGTGTAACCTAAAGTGTAATCTAGTCAACAGACCTATTATGTATGCACTTTATGGTGACCATTATGTCTAATCTACATCATGTTACTTGATAAAGTAACAAAACAAGTTTATGTTACAAATTCAAACCACTTAGGTTTGCAATGTTTTTAATCGACCAAGGCATATTAACAAAGTTTTCATAAAATAGTAGGAATGAGAGATGTTATCAGGTGGAGTGTCGATCTGCGAAAGGCTGGATGCGCCGAGCTGAAGACAGGGCGCAATAGCGCTCATTAGAGTCCATGTCCAGCAGTGGACTGCTATAGAATTATGATGATGATGATATATGTTACCCTGAAGCTGGAGTGTAAAGTGTTCCAACCTCATTAAATCCAAACTAACCTCACCTGCCCGTGGTGCACCCTGGTGTATAACAAACAGTTCTCTGGCGGCCAGCTAAATGCGTCACACCACACCACACCAGCCTACATCAGTCCACTGCTGGACATAGGCCTCCCCTAATAAAGGGGGATATACCCATAATCCCCACGCTGGGCATGCGGGTTGGGGATCGCAGGGCACAGCTTCTCGCTCCACCGCCGCTGCTGCCCGTCGGTGGCCAGGGGATTTAGATGTGCCGATGTAGGCTGTGCTATGCCGCAATCAGCCGGCCATGCGAGCCGGCATGCGTCACAGTACAGCCTAATACAGCTAAATTCCTTGACCGCCAACGGGCACGTCGGTGGTGCGAGACGCTGTGCTCTGCGATCCCCAACCCGCATACCCAGCTCGGCATGATCCCCCTTTATTAGGGGAGACCTATATCCAGCAGTGGACTGATATAGGCTGGTGTGGATGTGTTGTAAGGCTAAATTATGTGGTACCTATGTTCGTACGGATTACTATTTTTTTATCAAACAGTATTAAGTAGCCCCAAACTAAGCAGAGCTTGTATTATGGGACCCACATGAATGATACCTAAATACCTATTTTTTTTTGTAAATACATGCATAATATATATAATATTATGATTACGGCGGAGCCCTTCAGGCTTAAATAAAACTCCGACACCACCATAGTTTTAGCTACTAACACATAAGAGGTACGGGTGTGTTCCTTTGACATACCCGTACACTAGACTAGACTAGTAGGTACAGCTAAAGGAAGTATCGAATTGGTACAGGTAAGTGGTCCCCTATCGACCGTGTGATCTACTGGGGTCACATTACATTGGGTACGCGAATTCATTATCTCGTGTTTCGGCCTTGGGAAATTCGAGAATGTATCAATGAGGCAAATATTCAAGATTATGAGATTATTCTAAAACGAGCAGGCACTTCCTCTATTCCGGCAAAAGTAGTGTAGGACGCTCTCGGGCTGGATGGAAGGACGATCTGCGTAAGGCTGCTGGCAGAAGCTGGATGCGTCGAGCTCAGGACAGGGCGCAGACGCGCTCATTAGGGGAGGCCTATGTCTCCTGCTATAAGATGATGATGATGATGATGATTTCCTTTAATAGTATTAGGTCCTTACCTATGAAATTGGCGTTTGGTATGGAAAATTTCGAGAACATTTATTTCTAAATATAATAAATATAATATAAATAATAATATAATAAATTACACAGCATTGTGAAAAGTATGCGTAACCTTATTTAAATAAGAAAAGTAACACATAGAAAAATGCAACGAATTTAAGCACACATGAAATCAAGTTTTTAAGTTTAATTTTTTGTGGATGAATTTCCCCAAAAATATAATTTATTAAATTTACAATCTCTGCAATAATATTACGTTCAGAATTAAATTAACTTTGTATAAGACTGTTGAATTTAAAAAAAAAATATGTACAGAATAAAATAGAGGAATTCATAGGTAATAGCCAATTTTATAGGTAAGGACCTATTTTAATTTATTTTTGGATTTTCTAAGCTTGTACTAGCTAAGCTTGAACAGGCCTCCCCTAATGAGCGTCATTGCGTCCTGTCCTCAGCTCGACTCATCCAGCTTCTACCAGCCGCCTTTCGCAGATCGTCACTCCACCGCGCGTGGGGCATCCTACACTACATTTGCCGATCCGTGGCCTCCAGAATTCGTTTACAGAGCCTTTAGACCGTGCGGTATTCAGTTCGTCTTAGTAAGGCTGTCTTAAACTTAACGTATAATAGTAAGCCACTAAGTCGGTCTTGGGCTTGACTAATTAGTCACTAAGACAGACTGCATACCGCGTGGTCTAATAAGCCTTTACCCCAACAGTTGTCGTATCTTCAGCAGATATGGCCAGCCCTCTGCCATTTCATCTCAATAAATTATTTCAAATAAGTACTTATTCCAATAACTTTTATTTAGAAATAGCAATAACCAAAACAGCTTAGGACACGACCGAATAAATGTGAAAATATTAGTCTACGATCGAACGAAGACTTGTCGTCTCCCAGACTACTAAAATATAGTAATGTATTTTATGATACTTTTAGTAGAAACTAACATTAATATTTTGGGTCTTAAATCCTAAGTCTATCATACTGAATAAACTGTTATTATAAAAGCGATCATTTGAACGTGAAGATGTTTATAGTGCACCTTCGCGCTAAAATGACTGAACTGCAATTACACCGCACCAACATTATATCAGTTGCTGGACATAGGCCTCCCCTAAAAAGGGGGATATGCCCACACGGTTTGGGATCCCTGTGATCCTCTCGCACTGCCAACGCTTTTGCCTGTTGGCGGTCAGGTAATTTAGCTGTACAGACGGCCTAAGCCCTGTTTGTAAGTTAGCAGGGTGCACGTGCAGCTGAGGTTGGCTTGCATTTCGAAAATGGAGGTGGGAACTCCTTTTACCTCAATGCAATTACACATTATGTAGTTAAATAATAGGAATAATCTACATAGAAGATAATAAAATCTAGAGCAATTGAAACCATTGAAAGTATTATATTCATTGTAAATATGATCATTTTGGGTATATCTAAAAGTAGAATAAAAAAATTGTCTATTGAATTATTGTATGTTATTCTACATTATATTAAAATACTAATTAATAGATTAAAATAAAATCAATATTATTTGATAAGTATTAATGTAAAATACTATTAAAATGATCAAGAATTTAGACACAAATACCTTATAAACCTAACTTAGTCCAAATAATCACTCTAATTCTAACTAAATTCTAATCTTACAAAGACCATTAGTATAAGGGCTTATGTTAGCAAAAATACAATTAAGCAAATAACAATTAGAATTGTCCAAAAGCTTATCCATTGAAGGTGTCTTAATAAATCGTTTTTAGACATCACTTTAATATTATCACAAATAAATTTACTACGTGTACACTAAAATAGACTAACTCTAAATCCATCGGTCCCTCAGTCTGTCTTCTTAAACACTTATTAAAACTAAGTGTATTTTCTTAAGTCTCTTTCCATTACACAGACTAAAGAACTGGCCAGATTTATGCCAAAATAGTGCCACAATAGTGCATCACTACACTATACAATGAACAACATACATTCGAAATTTCAGGTCTCTGGGAAAAGTAATTTAACTTAAACTAATTTATATTTCAAAACTATTTAATAACTTCGCTCGCATAGTACCAGGATGAAAAGTAGCCTATTTATAAAGTTAATCCTGATTACAAACGATGTTTAGTGTGATGTAATTAAATAATAATATCCTTGATTGAGAGTTTCATTTCATAATTGAAAGATTATTTATAGAAAAAAAATTATACTCGTATATTGTATATTTTATGCAATTATAACAAGTTGATAAAGCATTCTTATAAAAAAAACAAAATTAAAGTACCTAAACCACAAAGGTGAAGTTATGGCTATAAAAATTGTCTACCAGCTAACATTGTGTATTTTGAAGTAGTACTAATGAAATACGTATCTCTAGATTGTTACTAAAGTCAAAGGCACGGCAATAAATTGCGGGGCATAAGAACAATAATTCGGTTATTCGCGGCGTTGGTTTAATTCGTGGCATAAAATAGAAGTATTCCCGTTTGAGTTTTAAAAATAGGCGCTCAAACGGGAATACTTTTAGTGCTAAATGCATAGATTTAGCACTAAAAGTATTCCCATTTGAGTACCAGTCAATATTTTAACGCGGTGCTCAAATGGAAACAAAATTTAAAATTTGATTTTATGACAAAAACTATTTATATTTTTTTTACTTTTTTGCCACATGGTTGGCGTGAGTTTAGCTCTGCCTTAATATATTGTGAAACAGCAAAGCCTAGCAAGTCTCGCAACCCCAAGTGGGGATTTGTCAGTAAACGTAAATCTCCAGTTTGCTTGTATTTTCTGGTACTAATGGAAAACTGGAATTAACATTAACATGCCCAAATTTCGGAAAAATTGCGGCTTAGGACGTGCTAAAGAGTCATAACTCTGAGCTTTAAGAAATTAGGAGCTAATACCACTGAAAGCTGTATAAGTCATCTGACTGATTGAAAAGGTTTATGCAAGATTTAATCATCATCAACATCAGCCTATAGCAGTCCACTGCCGAACATCGGCTTTCTCTAGTGAGCGCCATTGCATTGAGTTCAATGCATCCACCTTCTACCAGCAGCCTTTCGCAAATCGCTCACTCTTAGACTTCTTAAATCTTACATTGCCGTGCCACGGTAAATGTAAGATTTAAGAAGTCTAAACATTAAATAAAGGACAAGAAACCTATAATAGATGGAATATTCAACCACCGTTCATGAAAATCTAACCTAACACCAAATTACAACAGTCATAGACATAACCATAGACAATAACCATAGACAATAAAATGGTTTTCCAAAATTAAATTGTCGCCGGAAACCGTAATATTCAATTAGAGTAACTGATGTCGACTTCCGGTTCATAATCGTCCCGAATGTAATGGCACGTTAAATTATTTTATCATAATTTATTATGATAATAATTTTATTGGGCGTTCGGGTGATATGAATTGTTATAATTTTGTTAAAGTCAATTTTGTTCGGACATATTAATGTTACTGTGAGTTTGATGTAATAAATTTATTATTATGGATGTTTTGATCGGTCCTAGCCAGGCTTTCTAGGTGTTAAAATGCTTAAACCTAAGTTTATAAACTGTTTTAACTTAGTAAGTACATAAAATATCTGAATATTGTTTCCATCTTATTCAAAAACAAGCAGCATTTACATTCTAAGCTTGTGAAAAACATAAGTAATGTTTTGCGAAATTCGCGGAAAAGTGTAACTTTTTACAAAAAAATTAATGTGCGTTTATTCATCTGTATTTTCTGACCAGAAACACTAAAAAACTTTAAATAAAAAAGAGTGCTTATAATAAAAAAGAGTGCAAAATTACAAAAAGTATGTTTTTTTGATGCTGACTGTACAATAGCAACCTTGTTTCTAAATCAACCCCATAACCGGCAAACAGTCGGGGTCTAAATGACCAATAACAAATATTATTGACAATCGCATCAATCATTCGCTTAGCGTCCGTCGGTGTGGACGCGTCTTTATTGTTATTAATTGCGCGCGCGGTAACTTAATTAATATTTAACATTGTGTAGATGTGGAATTATGGGGGTGTTTTTATTGTTTTTGAATGGAGATGTTAATTTGTGTGTCATTATGGTGAGTGAGTTGTTGAGTTGGACTTACTCATGCGTTTCCACTGAATAAAGTCTTCAGTGACTGAATAAAGTCTTCAGTCTTCAGTACTAAAGAATCAAGATTCTCTATGTATGAAGAAAGTAGATGAATTAATCAATCGAGAAGTCGCAAAACTGATATAAGTTTTGCGACTCCTAGATTGATTAATTTGATGAGACTCTGTTTAATACTTAATGAGACACTGTTTAATATTAATCGTAGTCAATAAATAAAGTTTTACTAAATATTGTTTATTGACTAGTGCGCAAACGCACGGTGCAAACAATGCGCGAATTTTGTGTAATTGGGAATTAAGTACGATTCACATCTACAGGCGCGCGTCGGAGAGCATCGAAGCGCATTTTAAAACATGCCAGACGAAATTGAAATATTAACAAAGCAGTTAAGTTCCTTATTTGCATGCAATATTTACTTACGGATCTATTTATGTCAGAGTTTGACCAAGCTCACAGCTGCGTAAATTGCATGTAAATATGGAACTTATCTGCTTTGTGGAAGTTTGAGTTTCCTTTAGCATGTTATAAAATGCTCTTCGATGCTCTCCGACGCGCGCCGGTAAGTGTGAATCAAACTTGTTTATTATTAACTAGCTTCTGCTCGGGGCTTCGCTCGCGTGGTACATAGATAAGTAAGCTTTTAAGTTATTTTAGTTCTAGAACTACATAATTATGTGCTTATACATGGGTGGGAATCACTATGAATTAGTGGAATCGCTAAGTTGATCTATGATTAAATATTGAGAGTAAGTAAAATATTATTTTTTAATGAACGTATTCAACTCAACCCCTAAGGGGGTTAACGGGGAGGGAAATTTTGTATGGGGAACAAAAGTCTGTGTGAAAGTATGTTATCTCTGTAACTACTAAACTTATATAAATGAAATTTGATATGTAGATAGTTTAAGTTCCAAAATAACACATCATCATCATCATCATCATCCACAGCCCGATTTCATTCACTACTAGGTACAGGCCTCCCTCAACTTGTGCCAAATAGCACATCCACCACACACCACACCAGCCTATATCAGTCCACTGCTGGACATAGGCCTCCCCTAATAAAGGTGGATATGCCCATAATCCCCACGCTGGGCATGCGGGTTGGGGATCGCAGGGCACAGCTTCTCGCACCACCGACGCTGCTGCCCGTCGGTGGCCAGGGGATTTAGCTGTGCCGATGTAGGCTGTGCTATGCCGCAATCAGCCGGCCGCCAGAGCCCCGTTCGTTGATTATCAGGGTGCACCACGTGGGTTCCGAAGATAAGGGTTGGAACCCCTTACACCCCAAATAGCACATAAGCAAATCTAATTTTGAATAATAATCGCAGTATGGGTAATGTAAATGAATACCTTTCATTTACTTTCAGCATTTAAAGGTTTTTTTGCAATTTAACCTCTGAGGGGGTTAACGGGGATATAGTGCTACAGTTTCTATGGAAAATTATTTTCCCTAGGTTCAATTTACTCAAAACTCGGTAATAAATAATCTACAATTGTAAATAATTAATCAGTATTTTTTATTTTTACAAAACTACCCCCCTAGGTGGTAAATTTCAGAAATTTGTATGAAAAAAAAATATTCCCTGGTTCACACATTCACTCAATACATCGCAAAAATAAACCCATAAATTAACACGTGGGTGATGCCACGAGTCGCAGCCGCAGCTAGTCTTAAATAAATGTCAATCAATCAAGCCGAAGTTATTAGTTTCCACCAAATTAAATATCGAATCAAATCAATTTCAATTGTTTATTTGCAACCAAGAAAATACATGACACAACAAATTTGGTGAAAAATATAGTAAACTTAGTTTTACTTTTTTTTATCCCCATACATGTAAACACAACTTAAAGGAGAATGCCATCTGATGTATGGCCCCTCGGTACCAAGACTAATAAGAATAAGAATAAATTTATTTTCCAAAATATCTTATGCCTAAATTTATAAAGTATCAGTTTCTAGACATCTGTATAACCATAAACATAATAAGTTAGGCTAAGTTGTAAGGAACATGAGTGCCTTAGGAGATACAATCAGGCATCAAAACAGACAGAACTTTACCTTCCGTGCTAGTTACAAACTGTGTTACGGCAAGGTAATGCTTCACCCTATTGAGATGAGTGATGATACAGCAGCAAAGATAGCAGAAACAACTTCTTTATATATATATAGACTTACAATTAGAGTTGGCTTATAGGTATAGTTTTTAAATTATGTATGAGATGTAAGTAATTAAAACTATAGTTATGACTATTAGGCTATAAAATTAAACGTAGAGGTAGATTTTAACACAATAACTAAATGTAGCCTGCATTGGGCAGAATGTACAGGTTATTTAAAATAAGAGTACATAGAAGTAAAATATACTTTACATATAGAATATTGACTTATATAAGAGTTTACAGGGCAATTAATAAAACATTTAAGGTATTTCCATCTGGTTATACTAATAGATTTAAGTAGTCACGAATGGTAATTATAACCAATATTAAGATATAAACCGAGAGAGAAAACTAAAAAATAGGTAACATAAACAAAAAACAATTTAAAAAAAAAAAAAAAAAAAAAAATGACTACTATTTTATTATACGTAATAGATTTTCAGTTTCGTCGTAGTTTAATTGATGAAGAAACTCGTACAGAATATATCCGCATTTAAATCTATTTTTGTCTCTTAACACTTGAACCTTACTAATGCGGTTATAGACCAGAGGTGCCAAGAAATATGCAAAGTTCTGAGCAAAGCTAGTTCTGCAAGCTGGGACTCTGTATACTTCATGGGACCTTCTGATGATTTCGTTTGCTACTGAGCGTCCAGGATAAGCATGTTGTCTGATGACAATAAGTTTTATGTAGAGCTGGCGGACAGTAAGGACTTGAGTTTCTTTATAAAGATCGACTGTTGGGTACCAGAATGCCTTAAAATTTAAAACTTTTAAGATAGATCGCTGGGCTCTCTCAAGCTTTATAAGAAGGGTCTTTGATGCTCCGCCCCAGGCTGAAATTCCATAAGTGATTATTGACTGGCATAGAGTTAAGTAAACAGTTTTATTTGTCTTTTCGTCTTTTAGATGTCTAATTTTTTTGAATATATGTATTAATTTTCGTGTCCGGGATTTCAGATAATCTATTTGTGCTTTCCAATTCAAGTTTTTATCAATTATGATCCCAAGATACCTAATGTTATCCGTAGCCGTCAGAGTGTAACATCCACAATTTTGGTTGCCATTTGAACATACGTGAACTCTTAGAGAGAAATCAGGATTAGGCTGGTAATTGTTATAAATTGAAAAAGTAATGTACTTTGTTTTAGAATAGTTTAACGTTAGCAGATTACTATTAAGCCAGTTAATGATTGTGCGCATTCCGTCTTCTGCTACTCGGCGAGCCTCCTCCCACGTATCTCCATTAAATATTATGACGGTATCATCAGCAAAAGACGTGATTTTCGCATTAGGTAATACAGTATCACAGAGATTATTCAAGTATATTAGGAATAGAGTCGGTCCAAGAACGGATCCCTGCGGGACTCCAAAGTTCACCGAAAGTTTCGAACTAATAGAGTCACCTATTCTCACTGTTTGAGACCTGTCATTTAGATAGTCCTTAAAAAGGTCTAGAGGGATACCTCGCACACCAATGGCTTCCAGCTTGCGCAATAGAAGAGGTACAGAGACGGTATCAAAGGCTTTTGCCAAGTCCAGGAAAACACCAATGCATTTTTGTTTACCATCCAGAGAATTTGCTATATGCGTAACAACAGATTCAATTGCATCTATAGTTGATCTTTTTCCTCTGAAACCATATTGATTCTGAGAGAGGAGGTTATTAGCATTAAGGTAATGTACTAGTCGAGCGTTAATGATTTTCTCTAGGATCTTGGCTAAGGTCGGTAAAAGAGATATTGGGCGATAATTGGTGATACTATCTCTGTCTCCCGATTTATAGATAGGTACAATAATGGATTCCTTCAGTAGTTTTGGGAAGGTCCCAGACGATAGGCAAAGGTTGCACAAGTACGTTATTGGTGTAGCTAGTATATCAATGCAGTTTTTAAATAATGATGCTGATAGGCCGTCCCACCCTGATGATGACGTATTTTTCAAGGAGCGTACTATTTTTTTAACTTCTGTTTCATCAGTTTCCAGGAGCATAAGTGAGTTTAATTGTGTAGTATCAGGTTTATATTTTTTAACTAAATTTTCTTCGGCTATATTCAGGTTTTGTAAAATATTGGCAGCAAGATTTTGGCCAGTTTTTACAAAAAAACTATTAATTTGACTGGCAGATTTTTCGGGGGTGCTTTCGAGTTTTAGGAGTTCACTATTTAGCTCATTTTTATTATTATTGAGACCACAGACACGTTTGATGACTTTCCATGTCTTTTTTATGTCTTTTTTAGCGTTTTGTAGGTCAGATTTATCGTGTTTGTTTTTGAGGTTGTGCAGTATGTTGTTACAGTGGTTTCTATAGCGTTTATAGGTTATTTCAAGGTATTTGTCTTTTGGGGATTTTTTATGTCGTCGATGTAGAGTATCCCTAAATCTCATGCATCTGAGTAACCCCGGAGTTATCCATGGCTGAAATGTCTGTTTCCTGCTGGGTATTATAAGAGTATGGGTACAATTTATTACGACATTTTGTAAAATATTTATAAAGAGTTCAGTTAGTGTGTTTGCATCTTTTACGTTTAAAAATTTGGTCCAATTAACTTCTGCGAGTAGAGCTTGGGCTTTTTGATAGTTCGTTTTTTTATATGCTTTAGGTATTTTGTAAGGGGATCTCGTTATGGGTATTACTAAATACAGGCACCTGTGATCAGTTACGCAGGATTTACAGATGACAGTCGTTACTTTACAATTTGATTTGACAAAGCAATGGTCATAGCACTTATCTTCACGCGTAGGTAGAGTATGGCTTGGTAAGAGACCGTGTGTTGCAAGTAAATCTAAGTACTCGTCCGTCCTGTTGTCCACAGAGGAGTCACCAATATCCACGTTAAGGTCGCCAAGCATATATACGCTAGGTATATGTTTAAGTTTAGTCAATAGTTCGTCGAGAGAGGATTGGAATTTTAGAAGAGAATTAAACGATGGAGATCTATAAACACAAATAAATGCTATTTTGTTGCCTATTTTTACCACTAAACAATCAGCATCGCTAACATCTGGCTCGTACACGACAACGTCAGTAATATTATTACGAACGTAAACTATAACACCACTATTTTGGTTGATGTGTTTACATGTATGATTAGAAGTGTATTGCTCTATGGATGGTGAATGGAAATTTTTTTGGAGCCAACATTCAGTCAAAATTATTAAGTCATACTCTATCTTACTTCTTGTCATAAACACTTTAAAATCATCAAGGTTTTTGTGTACACTTCGGATATTTTGCAAGATAATATTTAAGGAACAATTAGTTTTAGGGCGTATTTCATTAAAGTCCTCTGGACTATTAACTAAGTATGCCTCTCCAGCGTTGATTTCATAATCAACATCAGAAGTAATGTCATCAACGTCGTGAACCATAACTGAAGTTGACAATTTAAGCAACCTTTAGGGAAGAAATTAGGTTTGTAGAGTTCTAGTCAAATTGGAGAAGAGACAGTGTTTAACTGGTAAATAGATAGTTTAGAATTTAGCAGACAATATAAATAAATAAGTGCCTACGTTTGTTATAGTGTAAAATTACATGCAATGATTGTTTGAAGGAGGATTACACGATAATTAATGCTTGAGGTCTTCCAAATCACTTTCAGTGTTGATCCGTATTTGCGGAGAGCCTTCTTCTTTACGCAGGAAAATTCGCCCAAATGATGTCCAGCAGTAGGTATAGCCACTTTGTTTGGCAAACTCACGGGCCAGAAAATATAATTTTTTATCTCTTTGCGTGAGATTTTCTGATATGTAGACTAACTTTTTAGGTCCTTCTATTCCCAGGTTTGCAGTGCTTAGCCTTTCTGAATCGCGTTCTTTATTAAACTTCTTAAAGCGAGTTAGAAAGCTGTCTCTGGCAAAGACCGTGGTGAAATCAACAATTATTGGTTTCACTTGAGATTTCGTGTTGATACGGTACAAGTCTTTGATATCAGCCGTACTGTCCAAGGGAATGTTTAGTACCTGGGCAGTTTTGCAAATTATTTCTCTTAGATCCTCCTTTTTCTCTTTATTGGATTGTGGGACGTTCCTTATTTCTATGCTAGTGGTTTTAGTATTACGTTCTAAGAGTTCTAACTTGTTTTCAAGCGACTGGATTTTTGTATCAGAAGTCTTTTTCTCCTCTTCCAATACAACTAGTCGTTTTAATACCTCGTCATACTTGTTTGACATTAGGTCCATAGATACTTTAACTTCATTTATGGACGTTAGAATTGCCGCAAATTTGAGGTCTTGGTCTTCCTTCAGTGAGGTAAATAGCTCCATGAACTCCGATTTTCCAATATCATCGTGTTTACGTTTATATTTGCGGGTTGCAATATTCGTAAATGAAAGAGCTTCTTGGATTGGTAATGGCGACACAGCTAAATTAGAGTCTGAAGAACAATGCTGGATAGGTGTTCCAAATATAGCTGGTGAGCCTTTTGTGCGAGGTGAACGCTGCATAACTATTTTATATTTTTAATTGCCAAAATCTTGCTTAGCGCAGGCTTTAATCACCTATTTTCGAAAGCTACACAGCGCGCGTTCAGTTTGCCGCCTGTCTGGAGAGTACTAGGCAAGCAGAAAGTACAGGTTGTTGTCCAAGCGAATGTGAATGAGCGGCAAATGACGGGTGCAGCATACGTTACGTGAATCGTGCGATCTCTGTCGGTGTCGTAGGCGCAGGGCACGGGGGGAGCGCAAGCGCGAGTATCGCATGCACACAAAGCAAGATAATGAATGGAAGTAGTAGTGTGAGCTTGCTTACTTGCGTTCGGGTGTTTCGCTGTGTGCGTATGGTGAATCAGCTATGAATGTGTTCAGCTTCGTAGATGATGTCGTCACGCGGCCACTTATAAAGATCTCCTTGTTAGTTCTGCGCGCCTATTTTTTAAACTTGATTTAATTTATCTAAATTTGAGTTTGTTTTTAAAATAAATTAATACGGTGTGTGTACACGTCTGCTCTGTATCGAGGTCCGGGGGGAGAAGATGTATAGCGTGTATAAACTATGCTATAAACTATGTATAGCGTTATTTCTTACCTATACCTACTACTAATCTAGTTTTACAATGTGGTGTCAATTTTGAAGCCCACACCAAATTGTTGTGTTATATTTTGTTGTATTGTGTGTTCAGTTGCAAATAAATATAAGTCTGTCTATGGCTAAAAACCTCTGCAGCGCACTGGGCGAAGGCCTTTCTCAGACGCAGAAGGTCGCGGGCTTTATTATCGATTCCCGATTGTTTTCTATGTATGTATCAAAACAATGTATGTAGTTTAGCATTGATGTGGTTTCCATAATACAAGCTCTGCTTAGTTTGGGGCTAGATGACGCTGCAGCGCGCTGTGTGATAAATATCCAGCATTATTTATTTACTTATTATAGAAAATATCATGAATGACAATGAAAGTTTTTCAAACTGAACGTCACTATTCAATAAAAGTTGTATTGTATTGTATTGTATTGTAAGGTGGATTTTATTGTAGGAAAAAGAAAATCAGTGGATAGAATGAGCTGGAGACCGTTCATCGCGAAAATTCCTGGGATTAGGTATGTTTAACGGTGGACTTCTTTAGGTTGTTGATGTTTATAATGAAGTTTATGAGCTTAGGTTGGTAAGGCGGCTACCAACCAATATGCAATGTAGGTAACAATAAAAATATATATTTTTTTGTTTAAAAATGTAATTTGTTACACCAAACAATATGTGAAAAATCCAGTTTTTCAATATTCCGTTGATTCACATTTATTTTTATGAGCAAAAATTATGTTTTTAATCTAAAATACCTACTCCGTCGTTTCGAAAACTCCAGAAACCTTCATAAATAATTCACAAACTATATTTATACATCACAAAAGCCACATAGAGGACACAGCTATCTCCAACTTTAAAACCGACATGAATAAAGAATTCTTTTATAATGTAAATAGTTCTGTTACCCACTTTAGCCAATTGTGACTAAATGGGTCAAGCGCGAGCCGTCTGTCGTACCGTGGGATGCTAATTTGGATGTCGACGGTAGTAATGCAAATAGTGGTAAGAGCATAACGTTACATTTTAAACCAATGGTATTTGTGTGTACAACAAATACGATACGATTCATCGTCATCATCCATAGCCTAATTTCACCCACTGCTGGGTAGTTGAAAGTGAAAATTTCTATATTCAGTACGCACATTACAGTACACTTTGAATCATATATTTTTTTAATTTACACCAATTCGTAACGCGACCAAACACAGAAGAATTGGCACTAACTATTGGCAGAAACTCTGCTAGGCTTATATTTTTGTAAATGTCAGTTTTACA
Organism: Horisme vitalbata; assembly: GCA_951804965.1. Taxonomy (NCBI): domain Eukaryota; kingdom Metazoa; phylum Arthropoda; class Insecta; order Lepidoptera; family Geometridae; genus Horisme; species Horisme vitalbata. The sequence continues at coordinate 1,983,319 of OX638095.1, read as the reverse complement.
ATATTTTTTCTTAACTATTACATTGGTTTTGAGGGAGTTGGAGACAGTTTCATCCCAAGCTTTTTAGTCATCTAAATAATCAGAAATTTTATAATAAGCGTTATTACATAGTTAATGTCTAACAACATTTTTGAATATATTTAAAAAAATAAATTAATCACGTCATTTGGGATTTTGTTAAAAAACCGTACGTTTTGCCCTTTAAATGATTGACTAACTTTATGGAGCCTTACAGTAGGAATAGCAAGTTTAGCTTTATTTCTAGTGTTAACATTATGATTGTCGCCATTTTTTTTAACAAATTAATATGTTTTTGTACATACATTAAATTTTCATACATATATTGGCACGGCATTGTCATAACATTTATTTCTTTTAACTTAGTTCTAAGTGATTCTTTGGAGCCAATATTATAAATTGCACGAACAGCGCTCTTCTGCAACACAAATATGGTGTTGATATCTGCAGCATTCCCCCACAATAAAATGCCCTACGACATAATGCTGTGGAAGTAGCTGAAATAAACCAGTCTTGATGTTTCTACGTCAGTAAAGTTGTACCATCCACTACGACGCTGCGCTAGTCTAACCCACGTACGACCCACCACTTTGTGTATATCATCTGCCCTATCGTCTGCCGATATGATTCGCAAGACTAAAATATTAAATAACGAAAATTGAGTTTAATCTGCTTATAACTATGTAGGTAATAAAATATATCATTCATTACTATTAATATAGAGCAGCCATCGCTATCCTACTGTAGGGCAGTGCAGGGCAAACGTTCACTTCCCTTTTTTTCACTCTTCGCGATTTAGCGCTGTATTGTCATTACAATGTATTTCATCATCGGACCATCACCATTTCATTATCGGATGACCAGACGCACGGAATTTCATCATCCGTACACGGTGGACATTCCTCCTGCCCGCACGAAGCACTTTTTGCAACTTTTCTCCTTAGGACAGCTAAAAAATGGAATGCTCTTTCGGCATCAGTGTTTCCCGATCGCTATGGCTTCTGGGATCTGGGTGATAAAAGTAACTATAGGCCTATATCACTGGCAACTATTATAGCAAAGGTATTTGACGGTTTGCTTAATACACACTTGGAAAAATACATACATCTTCACGATAACCAGTTTGGGTTTAGACCCCAATTATCCACTGAAAGTGCAATATTGTGCCTTAAGCACACCGTCAGATATTACACGGATCGCAATACTCCTGTATACGCCTGTTTTCTCGATTTGTCCAAGGCATTTGACCTGGTGGCCTATGACGTGCTGTGGGACAAGCTTGACAGCATTAACCTACCACGAGAGCTTGTGAACATCTTCAAGTACTGGTATGGGCACCAGACCAATTTTGTCAGGTGGGCGGGTGCGATATCTGAGCCGTATCAGCTTGAATGTGGGGTGAGGCAGGGGGGGTTAACATCTCCGACACTGTTCAACCTTTATATGAACGCACTTATCGTGGGGCTCAGTAGTCAGCATATCGGCTGTCATGTTGATGGAGTATGTGTCAACAATCTCAGTTATGCAGACGATATGGTGTTGCTGAGCGCCTCGGTATGTGGACTGAGGAAACTTATAAAAATTTGTGAGGAGTACGCTTGTGGTCACGGGTTAAAGTATAATGTGACAAAAAGTCAGTTCATTGTCTTTGAGGTCGGTTCGAAGCGTCCTCAAAATGTTCCACCTATTTGCCTTGATAGTGTTCCGCTGGAGAGGGTTTATAACTTTAAATATTTAGGACACATAGTTACGGCCGATCTCAAGGACAATGCGGACATCGAACGGGAACGGAGGGCCCTATCTGTGAGAGCTAATATGATAGCCCGCAGGTTTGCACGCAGTTCACAAGAGGTTAGGCTCACATTGTTTAGAGCCTATTGCACTTCACTCTACACATGCAGCCTGTGGGCTAAGTACACTCAAGTGGCGTATGGCGCCCTCCGCGTCCAGTTTAATAACGCGTTCAGAGCGGTGTTGGGGCTGCCCCGCTACTGCAGCGCCTCCGGCATGTTCTCGCAAGCACACACCGATTGTTTTTACGCCACTATGCGGAAGAGGTGTGCATCCCTCGTGCGAAGGACACGGGCCAGCACCAACGCCGTCCTGGCGATGATCGCCGGACGAATAGACTGCCCCTATATACGACGCTGCTGCGGCAGACATGTCGTGTATAGGGCTGGTAATTAAACTTGTAAATTATTATAAATTTCAATATGAGCCCTGTTGCTTGAAATAAAATGATTTTATTTTTTTTATTTTTATTTTTATTTATTCATTTATTTATTAGGGGTCTTCAAGTGTAGAGTAAATAGGTACAATCTAGGCAAGCGTGCTACATCGTCGACCGCATCTTCACCTACCAACAGGTGAGATGGCGGTCAAATGTTAGCCTATAAACTATAAAAAAAAAACATTATTTAGATCGGAATAAAGAAATTTTAAGTCACTTTCACTTTGATTTGCTGACCCATCCCGCAAATCGACGTAACGATATCGCGGAAAAATGCCGCATTTAGCCGTTCCAATAATAATTATTTTTAATTAAAATAAAATAATTTAAACTCACGTTCAAGCGACATCATCATCATCATCATCATCATCAGCCTATAACACTCCACTGCTGGACTTAGGCCTCCCCTAATGAGGGCCATTGCACCCTGTCCTTAGCTTGACATCAAGCGCCATGGAAAATTATAAAAATACTAAAAACTAGAAAACCTAAGTAAAATGATGTTTTTATAATTCAATATAAAGGATACTAATAGTTATATTGGAAAGAATTCATGGTATTTCCGTCACTGTCTATGATTTGTATAAACAGTCAAAATGTGATCACCATTATTGTTTATAATAAAACTTTTTATGCTGAATGTAACAGCCACTGTGCCACTGAAGAAACTACTAAAATTAAAGTAGGACAGGAAACCGAATGAATGGATAGTAAATTTCTACTTAATGGAGTGATCATAGAGGAATGTCAAATTATTGATATCGATAAGAAACCTGAATAAAATGGTATGATTAAACATAATTTTATTTTGAAAAGTGTAAAGCAAATGTATATGAAACTAAAGTGAACCTAATGTAGTTTTATAAAGGAAACATTGTGGCTTTATTACTTAATTACTTATATCGTCTAACAAAAGAAACAAACAACTCTTCTTTGTCAATGACTTTGTAATAAGTAGCATACTAAAATAGCAATGAACTTACATGGCAGTAATTTTAGAAGAATAAACAGTTAATACTTCACATGTAAACTAAAACTGCCTCAACTTGATTCCACCATAAATCGAATACAGAAGGGGAACGAAAATAGACTGCAAAAAAACCACATAAAATGTACAAATACACGTCAAGGGAATTATAAACAACGTATCATTAGGGGATATATCAGAACTTCTATCCAAGTTTGTCGTCAACTTAAAAATAGACCGAATAAATCTAGAAAGCCACACTTCAAAACAACTGATGCAAACAAAAATGAGCCTAAGGTAGAGATACTTAACGATAGTTTAAGAGGAGATAAAACTTTGTGGCTCATTATATGCCCGTTTGATGTTAATTCCTTTGAAGTAAGTGACATTCTGTAAACTGTTGAAGATTTGCCTCGGTCGGTAGCTCTGTATAGCCGAGGATGATGTACCACGCATTGTTAAAATCATTGTTTCACTAATTATAGATTTTGAACAAGATTGATGGTGTGTGAAATGACGAGGATGTCGGAATGCTAGAAGGGAGAAAGCCGAAAGTAAAATGCTAAAAATAGTAAATTTTAATAAATGTGAAGGGCTTGTCATAGTCAGTAATAAATAACTTTTAAAATGACGCAATGACAACCCAAATGATAAATTTGAAAAGGTATTCAATATGATGCATTACATCATGTTGCGTACAAAAAAGGTTTGGCTCACTCAAAGACTTAAAAAGTAATGACGCAATTGCAGCTGAAATTATTTATCATACATCTTGATTTTAATTAGACTTCAAACAAATATGTGCTCAGAAATCTCTCTCAGGTTTTTATAATGATAAATTTCCGGCCGATTCTGAGAACCAAGGATCAGGATTAAATAAACAGCAATGGCGCCGTAGCAATTAGGATCAGAGGGTGACAGTGTTTAATGGAATGGTATAATATTATACGCAGAAATGATTTCACTTTTATACAGAGAGTCTCCTATAAGGGTCTGATAAGCTGAGCTTCTTGTGTGGCCATTTGTTCTAAGTGTTGTTTTGACAGATATCACTTTTGTAGACTTACAATGTTGCTTAAACCAAGAGAGATAAGTGGCAGCTAGGCTTGCAAATCAGCAGAGAGAACTAAGCTTAAAAGGAACTCCATCAATGTCTGTTTGTACCATTCCCTGAACCCCCTTAAGTTAAAAGTGAAATACGATAAACACACCACCAAACACCACACCGGCCTATATTAGTCCACTGCTAGACACAGACCTCCTCTAATAAGAAGGGAGGTATGCCTATAATCCCCATCCTGGGCATGCACGTTGGGGGTCGCAAAGCAGAGCTTCTTCCACCGCCAACGCTACTGCCGGTCAGCGCTCAGGGAACTTAATACCAGAATCCAGTTTGTTAATTAGTAGGGTGCACCACGTGCCGGTGTGGTTCGCTTGGTATCCATAAGGATTTCCCCATGTTAAAAAAAGAACAAAGGTTCCAAAGATAGAGAATGGAACCCCTTACACCCATAAATACAAGAACGTTTGTTACTTATCTACATGGTGACGTTTGAGAATGCAAACTTCTACCAGGCTTCTATCCCAACCACAGAATATATTTAGAAGCTACTACCAGGTACCCCTACCAAGATGATAAATGAAAATAACTTTTGACAGAGCACTGAGATCTCTGTTAATGTGCACTACGTCATATCCGGGCTAATAATACACTTCCCCTCTGCTTTCTACCTTGAATACGTTAATTATTTAATTAGGGATATGTCGAGTTTCAACTCTAATGGAATGTTCCGAACAATGCTCGGTTTAATCAATTTTGTGGAGTTTAAATTTTTCGGGCTCCTATTGTTTTAATTTAGAGGGTTTTATGTAAATTTTTAGCTTACACCGCAGTTAAATTACCCGAGTAAGAGGTAGTGAGCAGTTTTTCATGTTTTTTATTATCTTGAGCATTCAATTTTAAATGGGAGTAACCTGTTTTACGATGCAGAGAACCGATTTTGGTCAATGCGCGCAAACAGACTAGTTTTGGGTTATTTGGCTGCGTTTTTTTTTCCAGTAAAAAAAATGTCATTAAGAAGTCAAAAATTCTACATATAGTATAGAATAAGTATAGAAGATTGATAAATTTTTTCAATTATGCTTCTTAAAAAAATATACTTATAGCAAATATTTGTCTCGGGTCTGGGTGTTTTCTATGTATAATATGTATGTATTTAGTATACAGTAGTACAGTACAAGTATACAGTACAAGCTCTGCTTAGTTTGGGGCTACATAATGCCGTGTGATACTAAGACAAAATATCTGTAAATAATACAAAAAAATCTCCCGCGGCGTGAATCGAACCCGTAACCATCTGCGTCTCAGGCAGACCTTCGCCCACTACGCCACAGAGATCGTCAAATAATATCTAATTTCCTAAATTCAAAACAGAATATTTCAGTAACAAACAGAACAAAGTATTACAGCATCCTGCTCTTATTTTCCAAAACTAAATTCCACACAGTAAATTAAATACCCAATTTGTTTAGTAAAGCTAATTTTGGAGGTTGGCGCGCAATGGTTTCCGGAAAATTCTATTATTTGAGTAAAGTTGCGATGATTATGTTTTTAGCTATGATGGCTAAGCTGATGAACCTCTACTTCTGGTCCGGAGGTAGTAGGTTCAAATCAAGGCTGAGTACTACTTTGTGGCACCAATGGATTTTTCGTTTTAAAAAAAAAACTAAAACGTTTTAGCAGTCGTAGGGTTCCTTGTGAAGGAAGTACTATCAATTTGCCATAACTATATTCATGCCGTGAAGCAACATTACTGTGCTTCTATTTGAAGGGTGTGGGCTGGTAAAATACTGGCACAAGAGGCTTAATAACTTCATGCCTCAAGTAAACGCCGCGTGTTGCATCGTAGAGCACGTTTCAAAAAACTTGATCTACCACTAAACATGAGGAAGGCCATGGCCTGCTTCACCATGAAAATAAACTAAATTTGATTCAAAGGGCTATATTTTTAAAAGGAGAATGCCGAGAACCCGTACCAATTGCGTCAAAACCGAACGTATCCCATAAAATTTATTTTATTTTATAAATGACATTAACATTTTCTTTAGTTTTACACACCGACTCATTAATAATCAAGTAAAAAATATTTGGTTGATTTGGTTTTCGTTGCATGCCGTCATTAGACTACAACACCAATGATATATACGTTGCTATAGCAATAAACATTGATGTAAAGTGTTACTATGGCAATAACCCTCATTTTTAATTATTTTGACAATAGAATCGACTAAAAACTTATTGAATATTTTTTTGACGCACTCACTTTAGTCTTGGTACCGAGCGCCATAAATCAGACGGCATTCTCCTTTTGTTGTAATTATCAGATATTTTAAGTACTCACTGTGAAATGAAACGATTTATTTCAACATTTTTATTTCAAGATGACCCGGGAAATACGGGTATTAAATAAAATAAGATAAAATAAATCTATGGAATTTTGCATTCAATTTTTAAATAATGCAATGATCATCATCATTATCTAATGATGATGATGCCTATAGCAGTCCACTGCTGGACATAGGCCTCCTCTAATGAGCGCCATTGCGCCCTGTCCTGAGCTCGACGCATCCAGCTTCTACCAGGAGCTTTTCGCAAATCTCATTCCACCTGCTAAATGTAATGTTTGAAAATGCGGTACCTTCTCCCAATTGTTGCTTAAAACAATTTTTCCACAAAATTTTACGTCAAAAATAAAATTTGTCAAAACTTCCAAAAACCTGAGCTTTGTGTCGCAAAATATTTTATTCACAAAAATATTGGACTAAAGCTATAAACTATAAAATCTGAAAGCCATTTTTTCGTAGAATTAAAGTCCAAATAATTTGAATGACATCCATCACAGGATAATCCGAGAAGCATGACCCATTACCCAAACCATTTGGCTTAGCCGAAATATTTCTATGTAAAAAGTAAAATTAATAATGTAATAGTCAAAAATGACCGTTATGTTTCAGCAGCTAGACCACGGATTTAATGCTTCGAATGCTTAAAACACAAATTTGATTCAGCACGTCCTTCTCCTCCTCGTGCATGGCGCGGAGCATCTCGTGCGAGTCCATCAGCCAATGTGTTAAGAGATTCATCATCATCTTCTTTTTAAGCTATTGCATAGCTTCTATCGAGGGCCTTGAGCGCGGGGACCGAATCCAGAAATTCCGTAACGAAAACAAACCTCACGCTCCCCACTCCGATTTACTTAATTTTATAATCTGTTGCTTGGAAATAGAGTTCATATTCAAACTTTTGTATTCTATTAGTTCTTCGTCACAACGTCGCAGCGCTAGTGTTCAACACAGTAAAGATAGCTACACGTCCATGATTGGCCTCTGACACGAACTGACGTCTGACGTTTTTCACCTGAATCTAATTTCAGTTTTGTTTTGAAATTTGTTTTCTTATCGGTCACCACGCTCAAAAAGTGTAACTTGAATTAATATCAAAGAAAAAGAAATACTGCATAAATAAAATAAATAAATAATTATAATTGCATAAGTTGATACAAAATGCTATGCAATAGCTTTACCGCGGCAGTCCCCGAGTGCCACACGTCTTTTTTTTATCTCAAGAACAGTTAGACCGATTAAAATGACTTTGATTTTTAGGGTTCCGTATCCAAAGGGTTAAAACGGGACCCTATTACTAAGACTTCACTGTCCGTCTGTCTGTCTGTCACCAGGCTATATCTCTGAACCGTGATAGCTAGAGAAATTACCAAAGTTCATGTATTTCTGTTGCCTCTATAACAACAAATACTAAAAACAGAATAATCAGGTAGACGCTTGAAATATGCACAGACCGTTACAGACGTCAATAGTGACAGCTGATAGACGCGACGAAACACAAGATTAAAAAAAAAAACGATCTTTGTGAATGTGAATCATCAATTTGAACATAAAACCGCGGCGAAAACGATTGTAAAATTTTGATTATACGATATAAAATACGAAATATCCTGGTTTTCCTACGTTCTTGCCCAAACATCACTTTAAAAATAAATAATTAAATTAAAATAAAATAAATATTTATGGGGGGCTCCCATACAACAAGCGAGTCCGACTAGCACTTGGCTGGTTTTTTGCGTCCCGAATAGATATCTTCAGATTTTACTCAGTACGCAAATCTATTGAGGTTATCACCATCATCATCATGATGATTTGTTACATTGAAATTGGAATAATCTTCAGATTTTACTCAGTACGCAAATCTATTGAGGATAAAGATAAAGATATTTTTATTCCAATTTCAATATAAGAAATAATTTATAAGAACTAAGCATTTTTACATACTAAGTACCAGACAACCATGAACAAAATAGAGGACAGCTCACAAAGAAGGTTAGTGTTACAAAACTGTACCCTCTGTGATAGATTTAACTGTATTATGAATACCACTTCACGTTCACTTCTTATGAGCTAGTGGCCAACTCTAGTGTCGCAGTTTTTAAGCCACCCAAAAGCCTCGGACGTGGCCTGCCTTCCGTCTTCCGAAGCACCAAAGCACTCAGATATAAATACCACAAAATGGTCCTTAAAATCATTGAATAACTTTAAAATTTGAACTAAGTTAGTAAGATAGAGCCAGCTATTTAGTCCAAAGCTACATTTGATCCTTTCTAAGTAAAAAACTTTACAGTTATACAAATATTCAGTTTTATGATAAGAAGTTAGTGTTGTTTTAGGACGAAGAGCTTTTAGGATATCTCTAAATCTTTGCGCTGTGAATTCTATTCGAATGAATATAACGTAGAGTTTTAATAGAGTGAAAGGTTGGGGTAGAGTTCTTGAGTAGAGACTGGGGCTCAGCAAATGTAGTATAGGATGCCCTCCGGGCCAGATGGAGTGACGATCTGCGAAAGCCTGCTGGTTTAAGCTGGTTGCGTCGAGCTGAGGGCCTTAATGGCACTCGTTAGGGGTTAGGCCTATTTTCAGTATAATACTCATGATGCCCATAACAGTACCTACTAAGGGGTTCCTAAATCCCCTGGTCGCCGACGGGTAGCAGCGTCGGCGGTGCGATCATCACCCATCCCGCATGCCTAGTAGTGAACTCAATACGCTGGTGTTGTTGTTGTATAGTAATGAAACCAAGCTGAGTTTCTTGTCAATTCTTCTCTCTTTGTTTGCGTTACGAATCATTGTAAATAAAATAAAAATACCATTTAGTGTTCTAGGTATAAGGTTTCTACTGGTGGTTTTACATTATTCTCAAGCTATCTAACTCCATAAATCATATCATATCACACTTAACATTACCACGTAATAACATTACCTACTTATAAATGCGAAAGGTTGTGTGTGTCCCGAATAAATGAAACTAGGAGTATACATCGTTTGTGTCCTGGATATACAGATAGGCTACTTTTTAGATATCTCGCTACGCAAGCGAAGCCGTGGACGAAATGTAGTAGCCCAATATTAATGTGACAGTTGAAAAAATATACCTTAGACCATAGAGGTGCTCTATATATTTGCTGGAAGTCTTAGGGCATCGTCTTAGGGTTGCAGAATTTTAACCCCAAAACAAGTCATCTATCATGATCCGAATTGTAACGTATGAATACGTTATGAAACACGTAATTATAGTCCCTGACGTAACCACAAGTGTTCCGTCTAACAATGCAAGATATTTCATACGGACCCCTTAACCCCATGTGGGATTGAGGGGACATGAATCTATATTCGGCGAGGATGTCGCAAATTAATTATTTATTCGTGAAATTATTTGATGAAGGTTCTATATTATTTCTCGTTGAACGTAACCAGTCTGATCGATGAAATGTGTAGGTCCGTTGGGGACATGCTGCGTGGGATGGGATGCGCGGGGAATCTATTTATTTATTTAGTTTACGAAGCAGATTTAAACCAAATAATTTAATAGTTTCGGTCTCAGTGGAAGCTGGTTGTAGACCTAATAAAGCTAGTATGAGTAGTCTTGCAAACTACAAAATATTATTCCCTAAAACCGATAGGTAGATTTTTTTATGAATCATTTGAAGGATTCAGATTCATATTCAGATTCATTTATTCATACTATTTGGTACATGTCAATTTTATGGTATAAGTTTGTACAAAGCTTGTACTCATGATCAAAACAATAAATAAATACAAAACTAAATCAAATCAAATAAAAATTAAATTAAATCAAAAAATCAAATCAAAACAAATTTTGAAAAAAAAACTAATAAATAAATAATAACTAGCAATACAATTATTAGTTAATAATTAACTACATTGTCGAAACTCTCAGATACTCTTAGTTTTTTTAAGTAAGTCCTGTATCTAATTTTAATGTTAGAGCAAATAAAAATTAAGTAGTAGATATTTAAGCTTTTCATTGTCGCTTTGGTGTCAAACTGTAATGCCAAATAAAAATTAAATTATATAAATAAATGTTACCTGAAATAAATAAAATAATGCGGGACGTAATCACACAGCATCATGTAGCCCCAAACTAAGCAGAGCTTGTATTATGGGAACCACACGATTGATATACTACACATTTTTTTTTTGTAAATATATACATATCATACATAAAAAACACCCAGACCTGAGACAAATATCTACAGAACATGCAAACATTTGTCCCGCAGCGGGAATCGAACCCGCAACCTTCTGAGTCTCAAGCGGACCTTCGCCCACTGAGCCACAAAGTAAAAATATATGGAAACTTATTGTAACTCAATAAAATGTCAAAAGTTAAGCAAACGAACAAGTAAATCCCCAAAAAGCTTATTTCGCTTTAATTTCTTGGCGTTCGTGAACGAAAACAATCCAAATATTTAGATTCATCAAGACTACAAACGTAATTCGGCAGTTACAAACGGCCAGATAATCGAGTTTCAAGTAAAATAAACATTTGTACCGATGGAAAAACTAAAATTAACCAACAGCGTGGGCTTCCTAGATCTCTATTTTTATCACCGTACGCTCTTTCATTACACTCAAGTGCTAATTTTATTAAAATAAATATTATTTTCTTTCAGATCTAGTTCCTGTTCAAGATTTTCATCGCAAAAATTGGAACAAATCCAATGAAAAATACCTTTGAAATAGATAGTTTTGACGAGCGTGTCGGAATAACACGCAATTATTTTGAAATTGGAACTCGGTCAGAGAAAAACAAAACTGCAACGGCAGATTCGAAAATCGAGCAATGGAATCAGTGATTAAAACAAAATAAGCCACAGTGTAGTGAAACAGTTGTGCAACTCCGAATCAATGTATCGGCTAAAATATAGCATACAAAGTGATGTGAAACCGTGTTGGACGTGTTATTATGGCGAGAGATGTGAACGTGTGGGTTACTGTGCTGGTAGTGGTGATTCTGCAGATGATAGACACCAGTGTGGAGATAATAGATTCACGTAAGTATCTTTAAGTATTTGCCTAAAAACATTTATATAAATTAGTATTATGTTTTTAGAAAATTGCAACAAAATAAGGTGGTGATAAACCAACTATATTTTTTCCTACAGCTACGTTTGCTTTGAATAATTTTGGTAGACAACGTTACTTCGCAAACAATAATGTTAAGCATAAAGCGGCAGCCACCTAAATGTGAACTGTTGAAAATATTTTTTCGCAATATCCACAAATTCGATTAAAAGCTCGCGATTAAACGAAGCCTATTGACAAGGCACATGGCAGAATCGTACGCGCTCGACATATTACCCGTCCCAATTTGGACGTCCGCCAAAAACTATGAAATTAGGTCGGCCTACGACACTTCTGAAATAGATAGGAAAGTTCATGTGCTCTGAACAGCAGTGATACTGTTGATGGATGAGTATATTTTATTAGGAACAGGTATCAGGAACAACGAGTGCGATTTATTGCAACAGATTAACCCAGAAAAAAAGGATCATACATAAAATCCAATTGTGAGTGCGAAATCGATTTCGCACTCATTTAGTTAGTGCTTCACCAATTACGCCGCCAACATGATTGAAATAAAAATGTTGTAGGTAACTGGCAAACCTGGCAAGCAGTTTCCCAAAATCGGGAAGTGTGGCAAGAGGGAAGGCAGGTCTTTGCCCTTCTGTGGAATTAGACAAGCTCATAAGATAAGATAAAATAGGGAACTGATAAAGTAGGTGGCTGTGATGAGCTTATTTAATAAAGCTTTCAGACATTAAAACAATAGTAGATTAGGTTTAACCAGAAATATGAAAGTCGAAACTACTTTTAAGACGCAAGTTTAAAGAATAGAAACCACAATTTTGCAACAAAATGCATAGTAAATTAAAAAATACCATAAGCGTGTAAACTGGAGCGCATTAAAATAGTTTGAAACGTTTGAACAATAAATTTGGATTAGTAAACAAAGTAGCTCATATAAAATTGCAGAAATATTACAAAAACTTTAAACTGCACTGAAGGGAAATCAGATAATCTTACCAATAACGTAAACCCCGGCCACTGCGCTGAACTAAGCCAAATGTTGTATTTTACTGGCGGATTATGCCACAGTGAAAATAATTATAGTCAAACAATGCAATATCCGCTTAGGCATGATCACCACAAAAGCCAACGGAACCGTTGAACATTTTGATAAGGTTTGTGAAAAACCCTTTATCGCTTTTTTAACTATGATAATCGATTAAAACCGACAAAACTTGAAGCTAGCTGGACGTGACTATCTAATAATAGCTAACGACAGGTTTAGAAAAATCATTAATTCGTGTGTTAAAAAAAACATTTACTTACACCAACCTACAGGTAGGTACCTAATAATTCATATTATTCTACTATTTTCAACATGGTATCATAGACTAATATGCCCTTAAGATTTTATTCACTGATTGTGCTTTTAGTATTAGGTACCATACATGATAATATAATATTTTAAAGAAGCGTCTCTTATTATTATTAATATTATCTACCAGAAAAAACTGTTGTGAATCATAAAATGAAGAAAGGTGCAGTTGAATCATAGTAAAAACACTTTTTGTACTAAAAAGCTAACTTTATTAAATTTGCTTAAATTAATTTACTGTACTTGCCATTCTATGTAAATGCAGCGCCCGCTCGTAGATTCGGCGAGCCTTTATCTAGCGCATTAAAATAGTTTATTGACACTCTGTAACCGCGGTGTACTATGCAAGACGGGATTACTGAGGTATCATTGTGATAATGCTTTGCTGGACTTCAATGAAAAAGTTTAGGTTGTGTTACTTCCTCTTTGGATTTACCTACTTGAAGATTTGGGTTCATTGGTTGATTTGAAAATAAGTTCACATGAAACCTCTTTGCTGTAGTATTTTGTCTCTAGATGGTATACAGGGTCTGATGATGGTATCTAGCTAGTATACCATAGGAACTCGTTATATGACGACATAATCCGATCGGGTTTGGTTTCGTATGATTTGCCTTGACAAGTACTTTGTCTATATGCAATAGCTAGTTTATAGCCATGCTAAATAAATGGTTAGGTTAGTAAAATGTTTCGATAGAAGTAATTAATGTAGCTATTTTTATGTTTTTGAGTTAATGAATTCTACCAAAAATAGTACGGCTGCATGCGTAAAATAATTTTAATAAACGTAATTAAATGTTATAAATGATTTTTTGCAGAAGAGAATTCACTAGAAGTCTAGTTTTGATTCATTGTTAAAAATGGAAAATGAATTTATTCAAACCAAATATGCCAATAATGTCGAATAATTACTTTATGCAGGTGTCATAGCGTCGAAACTAGATGAGCTAGAAATAACTCAGTTTTTGATTATTGAAGAGCTCATCCAGGCGAATGCAACGATGTAATAAACGCAGTTAGTGACTTTTTGTAGTTAATGACTTCTCACAATAAGCCGACGTTAAATGGTATTGTAACGAAACAGGTCTCAGGAGAGTGTTCCGTCGTTCACAAATATAAGCAAACTTATCTAAATAAACTCAAAACTAAATACTTTTTGATTAGCTAAAAATGATAAAAAGAAAAAGGAGAGTGACAGGAGAAGTCAAGAAGGAAAAATTTACGGCAATTCATTGAGAGGATGTTTTGGAGGCTTTTCAGAAGATAATCAGCATGATATCATAGAATGTTCAATTCAAAAACAAGGAACGATGAGAGCTGATGTTCTCCATGTCAATTGGCGAGTGTACACAATGATAATGAGCGGAAAATCTAGCTAAAGTTATGTGTAATCGTGAGTACTAGAATGTGGGATTCTGCTCATCCTAAGGGATGGAAATGTAGGTGGGTTGAGCACGGATAGGAGCAGTAATGGACTGATGATAAAAGGCAGGTCCGGCGGGTTTAATTACTTTATTACAGAAAGACTAGATCTGCATTTCATACTGAGACAGAAGGTCCACTAGCGGGAGCCAGATAGAAAGAGTGTACAAGCTGCGGATGAGAGAGCAGCGGAGTCTCCATTAAACCAAGCATACAAAGTTACTATGTGAGATAAAATTATTATAATTGTTGAACTGCTACTGTTGGGTGAGTTGCCAATATTTACCTTTTACGTTGTATGATACTATATAACTCTGATCCACAATCTAGCAATGATTATGGAACTAAATAAAAGTAAACCATATCTCATATTATGGAGATCAGAGTAAGTTTGTTTGTTTGTTATGTTTTCACACTATGAATGTTCAACCAATTATCATAGCATTTACATTGTCTGAGAAACGAAAGACATGAAGTACCTACTTTGATCCAGAGGAGGATTATTGTTCCTACGGGATAACAAAATACCTTTCTACAGTGAGACAGCGGGCAAAAGCTAGTTATCTAAAATATAAATTCAATATAAGATACCCCTTCTTAACCGTGATACGGTTGTCCAAAGTAATGTTTCTTCGGGAGAATGAGCTGTTCAGTTCTATGATTCTTTATAAAACTGTCTAAGAAATGAGATTCTTTATATTCACATTAAATATTGTACCTAAGAGGTAACTGCTGATATATTTGATTAAGCTACTGAAGCTATTGAACCTACTATGACTAGCATGAGCAGTCTTTATCGTCACAATAAATCCTCACTAAGAAGAAAGAGGTATTTACAGCCAAAAATATGAGGCTTACTCTACAAAGACAAGCAAATGCAGTTCTTTTAGACAATCCTACGGGACTCTTGATGAAATATATCATTGAAACATTATATTATTTAGCAAAGCTAACATTTTAAGAATTGAATTTCTTGGATATTTTGTATTGTATCAGCAGACAAATAGCTGCTTCATTTTACCTGAAATAAAGGTTTTTATTAACCATTTAGTGATTTGATGCATTTTGCTGCAGATCACTCCTTACTTCTTTGCATAGCAAAAGACTAACCGTGATATAAACAATAGCCAGTAATGAGGCATGCTCCCAATTCCAAAATGAAACTATGGTGGGGGGCTGTCCAGTCTGGTGACGAGGCCCACAGATTGCGCGGGGCGGAGCGCATCCTTTGCCATTTAGATTCAGTATGAGAGAGATAAAACTATTCATGATCACATGCCGGTCAACAGAGTCAGAATGAAAGAGAATTATCGATCGGAGAGGAATAGGTTTCACTGGTTGTTGCGTAGGTAGAGCTCCAATCGTACACCTGAAGTAGAGTCGGAATGAAAGAAATAATTCTACTCACAAGTCGATAAAAACTAAAGCTAGACTGTGGGAAGAATATAATAACTTCTTTGTCAATCTTTATTATAAACTAAAACACTATAGTAAGTACATCATTCATGTTCTTTAGGATATCTTATATTTTATTCTCTTAAAACCTAAGTTTATTTACATATTCTAAACAGCGTTATTCTCCTCTTTCAAAACTAGGTGTTAGAATGTACAAAGATTAGGAATTTAATAGGAATGCTAGAATAAATATCGTTTCAAATGTCTTGAAAGATCCATTGAGTTACTACGTCCATTTCATAGAGTTCTAACTACTAAACTAGACGATTCACGTGGCCATAACAAAATTAGTATACTTAGTACACAGGTTCTTCATTATTAAGTTAGGCAGGTTTATAATTATTAGGATAGTATAGGTGGGGGGTTTTTTACAGTATCTAGGATCTGATGATGGAGATGGAAATCCACAAATAAAAAAAAAATATGGTGAAGACTTGTTTTGAGAATAAAAACTATAAACAATACATAGAAAACCCGAGACGGCTCAATCCGTATTTATAGATTTTTCACCTCTACTACAAATTTATTCCGAACACAATAGGTATGGAGCTCCAAATAGAATACTAGTGTTGACAAATAGTAATTGGCAGTGTCTGAACTTTCCCAGCAATAATTAGACTGTACAGAATAAATACTAGCGGCACGGGTCAACGCCCTCACTACACTAAATTAGATTTTCTTGCACCTGTTCCAGCACCTTTTGAACTGGCGACGGCATTTGCATGTCAAGGTTTTGTACAGGTTTAAAGGTTTTCGTTGTGTGAGTCGGAAGTTTGTTGGAAATGTGGAAATCTGCAAGACAGCGTTAAAAAGCAACATTTGTTTTTTTTATTAAGTTTATTAGAATGAAAATTAACAAAACTTTTTTTATACTTTTATACTTTATAAATATATAATTTTTTGAGCTTTAAACTCGTGACAAGGCCTATATCATGCGTCTACATTCTTACTGAAAATTCGCTTTTTGCTTCTACTTGGTGTACTATTTTTGCTCAAAGTGTTTTTGTCATTTCTCGAGAACTTACGAAATAAACAAGACACGACCAGAAATGGATATTAATGAACAGAGACTTTTGGTATAAGCTAATAAAAACAAAAGTGTTGACTTTCGTTGTCTCATCAAAACTTAGAAATACATTACTAAAATTTTATCCACGACTTAACAAGATCAATGGGTCTTTGACGAGGGTTCCTAAAAATAGCTGGCCAATTCGAAGGGATCATACCCTGGGGCTTCACGTCAATAATTACCTAAGCCTTGTCACCTGTCAGGTTTCAAAAGGACACTCGCCACGTGTGAAGGTTCCTCGCTTTAGTAGACTCTGGCAGAACGCCAATAACTTTAGGGAAGTTTTTAAGAGTACTTTTGCTCTTGAGAAAACGGCTGAGGAAGCTGGCAAGAATGCTGGCTGAGATTTTGTAATTGATTTTTAGAAGTTTTATCCTGGGTTATGCTGATGATCGCAAGGGGCAAGTTATATTCTTAGTTATGGGTTTGGAGAATGCAGTTTCTGTTAGAGATTGAATAGCTTGAAAGTTTGAAGTGCATAGCAGTAAATATTTCGATTAGAGTCAGTGAATTTTCCCTGGATAATATTTAAAATTCATTATAGTTAAAATTGAGATAACTTTTTTGATTACACTTAACAAAGCAGACATATATAATTGCAAATACTTGTTTCGGGTCTGGGTGCCTTCTATGTATAAAAAGTATGTATCTAAACAAGTAAAACTTAAAAAAAAATAACCGACTTCAAATAAATCACATCTTACTTCTTGCCCTAAAGAGTTTTGAAAATCGGTTCACAATTGACGGAGAACTCAAAACACCTATGATCACCTATTGATGATCACAGGGCGAAAATGACAAGTGAGGATGAGGTTTTTTGAGTTTTCCGGAAAAGTACCAATCCCTCAGGAATAAAATTTATATGAGACCACCTGTAAAGTATACTCTTTTAAACAAAAAAAGAATTTAAAAAATCGGTTTACAATTGAAGGAGATATCGGTGAACATACATAAAAAAGTAAAAAAAAAAGGTTCCGACGAATTCAGAACCTCCTCCTTTTTGAAGTCGGTTAAAAAAAACTAGGTATTTATGTAACTTATCAGTAATGCGGTTCTCTCAATACAAGCTTTGCTTAGTTGAGGCTACAAGATGCTGTGTGATACTGTCCAGCATTCTTTTGAATTGTCGAATTGTTCAGTGGGAATCGAACCCGTACCCTTCTGCGTCTCAGGCAAGTTCCCGTCCGCTGTACCACAGAGGTAGTCTTTAAGAGTCTGCTAGAATAAACTTTGCAATTATTCCAAAACTCGCTTTACATTTACATACATACACAGGAATCCTCACATCTCCAGATCTTCCATCACAAAGGGTTCCGCGAACCTCTATCTGCTTGATCCTATTTTGATAACTCCGATATAAACATTTTGCTTTATTTGAGGTGGCGCTTAGGCCAGATGCTAATTCTACCGCAGTGATCTCTGGCCCGCAGCCAAGACATGCCGATCCCTAAATATATTTGTCGCCTAGTGCAATTCTGTATTTAGGACAGTTTTGTTGGGGGGAGCTGCATAAAAATAGATGGAACGCTTCCTTAAGAGTTTTGGGAGAAGTTTTATGTCCTATTCAGTCAATAATCTTAAGTCTTATTTCAGTTAATAATAACAAGTCCATGGCACCTTTCACAAAGCATCGCATCGTAGGTCACATTTTTTTGGAACGTGCTCTACGATGCAACACCCTGCGTTAATCAACTTGAAGCCTGAAGATGATCAGCCTGTTGTGCCTCTAATTTCATCGGCGGTCCACACCCTTCAAACCAAAACACAGCAATGGTGCTTCACGGCAGAAATAGGCATGGTGGCAGCACTACTACCGTCCTCCACAAAGAACTCTACTACTGCTACAAATCAAGGCGTTATTCACTAGTTACTGCGGTAACGAAGTGTTAACAAGGACACCTACGCTTCAAAACTTTCCCTCACTTTCAAACTTCCTAAAAGTGACAACATCGTACCAGCCTATAACAGTTAACTGTTGGACTTAAGCCTTCAGTAGTAAAGGGGGATATGCCTTCCCATGCTGAGGACGCGGGATGTCAGTTTTTAAATTCTTTTTTTTACCTCTTCCAGAAGTTTCCAGTAAGGTTAGAGAGTCCTCATAGATAAAAAGCTATTGTTGGTACCTACTCTTACCAACAAAATATAAAAAATCTCACAGACAATAACAGTCATGAAAGTACAGCCTTATTGCTTACAGTCACCCAGACAACCTCAGTATTTGTTTTTTTTGTATTTTAAGTGATAGCCCACACTTCAGGGATAATTAGAATTCCGTATTTATTTATGTTTGACTTTTCCAGTCTCACTGTTTATTATTTTCCATGTGGCTTTTATTTTATTACTACTCTTTGTATCTTTGAACTAAAATAATTTAATTTAGTAGTGCGACAAACATTTTATAAATTTTTCGAGTAATTTTTTAACATTATTTTTACACTTCATTAAAATTATATTCTTTGTAACTCTGCAACTCATTCATTCATTTTTTACTTGTGTATTCCCACTATTGCCTACTTACAGAATGTATGACTGTCGAAGAGATGATCGATGATCGATTCGATTGAAAGAATGTTAAATTGTTATTATATCCCAAAAATTCGACTCAGGCGGGATTTGAACCCGCGACCGTCCCATCAACACCAGGACGCGCTACCGAGTCAACTCCTTACTTTCTTCAAATTTTTTTTTGGTTGGTCACGGATGGACTCTATTTGTTTACAAGATTTGTATTCTATGAATAAGTATAACAATTTATAGTACCACAATGAATTATAACCAATTTAACCCTTTATTTGTAACACTGTAACTCAGTCATGCATATCAAGTAACCCATCGGTGGCCCTTACCCCCATAATAAATAGGGGCCGTCAAAATGAGAAAATCCAAAATGTCGATCACGTATACCGCAGATTCCAATGTTTTGATCCTATTCGTTGAGATTATGGTGCTAAATAAGGTTTTTGGGGGTTTTTAAGATATTTATAGGGCAAGTGTCATGTTAGAAATCAAAAGATAAATAAGAGAAATGACCGTGAAAATGCTCGTATACTGGACTATTTCATGACTTCTGTAATATTAGGTCGCGTTCTTCTCTATATTTTATTTTGTACATATTTTATTTAGTTCATCAGTCATATACCAAATTACTTTATTTTTTTAACGTAATATTGCACAGATTGACAATTCAATAAAATAATATTTTTGAGGAAGTTCATCCGCAAATAATAAAACTTAAAAACAGTTTATTTCACTTGTTGTCACTTTCAATTTTTATGTGTTACTTTTATTTTTGAAATAATACTACGCATACTTTTTTACAATGTTGTCCAATCATACACACAAAATTTCACTTGTTGTCACTTTCAATACATAAATTTGTAGTATTTTTTATGTGTTAGTTTTATTTTTAAGACTACGCATACTTTTTACAATGGTGTCCAATCATACACACAAAATTTTAGGAGATTAGGAATAGTAGTTCCAGAAAAAAATACAAAAATGTATGTATGGAGAAATCGATTTTCCCGAAATTCTCCGTACAAAACGCCAATTTCATAGTTAAGCACCAATACTTTACAGCATTGGTGGTGCAAGAGATGCGAGCCTGCGATCCTCAACACGCATGCCCAGCGTGGGGATTATGGGTATATCCCCCTTTATTATGTCCAGCAGTCGACTGATATAGGCTGGTGTGGTGATAATGCTTTTAGTAGTTATGTTTGATGATTATAATTTCACAGCAAAATTACTCGTAAGGCTCGATTAGACCAAATCCGTTATCGGCCGAAGTATGCTCTGGTGTTGACGACCCCTGACATTGGTCGATCGAAACAAACATTTGCAAAAGTATGATACCGCGTATTCTAACTATTCTACCGACATCGTCCGAATCCATACTTCGCCCTTTGACGGCCGATGACGGTTTTGATGAACGACGCCTCGCTTACATTAAATCTGTTATCGGTCGAATTATGATCGGACATCAACGGCCGATGGCAGATGATTCGAAAATCGGACGATGTTGATTACTTAGTAGTGTACGAGTCGTGCTCTCATTCTTTACTTGGTTATTTGGTGAATTGTTTCGATCGGCCGTATTCGACCCACAGCGTCCAAAACATACTTCGGCCGATATCGGATTTGGGTTTTGGTTTCCGCATATCGATACTCTTACTCTAAATTAACTAGTTTTATGAATAGATACTCTAAATGCCAGTGAATCTTCAATTAAAGATACGCTGATCGTCGGTCATATATCTTGAAAGTCTGTCTAGAAATCAATATCTTATCTTAAGTCAAACTCATGTGCGGAGTTTCATAATCATAATCATTTATTCATATGGAAGGATACACGTCAATTAGTTTAATAATAAAATTATACAATAAAATAAATTTAAGTCACACAAAAATGTCAGTCAATATAAGGTATTAATAAACTAACTTAGTTAGGTATAGGTACTTAAACGTGATATTCTAATGCTCAATAACTCTTCCACTGAGTAGAAGGTTTGCTTGATAAGCCAGGTTTTTAGTTTCTATTTCTCTTCTATTTTATTCGTTCGGATCAATTCCAATGAAATGGTAGGTACACCACTTATTAGAATTCCCAAAGATAAAGCACTATCATAAGATGTAGCCGAATCGTATTTCCTGCAAAGCCTTAATAATGAATACTAAGCCCGTCGCAAACGAGGCAAGAAATTAAACTTAGGGAAGCAGAATGCAAATTAAATGCATATGTCATGCAGGCGCTATACAAGAGCAGTCTGTCTGCTATGAGAATTTTGAATTTAATTTTATCCTACTAATAGTATACACTCGAATATTTTGACGTTAAGTTGTGAAAAGTTTTTTTTTATGTTTCTTGAAGATGGAACAAGCACATGGCCCACCTGATGTTGAGTGGTAACCATTACCTATCACAAAGCACACAAGTTGTCGACGTAGCTCAGAGAATTAGCAAGCTGAAGTGGCAGTGGGCTGGCTATACCCACCGAAGAACCGATTACCGTTGAGGTAAACGAGCTCTTGAGTGGAGATCGCGGATCGGCAAACGTAGTGTAGGACGCGTGGAGTGTCAATTCGCGAAAGGCTGCTGGTAAAAGCTGGATGTGTCGAGCTCAGGACAAGGCACAAAATGGCGCTCATTACGGGAGGCAGGTTGATGCTATGGACCGATGATGATGATGATGATGATGATGTGAAAAGATTGACCTGAAATATTTTTATAATCCCTACTTAAGATGAAACGAGAGCACATGGTCCACCTTATATTCAGTGGAAACTATTACCTAACAAAGTATTGCAGCGGTCACTTATATGTGGAATGTGCCCTACAATATAACGTCTTGCGTCCATCAACTTGGAACATGAAGGTGTTAAGCCTCATGTGCATGTTCAATTTCACCGGCACTCACACCCTTCAAATCGAAACACAGCAATGCTGCTTTACGGCAGAAACAGGCATTAAGCATGGCGGTAGTATTTACTATTACCCTACTAAAAACACGCACATAATGTAGCTTTAGACCATGACCAGTATTGTACTTGAATCCATCTATCAAAACACGTTAGGATGCGTTAGAACCTTGAATACCTCTATGGTCTTTTCATATTACCTATGTCAATCTTAATCCACCTAAGGACTTTTGAGCTAGTCTTGCAATAAATGCGTCGGTGTGATTTCAGCACTAAAAGCGATATAAATTAATGGCCAGTAAAACTATAAAGATGAAAAAAAAAGGAATATCACAGATCTCATTGATTTCAGCGAAAACTAATATTTATTTCGGCATCTTTATTAATTAACACGTTAACCGAATACTTTTCAAATTTTTGTTTACTCTTAAAATTGTATCTACAACGATAGTGACAAGACGCTACTCGCGGTGATACAGTTAATAACTAGTTTGCGAGTAAAGCAATCCTATCTGAATAAAAATCTCATTCCTAATCCGTTCATAATTATTCAAAGAAAATGTTAAAATTTACATAGTATGGGAAAAAACCATGTAATAACTAGAAAATAAAAACAATCATAATCATAATCTATATTTGTTTCATGTGGTACATTTAGATCTTAAAATTAGTGAGGTCCGCAGCATGAGCCCCGTAGAAGCTCATGTTGCGGACGTAAAAAAGAGTATAATTGTATTGGTGTATATTTAACCTATGAAGGAGCTGTCAAGTCCTGCACTGAACCTACCTTATGTGGATTTAAAAGTGTGTTCGTTCAATTCTACTTTTGAACCTAGCTATATATCTTTTTGAAATCCGAAAACAACTCAAAGTCTATCAAGTTTCGAATAAAACTCCTAAGTAGACCTTTAATAGTGATTTTCTGCGTCGATTTTTCAAGTTTAAGTAATTTATTTCGTATGAATTGAGAGTAAAGTTTCAAAGTGAGGAATAATTTATGTTTTAAGTTATTTAGTTTAGACGCACTTAGCTTAAATTGCTTTATCTTGCTTTGTCACAATGTTTTTACAAGGTAAGATGTTTTTATGAAGTTTTTTGTGCTCTATTTTTTAGGCAAAATTTTATCACATCGTTATGTTAATTTGGAAAAAAACAGTCATAACTAGAACAATATCATATAACGTGTAGTACCTATATAATAATAATAGTACATAACATGAGTTTCCTCCATTATATAGGTATAGTACATAATGAGCAACCGAAACAGGAGTCAGCAACATAATAAACCTAACTTTAATCTAGTCTTTTTAGTTTTATGAATTGTGTTTTGTATAAAAAATAAATAATTTTTCTTTCTCTCTCTTTCTCTCCCTCTTTCTCATAAAGTAACTTGAAACTATTCACTAATCGTAAATTAACTAAATCATAAGTTTTCCTAAAATCAATGAAAACGGCAAAAATATCTTGTCTGAAGAAAAATAAACAAAATTTACATTATTACAAGACATGTAAACACCTTTTCTCAGAACCCAATAAAAACCCCTATTACACACATTATACAAGGTAAAGTAAATTCACTTTTAAGGTGCCGGAAGTAACAGCTAAGGTTACCGGATACATCTTCGCGTAACTACCCCTACTACCCTTACTACCCTACTACCCACTACCCGTTGTAATAGGGGCGAGCGCATACATAAAACATGGCGTGTTACCGCATCGTCGGCAATGATCTAATAACGCGTTGTGTAGTGCTTTGTGTGCGTACATTATTATTATACGTCACGATGTCGTACGATATTGACGGATTACAGCAATGGCTTTTAAAAATTATAACGGGTGGTGCATTGCCTAAAGTTTTAGACACGTTAGAATGAAACTGTACGATATTGATATATAACATCAATTAATAATTAATAATGCTGGACACTAGCATACTGCATCATACTACGTAGAGCATATATTATGAGAATCACATGACTGATAAATAAATAAATAAATAATGCTGGACGTAATCACAGAGCATCATGTAGCCCCAAACTAAGCAGAGCTTGTATTATGGGAACAACATGATTGATATACTACACATATATATTTTTTTGTAAATACATTCATATAACACATAGAAAACACCCAGACCCGAGACAAATATCTACAGAACATGCAAGCATTTGTCCCGCAGCGGGAATCGAACCCGCATGCTTCTGCGTCTCAGGCGGACCTTCGCCAATGCTACTATTTTTTTTTGTAAATACATACATACCATACGATGATATATAATAAAGAAAACATCCAGACCCGAGACGAATACTTGCAGATCATGTGTCTCGCGGTAGAAATTGAATAAGATACACTACCCCACGGTTATAGCCAGTGGTATGGCGCATTTTCTTTGGCTCGTTGTCAGACTTTCAGTTCGCACGTAATAACGTGATTTAGTGCGTTTTTTTTTAATTTTGACATGTTAGGAAAGATTATTTTAACATTTTAAAGATATTCATTTCAAGTAATTTGTCGACCGTTTGTAATCTAACTTACTATAAATCACTGAAGCTTTGCTTTTCGTTCCAACGTAATTTCAGCAAACGATGTCGTCTAAAAAGAGCTTCGATAACGGAACACAATGGAAACATACCAACGCTAACTCGCTTTACTTTTGTAACACTGCCTTTTACCGCGCGCGCGATACAGGACGCTAATGCTATCAATTCGCTGCTTATTTGTCACACAAAGGTCTAATAGTTTCATTTTTGGGTCAAAGATGTGGATGTAACATGTAGGCATAATGCTATCATAGCTATAAATAATAAATGCTGGACACTATACACAGCATCATGCAGCCTCAAACTAAACAGAGCTTGGTATTATGGGAACCACATGACTGATATATTACACAGATATATTTTGTTTTGTAAATACATACATATTAAACATTCGACGGTGTCTGTGGCGCAGTGGGCAAAGGTCCGCCTGAGACGCAGAAGCTTGCGAGTTTGATTCCCGCTGCGGGACAAATGTTTGCATGTTCTGTAGATATTTGTCTCGGGTTTGGGTGTTTTCTATGTTTGAAATGTATGTATTTACAAAAAAAAATATGCGTAGTATATCAATCATGTGGTTCCCATAATACAAGCTCTGCTTAGTTTGGGGCAACACAACTGTGTGATTAAGTCCCGCATTATTTATTTATTTTTATTTACATAGAAAACACCTACACTCATAACAAATTTTGGCAGAACGTACAAAAATTTGTCTCGTGGCAGGAATGGAAAACGCAACCTTCTGCGTCTCAGGCGGACCTTCGTCCACTGCGCCCAGAGGTCGTCAAGTAATATTATACATCATCATCATCACCAGCCTATAGCAGTCCAAACACTGCTGGACATAGGCCGTCCCTTATGAGCACCATTACGCCCTATCCTCAGCTCGACGCATCCAGCTTCAACCAGCAGCCTTTCGCAAACCGTCACTCCACCTAGCTGGAGGGGATCTTACATTACGTTTGCCGAGCCGTGGTCTCCACTCAAGAACTCGTTACCATAACCCAACGGTTATCGGTTCTTCGGCAGATATGGTCAACCCACTGCCGCTTCAGCTTGCTAATTGTCTGAGCTATGTCGACATCTTTGGTTTTATGTTGGATAGTCTCGGTGCGGATCCTACGGATCGAATATTACACATGCGGAAGTGTTTATTTGTTACGTTTTCACGTCTTAAGGTCCTATATATTTCACCCATCATCATGAAATTTCACATCGTCAGAGGTACAGAAAAGGACATTGTATCTTTTATACAGCAGAAAAGTATTGTTGCTGAGGGTTAGAAAAATAACGAGAGTAAGCTTTTACGCCTTTCTAAAATATCAGACATCATGGCTGTGATTATTTTCCAAAATATTATTTATATAATTAGTTAATTGCTTGTTGACATATAGGGACGTGGTGGATGGCACAAACTCCGGAAGGCCTATATCCAGCAGTGAATAAAGTCGGGCTGTAGATGATGATGATGACACATAGGTTTCCACCATTTCTGCAAGTGATCCCACGCATAATATTAGAATTAGGTAGTTACATTAATGTAACAAAAAATCTTTTGTACCCTTCGAGAACACCTTACCCTTCGAGGCTTAGTAAAAACTAAAAAAAATAAAAAATTATACTACTTGAAGATGGAACAAGCACATGGCCCACTTGATTTTAAGTGGTAACTTTTACCTATCACAAAGCATTGTATCGTAGATCACGTTTTTCCGGAACGTGCCCTACGATGCAATGCCTTACGTGCATCAGCTTGAGCATGAAGATGATAAGCCTCTGGTGCTTGTAATTTCACCGTTATTTATTATAGTGGAATTAAAATTTGATCATTTTCAAAATAACTGTTTGTCATTGACAAAATTATTTCGTTACACTAACGATACGTTAAGTTGAAATATTCGTTATCGCTCTACTGAAACCTGGAATATCAGAACCGCCTGTAAGCCGGCCATACATAAATTTTAACATAGTTACGTGTTATGAAACAATTTTGCTTCAATTTTCAATATTTGTTCACGTTCATGTGATAGCTATCCAATTTACACTTGTTTCGTTATAATTGACTTTCAATGTAAAATGAGCTATATTTCACTCAGATTATGATTTGATTTTGTGTTATTGGCGGTTCTGGCAATTAATTTAGGCCCTTCACTCTATTATTATAAACTAGCTTCCGTCTGCGGCTTTGCTCACGTGATGTCCATACGAAAAGTAGCATGTGTTAGTTCAAATAACATGTAAATTCTAAGTCTTGGAATTTACATGTTATTTGAACTCATTCAGCCATAACGAAGTTGGTGGAACAAACATACACACACAAACTTTCGCATTTATAATATTTGTACAGATAGAAGGAGAGGAGGTAAGATTTGTTGCCACTCAACTCTTTAACGCCTGATTCTTTGTGGTAGTGTTCAAGAAATGCGGAAGCCATAATTAGAATATAAGAAATAGAAAAATAAACAATTAAAAAGTACCTTAATTAGGCACTCTTATTGCTCGAAAGCGATCTCTTTCAAACCACCTTTGCATCAAATGTATTGCATAGTTGTAAAAACTTACAAATAGTTTAATGTACCTAAGTGAAATTTTTGAGAGAATTACTGTGTTATTCTCTGTGGTACCGCTAAAAGCAAAGAGATTAAAATCTAGCAATGTTGTTTCAAAAATTAAAATGGCGTCTACAAAATTATTTACAGGGATAATAAAACTGCGAATATCAAATTGTTTATAAATTTTGTTTTATTATTTTCGGTTTTTAAAGTGATTTTTATATTCCAACTACTACAAGTTTTTCGTGGTCACCAGCTCAAAGCTAGTTCGCCGCTGCTCTGCTCAATCTCTGCCTATCTTCAAAAAACTTCTCTTCAACTTTTATTCATCCGCTTCACATGACGTTTGAAATGAAACTTTCATCTGTTTTTAGATTACCTTTATTTTATTATGTATATGATTACCTATACATATTTTATTACCTGTATTATATCTATTAGTATATTTCATTTCTGAGTTATCTATAGTAAGTATTAGTATTGTATTTATTATTTGGTATCTACTATTTTACATGTAGATATTTATGTTTATGTAGATACTAGCTGACCCGCTCGCAACTTCGTTTGCGTTTATACTCTTTTTTTACGTATGTCTTTTCATGTGAAATGTTTCCCAAGTCCGGTAATTTGACACGGAACTCTAAATATGAATGGAATAAAAAGTACCTACATATTACTACATTACCTACCCCGTAATGTAGTAATATGTAGGTACCTTTTCCCGTTCCCGCTCTCACTCCTGGTTCCGTTCCTGTTTCCGTTGGCAACCCGTCGCCAAGTTAACAGCCGGTATAGGTATGATGAAATTGTATATGCCTAACTCTTGATTATGATCGGTAACCCATGCTATAAAAAGCAGCAAGTCCTTCTCCAAGGTCCCACCCATGGTTCAGCGCTTTAGGCGTTTATTTATTTTCATTAGTCTCTATGAAAAATCTCAAGTCTTTATGTAAAAAAAACTTTCTATCCCAGTGGTATTCAAATATCCAAGAACAAATTAATGATTTTGAATTTTCGAATTCTAATCCGATTTAAATATTATTTTTTATTTGGCATTCCAATTTTAAAGAGTATCGCATTGCACCAAGCTTTTAAGGCTCCCCCACACAGGTGTGTTATCATCGGCGATAATATCGCATGCGTTATTGCGATAATGCGTCCCAATTCCTTGCACATAATTGCGTAATCGCAGCAGTATGTAACTTTTTAGCCGTCCTAATACATAATGTACTAAAATTCTACAGATCTCACACTACGCGCAACTATCAAAGGCATTGAAAATGTAATTTAGAAACAAAGCACACAATAAAATTTGACTATAATGTACTGACGAAAAAGTGAACGGAGCGCAAAGTGGCTTTGCGCGTAAAGGCCCTTCTACTGCCTACAGTTTTTGTCCGTCTGTCTCCTAAGATGGCTCAAGCTGTAGCTCAATTCAATCTCGAGATATCATTTTTTCCGTTTCTTGAACAGCAAGCTCAAAAAATTAATTGGGAAATCTCGATCCACCGAAAATTTTTGAATTTTGTCAAATTTTGGAAAATTCAAAAGTTACCACCTGATTTTAGAAATTCAAATTGCATTTTGAAGCCCTTTGGCAGACGCAAATATTGACATAATTATGACCGATCACTTTATTCACCTACACATCTTTTTTTTAATGCATGTGACGAATTTACTTTCAATGTATGGAGTTTCTAAAATGTGACGAATTTACTTTAAGGCACTACTAAGGTTTACTTTAATGTACAACAACCCCTCTCATATCTGCGAAACTACAGGCAATGTCAAAATTTCATGATTCGGGGCACTATACTCGATCAGAAAAACTTAAACATTTTCAATATTTGCACATACGATATATTCTGTTATATTGTCTGATATTATCGCCGATAATAACGTACTATGCCCACGCACCTGTGTGTAGGAGCCTTTATGTGAGCACAACGTTTTTTGAATAAATTTGGAATGAGTTTTCAAACACGACAGTGTCAAAATAAAATGGCATAACATGTGTCACTAAGGAGTATTGATATCAACTTCGATGCAAATCACCCCTAATATAACTTTCTACCCCATTTTAACCCCGTTAGGCGATAAATTTCAATAATATACGAAACACGTCTTTCAACAATTTTGTTAAAGAATATTTATGGAAAATTTGAAGTAGATTGGACCAAGGAATCACGATGTTCCATACAAACTTTGCCCATGTTTTTCACCCATTTAGGCGTAGAATCTCGGAAAATCCTTTCTTATCGGATGCCTACGTCATACAAAGAACAGGCCCTCCAAGTTTCAGGTCTCTATGATCAGCGGTTTAGGCTGTGCGTTGATCCGTCAGTCATTCAGGACAAACGATTTTGTAAGTATAGAATTCCCTCCATTAAGGTATTTTTTTCAAAAACCTGGTATGCGGTCTTTTATTATTTAATATTCAAAGTGTTCTGACGAAGTTTCAAGAAAATCACACCACGCGTTAAGATTTTCCCATACAAACTTTACCACCCCATTGCAACCCCCTCGAGGACTATTTAAAATTTTCAATGACACCAATCTTCATTGATTGTAAGGAATAATATATGTCCCAGGTTTCAAGTTTCTAAGTTCAAGGAATAAGATTTTTCATACAAACATTTTTACCCCTTTTCACCCTCTTAGGGGTTGAATTTCCCAAAATCGTTTCTTAGTGAGCGCTTACACCCTACAAAGAATACTTGTGCCAAATTTCAAACCTCTAGGCCCTGTAGTTTCTGAGATTTCGTGATGAGTGTGTCAGTGAGTGAGTGAGGATAGTTCTCTTTTATATATATAGATTTATGTTTAATTATCGTATTTTTTTTCCTCGTCCGCAATGTATTATGATGATATTTAGTGTGTTTATTGATATTAATCACCATCGTCTGCTACAGTATTTTAAATCCAGTCCATCCAAAGGTTGTCTGGAAGAGATCGCTCTAAGCGATAAGACCGCCCATTGTACTTTCATTATTGTTATTGTATATTGTTCTATTATTTTTGTTGGTGTGAGTACAATAAAGAGTTTTCTATCTATCTATCTATCTAGCCAAAAATGAAAGCTTCTAATATAATAAGAAGGAGGATAAGCCCCTAATCCCCAAGCCTGGGCAAGTGGGCTGTGGATTGCAGAGCACAGCTTCTCGTAACCGATGCTGCTGCCCCTGCCAGGGGATTTAGTTGTGCTGCACTATGCCCACAGTCAGACACGGTCACTCTTTTTGTGGAATACCATACCTGTTGAGATAAGACGAGTTCCAGCACTCAACACTTTTAAACTCTAACTTGAGCTTCAATATTTGACATCTTTATAAATTACCTCATTCTCCAAACTTTAACTAAGTAGTATTTATTTATGATATTATTTGAAAAATGACGTATTAGTCTATTGTTATTATTATGTGTGTATTGATATTAATATGCTTACTGTATTGATTTGTTGCAAGCATGTATTAGTTTGTTTTTGAACTTTGCTGCCATCCCTTGTACTTTTTTAGTTTTTATCCCTTTCTTCAGCCAAGATAATTGATAAGGCCGTCCATTGTACAATTTTTTAAATGTCATTATGTTTTTGTTATGTGTTTCATGCAATAAAGTGTTCATTCATTTATTCATTCATTCAGACAATTTGCCGTAAATGAGATGAAACTCATCTAGTCATAACTTATCAACTAAACGTTTAATATACAATTAATCTTTGCATAAATAATGATATCATTCATAACAGCCAATTCATTTGCCCTAATTTATAATGTGGGCCAATAAAGACGTTATAGATCTCACTGTAGTACCGTATTCATGGATCACACATGGTCACTATTTATACTAATGATTCATTACACCATATGTATGGGTTTCGATGAAATCCCGTCGCTGATATAAACACTCAATAGTCTGTTACCTAACCTTGAACTCATACTAGATAATTATAGCTCCAAATGTTGTCTTGAAGAGATAGCTTCCACTATAGGTACTTTTTATTTTTTTAACTTTCTGTCAGTTATTTCTAAAATCAAGGTGTACAATAAAGAATGTTCATTCATTCCTTCATTCATTAGTATATATATTTAAGTTAACAACTTGTGTGTTTGATGTTTGATCCCACTGAACTCCGTAAAGGCTAAATGGATTTGTTGATACTTGTGGTATACATAGTTGGATTAACACAAAAGCTCCCAGACGGCGATGTGGAAGACCCAGAAAAGTATTCGAGATGAGTTTGACGCGTATTTAAGATTTTGGCCTGTACTAGCGACGAATCGATCCATTCTCGCCGTGAGACAACTGTTTGCATGTTCTGCAGATATTTGTCTCGGGCCTGAGTGCTATGTACGAATTTACAAAAAATATATATATATGTAATATATTAACCATGTGGTTCCCATATCACAAGCTCTGCTTAGTTTGGGGCTACATGATGCTGAGAAAAATAAGGCCTATAAAAATTTACGGGAACGCAATCTGGATTTTTTTATGCGTGATTTTACCATTTGTATGGGTTACCACTGACCACTAATTATCTTAATAGAGATGACCCAGTCTCAGTTAAAAATAAAAGATTTCATAGAACATCTTCATTAGCTGACTCAAAATTATTTGTCATCGTTTTTGACCAATTTGTTTTTATTAATGACTCTTTCGTGACACTGCGTTTTCAATGGGATCGTCTTCATACGCATAATTGATGGGCGTTTTATAAATATTGCCGGTAATAATACTTCGGTCTCAAAGTCAATCCAAATAAGACTCAGGTTATGGTTGTTGGCAGTTCCAGGATGACATCAAGAATTGACTGGCCCTCTCTTCCTCCTATTGTTTTTGATGGCATCACTATACCTGTTAGTTATACTGTAAAAAATCTAGGTGTGTGGCTAGACAGAGATCTTTCATGGGAACCTCATTTAGCTGAATTAAGCAGAAAGATGTTTGCCTCTGCTGCATCCTTAAGAAGACTGAGGAATTTTCTTCCTACATCTACCAAAGTTACGTTAGCACAGTCCTTATTACTCCCTATTCTTGACTATGCCGACGCTTGCTATCCTAATCTTATTGAAAAGCAGCTTGATAAACTTGAACGCCTTCAAAATCTGTCCATCAGATTCATCTTCGGTCTGCGCAAGTATGACCATGTCTCTGAGTTTCGAAAGAAGCTAAAATGGTTACCCATTCGTGAGCGCAGAAATACTCACATTCTCTCTCTTTTGTACAGTATCCTTTTCAACCCTTCCTCTCCTTCTTATCTCAAGGAGCGCTTTGTATATCTTTGCCAATCCAATTCTCGCACATTACGCTCCTCTGAGACTTTACAGCTTCAAACACCTGTGCACACTTCCAGTTTCTATTCTCACTCTTTTACTGTTCAAGCTGTTCGTCTTTGGAATTCTCTCCCTGTCAATATCAGAACTGCTCAATCTCAGCCTATCTTCAAAAAGCTTTTGTTTAACTTTTATTCATCTGTTTCACATGACGCTTGAAATGAAATTTTCGTCATTGTTTTATAGTATCTATCTATCTATTTTATGATATTTATTAGTTTATTATAATTTGGTAGTTGGATATTTATTAGTTTGTTATTATTTAATTAGTATGTAGTGTAAGTACATGTAGCTATTTATGTTTATGTATATTATAATTATATTATTCAATAATCTTAGTCCTCAAGGGATAAATTTGTGTTTATTGATATTTTCACCATCGTCTGCTATAGTCTTATTAATCCAGTCCATCCAAAGGTTGTCTGGAAGAGATCGCTCTAAGCGATAAGACCGCCCATTGTACTTTCAGTATAAGTTATTGTTTGTTTTGTATTTTATGTTTAAGTTGGTGTGAGTACAATAAAGAGTTATCTATCTATCTATCTATCTAATAATATATTTTTGTTTTTTTATAAGCCAAGTAGTTTTTGTATCGCTGCAGACAAGCTTTTTTCAGGGAGAAATAAGGTTAGATTAGCAATTGAAAAGAGGAACGTTGTTAGCAGCTGTAAGTGATACTTTACATTATATTCAATAATTTATTGAATCAAAAATTTTCACACTGCAAACTCTTGGTCAGCTTGCATAATAAAAGTGCAAACACTTTGTGAACTTTTTGAATAGAGGGAGCGCTTAGTTTTATTTAGATTTTTGACTTAATGTTATTAATCTATTTGCTGTGTAAAGGAGAATGCCGACTGATGTATGGCGCTCGGTACCAAGACTAAACTGAAAAAAATCTCCAATAAGTTTTTAGTTGATTCTACTGTCAAAATAATTAAAAATGAGGGTTATTACCATAGTAAAACTTTACATCAATGTTTGTTGCCATAGTAACGTGAATATCATTGGTTCTTGCAGTCTGATGGCGGCGTGCGGCGGAAACCAAATCAACAAAATATTTTTTTACTTGATTATTAACTCCGTCGGTGTGTAAAACTAAAGAAAATGTTAATGTCATTTATTAAATATTATAAATTTAATGGCATACGTTTGGTTTTGACGCAATTGGTACGGGTTCCCGGCATTCTCCTTTGAGAATTTAAAAAATATATACGGTCCAATGGGAAACCCCTTTCTTTTTTGGAGTCGGTTAAAATAAATGCAACAACTGCAATTTTTTTTTGGCACAATGCTTCAGTTAATAAACTTTAAAAAACAAAATCCACTTATCACAAGACAAAGATTCGATCCAATTCCAAGTTTGAATCATGAAATTGGAATGGAAAATGGCGTGGCAGCATGGCGCCATCCGCTCATAGAGCAATTTCCTCCTCAGATGACGGGCACTGCGTGAAATGTCTTATTTTACGGACTCGCTGCGACGTATGTGTCGTTTGCATTAGATTACTGATGTCGCTTTTTTTGTAGGAATTATATTTGGAATGGTCATAACTCGTTTTAGTATTTTTAAGTTAATACTGGTGTCGATTCTGTTGTTCACTTTTCTGAACTTAACTTAATTTGACAGCTTTAAAGTTATAGCTATCCTTGTCATTTTCACCTATAAGGGATATTATCACTTTTAGGAAGGTAATATCAAATTAAGTTTACTTTCGGCGTTGTTAATCATTCAAATTCGAATCCTGAAATAAAAAATAAGTTAGTAGTCAGTAATTTCGAGACAAAACGGCTGAATGAAAAAATGAAATACGCCAAAATGTAAAAAATATATTTGAAAAATAAAAAAGAGCCGCCTAGACTAAGCAGATCAAAATGTCCACAT
The DNA here is from genome assembly GCA_951804965.1 of Horisme vitalbata. Classification (NCBI taxonomy): domain Eukaryota; kingdom Metazoa; phylum Arthropoda; class Insecta; order Lepidoptera; family Geometridae; genus Horisme; species Horisme vitalbata. Next base: position 1,948,619 of record OX638095.1, on the reverse strand, counting down.
GCAGGTCCCTCTTGATTTAAAATTTAGAAATACCTATGCAAGGAGAATATCCGACATAGAACTAAAGTTGTCGACATAGCTAAGAGAATTAACAAGCTGAAGTGGCAGTGGGCTGGCCATATCTGCCGAAGAACCGATAAGAACTTTGATACACGAGCGGCATGTCGCCAACGGCAGAGGCAACTGCAATCGTCGACATCTGTCGGCGGCAGCCGTTGACGAATGCCGCGTTGACGGCAGCCCTTCGACGCGTTGACGGCTGCAGTTTCCTACCTTTACTTAAACCTTTGGGTGGCCCAAAAACCAGAGTTGACCACTATTTCACAAGAAAAGTTACATAAATTATCATCACTCATCAGTATCATCATTCATCTTTATCAACTCCAAAACGGTTGGGCCTATAGGCCTTCTTGTGATTATGTCACTCTTTTTATTTAACTATGGGTCAGCTTTTGACCTCAAGGCTTGCGTGGACAAGAATAAGGTTGAGGTGGAGCGAGCTTTCCCAGAAGATGCCTATTAACTCTCTTTCGTAAGGAAACAGACGCTGCAAGCTGATTCCGTATTCTAGCAGTGCGCATTATACTTGAAGATGAAACAAGCGCATGGTCTACCTGATATAAAGTGATTATCATTACCTTTCACAAAGCATTGCATCGTAGATCACGTTTTTTTGGAACGTGCTCTACGATGAAACGCCATGCGTCCATCAACTTGAGGCAAGAAGTTGATAAGTCTGTTGTGCTGTAATTTCACCAGCATCCACACCTTTCAAACCGAAACACAGCACAGCTGCTTTACGGCAGAAATAGGCATGGTGGCAGTACGTCCCCGGACGAGCCCTCCACAAAGAACTCTAATACTACTAAAAGAAAGTCATGTTTGGAAGCGTTTAGTCCTTAAATAAGCGTCTCCCTTAGCTTCGATCCTGCACTTCTGAACCAGGAGGCCATGGTCTACTATCATCGACCTATCTCACTGATGGACGTCCCCTGTTCCTGTTACTTTAAATTATTTTCTATTATTTCATCTCTAATCTTGAACGAAGGTTCAACCACTCTAGAAGGCACCAAGCCCGAAGGCCTACGTCAGAATAATTAATTTTAAGGCTCGTATAATAAAGTAGCTACCCGAAAAACGGTAATGGCCGCACCATCTATTTTACTTACTCTGTGGCGATGAGTAATAGTACCAGAGAATGGACGAAAAGCACGTTTTGTTTTCATCAGGAACACTATTTTACGCTTTCAGACGAAATAGTTTGGCTTTTCTATTCATTATGGTCTACTTTACGTCTACTTTTTCTACGTTTGACGGCCTCTGTGGCGCAATGGGTTAAAGCCCGCCTGAGACGCAGAAGGTTGTAGGCTCGGTTCTTGCTTTGAGACAAAGATTTGTCAAGTAAGCGGCTTAAATTGCGTAAACTTTCATAGGAATCGAAACGGTCATCGCAAATCCATCATTAAATATAATTTCTGAATTGTATACGTTTTTTTGTTTCATACCACCCATCATTAGCAGTCCACTGCTGGACATAGGCCTGCCCTCATAAATACCTAATGTTTTAAACTTTTCCGGTACTATAAATAAATAATATTGTCTTTCGTTTTATCAGCCCGCTAAATATAGGTACATTATTTTATGTCCCCATTTAGAACAAAGTAGGTAAATATATATCTAAATTAATAATTGAACATCAATTCTAGTTTCATCCAAATCCGTTCAGCCGTTACGGAGTTGAGTGGGAACAAACATACACACACTAACTTTCAAATTAATATTATTAGTGTGATGTGATTTAACACACATATAAGTTCACACAACACAGTTAAATAGGTAGAGACAGGTGCTGAAAGAAAATAAATACAAAACATACCAAAGAAAGTAAATAATCTATCTATTAATATTGTTAAGAATTGGTGTAAATTAAAAACATCGTCGATTCAAGTGTCCTGTAATGTTCCTACTGAATATAAAAAATACTTTACGATACCACCCCATTTTATTTCCGACACTAACAAAGCTCATAATTCCTCACTTGTAATTTCTATCAATATGTATTACACGTTCATACTCTATTCTTTCTCGCATACTAATTACTCCATCCAGCGGCTAAAAACGAGACGAAAATATGGGTAGCTTTTATTGTGAGAACTGCTTTGTTCCAAGCTTTAATTTGTTTGCTGTGTGGGATACTTATTTGTGTGGTGTGTGCCCGATTTTTTTCATAAACTGAATATCTGTAAGGTTCTAATGAATGAACATACGAATACGATTATCTGTATTTCGAAACCAATTAAGTTTTTTTAAACTTCCTTAAATAATTAATAGTCACAATATTTTGTAAACGTCTGGCAATGTCACACTGTCTAATATAATAATGTTTGATAAAGAATTTACCTTTCTGTAATGTGAATTTTCGTTAGTGTTTCTAACAAAAAATAAATACCTACCTACTCAGGTTAACACAGTCAAAAACTTACGAAATAGGCGAGCACTAACAAAGAGTAGCTCACTAAACTCCCACCTTAGATAAAATCTGTATTGTGAGAGATATTCTAAATCGTCCAGATTTTGTTCCAAATTTGATAAGAGGGTAGTTATGTGCCATTTTAATTAGTTTAATAAAGTTAAACAAGTGTGTAATCATAATCAGTTACACACTAGACAGCTATTTGAAGGGAAAGGGAGGTTGAATCAGAAAATGATTTGAGTTATCTAATGAGTTCTTCAATGGAGACCACCTCTCGGCTCCGGCAAGGTGGAGTGATTATTTGTGAAAGGCTGCTGATAGAAGCTGGAAGTGTCGGCTGAGCACATGGGGCAACGGCGCTTATTGGGCCTATGTTCAGCAGTTGCTATAGGCTGATGTTGATTAATACAGCGTCAAGCGCTTATGTAAGGTCAGGGCGTAATGGCTTAGAGGAAGCCTTAGTCTAGCAGTGAACTTATACAGGCAGATGATGATGATGAGGTAGTATTAGTACTGTGCTATGATTGACCCTCTTTAACGCCAAAACTAGTGAACGGATTGAGACAAAGATTGTATTGAATGTAGATTTAGAGTCTAGATGAAATATACTTAAGAGAAAAATAACTTTTTTAACTCGAGTCTTACTAGCTTCATTCTTGCGGTCTAGATTCTAGACCAAGAACAAAATAATGGCAACTTTTTCCGTGTACTGAGTGAGCGAAGCTGCTGGCGCTTGCTTTCGCCATTCACAGTAATAGTCACCCCAAAGTTATTTTACAAGATCGATGGTTGAGTAAGTAAGATATCTTGAGCATTGTCAAAGAAACTCCTCCACACCACTGAGCTGAAAACAAACAGAACTAGTTCACAGTTCAAGAAACACTCGTTCATTTTGTAACTCTGAATTAATTAAAAATAATTCGGGAGTACAGCCAGTTGTGAATTAATTCCAGTTTAGGAGAGAATAGTGACGCTGGCGCAATTTCCGCAGGATTTCGCGCTTCACGGCGTTTTATTAAGTATTTTCTCGAGTGTTCTGTAGTTTCTGTGAAATGTTTTAGTTAGGATGTGCAGAGGCGTTTTGTGTGCTGAATACCTGCTGCAGTTAGTCTTGAGATCTTAGAACAAACTCTATTGCGGATCTTTGTGCGAAGAAAAACGAAGAAAAAGTGAATATTTGTAATGGAGATAGTTTATTTGTGGAATTATATTACGAGAGTGACATCGTCACTCTTGGTTTACAACCCCAGGTTTAAATAAAGAAAAAATGGGTTGAAAATATCTGACTGTAGAGAACTCATTAATAATATAGAGGCACGTGTTTAACAGAGGAATTTCACAAGACTGTTTGTTTGATTTTTAGCTATTTCCAGATGGAACTTGGAAGATACCAACTTCGGTGATGTCAGCACTATACCATTTATTTGGCGGCGAATATTACAATATTTATTTTTAGATACAACCGCAGTCCTCCAGTCGATTCTAATAATATTATGTCAAATAGTAAGTTCGAAAAGTAATAAGTAGTAGTAGTAGTAGTAAGTAGTAGTAGTAAAAGTAATAAGTTCGAATAAAATATTAAATTATTTTATTCGAACTTATTGTACAGAATAAGTCTCTTTACTATTTGTTAAAATCCGAGTATTTTGTGTGCTCACGTAATAATTATACGTATTTTTCGACATGCTTTTAGTTATTGTTACAAATATTTTTACTTTTTTTTCATTTTCATTTCATGTTTATCATGCAACAAAAAAAAACATAATAATCATGGTCCGGTAAGCTAGTAGTGATCCTTGATTTATTGTATAAATAAATATCTTATAAGTATTTTTTATTATTTATTCTGATGAGCCAACCGTACTACGGGTAAAAAGCGAAAAAATCAATAATACAATTAGGATAACTATCTTTCTTCATTCAAATAACATCATCAGTAATTACAAAAGAATGTTTCACTATAATAAGAAAACTACATTGCAGTACCCATAAGGAACAAAATGGACTCGGAGTTGGAAACCCGTAGTTAGTCCAGTCCAACTCGCATAAACACGATACCGAAGTATTTTTCCTGAGAGCCAGTTCAGTACGAGATCAGATTTCCCTTCCGAAGCGCTAAGCATGAGTAACGTTAGATTAACGAAAGAAAACACACGTGGTAAAAAAACTAGCAAAATTTTCTATGAACGGTAGGTAAACAACATTTAAAAAATATTCTATTTAGTTTAAATGCACCATAAAGTCGATAAGATATAAGTCGATTGCAGACCAAAAACTTATGTAAGTTTAGCTTATCTCGCATACCTTTTTCAATTATAATTATTTTCAAAATAAATTATATTCTATTACTAACACATAAATTACTTATCCATAAGTTTGTTCATTGGTTGCATTTAGTCTGGGTGATTTATTAGCTAGAATGTTTTTTTATAAATATTTGATCGCTTCCTCAAAAAGCTCGCTAGCGACAGATTATCTATACCTTATGTTAAGGCTGCACGAACTTTTCCAATTTGCCTCTGTAGCCATCGCAAAAGTAAAACTAAGCAGTAAGATGAACAGTTAAGTTGTATAAAACCAAGGTTTTACAGTTCTTGCTATAAGTATCTACATACTTTATGTTTTGAATTAATCTATTGCTATCTTACGCATTATTATAATCACTAGTCGCAACGCCGTCGGTGCCTTCGCCGATGATGTAACGGTACGTGAAAATTCCCATTTTTCAATACGAATGAGTAATCTAGGTAAGTTTCATGAGTAAAATTATCATGATACTTTAGGTATAACTACAAGAGCACTCAAGGCAAAGTCGAAGTAGAAATATTTTTATTCAATAAGATTCTAGAATCACTTTGCATCGTAGATATGTTTTTAACTATATATTTAAACCATTTCCAACGAGAATACAACAAAACCTGTAAAGACTTGCTGTTTTTTTTTGGTTCATTTTCAAAAGTTTTTCTGCATACAAGCAAAAAAGGTGAACTAGGTACAATAGAAGTCCTCAGTTCCTTGTTCATCACAATCAATCAATAGATAATGTATTGACTTTCATAATAATTACATTGGAGTATTCCCGTTTGAGCACCTTATTTTTGAGCAGCTATTTTTTGAGCACCAAAGGTATTCCTATTTGAGCACCAATCAATATTTTGACGTGGTGATCAAATGGGAACAAAAAAAAGTAGATTTTATGCCCCATTGAGCACCTACGTGATTGATGATGATGAAAAGTCAATCATGATTATCACCATTCTTTTATCACGAAGCGGATTCAGCACAAAATGTTTTTCTCTCTTCAGTCGTCATCTCAATACTCATAAACATAAACAAATTTATTTACAACAATACAAGTAAAAGCTTAACAATAAAAAAGAATGAAAAAATTACATAACACATGGTGTGATGTATACTACACTCCTTTCTTACTCATAAATATCACAATTTATCCATATTTTCTTGACTAATACAAGTATCTGCCAATCCAAGTCAAATAAAATAAAATATTATAAAAAATCTGTAAAATAATTATTAAAACAATCATAAAACTGAAAATGATATTATTTTACAAATGATTCCGTGCCGACTAGACCATTGTAGCACAGGAAGGGGATGACTCTAGAGAGTGGGGGGAGGTATTTGCCAGTAGTGGGATATAAAGGGCTCATAATAATAATTTATAGGTAATTAGTATAAGTATATATTCAAGAAAAAGTAAAAGAATACAATTTATGAAATTCTGCAAATATAGGTATTTAAGCTTATTATGACATTTCTGATTATTTAGATGACAAAAACTAAGCTACTAAAAACTACTCTAGCACTAAGTTATTCCAATCTATTTTAAGTTCATGCTTAAGTATTAGTTTAATAAAAACATGTGGTGACAATAATATAGTTTAGCTAGTTTGAAAAAAGTTTGGGATGAAACTGTCTCCGACTCCCTCAAAAACAATGTAATAGTTAAGAATACAGATTGTAACATGAAATAAAAAATATATAAGCCTTGCAGACTTTCTTGCCAATTCTTCTCGGTTTAGTCGAAATTTTGTTAATTTTGTTTGGAAATTGTATAATAAGCTTTATAATTAAAACTGGTATAAACGATTATATGCATGCTTTGACACAGATCTGAATAAAAATAGATTATCTATTGTGTCTCGAATCGTAATAGATAAGTACTAGGTATTCCAGAGAAACCATTTAATCTTTTTTTTTATTCAGCTATTCTTGGAACAAACATCCAAAGATCCACTGATAATCTCACTTATTTTTTTTTAAACAAATTTCTCAAAAACGTTGTATTGAATGATATTGAAAGATCTGGGACCTTCAATCAGGTCGTAGGTTCAAATCCCGGCCCAGTACAAAGCCACACCATTTATTGCGATTGTCACATAAAGTCTATCTAATTCGAAACGAGACATAAACAATAGACGTCTCGAATGAGAATGTTCATTTACCGAGATAGTATTTGAGCTAGCATTCGAAGCGCGCAGTCGATATCTTTGTTCGCGAGACTATACCTAAGCAAATGGAGACAGGGCAACGAGTTTAAGGGCATTATTACTAATATTATAAATACAAATGTAATAATAAATAAATAAGAAGTTATAATAAAAGTACAGTACTTGGATTTATTTATATTAAATCCTTACAAATATTATTAGTTTTAATTAAAATTATTTGTTAGTAATTTAGCAAATTAAAAATCTTAAAAAAATACAGTCGAAAGTTTGTAATAATGTCGTGTACTTCCTTCACGTCAAAATCTGAACGGATTAAATTGAAAACAAGCCAGTAAAAACCTGTGCTGCAGTTTCTACTTAACCATAATTAGATTGACCTATTGTTTTTTTTTGTATTTGTGACTCAATTATAAATAACTCAATTGTAATCAAAAAAACCGTGGGCAGCACGTGGCTCAGACTTAGGCTCCTGCCTTAGTCTAAGCCACGTGCCGCCCACGGCTTTGTTCGATAGAGGCGAGTGGCATAATCCAAGAGAAGCCTATGCCCAGCAGCCAGTGGGCTGAAATGGCTGAAACGATAATGTTTCTATCATTTTGCAAATATGTAAATACAATACCAGATAGGCTACTTTTTATTCGGATTCCATGCGAGCATAGCCGCGGGCGGAAGTAAGTAACTGATAGCCACGAGACAGAAAAGATCAATGCTATTTACAGAGCATTAAGATGTATACACGTTAAGACCGTGTCGCTATAAAATATTAGTAGTAGTTGAACTATTCAATGAACGCATTGCCATCTATTAGCAAACGCTTCCTAGTTTGACATAGCTTACTAAATTGTATTAAAGTGCTTCCCCAAACTTGAAATAGTACTAAATTGCATACTAATACAATAGAGTGTTTTTTTAGCAAACAAAAGCGGGTGATTTGGACCGTGCTTGAACCTTGGTTAAAAATATGTAATACAAAGCGATTTTTCAAAAACTTATTTCAAAATGTTTATTTTACTGTAGTGTGCGGCAGCCCTAAAATCGAGGCATGGCAACAATAATCATCATCATTAAGTCAAGAATAAAGTATGACAAAGTCGGCTGTACTAGAGCTGCCACACTATTTTTTTATTAATTTTAAACCGACTTTTGAGTATGACTTTTGAAATTACAGGCACAAGGTAATTGTAATAATTTTAATTAATTAGTGTAAATGGTTTTGTGATCGTACTAATTAATAATAATAAATAAATAAAATAAAATAAATAAGAGGCTTATCATCTTCATGCCTCAAGTTGATGGACGCAGGGCGTTGCATCGTAGAGCACGTTCCAAAAAACGTGATCTATGTTGCAATGCTTTGTGATAGGTAATGGTTACCACTCAACATCAGGTGGGCCATGTGCTTGTTCCATCTTCAAGTATAATAAAAAAAAACAGATATATATTACATCTTGAGCTATAATATTTTATCTCATCATATATTTTGCCCCTGCCTCGCCCTGAGTTTGAAATGTCAAATGATCACGTGTAAAGATATAATATACATTACATCCCATAATCAACAGCTGGCTTTATCCTTTTTCTGGTTAACTATCGATTTCAAACTCATCGTGTACCTATATCTTATTGCACGTAGCTGTACGTAACTGTTGAGGTTTCTGGTGACCCTCAAAGTGTACTTACTTATAAGTCTTATTAAATAAAGCAATTTCGAATTTTGACTATTTGAGTTGTAAATTCTAGTAGTTCTTAGCACTAGAAGTAGGGCGTCCGATACGATTGTTGGGAGTACTTTCAAGTGCCGCGTTCAATTCGCATTCAGCGTCTGAAACACTCATTTTTACTGCATCGAAGTGGGCTAGATATTTCTTGTCGACCTCTTTGGCGCAATGGATGAATGAAGGCTCAAAATAAGGAAAAGAACTAGAAGTAATCTTAAATTTTCCCATGCTCTGAAACATCGACTCATACGGCTGATTCGCATTGAGATATAGTATGCATCCTTTTCTAGCAAATGAAATATGGACATAAGAAAGTAGTGATCAGCCGTATGAGTTGACGGTCACAGCATAGTGAATTTTAAGGCTTTATCTAGTTGTCATCTATATCTGTGAGTGATATGCAGAGGGACGAAAGTACGTATCACATCCCGCATCCCTATCTAGCTAATGATATATGGGCATAAGAAAGTAGAGATCAACCGTACACCCGTAACAGAGTGGATGTTTCAGAGCATGGTGAATTAGATTTCTTCTAGATATTTTCCTTGTTTTGAGGACGTAGGTCTTCCGTTCACTGTACGAGCACGGTCCGGGATCTTGTGTTCTGGAAACTGTAGTTCCTATATAACTGCAGTTAAATAGGATCTTCAGTTTCCAGAACATCAGATGAATTTAAGTAATTTAAGCTCCTAAATCATACATCCTTTTCTCACCCAATTCGTTCCCGCTTCCTTTTTAATATCATGTTCCCATCTAGGATACTGTATACGAGTAAATCAAGAGATAGATCGATATGGAGAAAACTTGGGGAGGCTTATGCTGAAAAGCAAGACTATAAATATAGTCTATAGAAACCAGTGTCTAAGAGTTCAAAAAAAATGTTGATACACCTAAACTGATATTTATTATTAAATAAAAATAAGATGTATTTTAAGATGGTTAATAAAGGATTCAATTATTATTATCATTCGTGATGTTTAGAGTCAAAGAAACATATGCTAGCATACATTAGCAAGCGAGCAGGCAAAATAAATAATATTTACCTAAATACTTTTAAAATTATTAATATCATAATTATATTATTAGTAGGTATTGGGACAATTTTTTCAACTGTCAGATAACCTAGTAAATAGCTAATCAACTGAATATACTCGAAAATGTATAAAATTATGCGTTCTACTTTCAATCATTTGCAACAGTAGGTATTTAACTGACGGTTAATAAATTGGGCTTTGATTGTTGAAGTGTTGTGTATTATTATTAGGTGTACCTTGTATTATATAATGTACTAAGTTAAAATTAGGCACGAGTAATACGGTCAATGTCAATATTTACTCTTAAAATATGAATCTAAAGAACGAACTATGAATTTTGATTTAAAAACAAAATAAAAATAAATTAACATGCGTTAGCATTCAAGTAGTGTGTGGTGTGACCAGCGAATGGACAATATTACGTTACCGGTTCTTATGTTACGTATTGTGTAGCCATAGTATGCTAACATCTCAGCCCGGAATCACTCACTGCTGGGTAAGGCCTCCTTAGTTTTTGCCAGTAAGTAAGTTTAGTAAGAGTCACACAAACGGCCATGTAGCGGTCCATGCTCGGCATCTCACTTGTGGATCGAGTGCGTTATACTTAGCACAGACAAAATCAGCTCCACAGTATAAGGATATTAGGGATGGGTAGGCATGTGACGGGTTTGTTTACCTATCAGTGCATAGGCACTATCCGCTTGCCTACCTCGACCACCTATTTGTGTTGTTCTCTGTTTTATATCTTGTTGTTTTGTTCCATTAACTATTTTTTTTGTGTTAATATTGTGTTAATGAGTGCCAAATAAAGACTTTATCTATCCATCTATTATGAAACTCAAGTGGAATCGGGCCGGGCACTTGGCTAGATTTGGTGATGGCAGGTGGAGTACGACCTTGACAGAGTGGTGCCCAAGAGGGTTGAATAGAGCCACCTGGCTGTTGGTCTGCCAAGCCCTCTATTGAACCTCTCTATTGATGGACGACATCGTTGCTATAAAGGGAAAAACCTGGATGAAAAAGCGCAAAACCGTATGCAATGGCGTTTGAAAGAGGAGGCTTATGCCCAGCAGTGGGTTTTGAAAAGCTGAGAATGATCATGATGAAGTTTAGTAAGCTAAGTATCACTGTATTAGTTACTCAAACTATCCAACTACTATCTTCGTGTAAATTCCGCATAGTTAACAAACATGCTGACATGTGGCGTGGTGTTGTATGATATATTAATTTTGCTTGACAAACTTACGTAATTGCCCTGTTTAGTGTAGAGTTATTAGTTAGAATCTTCACTCTGAAATCCATATTGTAAAACATAGTTAGTGAAATGTATTCAAATACGAGGCATTATGTGTGTAAGAAGTTAAACCTCCATTTTCGAAGACAAGCCAGCCTCACCTGCCCGTGGTGCTTAATAAACGGGGCTCTGGAGGCCGAATGATTGCGGCATAGCGCAGCCTAACACCGGAACACAAACTGACAATAGACGGCAGCAGCGAAAAAATGTGCCCTGCGATCCCCAACCCGTATGCCCAGCAAGGGGATTATGGGCATATCTCCATTTTTATTAAAATGAAGCCTATGTACAGCTGATATCGGCAGGTGTTGTTGACTGTCTCAGGGCAAGTTTGTTAGATAGATAGTTGAACTCTTTATTGCAAACAGCACCAATTAAAAACCTAAAATTTACAAAAACAGAGAAATCTAGAAATGTAGTAATGTTGGTACAGTACAGTCTTATCGCTTAAAGCGAAGTTAAAAATTAATAGTTCATTATTAATTTAAACGAAGTTTGTTGAAAGTTTTTTTTTAGCACTCAAAGCGTTATATATACATAAGCCCGATATTTATCTACTTACGCATTGTGTGAGTTGAGGGAGGCCTTTTTCTGTCCTCGGTAGGCTGCTGAGCTTCGGTAGGCCGCTGAGCTTGCGATAGCTAGTGGCAGGCGGAGAGCCCGATAGACCCCTCTAACTCTCCCCGAGCTTGCGGAAATGCGTAAAGCATTTTTACACCGACAAAAAAAGGCCTTTTTATATCCAGCAGTGGACTGATATAGGTTGGTGTTGTATTAAAAGTTGACAGTGTTCCAAGTTTTAACTGGCAAATGGCAAATGGCAAATTAGTGAATACTAATAGCTGTTGATGAAGTTTTTTATAGCTTACGAAACTGCGCACTCTAATTAGTTACGTGTTTCTGCTGCGCTCGCGTCCTGTTTTCCAAATCCAAAGTGCATAACATTGCATGGGCAATGCTGCTGAGTTATATAGTTCCGTTTATTTATTATTGAAATCTAATTTTTTATGACGTTCTATGAATTGTACCGTACCAAAAGACCGCATTAACAACTCAATACAGCAGATTATAAAGAAGTCTTAAGATATCTATATAATCAGCTCTTGTGTCTGGCTTTTGTAGGCTATGGTAGGTAAGTATAAGTAGGTTTTGAGCCAACATGATTGGATTTGGATCCAGCTGGATTGAGCATAGAAACATAGCTATACAATAGAAACGTAATCAACAATTGAAAAAGCATAAATATTTTGTAATGCTAATGCTATGTCGTCAGCGTGTTGGTCATATTTGCCGCAGAACCGAAAAAAATGAGTTCTAGAGTGAACCACGTTTTGTCAAACGAAGTGTAGAACGCCCTCCGGCCATATAGAGAGATGACTTATGAAAGACTGCTGATAGAAGCTGGAGGAATCGAACTGAGTGAATGGCGCTTTTTAGGGAATGTCCGGGCATCGATGGTCCTATAGTGATGATGATTATAATGATTTATGTCGAAAATATAATGCGTCCAAACAGTCGAACAGTAAGTATTTTAAATTGTTCATAACTACTAGTTTCCTTGTTATAAATGGTTTGAAGCAAAAAAGATTTCGAATTTTGGTGGTGTAATACAATTTTGGTGGTCACATAATATTTTAAAGTCGAATATTTTCTAAACTAACGGGTTTTTTTCTGGGACACTTAAAGATTCGGTATAAGAATAACTTACTTTATTATATCCCAACATAAAAGTCGCTGAAAACACATAAATAAAATTCGCCACCAAAATTAGGAAAAAATCACAATTATTGAAATCGACCCATTTCTGTTTGCAATCGTGTTATCCGATCACCCGCTGGTAACAGAAACGCTCTGTGATCAATTTGAGGCATTAAGGTGATAAGTTTCATGTCCTTCAGGGACTGGCACCCACACCCTGCAAAGTGAAACACAGGAATAAATGAATGAATGAATGAATGAATTATAGATAATACTTTAACTGGGCTTTACCGCGTCTCCAGATTGTTTTATTTGGTGTCCAAGAACGGGTATAGAAACGTCGGTGTCCAGCAGCAAGATGGTCGGACGACATTGCATTAATCTTGGGCTGAAACCGGATGAGACGAGCTTTGACCGTAAAGATTGGCGCTCACAAAGGTAAGCTTATACCCAGCAGTGGGTGAAGTCGGGTTGTGGATGATGATGAATACTTTATTATAACACCTTAACTTAAGAAAAAAACAACAAACAGAATCAAAAATAATAAGAGGTACTTACAGTGGGCAGTCTTGCAATGCACCTTTATGGCAGAAATAGGCATATTGGTAATACTTTCCTGGAAGAGCCTTCACAAAAAACTATATTAGGTACTTCTAAAAACTATAATTTTAGTTTACAATGAGTTGAGATTGACTTAATACGGGCCTTAGATTCCGAGTAGGCTTATTATTAGATTGTTTGGATGGGTGGTCAATCTGTACGTAGTGTTACTATGTATTCCATGACAGCAGTCACGGTCAGGATTTCTGAAGAGCTGGTCATTAGTGCATCCTGCTGTCTTCATCGGAAGGTGGAACTACGGTGCAGTAATGGATGTGGCCTAGTTTTGTCTAGAAATAGTTTCTACAACTCGCAAAGAATTCACTGCGCTTATTAGTCGTTAAACGTAAGTTCTTTAATTATCTGCCAGAGTCATGTTGTCTGTTCAAAAATATGTAGGTTTATAGTAGCTATGGCTAATGAGAGAACTATGCTTGGAGTCTCTCAAGGTGCTAGAACTCAAAATGAAGAAATTTGCAAAAGAACTACGGAGCTGACTTAACCGCAGGTTCCCTCAAGATGTTTTCATGGGTACCATGCAAGCAAAGCCACGGGTGTAAGCTAGTCTTAACAAAATCCTTTCTAAAATATAATATCCTCTTTCACACTAAATTTTAGTCTCCATAAGCATTTTAGCGGCTTCGTGTATGTATAATTAAGTTAATAAGCAATTTTCACCTTACACTACGTTTAGTGGTAATTTGATTTGAGTGCTTCCGTGCTTTAGAAAGCATCTTAAGATGTTGGTCTCGGCTTTTTTAGTCGCTAAGATGGAGGCTTTTGGGTGGCCTAAAAGTTCCAACAGCAAAGTTGGCAAGTAACGAAGAAAAAACCTTTATAGATTTCCCTCTTCTTGATATTATAGCTCTCATATCACCATTTTCAATTACCGCTTCATCATCATTATTACCGTTCATTTTGACTGTGATCTTGTGCAGTAAAAAAAATCTACCTATATATATATCAATGCTCAATACCCAATAAAATTACGATTACGATTACGATGAGCCTGGTATGTCCCACTACTGAGCAAAGGCCTCCCCACGATCTCTCCAGTCATCTCAATCTTGAACTATTTGTACCTACGCTCTATCGAAGGTGTGTAGTTCATCCTGCCATCTTCTCATCATCGCATCTCGGTCTGCCGGCGCCACTTCCGTGAGTCATCGCGCAAAACCAATGCCTACCCAATATGTTTATTGTTTTCATAAGTAAATAGGCATACAGGTGATATGATATGAAGATAAGCTATCTTTCATCATCAGCATTAGGCTGACCATATAACGCTTTGAATGCTAAAAACACAAATGAATGGTAGGGGCCGATCCGAGCCCCACAGTCAACGTCCTAAGCAGTCCACTTCTGGACGTAGCCTCCCCTAAATGAGCGCCATTGCATCCTATTATTATAACAAGTTGATACCATTCTCACAATCTTTTTTCTCCATTAGCATTTTAGCCGCATCGTAAATTGTATGATTGAGTCCGTAAGCAGTTTCCCCTTCATATTTTTTTCCTCTTGTTGATATGGCACCCTCAATATTCGTTAGCGGGATCGATTCTCATGCATATTCACGGCACGGACACAATTAGCCGCTCCATAGTTTTGTTCGTTGCGGCCGCCAATTATATTTTACGATTCCGCCGAGCTTTTTGCGATTTCAATATAGCGAGGTGTTGAGTCATTTGAAAATGTACTTAATATGCATGTAATCAAGAGACTTGAAACTAGAAAGTGAGATATTAAGACTAGGTAGTTATTCTTGACAACAATCATTTCCTCTACCGGGTCTTCCTTTTAATATAATATTCATCATTCATTAATTCTCGAGGTAACCTTAGTTAATGCACAATTAAATCATTCCTAATGTTGCTGTAATGTCGATTCAAAGGGCAAAAAACTTGTATTTAAAGACACCTAGATGTATTTACCTTCAAGAGGTACTATTAAAATAAAAAAGTGTCAGTCGTCTAACAGGGGTTGAGTTGAGAACATGTCAGTGTCGCGGGCCGTCAATGGATCAGATTAGCGCAGGACCATGGATCCGACAGTTGATAAAATCGGGCTGCGGATGATGATGTTAATAGCTTATGGCGCCATAGTATTAAGGCGATATAAGCTCGTGTTTCAGCACTTTTGAGGGGGTGAAGCAGACGCAGCCTAGCAACACAGGTTCCTCGCACGATACCACAGAATAATAAATAGTCTCTTCTCGACTGCAATCATCCGCCCGGGCGTACGCAGGCTATTCACAAGCACATGCAACAACCTGGTTAGTATGGGCCACACTTAGCCAGGGGATGTAGCTGTGTCAGTGTTAGTCTGTGCTATGCCATTATCAGCCGGCCAATATAATACAATCTACTTTATGTCATGAACATAATACAATCATAGTACTAAGAAATATGTCAGCTCATAAACATAGTGATGAATTAAATGAGGAATATTACGAGCATAGCCATAACAGTTACTCAGTGTCAAATAGAATTGCATTGCGTGGACATAAAGTGCACGCCAATTTGATGAAGAAATGTGTGATCTTATCACAGAGAGAAGATTGACGAAGAAATGCAAAAGTAAAAAGTATGTTCTGGAAAGGTCATTTCTTATGCACGGTAAAGAAATGTTGATAAATCATTAAGTTTGAAGTTTCTATATGAAATTTTTTGTTTTTTGCAAATAAACATAATCCTTATCCTATATATACTTTTAAGCGAGCAATTCTTGTATATACGTATATATATAATCTGAAACTCGGAAACGGCTTCAACGATTTTCATGAAATTTAGTTTGCAGGGGGTTTCTAGGGCGATAAACCGATCTA
This sequence comes from Horisme vitalbata, assembly GCA_951804965.1. Lineage (NCBI taxonomy): Eukaryota > Metazoa > Arthropoda > Insecta > Lepidoptera > Geometridae > Horisme > Horisme vitalbata. The sequence continues at coordinate 1,932,506 of OX638095.1, read as the reverse complement.
GCTATAAAAAACCGAACAAAGGTCATCCAGGTGATTTACATAAAGGCTGGCCGACTGGACTTTGATACTACATTGATATGAGAATAATATACGAGGTAAAATCGTGAAAATTACAGTACTCAGATGCAATTCAATAAAAAAATGATTGACGTAATAAACATTATTATTTATTAACTAATTCTATTTTGTGTTTTCTTGTTTTTATTTAATTACTTATTCTTTTGATCAAAACTTTACTTTAGTTTAGATGATGATTTAAATTCTGACGGGCAGAACCATTTTTTTAGCCTGATATTTTAAACACAGAGATAATTAGCTAGATATTTTTAACATTAGATCAAGCCTCATAAAAAACAATTTCACGTATTCTCTCCAACCGCACTTGTTTTTCCAAATCAAAATGACTTCCACAATCCGTTCCGGTTTCATTTGCCGGCGACCGGCTCAACAGAATCTGGGTCTTTATTGTACGTCCGGAATCCAGGCACGATTTACATATGCGTGTAATCCCGGAATCGTATAGAAATCAAAGTTTACCTGAAAAGACCCATCCCTTTACAGTAACTATAGGGGTTTTGGAGTTATTACGGATTAGAAGGAAATGTCATTTATTTAGGAAATGATCTAATAGAATGACTGGCTTTATTGCACAGTTGGTAGCTGTTTTCTGGTGCAGTTCGCGTGTTCGATTCCCGCTCAGAATTAAACGGTAATTTGTGTGGTTAACATGTATGTCTGTTTTGTCCTGTGTTAGGAGTAATATATGTATGTTTATCAGTCCTTGTCACCCTCAGTATTTGGTTCATTCTCATTATCATCATCATCATCATCATCATCGGCTTAAAGCAGTCCACTGTTGGACATAGTCCTCTAATGAGCGCCATTCTGCCCTGTCCTGGACACGACGCTTCCAGTTTGTACTAACAGCCTTTGGCCGGAGGGCGTCCTACACTACGTTTGCCGAGCCTCGATTTCCACTCAAGAACTCGTTTACCCTCGTTTGGTTCATTCTGCTACCGGCATTTTACAGGCTGGAGCCAACATAGTACATACTCTACTTAGTTTGGGATGAGTTAACCGTGTGTGAGATATCCCAGCCAATAGTTATACCAGTTTGCTGCATGATGGCTGACCAAATAGTGACTTTTATTTTTCTTTATTTTTCTATTGATGGTGAAATAGTAGATACCGAAATAAAATCTTATCGATAACACCCTCTATTTGCCGAATAGTAGCCGATAAAAACGACTTTTTGTATTTTTGGGATCATAGTTCTTCATAAATACCCTTTGGTTACCATAAAACAAGATATTATACTCATTGGTTATCATTAAAACATAATACATGGTCATTGGTCATTGTTTACCATTAAAACTTTTACATACTCATAAATTGGTTCCCATTAAACATGATACATGTTCATTGGTTACCATAAAAACATAACTCATTCTCATTGGTCATTAACACAATCAGAAAACAGATTGCAATTCTAAAAACGCAACCAAAACAAATAAGCGTGTTCCCCTAAGCTCTAATCAGCAATTTAAACTAACAAATGGGTTAATTCCACTACGGCCCGACAGTAACTTAAGTATCATAGTCCATACATCGGGTAAATAGTGTAATTCTATATAATTGTATGGCTCCGTGTCACGATAGACCACACAATATATCAGATAGTACTGGCGACATTTGCCGCATATAAACATTATTACCTACTGTGTTTATGGTCTGAGTTAAAGGCTTATCACGTTGACTGCCTCAGCGCAAGGCGTTATACATATACACTTACACTTGCGCACTCAAAGCGTTATACATATACACTTACACTTTATCATCATCATCATCATCAGCCCATAGCAGTCCACTGCTGGACATAGGCCTCCCCTAATGAGTGCCATGACGCCCTGTCCTGAGCTCGACGCATCCGGCTTCTACCAGCGGCCTTTCGCAGATCGTCACTCCACCTGGCCGGAGGGCGTCCTACACTACGTTTGCCGAGCCGCGGTCTCCACTCAAGAACTCGTTTACCCCAACGGTTATCGGTTCTTCGGCAGATATGGCCAGCCCACTGTCACTTCAGCTTGCTAATTCTCTGAGCTATGTCAAAAACTTTAGTTCTATGTCGGATAAACTCGTTTCGGATTCTATCCTTTAGATAAACTCCGAGCATAGCTCGTTCCATAGCTCGCTGAGCGACTTTAATCTGGTGGACTAGCTGTACTGTGAGTGTTCACGTTTCGGCTCCATATGTCATGACGGGTTGGACGCACTGATTGAAAACTTTCGTTTTCAAACATAGACATTATATTTACTGTTATATCGTATAGCTGTTAAATATAGAAAATAGAACGCTAAATTTCATCTAAGGCACAAGTTGAGGGAGACTAGCCTAGCGCCAAGGTAAAATTCTACTGGGATCTCATGACTCCGTTAAGTGTTACCATAGCGTCAAACCCTTCATCAGATGATGAATGGTTCGATGATGCTTTAGCACTACAGTGAGCGACGGGACACGTATTTTTAGTTGGTAGCCCGCCGAACTAGTGAGATCTAGTCGCCGGCGGAGAGTACAACAGACCCCTCCAACTCTCCCTATTTATTGTTTGGAAATAATCTCTTTCAATGCAGTATGTTGTTTCTGTTAGTACTCTGCAGTTGGTTTCTTTAATGATGGTTAGGACGAGATTATTTCCCACCATAATTAAGAATTGGCCGTATTTTGGTAAGTTGGTAATCTTTATTAATTTTTGAACTGTCATTATAGTTTAAGTCAGCAAAAACCATATCAACCTGGACATAAACTTAGACAAACATTTATTTACTACATATACACACACATACAATATATTTCATTATTTAATTTAACAGTTTACATTTCAATACCTTAGTACATAACTAGTACTAGAAGATAAAAAAATACTATTATATTATGTTAGTACAAAAAACTACAGTAGAGATGTTCTGTGTGTAAATTAATGTCGCGGCATTATGCTTCGCAATGCGAAGACAGGTCAGCGCTGATATTCTGCTAAGATCTATTTCGATAACCTGTTCATAATAGCATCCTTCGTTAAACGAATTTTTTTTTTTTCAAATAAGCGAACAAAACTAAACAAGAGAGTTGGACGAAACAACGCATATATAAAAATAAAGGCGTGTGAATTTTTTATCCTTTTGAATTAAGTTTCATCTCTTATCACTTGTCCCACCCGTAGTCTGCTCTCACCAATTTGTGTTAGGTCGTATTAACGGTACGAGACAAGCGTAAAACGTGGCGTATAAGTTGTGCTGTTTCTTCTTATATTAGTATTTTTTAGCGAAAAGCTGTGCCCTGTAATCCCCAACCCGCATGCCCAGCGTGGGGATTATGGACATATCCCCCTTCTTATAGGGGAGGTCTATGTCCAGTAGTAGACTGAATAGGCCTGTGTTGTTCAGTGTTCTATGTTTTGTGCTACAGGCTAGCCCAGCACACGGAGTTTGCCTGCTGACGTATCTCTTTAAAAGCGCAGTTTTTGCCTAATACTTACCAACCCGTGAGCGAGAATAGGCTTTAGTAGTATTATTTATTATACAATAATATAACTTTTTGCTAAAATATGTAAATATCCCCAAAATGGCATGCTAATAGCCGATTATAAGGTAGGGATTGATTTTGTTGGAGAAAGTTCTTCTTCTGCTTCTTGCTGCTAATAGAAGCGGTAGCTTCTAGATGTTTAACATCATCATGTGCCTATAGAAGTCCACTGCTGGACATAGGACTCCCCTAATGAGCGCCATTGCGCCCTGTCCGCAACTAGTTTCTACCAGCATCCCCCAAATATGTAGACTCTTAGACTTTAGGTTGGTGCTATAGGCCGATGATGATGATGATGTTTTAAGTAGTTGAGGTTTAAAGGAGTAAAAATATTCAAACAGAGGTATATTGAAAGGTTAGTCTCATCTTTTTAGTGCGTTAATCATAAGGGGGGTATTCCTATAATCTCCATGCTGGGCATGCGGATTGGAGATCGCAGGACACAGCCTCTCGCACTGCTGACTCAGCAAAGCGCGAAGATAAACAGTCACATGTTAGAAGTTGGAAGTATCAAGCTGAGGGCAGGGCAGGGGCAAAGTTATGTACAGCAGTGGACTGCAATTAGACTCATGATAATGATGATGATGATGTAATATTTGCACGTACATAATAAGGTACCTATAGTCTTAGGTAAACTTAATGACCCACAACATCATTTACATTTGGATAGAATTTGAATGCTGCTATCCAAACTTTGTTATTCAATTCGAAAATACTCTATCGCTAAAATCATGAACATTCCACTGTGTCAATATATCTTTACCAAAATAAATTTAGCAAAAGCTTCCAACATTAACTAATCCAGGTTTCTGCTGCAATTGCCATCAAATCCTGCGAACGAGCGATCCGACAACTTCAAAGAGCTTATACTGGCAAACATTGATGAATAGACTGCCATTAATAATGTTAGATCAACTCAAAATATACATTTACTTGCTGATCCGTAACTCTGTTTATGTGTAAACTATTTGATTTTCGTCTGGTTGTTAGTTATGTTAGTCTGTTTCCTGTCCATCAATTTTTTTTTGGCCGCCCCGCCCGCTATATTATTCTGTGTTATTCAGCGTGTTTTCGTTTATTCTGTGTCTGCGTATTTTATTAGTATATATGTATGTCTATCGATCTCTGGTACCCATTGTACGGGCTCTGCCTAGTTTGGGATCAGTTGAACGTATGTAAGATGTCCCGTTTATTTATTTATTTATATGGCTTTCGGCTGACATAGTCATATTACCTGTTATATTTTGTTATTTGATTTAATTTCATTTTTGACGTTTGGAATTTTGCATGTTAAGTAAATCGCTAAGTTTTTTAACACGTTGGCTGCTGGCCTCGCACATGACGCTCCGCGCCATGCACGTGAAGAGGAGGACGTCCGGAATCACATTTTTGTTTTCAGCATTCAAAGCGTTATAGAGAAAGTAGATGTCATGTCGTATAGGGAAGTAAAGAATGCTGCTTTCGAGAGAGGTAGATGGAAGGAGCTGCATCAGAGAATCAGGAGCACAGCTCTTAAATTAATGATGATGAATCTAAAGTTTCACATGTACATTTCAACCTAAATTATAACGAGACTACTTAAATGAGATTTGATGAAGCTTATAGATAACAAATATAAATCATGGACACCAAAAACTGCTTACATTAACTCCTTGATTGCGGCCCTGGGAGGGCTAGCTGCTGCACTACAAGAAGAGTTTTCAGCACCCAAAGCGGTAAACATGTGTTCAAATCACAGTTGAGTATATATATTGAAAGCAAAGGACAAACCATTAGAAAAAAACATTCGATATCTCAAACCAACCCAAAAGCATTTTGTCGAGTTATTTTCAGAAGCTCAAAACAACCGCCCAAAAAATTTTAAAGAAAGAAAAATCCTACTAATTCCAATACAATGCCTGCAAATTGAAGGCGCGGGACAAAGAGCGGCCCTCATTATGACGTCACATTCAAAAGATAAAAGATCTTTCAAAGGAAATCATCGAGAAACTGGAATTTCAAGTTTTGTCAAAAAGAATCGTTCCGCATTGTCCGGCGCCTTTTACATTTATATGGGGCTGTGCATTAAGCATTCGCAATCAAAGTCAAAGTATATTTATTGTTGAAACACATGTAGGTACAATAGTGATGTTTTTTAGATAGGTATTAATGCGCTCTATCCTTTACGGATGTACAATATTTTTATTAGATAAAACACAAAAATCAATATTAAATTTAAAAATATTAGAATTTAAAATAAAAATAACAATATCAAAAAATTCAAAATAAATTATGAAATATTAAATAATTAAAGGAGAATGCCGTCTAATGTATGGCGCTCGGTACCAAGACTAAAGTGAGTGCGTCAAAAAAATATCCCATAAATTTTTAGTCGATTCTACTGACAAAATAATTAAAAATGAGGCTTATTGCCATAGTTATACTTTACATCAATATTTGTGGCCAAAGTAACGTATATATCATTGGTTGTTGCAGTCTAATGGCGGCGTGCAACAGAAACCAAATGAACAAAATATTTTTTTACTTGATTATTAATACCGTCGGTGTGTAAAACTAAAGAAAATATTAATGTCATTTAGAAAATATAATAAATTTTACGGGAACCGTTCGGTTTTGACGCAATTGGTACGGGTTCTCGGCATTCTCCTTTATAATCCTAATAAAAATAATAAAAGATTACTATGCCAAAGTTAAATTGTCATCCGTCATAAATTCATTCAATTCGTAGTAGCATTTATTTTGAAATAAGTTTCTCAGCTTCGATCGATCGTTTGAAGCCAACGTCATAAGCATAAGCATGAGGAAGAATAAATTGTTGGAATAATATAACTACAATCCAATTATATTCTTTTTCAATGTAAAAATTAAGCTAAGTCTATTACTGCACAAAAATGTTACGAGATCATTCATTCTTAAACTATAACATTCCTTGTTTTATCTATAAATAATACTAAAGTCGAATAAAATCTTTTTCAATTTAAAAATGAAGCTAGCCAAGTTACTCTATACTGCACAAAAAAGTTCTGAGATCTTGTGTATTACCAAGTCAGTCATTCTTCCTTATTATATCTTGAATCAATTAAGTTATTATGGTTTAATTACTTTGTTATTATATAGCTTCTCCATGATATGGGGTTTTTCAGATGAATTTTCGATGTATAATGGATGCTGTTCAGATTACACATAATAGACATATTATTAAAGTAAACTTATATAGTCAATGTCTAATACTTTTTTAGAACGAAAATCAAACACGACGTATTGCTGGATGTTTGGTACTGCGACAACTACAACACTTTATTATAATCAGTCCACTACTGGCCTTCTATACGCCCATAACCCCCACGCTGGGTATACGGGTTGAGGATCGCAGACCAAAACATCTCGCGCCGCGACGCTGATGCCCGGGAATTATTTGCAACTGAACTTAGCATAATTTTCATTTTGGTAGAGGATTATCCTACTTAAATTATAAAAGCGTGGATGTAAAGATGTTTGAATATTTGTATTTTTCTAACTCCTTCACACTAGAACAGCTAGATTCGATATAATTTGTGAAAAAGACGTAGAGTAAAAACTGGATTACTGATAATTTGTGTACCTACCACATCCGGAGCCGTAGAGGAGATTTTAGATGTTACCAATGTGAAATAGTAAAGCAAACATTAGTTACTTATAGTGAAACAGTTTAATAAAGGTAATGGTAACCACATTACGCTATGGAGGCCATATGTTTGTTAAATCTCTATAGTTCTTTCATCTTAAAATTGTTTTTTTGACATTTGAAACTCAATGCTGCCAACGCATATATCTAAAACAGTCCGAACCCAAAGCGAAAAAGGTTCGTTTTGCAATCCGATTTTTTTTCGTAATAAATTAATGACTGAACATAATTAGCTATGATGCCCTAATAGATAAAGAGGTATCATACAGATGGATGACAAAAATAAATAAATTATAATATTTACATAACAAACAACACTTTTTAAAAATATGACAGGATGAATAGGAAAAAATCCTAAATAAATTAATATTTTGTAAATTAATGTTACCAAATGCGTTGCCATTTGTGATTAATATAAGAGGATAAAAAGTCCACCGAAATCAAATGAGGTCCGAAAACAGGCCAAAAGTCTCCATTCAGAAACACTGATGGAAGTAGTGATTGCAGCTATACTAAGTACTTGGTTTAGCGATTTGACAACGTAACATCGATAATCGATTATACTTCTCGGTTGTAGTTGTTTGACATAAAATAGGTATTTTCAATTTTATGTTACTATTATATTTAAAAATGAAAATATTTAAAAATGGGTATTTACAATATAGTGGGATTTAACATAGCAGGTATGTCGCGTGGCATAGTAACTGCTTGCAAAAAGTGATCGTCTGTCAAATATAATCTTTGGACTTCCATCTGAATCGATTCAAAAATTTTTCAATGTTATGTGGCTGCAATCACTAGTTTTAGACTTTGACATCTATAAAAAAAAAAATATGATGGAAATACTCTATGTATAAAAAAAAAATGCAACAAGATGTCAGCCATGAGTAGGCTTCACCGCCCACTGCCTAACTCGATTCACACGTTTTGAAGTCTTTGATCTCGCCGCTTTGAAGAATGTAATGTGCCCATGAATAAAAGAAGGGACAGGAAACAGACCATCTAATTATGGGGGATGGGGAGGGCAGTCGTTAGCGGAAAATAGGCTTGTGTCATTTGAAAATAATTTAGTTTTCTGGTAGCAGGAAATTAACTTTCAGGTGTACTGTTAGTACGTGGCGTAAGTCAAAATCGAATTAAAATATTCAGCAATTATTTTTATTCTCAGATTATATATAAAAATATTTGAATATTATAAAATGGGAAAAAATCAGGCTTCAAAACCAGAAACTTGCTTAGACACCAGACATTTGCTTAGACACCTGGAGGTTTATTCAGCGTCAAGTAGAGACGCTGGTAATGCCTGGAACGTGGTTCGATGGAGTAAGCTTGTGCAGCTATTAAACCATCCTTTCAGCCCAGTCTGCCTTCATCATTTCAACCTTTATCGACCCACTGCTGGGCATAGGCCTTCCTTTGATTATGCCACTTGCCTCGATCCTGCGCTATTCTGAACCAGGTGCCGCCGACGGTCTTTCTAATATCGTCAACCCATCTCGCTGGAGGACGGCCTCTATTTCTGTAACCAACTCTCTGCCACCACTCGGTCAGAGCTCTGGTCCACCTGTCGTCACTCCGTCTGGCCAAGTGTCGTACCCAACTCCACTTGAGCCCCAAAATCCGCTCGCTGATATCCTGGACCTTAGTCCGCTTGCGGATTTCGGTATTGGGGACTCGGTCTAAAAGTGTAATGCCAAGCATGGCGCGCTCCATGGCTCTCTGTGCAACACTGATTTTGTGCACAGCCTCTTTCGTGAGCCGCCATGTCTCAGCACCGAAAGTCATAGTTGGCAGGACACATTGGTTAAAGAGACGTGTTTTCAGACATTGTGGAATGTGGGTATTTTTAAAAATATCGTCTAACTTCCCGAAGGCCCATCCTAGTTGTACCCTTCTGGAGACCTCTTTCATCTGATACTCTCTGCCAAAAGATAAAACATGCCCAAGATATAAGAGTCGACCATCTCTAATCTTTCGCCCCCAACCATGACGTTAGGAATCGAGTCGAGTCTGCCTTACCTACAGGAAATACAGGGTCAGACAATATGGAGCTGACTTAAACTTTGGTTTCCTTTAATTTTTTTCTTAGCCGCTTTGAGATCGGCACATAATTTTTACATTATTAAAATTCGCTGATGCATGACCGAGAATCGAACTTATGACTTCGGGATTAGAAGTTGGGTTACATCCTTAGTTTGGAGCTACATGATGCTCAGTGATTACGTCCCGCATTATTTATCCCAATAGACCACCACAGTTCAAAACCAAGAGTACAGCTGAACGGAAATTAAAATACAATAACACGCTTTGTTAAATAGCAAAATCCGCCATGTTGATAACCAGCTGAAAAAAACAAAAATTCAACTTGTCCCATTCCCTAACATTGATATTCTTGTGAAAAAACAAAACACTGAATATTCATCGAGCTTGTACCCAAATGCTTGAAAAAATCCAATCAAAATGGACGCTACAAAAGAACAATGCGCAAAATGAAATTATTGGGAAACAGAGTTTTGCGGGCTTCTGAAACAAGTTTATTAGACAAGAAAAAAATTGTGATTTTAAAAAGATTATGACGCAAGGTGATTTACTTTTTTCTCGCTAAAAAGTGACTGGCAACATTAGTAAAGCTTCACAAACTACAAATAAAAGTTATTATAATTGTACAGCGCAATAAAGTTGCGAAATTTTATAGGGTGTTTGTTTCATTCATTCATCACCATCATCACGGTGGCTATCACAATAGGTCTTCATGACCGCAGTGATATGAAAGCCATGCAATCAATAATAATAATAATCATCATCATAAGATTAGATGGCAAATGAAAAAACCCTAGTAGCTATACACCGATAGAACTCCTACCTACTATATAAAAAACCTTTGTAAAAGTTATAGCAAACAGAATACAGTTTCCTCGAAAAAAATTATATATTTGACTCGAATCAATACGGTTTCCGGAAAAAATGTTCCACAACATAGGCATATCAATATGTTCATGAAATGTATAATTATTATTGTCTAAACGTTAGGAAATACGCAATAGGACTATTTCCAGACATAACAGACGTTAACTTCCAAAAGAAGAAGAAGATAAAGCAATTTGTAATTATTGATGTCATGCTCGACTTATGAATATTTTATTTAAATGAGGGTGTTTTATTATAATATTTTATTTTATATTATAAATATTACGATATTAGAAAGACCGTGGGCGGCACCTGTTTCAGAATAGCGCAGGATCGAGGCAAGTGGCATAATCAAAGGAGGGCCTACGCCCAGCAGTGGGTCGATAAAGGTTGAAATGATGATGATGATGATGATTTTATTTATTTTATTAATAAAGCACCCACACTCGGACAGATATCTGCAGATTATGAAAACATTTGTGATACAGCAGGAATGGAACCCTTTTACGTCTCACTGGGTTATTTTCTCATTGCGACGAGGTGATCAAGAGAATGTTCTTCTTCCAGATGTAATTCAGGTGTGGTCAGCGCCAGGCGGCGGGACCCGCCTGCCTTGCGACCTGGCGGCTCCGACACGGGACGTAGCTATGATGCTGTGGTTCAAGGATGGAGACAGGATGCCTATCTACACGTATGTACCTACCGTTTTAGCTAATAACAGAGATCACGACTGAAAAAATACTTAGTTCGTCATTTACACTATCAAAAAACATTGGACACGTATTTTTTCTTTTGTCAATTATACAAAAAATTACAAAGTGCGTTGAAGTTCCGCGTGACGTTACGGCTTAGTTCACTTTTTACTTAACCGTGACGTCATTCACGAGCCCCCACTCCCGAACTTTCACGCTCTTTAACTCCGTCAATTTTTATTTACTAAATATTATAAACAAAACATTCGTATCCAATATTTTTTGTTGATCTATCTGACGGACTAATTAGAATTTTAATTTACCCAGCTTCATCCCTATTCTAAAGGACGCGTACACAGACCCACATTATCGGCTCCGACGCGGGACGTGGCTATGATGCTGTGGTTCAAGAATGGAGACTGTTTGAAGCCGGCTAGGGTCGCAAGTCAATGGAAAACCAGATAGTGCGCATTAAATGACGTTTTGAAGCGCTAAGTCTTGTTATATGGAATATCAACCTGATACTGTCGCCAATGTCTCCACTTAGTTTATCATAGTCGATCAGCGGGGTGACATTTCATCTGTCGAAATTCAATGAACGTCAATTGACAAACTGTCACAGTTTGTTAAAACGGGATCGGTGTCAATCATTTTTGTTTGCAACAGAGATAGCCGATCACCCCGCAGATATTGATATATTCTACTCAAAACAAGGTTATGTATTGTATGATAATATCCACAGAGCATAGAGCTTACACGACAGTGTACTAGAGGCGATTACCATCCAGACATGCATCATTGTACTCAATCATTACGCTGATGTGATGTTGTTGTTAGATTAAATTAATGTATATTGGTACTACAACCATAAAGCAGGAAAAATGGCCTATTCTAGAATTGACACGCTATTACAAAATTACGATAAAAATTGATTATTTGAAATAAGAGTTATTCGTTCAATTGATCTACCAACTGTAAATACACAAAACAACTTCAATGAACGTTACATGGTTTTACAGCTACTCGTATGTATTCAACTTTTTATAGGTACCTTATGCATGAAAGAAGATATTTAGGCTGAAACCTAAAACCTAGTGATTATTTATATAACATAAATAGGCCAGAGAAATTGCTAAGTGTCCCTTTATAATATAGGATTTTAATATATTTTCAACGAAGAAGTTCTAAACGCTCTATGAGTTTCCTCACAATGTTTTTCTTCACCGTTTTGATCAGGTGAGAATGTGCATATAAATGTTTCGATGCACGGTTGAGATACGAAACGACGACCTCTGGATGAAAAGTCGGGCTGCATCTCTCAAGGCCGCCACGATGATTAATTGATTACTTTAAAGCTCAAATAAATAATGCTGGACATTTTGAATAAGCATCATAATAGTCCCAAAAAGAGCAGATCTTATTATAGGAACCACATGACGTAATTTATTTTTATTATTTTATTTAGAAAACAGACCGTACAAAGGTATGCTACTTCTATAATTTTTTTGAAATACATAAATGTAGGTACACATTATATAAAAAGAAAACACCAAAACCCGTGACAAATATTTACAGAGCATGCAAACATTCGTCTTTCTGCGGGAATTCAACCCGCAACCTTCTGCGTCTCAGACGGGCCTTCGCGCACTGCGCCACAGAGGCCGTCAAATTGAGTAATGTTCCAGTATTCGTGCGTTCTATGCTCTATGGGCCAACCCTTCAGGTGGATGTCGGTCAGAGCATTCGCGTCAATCCACGTGTGATCACTGCGGCCACGCGAGACAATGCCTTTACTAACGGTAACTTGACTGATACGCAATGCACATGATTGTATCCAGCTCATAAAAATAACTTTCATAAAACAATAGCTATAATTAGGAAAATAAACATAACTGTGTTATAAAAACCTAGGTTTCTTTGAAAAAAACTATTAATTCTGAAATTTTTAATCGACTTCAAAAACAGGAAAAGATTCTGATACTTTATGATTGTTATACGATTATCATACTTCCGTCATTTATGAACCGACATAAAAAAAAATTTTTCTTTTGAGATGGTGATGATACTTCGCATTTAGTTCTCTCATAAAAGAAGGGGGATATGCCCATAATCCCCACGCGGGGTATGCGAGTTGGGGATCGCAGAGCACAACATCTTGCACCGCTGGCGCGGCTGCCCGTCGGCGGTCAGGGAATGTAGCTGTGCCGGTGTCAGGCTGCCCTATACTGCAGTCAGCGGACCACTAGAGCCACTTTTGTTTTGTTAGTTAGTAGGGTGCACCACGAGCAGGTGAGGTTGGCTCAGGTTCCGAAGATGGGAATTGGAACCCTTTAGACCCCAGTTCGGGTGAACCCCTTGATTTAGATCATCGGCTAATAATACCGAGGCCACACCACGAGCGATGTCCATATTATTTTCTAATATACATATGAAGGTATAAAAATAATCCTCTATTTTATTTACATTATTAATACCATTTTTTATGGTATCTACTTGAATATCGAATGAGCCCATGGCCGACCTGATGTTAATTGGTAACCATTACCTATCACAAAGTATTGCATCGTAGACCACTATTTTTAAAGTGCCCTACGATGCACCGTCCTGCGTCCATCAACTTGAGGCATGATGATCATAAACCTGTAATTTTACCGGCACCCACACCCTTCAAACAAAAACACAGCAATGCTGCTTCACGGCAGAAATAAGCATAGTGGCAGTGTTTCCCCGGACGAGCCCTCCACAAAGAACTCTACAACTACTAAAATACCATCACACCATTGTAAATTAGACAATACCACCAAACCATCAATGACTTGATCATAATCAATTATGGCAAAGTTACATACATTTCACGTCAAAACAGCTTTCATTGTGGATTCCTAAATATCTGTTGATGATCTTCCCATTCACTCATTCATCGTGAAACCATTCACGTTCATTCATTCATATTATTACTCATTCATATGGAACAATGGCTTTATTAACGGAAACATCTGCTAAATTGTAATTTGTACGTGTTTAGAAATGGAGATGGATTAGCTACTGCTCGGAAACAGAATTCGATAATTAGAGGTATAGTGTAAGAGCTGGTGTAGATCGACCTTCATCCCATCAGAGAACTTGATGAGACATATTTTTTATCAGTTAAAGTTTATTAAGAAACATGCCTATTCTTGCCTAACTTGCCTATAGAAAAGTTTTCATAGCTATTTTTAATCAAATTAATTCATTAAATTTTAGTTTTTTTTTTATAAATAAATAAATAATACTGGACTATCACACAGCATCATGTAGCCCCAGGCTACGCAGAGCTTGTGTTATGGGAACCACATGATTTATATATTACGTATATACATTTTTTTTTGTAAATACATACATGTCATACATAGAAAACACCCAGACCCGAGACAAATATCTGCAGAACATGCAAACATTTGTCCCGCGGCGGGAATCGAACCCGCAACCTTCTGCGTCACAGGCAGACCTTCGCCCACTGCGCCACAGAGGTTGTCAATTATTGCAGATTATTATTATTAGAGATTGGTTTATTAATTAAAATATCTTACTTATAATATCAATTTCGATTGGTTAACAGCGGGGTGATCGGCTAACTTTATTGCAAACAGAAATGATTGAAACCGATCCTGTTTTTACAAACTTTGACATTTCATCCGTCGAAATTCAATGAACGTCAATTGACAAACTGTCACAGTTTGTTAAAACAGCATCGGTGTCAATCATTTTTGTTTGCAACAGAGGTAGCCAATCACCCCGCAGATCGGTGTATCGATGTGAACAGAGTCAATATAGGTAATATTGACTCTGTTCACATCTGTTTGCCAGATATGCACAGAAATAAGTAGGCAAGCCTACCTCGGCATATTCTGTGTATTAAAAACTATTAGTTGAGATGAATTTCATTCGGTTATGAAAATAGTTTTATTTATTTATTTTTTATTATGAAAAGAGTGAAGGTGATGAAAGAAAATTTATTAAAATTAAATTAAATTAAAAATAGCTATGAACTCTTTTCGAAGTTATCAAAGACGTGTTTGTTAATAAATTATATTTGATAAAAAAAATATGTCTCATCAAGTTACATAGCCGATGGGTGAAGGTCGATCTTCCACGTCTCCGCTACTAGTACCTTATGAGATACAGATATTTAGGTGACATTCTCTAAAGCATTGCCGCTAAGTATTATTTTCTTTCGTGGCCTACTCTGGCGTCGGAGATTTTAGGCCGCTCGAAAGCCTCCGATTTAGCTAATGAGAAAGTCAGGACCATCTGTACGTGCCTTCTGAAGCACGGAAGCGTTCCCGATCAGATCTACTGAACGGAACGGACGAAACGGTCATCCATCCAAAGGTGAAGAAATGTTGCTGAACCAAGATGATCTGCTTTTATCAAGTAAAGCCAAGCCAGCGCTTGATTATGATTCCATAAATATCATGATCATCATCATCAGCCTATATGAGTCCACTGCTGGACATATACCTCCCCTAAAAAGCGCCGTTGCGCCCTGTCCTGAGCTCGACGCATCCAGCTTCCATGTTATCACGACTATTAATTTACCTGTATGAAACAATATATTGACGATGGTACCGTTCTAATATTTAATTATTTATTCAGTTATAACCCATACTTATAAACGCTACTTAAATTTAACCATAGCTTAAGTTTAGCCCTGTCACTGTTTGTCATTATCCAATGGATAGAGATTACAATAATAAAAATAAATAAAAAGTATTTATTTCAAGCTTCAGCTCAAGGAAAACAAAAGAACTTTAAAAAATTATAGGATTACAATACTTGTAAGCATTGTTTATCGCTGGCAGATTTTTAAGTAAGGCAACTAGTCAGTAAAATGAAGAACTGAATTCAAAGGTAACGTTTCTCTAAAATTTCAGCTTAGTTGATACATAGTAAGTAAGTTAGAAGTTTATTTTGACCAAAACCAAAAGGCTGAATAAGTTTTCTATTCTTTCTATAACAATACATATCTGAAACATATGACAATATTATAAAAATATTCGATTTAATATTGTATTTTACACTCTAACGTGTAATATAAAAAAGTCTGTGCTCAGCAAAGAGCTGCAGTAAACTGCAGCGCTGATTTTCAGCACGTGCATATTTGACACATCAGGGATAGATTGGCCCCTGATCATGGTTCGGAATTTAGATTCTGAAATTCCACGAACGAAGCCAAGGAAAAAAATTAGCTGTACACAACAAAATTAGAAGCGCACACTAAGATTTCCAATCAAGAGAATGCCTCTATTCCATTACACAAATGAAGGAAGACTACAGGAAAATTACTGAGAAATTGGGCGGCCGAATTATCACGGGACATCCATCTACTTCCATAAATTCTGCACTAGCTTTAGTTACTACCTATTTTTGGGATGTGAAGACAGTTTTTAGGTGAGTTATTTGTTTTATATTAGTTTTGGTGATTTCTGTCTGTTTTGAATATGAATTTAGTAGTTTCAGATTTTGAGACTAAGATACTCGTAGGTAAGCGTTTTTATGGTTCCGTACCTCAAAAGGAAAAAAAACCTTTAGGAATCACTTCGTTGTCCGTCTGTCTGTCAAGAATATTTTCTTATGGACGCGTGGAGATATCAAGCTTAAATTACCCACCCCAAGGTCTTATTTAACTGTTTTTGTATCGGTCGCGGAGCCCGACGATTTAAATATATATATTTTTTAATTAAATCCACATCCACATCCACATCCACATCAGCCTATATCAGTCCACTGCTGGACATAGGCCTCCCATAATAAAGGGGGATATACCCATAATCCCCACGCTGGGCATGCGGGTTGGGGATCGCAGGGTAATAATACATAAATAAATTTGACTGTAAAAAAATATTGGTCAGTTCCTAATAAAAAACCTATTTAAAAATCCCTCAAAAAATTCATAAAATAACGCTAAAAGTAATATCCATTTCATCATTATCGAATGAACTGATGAACTGGCGAAGCTCAACCGATAAAATTGATCGTTAATTTAAAAATTATTGCGAACAAAATCACTTTACGGCAATATTTCCATTTGAACACTCTCAATATTGGGCAAATTATTTTTAATTGTACTTCGGAAACCTGGTGATTTCATGAAAATTTTTCGTTTAATCATTAAAGTTGTAAATTTTCAGTATTGCAAAGTTGTGGAAGTGAAAACTAGTGATTATCATTATATTGTCATGAGGGGTATTTAATTATAATCAACATGATGGTTTTATTGCTTGCTCTACATTTTTATTCGTATTTTTGCTTGTTTCATGAAAATCAGTTTAATCATTACGGATTTCTTTAAACTATTAAAAATATTGTGTCTGTTATTCAAAGATATAATAAATAAGATACTAGGATCGACTAATTAAAGGAGTTTGAACCCGAAAATATTGTTTTTAGTCTGTTTATTGGTCGAGTATCTCGCAAAAAATATTTCATAGGACTTATAAGTACATATTTTTAGACTAAAATAATAGGCCACGGGAAAAAAACTGCATATGTTGAGACTGGAATAATATAGAATGGAATAAATTTTTTTTAATAGGAGGTACATCGCGGGGCCTGATGTCCCTCTGCCCCTCGATAGCTAACTGATTGCAATAATCTAATTAATTGCAATGACTGCACGTTCATAATTCAATTATATTAAGATTTCTGTAGATTTATCGAAAAACTGCTTAGATGATTCAAATTGATCCTAGGGTTTTAATTAAATAAATAAATTTATGTCTTTTGACTTTGACTTTAGGCTTTAACTCATCAAAATTGAACGAGAGGCCAATACAGATTGTCCTCTCTGAAGTGCCTGAAACTGTACGTAATAAAAGTAAAAAAAACCCTCAAGAAATAGGTAGAAGCCTTAAGTAGATATTTGTCTCGGGTCTGAGTATTTTTATGTATATTATACAGGGTGTAATCGTTAAGTGTGTCCAGGCGATTATTCCGTAACTATAACATATATCAAACTATTTTAAACTGATATCGAAAGTACGTTACCTAATCAGTAAAATGACACCAATGACTTTTTGAAAATCTAGTGAAAAGTATCCAAAATTTTGACATTAAACATACCTTTAGTATGAGATTAGTTAGTAGAAAGGTTTTAGTTTCTTTATTTTAAATGGTCTAGTACTAATTTTACGTTAATCTCATTTTATAATTACGTATGATATGATAATAATGATTTCCAAGTAGAAACAAGTGTAGATTAATTATCTTACCACTTCAAATTAGTAATAAACCTTGTTTAAATATCACATTAACATGAACTGGCTGTAAAGTAACATACTACAAAAATATCAAAAAAATGATACGATTTGGTGTTCGTTCTAAATTCAAAACCTTTCTTGCGGGCTCTCTGAATATCAATCTTCAGCTGGAAAGAAACCGTCTGATGAAGTCCACGCTCCGACCCAATCTACTCCAGATCATGGCGGGCACCGAGAAGTTTCAGAAGCTTCTCGGTGATAGATTCGTTGCCGTGGAACCCACCGATGACGTTGATGAGGCCCTACAGAACGTGGTTGGAACGTTAAGGGACGAGGGCATCAAATTCTGCTAAATGCAGCCTAAAGGCAAGAAGTCCAAACTCACGGTGTCATTCTCGCCAATTGTTAATAATCGTGATTGTTTCATTTTTTTTTAAATGGCATATTCCAATAGAGAGAAGAGGGATAACTTAAAAATTTACTACAAATATGATTGTAACAAAAGAGCGGTATTTATCATCTACAGAAGAGAGTACCCAGATAGAGAATTCAAACTAAGCTAAAATAACCTTTTAAATGATGGAAACTAAAACCTTTCTACTAATCTCATACTACATGTATCACACACACACACACACACATCAGCCTATATCAGTCCACTGCTGGACATAGGCCTCCCCTAATAAAGGGGGATATACCCTTAATCCCCACGCTGGGCATGCGGATTGGGGATCGCATGGCACAGTTTCTCGTACCACCGACGCTGCTGCCCGTCAGTGGCCAGGGGATTTAGCTGTGCCGATGTAGGCTGTGCGGGCTGTAGGCGGCCGCCAGAGCCCCGTTCGTTGTTTAGCAGGGTGCACCACGTGCAGGTGAGGTTGGCTTGGGCACCGAAGATAGGGGTTGGAACCCTGTACACCCCACTACATGTATGGGAGTGTTTAATGTCCAAATTTTGGATACTTCTCGTTTGATTTTCAGAAAGTTATTGATGTCATTTTACTGACTAGGTAACGTACTTTCGATATCAGTTTAAAATTGTTTGATATCTGTAATAGTTACGGAATAATCGCCTGGACACATTTAATGATTTCACCCTGTATATGTATGTATTTACAAAAAAAAATGTATGTTAGTAGTATATCAGTCTTGTGGGAACAATACAAGCTCGGCTTAGTTTGGGGCTACATGATGTTGTGTGAAAGTGTTCCAACATTATTTATTTATTCATTTAATGATTGCTTTTTTTTTAAGTCATTGTGTTTTGTTATATGTTTCACTCAATAATGCTGGACATGCTGGACATTATTGTACAGCTTCATGTAGCCCCAAACTAAGCAGAGCTTGTTTTGTGGACCTGACATGACATGATGTGGACAAGACTTTTAAACTACTTAATTTTTTTATGAATACATACCTTTTATACATAAAAAATACCACGCCCGAAACATATATTTGCAGTATACTAATATTTTGTCTCGCGGCGGGAATCTAGCCCGCAACGCTTACTGCGCCACAGAGGTCGTCGAATAAGATTAAAAATGGTGTTTTATTAAATTTTAGCATGGATCTGTCACGTCTGAGTTTGTCTATTTCATTACTTAATGATCTAAGTTCTAAATCATCCCGCGTAGTTTCCTCGTGTACTTGACATCGAGATTTTGTTTGATTGATTACCGTACGCTCCCTAAAGTGACAGTTGCTCGTTTTGTACTGAGTACTACTAAATTATTGACACTTGGGGATTTCGTTCGACATCGAGGTAGTTTGATTTATCTGGTACGCGGAATGAACTAAAAATACCCTTTTAACATTGACGGCCTTACATACGAACATCTTTCAAAAGATAAACGATGCTTAAACTATTCCCATCTCTTACCGTTGGATAATGACAGACAGTGACAGGGCGAACTTTAAGCATTGATTAACTTTAAGTAGCGTTATAAGTAAAGGGGTGAATGTTTATTTATGTATAGTATAGTGCACCGTGGCCTGAGTGCGAAGAATAACTTTTTTTTACGTTAACTATTTTTTTGTATGGAGATGTCTAGGTTTTACAAATTTCCCGCTAGGGGCGCTGCTCCATTTTCATACAAAAATATAGTTAACGCAAACTTTGAAGTTTCATACTCAAGCCACCGTTTTATGAAATTGTGAAATTTGCCTGTAGTTTCGCTTATACGAGAAGTACGCTTAAGAGCTATGTGTCAAAATCTGCAGGAGGGCATCAAAGTGCTATTTAAATTCTCAAAATTGGTCGGTAACTTTTTGAGACTTTCCAGTATTTGACAAAATTTCAATTTTTTTTGCTTACTTGGATCGAGAATTTCCCAATAACTTTTTTTGAGCTCATTATTCAAGAAACGGAAAAAATGTTATCTTGGAATTGAATTAAGCTACAGTTTGAGCTATCTTACGAGGCGGATGGACAAAAACTGTAGGTGGCAGAACGGCCTTTACGCGCTTTTATACGTGAAATACAAGAGTCATGTAAAAGATTCAAGGGCAGGTTCAATTAGAGCTAAATAATCGACTCTGGTTTTCAGGTTGACTTGGTCACACTCACTTTACGGAAATCCATAACAAGATTTTATTTTTATTTATTTTATTTTTAGAATTTTAAGAAAATTTACAGCTAGGTATAAAAAATAGAACACAGAATATTACATAGCACCCACTGAGGAGAACATATTGCATACTTAAGGCCAATTAAAAGTTTCCACAAAGAGCAATAACACATAATTATTATAAAAGAAACAAGAAAGTATAGAGCACACAACAAGTTAATTAGAAAAGAATTCGTTATTTAAAATTCGCTTAAGTGTAGTAGTTGAGGTATTAAGATATTCAAAAGACAAAATATTTCGTACGAATTCCGCTAACATTATCTGACGAGTTCCACAAAAATCTAACAGAAATCAGACAATGTTTTGCCTTTTCCGTAAGGCATCTCCAGAAAAAGATCGACCGCTGTCCGCCTTTGGAACTCCGCAGAACTCCACAGACGTGTTGCTCCGCCGAGCGCCAAACTGAAAGTCAACCACTACTACTAGCTATTTAGTTTTTCTTTTTAATTTATAAATATATTTCAGACGCAGGGCGTTGCATCATTATCATTCTAAACATGCATGACCTTACATGTATTATTTTGGTATTGGACTTAGCACCTGGTGAGCCATTTGCTTGTTTCATCTTCAAGTTCTACTTATAAAAGAGTAAGTTTGAGTATCAGAAGCATCTAAAACTATTTACCATAGACGTTAGTAATTTGTTTCCAACCTCAGTATTAGTTTGAGATAAATGAGCACTGACTGTACCACTTGCCAACGATTCATCAACACGTCAACGTCCCAAGCATGCGCACTTAATTAATAACGTTCTGTAAATTAATATCTTGTGGTTAGTTTCAACTCTATTTGAGTATTGATTGTGTCTGAAACAATATTCTGAATATACTCAATATACTTACTAGGTATAAAACCTGTTTCAACAATCTCTCTGTGGTCGGTAACTCCATGACTGAAGATCGTGATCACTCTGCGTTGTCTTCGTGATGGACTGATCTGCTTGTCATCCAGCGGCTTCTGTTGGCAGCCATTTGCACAATTTTTTGGAGTTTTTGACAACAAAAAAATGATTATTCTTTAACGTTTGGCGACTGTTTACCAAATGTTAAACAAGTTAAACCTAACATTAAAATAAAAGATTAAGATTTAAATCTTGTGGATACTACTGAATTTTTAGGCATAACCATAGATAATAAGCTTCAATGGGGCGCTCATATAGATGGGTTATCGAACAGACTTAGTTCTGCAGCATACGCAGTCAAAATAATCTGTCAACTTACTGACGTAGAAAAGGCTAGACTGGTTTATTTCAGCTACTTCCACAGCATTATGTCGTACGGCATTTTACTGCAAACGGCATATTAGCTGTTCCTACTGTAAGGCTCCATAAAGTTAGTCAATAATTTAAAGGGCAAAACGTACGGATTTTTAACAAAATCTCAAATGATATGCTTAATTTATCTGTAAACAAATTCAGAAATATTGTTAAACGTAACCTCTGTAATAAAGCTTATTATAAAATTTCTGATTATTTAGATGACAAAAAAGCTTGGTATGTAACTGTGTCCAACTCCCTCAAAAACAATGTAATAGTTAATAATAAACTTTGTAAAAAACAAGACTTTCAAAAAATATAAGCCAAGAAGAGTTTCTTACCAATTCTTCTCTGTTCGATCGCGTTACGAATTGGTGTAAATTCAAATTTAAATAATTGAAGTTTCAAAGTGTACTGTAATGTGCTTATTAAATAAACATATTTTGATTTTGATTTTGCGCGGTTTGAGCACGGGTCAAGCGCGGGTCCTGAGCGGGGCGTAAATTACCTAAGCTAAACTCAAAATTAATATAGATAGGGCACTCGTTCGGTAAAAATATTTCCTTTTCTATTAAAACTGTAATTATATATCGTATTGGAATTCATAAAAATAAAAATCTGGGCAAGTGACTGAATTGGTCAGTTACTGGTAGGCTTACCTTACCCGTCTGCGGCTTTGCTCGCGTGGAACCCGGTAAAAATATATAACATTTATAATAAAGTTTCAATATGAACCCTATTAGTGCATAGCAATACTTTGACATCTTGCTAGGTGGCATAATATAATTTAAAAAAATAACAAACTAAAATACTTAATTTAACTAAAATTGCACAAAAAATCTAAATAAGTAGGTAAGTCATTGTTAGTTTTATTTCCTAATCAAAGAACTCTTGTAGTGACCCAAATAAGAAAGAAAGAAAATAAATTTATTTGTAATACTAGACTTACACACATATAGAACAAGTAACACAAACAATAATATTATTACTATAGTAAGCCCGGACGTCACAAAAGGGACTCTGACACAGCATGAAAGAAAGAAAGAAAAGAAAGAAAAGTCTTTTAATTCTGAAAAATACATAACACGACAATGATTTAAAAAATAGACAAAAAAGATAACATGAAAAAAAAAAGAAATACAAAAAACAAGAAGTTTGCGTTCAATGTGCGTAGACTGCTGCCGTGAAAATTGTCAGAAAAAGGTCTGTACTCAGTATAATTGTTGAGAATGCTATCCCCAACACTGATTTTCAGTACAGACCCAAGTTGGGAGTGACAGAACATGTAACATACGAACCATAACTATAAATATAAAAGTAAAAAGCAAGAGGAATAATAAATAACATGTACGTATAAGTATAATAAACATGAATGTATAATAATGTTTTAGTAAAGAATGATAAACATAAAAAGAAAGAAAGTAAGTGAAATAAGGCAAGGCATGAGCTGCCCGACTAGCGGGCTAGCAACAAACGCTGGTCTTTCGTCAGATAAAAGTAGCTTTTACGTTAATTCTGTTCAAAACAATGTATATTCCAAGGCTTACGGACGTCTCCGATAATTTTTCCTGCATTTTCAAGCACTAACTAACCACGACGATCAGTAACAGTCTCAAACTATTCCAGTATCTATTCCAACATTCACTGTCAAATGAACGTTGGAGTGCGTTGCCAAGAACCACAAGTTTTGTTTGAACTGCTCTTAGATATTGCGGCTGCAAGCTGAAGATACTGATACTGTTATTGGAGCTTCAGTTATTGATGTTGAGTACTGAAATTGAACTTGCAATTGGCAAAGGTATTTTCTCCATATTCGTATGATACAAGCTAGAGGCCAAGCTTGTCGAAGTTTTAAGGCAGCCTAAACGCCTCCGACATTTGCTATCGGTGGAATCTGTTAATTGGCCGCTTACATCAATATTTTTTTTTCATGTTTTATTCATTTAGTACACTAGGTGTAAGTTTACCAAAAAGTAATAAAATAAAATAGCATGGATACGTGGCCGGCATCTTAACGTGCTTTATTTAACGCGGAAATAAACTTATCGTGTACTTATTGTGTTGTTTTTTACAAAACTTACATGTTTTATTTTTACAACGAACTAAGTTTTATATAACCGTAAGGCGTCGTCCTTATATAACGCGAATGCGCGATTATCGCGCGAGTTAGAGATGAGACCATCGTGTGCTCGCGTGATTACAAAAGCTGGGTGCCCCAATAGAAAGCGAATACGCGATCATCGCGCGAATTAAAGATGCGAGCGGCAGGGGAGCCAGCTTCGCAGTTTGCATGGCATTGGCGCTAAGCATGGATGTTGAAGACACCTATTCAACAACAAACAACTTGTTATGTTTGATCGCGCGTTCGTACGAACTAAGTACGCGTGAACTTGCGATGATCGCGCATTCGCGTTGTATTAGAACGACGACTAAGATATCTTTGTTTACTAATTTATTACATTTCATAACATAACACCAAACAGTCACATCCATAGCTTCGGAGTATTTTTTATTTTGTATAGTGGATATCAGGAGCTTTGAGTGCACTATAGAACAACACCTAAACCTGGAAATATCTTCAGAACACGCAGACATTTGTCCCGGTTCTGAAGATATTTCCAGGGAACAAACCCCCACCTCTTTCGTCTTAGCCGGCTAATTACCGTTTCCTAACCAAGTCATAATTTTTAAACAAAGTATTATCCCAGACCTAACTTTTAACAAAAAGATTATGCTTGAGTAAAGTTCTTAAAAAGGTAAGTCTACTTTTCCCCTCCATAAAATCTTTATCTCGGAAGACTAGCCCTTCATCAAAATTAGGTCAAACTAACGGCTAAGGGACGATAATTTGAACACGATGGACTTGAGTCCGGGATTATAAGGAACCCAAACTTAGGTACTTCTTATTGAGTGCGTGATCAATGAAGCAACAGATTTTGGTATATTTGCTTTCATTAATAATCAAATAAATCTCTTTAGTGTTATACATAAGAGGCATATTAAAATAAACGCTTTTTTAATATGCCTCTTATGTATAACACTAAAGAGGAAACGAGACACAACCCTAATTTGGGCATTAAAATCATTCACAGATTTTTGTTCAAAGCGCGCATTCCCGTACTATTATTAATTCCATGGTTCTAACAAAGAAATCTGAAGAATGCTGTAATTATCATCATCATCATCGTAGACTGATTGATGACAATAGCGAAGTGCTTGCCTGTCACTCACAGTACTAAGTGTAAGCTTACAATCAAAGTTTATCTACGATCACAATTATTACTTATTTTACAAAGTAAGTAAAATAAGTAATAAGTACTTCCTTATTATAAATATAAGAAATTAACACTCCAAGACCAGAATCCAAGATTGTTCTGGTCCAGAAAATCAAACGTCGGAAGCTAGTCCCACTCTAAGGACTGGACAGTAGACTCATGATAATAGGGTCCTGTTTTTACCCTATGGAATCGGAAACCTACTAGATAGTAAGCTATTAGGTTTCCGTATCCAAAGGGTAAAACATCATAGAAAGCTATTAGGTTTCCGTATCCAAAGGGTAAACCTCATAGAAAGCTATTAGGTTTCCGTATCCAAACGGTAAACCTCATAGAAAGCTATTAGGTTTCCGTATTCAAAGGGTAAACCTCATAGAAAGCTATTAGGTTTCCGTATCCAAATGGCAAACCTCATAGAAAGCTATTAGGTTTCCGCATCCAAAGGGTAAACCTCATAGAAAGCTATTATGTTTCCGTATCCAAAGGGTATAAACGGGATTCTATACCCTACTATAACTCCACTGTTCAGTCCATCTATCTGTCTATTATCAGTCTGTATCTCATGAACCTTGATAGCAACACAATTTAAATTTTCACAGATGTAATATTTTTGTTGCCGCTATAACAACAAATAGATACTGAAAGCCGAACAAAATGAATTTTTAAGTGGGGCTCCCATACAACGGTACGGAACCCTTCGTGTACGAGCCCCACTTGCACTTGACAGGTTTTTACTAATAATAAATGTCTATCTATTTATACTTGATAAATATTTGTAAAAGTAGTTGTAGTTAAAATAGTGAAAACATCTACACTCGAGAGCAATGAATCCGGGTCACTCAAAGAATCCAAAAAATCTCGGAAAGTAAGAATGCTAGGTTAATGCAATAAATTGTATTTAATAGACAATTTAATACTCCTTAAATGAAAGTTAAAAAAATATGAGTCACCATACATTTTATTTACACAAAATTACATAAAGAAAAAAAACTGCTGATCTCTCCTTAAAACAAAAATAGGAAACATGAAATTTTTGAACTTTATGACGATTTTCTTGAATTTCAATACTTCGTATTACCTCCTCGTGCTTCCATTACTGCGTTTACGCGGTTTGGCATGCTGTACACCAAGTTCCTTATACGATTTTGGGGAATATTCTCCCATTCCTCTGTGAGAGCAATTTTGAGCTCAGGAAGCGTGATTGGGGGAGGGTTTCGTTGTTTTACGCATCTCCCTAGCTCGTCCCAAGCATGCTCGATCGGGTTGATATCCGGGCTGCGCGCTGGCCACTCCATACAAGTAATGTTCATCTCTTGAAGGTAGTCATTCACAATCCTACCTGTATGAGGTCGGGCATTGTCATGCATAAATATAGCATCCTCACCCAAATTGACCATAAATGGACCAACGTGTTCGTTGAGGATTTCTTCCACATATCTTACGCTAGTTAAAGAGCCGTTTTCTATGATCACCAGCTCTGTGCGACTTTCAGAGGAAATTCCGGCCCACACAAGTACAGACCCACCACCGTAGGCTACTTTTTCTTCGATGCATGCTTGCTTGAATCTTTCCCCTGGTCTTCTATACACTCTGTGTCTTCCATCGTGCTTGTAGAGCATAAATTTTGTCTATTAAATACAATTTATTGCATTAACCTAGCATTCTTACTTTCCGAGATTTTTTGGATTCTTTAAGTGACCCGGATTCATTGCTCTCGAGGGTAGTAACATAAACCTATCTACTGAAATATTTTCGCTTGAACTAGTCCGTCCCGACTTTGGGAAAATATCGAAAATTGCGTCACGCACTCTGTCCATACCTTCCAATATTTGTCAAAGGGCGAACCTAACTAAAGGAGCTTCCACAAAAACGTACACACATCCTAGAGATGGGGTAGTTTCTGTAAATCAGAGATGATAAAAAAATTAAGATTTATCATGGTACAATAATTAGCGTCAAGATTTTTGATTTGAGTTTTACAATATATATTTATATATTCGTATAAAGGCAAACCTAAGACAGGACACCGTTCCTAAAAATCACATGCAAGGGAAAAAGATGTAAGGGTGTGTAAAATTAGTAACAAAGTTTCATCGTGTTAAAAAATGAGCGAAGATTTTCCATGTGAGCTTAGAAACCATGTTATAAATTTTTGTATAATATATATTTGTATAAAACCTAAGATAGGAAACAGTTCCTAAAAATCACATGCAAGGGATGGGGTATGTAACATTATTTACAAAGTTTCATCATGATAAAAAATGAGCGATGATTTTCCATGTGAGCTTAGAAACCATGTTTTTGTAAGCTTATTTTATTTATCAGAAAAATATTTAAGAATTGAGGGCCGGTTTTAGTTGTACAATTGATTTGTTTCAATTCTTTATTGACTCAGGTAACGTTACAGAAATCCATTACTAGATATTGAAAAGACCAAACTATTCGTACGAAAACGAATAATTTGTTAAAGATACTCAAAAAATGTTTGAAATCACGCACTTTATTTCTAAATGTCTAACGAACAGTGATAACTGTCCATTGAAAAACGAGCCCTATGGTGCGCTGACTGCGCATCATAGGGCTGGTTTTTTTCAGTAAATCAGAATTATTTAAAATGTTTTACTTTTTCGGACTCTTAGTTCCAGCACATCCCTAGTAAATACCACCAAAATTACAGCTTCACGCATTCCCGGCACGTCCACGAAAACATTGCAATTTTTATAACAAAACTCTTCACTAAACGACAGTGGGGAATAGTGTATTTTGTATTTTCATTTCGTACATAAAGTAATTTTATGTTTTGTACGTAAAATAACTGTGAATACCGTCTGGACTGGGGCTATGAATTTGTTTTAAAACATTTGCTTTCAACAAATTTAATAAGGATAATGGTGTATAAGGCCTTGGGCGGTCAAAATTTTGAACAAACAAACAAATACAAATAATAGTGGACTATCACAGAGCATCATGTAGCCTCAAACTTAGCTTGTACTAAGGAACATTACTGATATAAGTACTACACAAATATATTTTTTTAAATATATACCACACCACACACCACATCAGCCTATATCAGTCCACTGCTGGACATAGGCCTCCCCTAATAAAGGGGGATATACCCATAATCCCCACGCTGGGCATGCGGGTTGGGGATCGCAGGGCACAGCTTCTCGCACCACCGACGCTGCTGCCCGTCCGTCGGTGGCCAGGGGATTTAGCTGTGCCGATGTAGGCTGTGCTATGCCGGAATCAGCCGGCCGCCAGAGCCCCGTTTATTGTTTAGCAGGGTGCACCACGTGCAGGCGGGGTTGGCCCAGGTTCCGAAGATAAGGGTTGGAACCCTTTACACCCCTTAAATATATACTTATTCGAAAAATATAAACAGATTTTGAGATAGGCTCAGTACTATTCTGCGCAAACAGATACTGTTACTGTCATATTACTGTCACGCCAGCTCTACCAATGTTTTGTATCCTGTCCTTCTCACTCTTAACACAAAGTGTAAACTGCCTCACTCCCACGTTGGATCCAATATGTATGGCAAAACTTCGTCTAAATATAATAGAAGATAGAGTTCCTTACCAAAACATTACCCTCCTTGTGGCGCACTCGGGTAAAAACAAACCAAAACCCTTCATAATTGAATGCTAATGCTTGGAATATACTCCGGAAATACAAAACGGCTCGCATGTGAGTGGAACGTATCTTTATACTAAAATATGATGGCTGATGGCTTGTGGTAGTACGTATTTTATGAGAGAATATAATCCAAGGTTGCTGTGTGGTTCGGGGTTTAGTGTGGAACTAATAAAGTTTCCGAAAACAGTGTAACCAATGTCAAAGTCAGAACTGGTGATAGGTTGGTAGATCAATGATATAAATATAATCGAAGCATAATTATGTTTAGCTGGTTTAGCTAAAAGTTGAGCCTGCAACTTTGTTGACGTAGGTTTATTTAGATGAGATATAACGATTTTATCGATTTTTCAACGGTTTATTTTTCCTAATTTTCGTTTCCTTTGCGTTAGCCTCGTAAAACTTACTTGCCGTTAGTTAGCTAAGCAGGGCGCTTCAATCAATCAAAAATCCCCTAATTTCCCGTCCAAAAACTTTCAAACTCATATCCAAAAACTTGGTTTGATCCCAATGTCGACCTCAAGATGCCAACCAATCAATTACATAGGGCCAAGATAAACTTAAGAAAACTTGAGTCTCGACCCGACTTGGATTAAATGAGCTTAGCTTCCTTACAGCCCCCATACACACAGGTATTAAGTAGGATGATGTAGCTTAGTAAACAGATCTTGGGCTGGTATCATCGGGAAAGTATAAAAACGTGGAAAAAAATCCGCAATAAAACTTGGAGCTCGCTGTCTATTGTGCCGATATTGAACACTATTCAATGGACATAACGTCTCAATTAGTGCAAATCTGGCATTGCGAACATCGGTAGCGTTTATAAGTTTAGTATAGTATTGATGTTTATGTCTGTCAAAGACGCTCGAATGTTTTTTGACAGTTTTTGCTTAGAGAGTGTTGTTTTGATGGCTGTTATCTATCTGTGCCTACGGTGTCCGCGTGGGCGCAACAAGCTTATTACTTTGTGTTGAAATAGTGTTTAATATGTGCATAGCTATATGCTTTTATGGTGAAAAAAAACCTCGTCTGGAAACCCCTGCTTAGCCAGCTCCACACTTATTGACCCTATCTTTCCTCTGGGCTGGCTAGGCTGAGAATGTATAGGTATTGTAGGGCCGTATAAAGTTGTTAGTAACTCTGCCTTCTACGCAAAAGGACAAACCTTTGCGTGTTAAACTCATAGGTTCATACCTCTTCTCCAAAATATTTTTGCTTATTTTAAATATCTGAGATGTTTATTACTTTCTAGACCTTCTTCGTATAAGCTTGTAGGTAACTAACTTATGACGGAGTTTTTAAGATACCCGAAGGCCTCTTACATGGTCCAATAACTGAAAAAGCCGGGAGTAATATCCTAACGTTCCTCCCGAAGCACGGAAGCGCTCAATCTCTAAGAACACCGCAGTAAGCCACACCACGAGCTTCTAGTCTCTTGTACTTATATGCTAAAGTTGACCGTGAGTGCGATATCCCGAGATATTTATTTATGTTTTATCCGTCAGGGTACCCCGCTGTTCTCATCTCGGCTATGCCCACATACACTTAGTAGGTATTAGGTGCGTAATCCACGCGTAAGGCCATTCGCATTACTTCAAGAGTGATTTTAATGGAATCTTATATGTCTAGGTCAGATTGAGGTTACAGTTATAAAGGGATTTTTTGTGCATCGTGTCATTGTGGCTGAGACTGATCTTGAAAAAACGATTGAAATATGTATAAAATATGTGGATGGCAAACATAATAACGTACGTACAAAAATGCATCACAATTTTTTCACTAGTAGATATGGATGTCTTTGGACTGATGTATTAGTAAGTAAATTGTACTTATTAGTAATTGTTTTGGGGTGTACAGAGTTCCAAGTTTAATTTATATTCATATAAAACAATTGCAGTACTCTCAAGCTCGAAACGATCTCGACTGATTTGAGTTTTAT
The DNA here is from genome assembly GCA_951804965.1 of Horisme vitalbata. Classification (NCBI taxonomy): domain Eukaryota; kingdom Metazoa; phylum Arthropoda; class Insecta; order Lepidoptera; family Geometridae; genus Horisme; species Horisme vitalbata. Next base: position 1,901,693 of record OX638095.1, on the reverse strand, counting down.
TTATCTTTATTCAGGGGTGGTTTGGAAAGAAAATAAAAAAAAATAACCCAACAGAACGGCCAAAAAACTGAAATCATGAAAGTTAGTTTTTTTTGTATGGGGATTGCCACTTTTAAGTACAAATCGATTTTATGTGGCCGTCAAGAACCACAGTTTATTCGAGATCGAGTAGATTTTGTTAGTTTATTACAAAATTTACTCGATCAGTCAACTATATTATAATACCAGAGGATCTGGAAAAGCTAACAATAATCTTCATGAAATTCTAACTAGCAACATCATATTATTAATAGCTACTTCCGAATATTCCATATTAGGTATATTTTTTCATTCCATCACCATGTTTGTGTGGGTGGATAAAAGCCAATATTCTGCCACAATTTCAGTAATTACATAGAATACGAGTGCTCAACTATATTGGCATCGCAATTCGTTAATCTCTTAAGTGCTTAAAAATATTTATTGAAGCTTTTATCTATCAAAGGTAGGTAGGTATCCATTTTGAGAGTTTTTATTCAATCTTAATTTTGAACCGAGGGTTTAATCAAACCATTTTGAACCATTTTGAGGTTCATTTTGTGACTAAATTTTGAACGTGAGAATGATGGAAAATTTTAGTTAGCAGCCTTTTATAGTAATAAGAGATTGTAATGGACTGACAGAGTACTTCTTTATTTGAAGAACAAGGTAGGATTATTATAATAATATAAAGGTTCGATCAATGTTCAATAGGACTGAAAAATAGTGTTTTAAAAGAGAGTTCTTTCAAAATAGTGTTTTAAGTACCTAATGTTGTATTCAAAATCCAAGGCAACTTAAAATTCTATCGGAGCATTAAAATTTCCAACTATTCCAATAAAATCTATTTGAACTTTATCGTGTTAAAATAAGAATATTATTCGTTTAACGTCAGTCACGCTACCATTGATACTGGCCAATTAATTTCAGTTCTATTGACATATAGGTAAAACTTACAGCAAAGCAAACACTTCACAAAGTAGACGAAATCAACAGAAAGATAAGATTAGACTCAAAAGACCGTCATCAAAATCATCATCATCATCATCATCATCATCATCATCATGCTAAAGCAGTCCACTGCTGGACATAGGCCTACCCTAATGAGCGCCATTACAGCAGCAGCTCGGCAGCAACCTTTCGCAAATCGTCGTCCATGGAGTGCAAAATTGCGGAAGTCTGCTCGTGTACCTGGCTGGAAGGCATCCTACATAATGGTGACCGACTCAACGTAATGACGTTTGCAAGTCTCAATAAAAATTGCAATGGGTTTGGCAGGTCATTCTAGTTTGTAGTTCCATTTGTTTTTATACTACTAAGTTGGCACACAGGCATACGGTCCTCCTGATGGTAAGTCCTTCCCGTAGCATATGGACGCCTGTAACATCAAGAGGTATTATATACGCGTTGCTGCCCCTTATACAAATTGTAATTTTTTTTGAAACGTTGCATATCGTAGTCTTTGCAAAAACCTCGGCAGGGAGACCATTCTACAGCTTCAGTGTTCGCGCGAGGAAAGTCCTCTGGAACCTCACATTACGAGAAGATATAGGTGGCAACCATAAATCATAATCTATATAATCCTCCACAATAACGAAGTTGCGAGGATCAGACTATCAAAATAGTAAGGCTTATAAAGATTATAATCTACCACGATATATCGCTGTCATCTAAACCGCGGCGTAACTTCGATTCAACAAAACTCAAGCATTCTTTGGAGTTGAGTTCGAGCTCGGCGCAGTTCCAACAAACTTGTGCCAATTAGTGTACCGTGAATAAGTTGTGGCAACTATACTCTAGGTAACAAGACTTTTTATAACTTGAATGGAATAATTGATAGACACGACACAATGCAAAGTAATTTTGGAACCAGTAAGACGAGTAGACTCGTACAAGCTAAATGCGTCGAGCTACAGACATGGTGCAATGGCACTCATTGCGTGAGGCCTGTGTTCAACAGTGGACTCATAAAGGTTGATAATGATAATGAATTTAATATTTTCGCAGTCGTTAAACTACATATTTACTACACTGCTATAAAGCCGTGAAAATAAACTACTTCATTAAAAGATATTTATGAAATAAAATATTTTGCTATAATCCTGACAACTCTGTTGAACGAGTTTCATAAAAAAACTCAACAGAAATTTGTAAATGTTTCGCCTTCCCCATAAGGCATCAGGAAACGATAGCCTCGCTGTTCGCCTTCGGCATCGGCACTCCGCAGAACTTCGCAGACATGTTGCTTCGCCGAGCGCCAAGCAGAAAGTGAGCCTCATTGTTTATATTTTGCATTTTTTTTTCAAAAATCTACCAAATAAGACACAATAGCCTAAATACACAAAATGATAAACGTAAAAGAAAACAAAATTAAATATCTTTATTTTTAGACACGAGATCCTATGCTGATGATGAATGAATGAATAAATCCATAGTAAACCTTATTACGTCAAACCTAAAGATTATTTTGTAGACTAACATGGTACCTTTATGTACCTCCCTTATCTTCGGTATAAATATTTCAAAAATGCACACAAATAAAAATGTTATTGTTTTTACTTGTGTGGATTTTTTCTGGGTTGCACGTGTAAGCACAACTGCTCAATTATTTTAATAATATTCTTTCAATGCTTAGGTTGTCTGGAAGAAATCGCTTTAAGCGATAAGGTCGCCAATTGAACCAACACTACTATTTTATTTCTCTGTTTTTGTATTTTTTATTGGTGTTGTATGCAATAAAGAGTTCATCTATCTATTTATCTACTACCTGCAGGACCCAAGATCACATTTCCTGTTTAAAACATAACCCCATCAGAGCAACCAGTGTGATGTATGGCACGTCGAGTCGTGCAAATCCATCGGCGAGTTATGGCGGGACCAGTTGGCGCTCCGCCAAAGAGCCTATGAGAGCCCAGCCCTGATGCTCTGTTAGATCTTGCAGCGTAACTGTAGGTCACAGTGGATTAGACAGTTTGGAAGATTTTTTGCCAAGACTGGCCTTACAGCTCAGTTAGAAGATGTAACTTCTTCGTGGGGTTGATTACCACCCATGATAATATGTATTGGTGTTTATTTTCGATTCAAAAAAATAATTAATGCTGGACAGTATCGCAAAGTATCATGTAGCGCAAAACTAAGCAGAGCTTGTTTAAAGAAAACTACATAATTGATATACTATATTATATAGTTTTTTGGCAGGTCCTACAAACATTTTTCATGCGGCAGGAATCGAACCTGCACCCTTCTGCGTCTCAAGCGGGTTTTAACCCACTGCTTCACAGAGGCCGTTAGTCCATTGCAAAAACAGATTTTTATCACAGCTGTGTCTGTATCTCAAATGAAAGGAAACATAAACGTTTGTTGTAATGGTTAATTTTTGTCAAATCTATAACAAACTATCTCAAATTAACCATAATATTTTCTTCGAGACCATGACTGGTTTCAGGTCTAATTTCCAAAATGTCTGCTTGAAATTTTAATTTGATCATCACTTAGTTCAAAGCAAGTGCCTTTTGTCTATTAAGCCAAAGAATATTAATATTCAGAGGGTATACTTCAAGGGCCAGACCTTCAATATTGTCGCTTTTATCAGAACCGAAATACTACAAGTTGCTGAAACTGGAATGTAAATTTTCCAGTTTCCATCATTTGGGTCAAAGTCAAAGGCCATTTACAAACCATTTTCAACTTCAAAGATAAAATACCTGATGCCACTGAATATTTTTAAATTATTTACAACGATTTATCTGAAATTCCAGCTTAGAGAGCGGGTTGTAGACTTTTTATATACTACTTGCAAATCAAAAGATTTTGAGATCATTGCATCTCCCTTGAACATTGCATGTAAAGCGTTTTGCGAATGTAATGGACTGCGCTAGCCATCGTGTGCATAAAAAATACACACATGTTTTCATTTAGCAACAGTAATAATCAACGATGAATGTGAGTACTTAATTAAACCTCATAAGGATTTTAGTAACAATATTATAAAAAAATATTTTAGTGAGTTGATAAATATATAAAAAGAGCAATGAGTTTTAATGAACATAAAACTTTTTTATTACTTTTTTATTGCTATTTAAAACAACTTGATAGAGCGACAATTTGTTAGGCTGTATTTGTAATTGAGTATTGCTTATCCCATGCTATATATATATATATATATATATAGGGTTTTCTTTGTCACGTCGGCAAAATTACATTTCTAAGCCATTATATCATAGTACTGAATTATTATCTTTGAAACTTCCTTTTACCTGAATGTACACAATATGTTCACAATTACAAGACTCCTCACTGAGTCTCCGCTCGCTATGCAGGAACGTACCAATATCTGGACTAGAAACTGTACGTTCGAAACGACGTAAAAACGACATTAAACAAAACCAAGCCAGCTTTTGACTATAGGGTGTAATTTGGTTAGATCTTGAGCTATACTACGAGGTATTCCCGGTACACGTGATCATTTGACACTTCTGCACACAAACGTCACCATTCAAACTTAGGGCGAGGCGGGGGGAGGGCGGTGTCCAGGGTCGTGTCTCGTACAAAATGTGTGATGAGTGACCATATGTTTTCGAGCGAAAACTTTTTAACATGCAGTGATCAACTCTACAATAAGCAATTTGCCAGCAACTAAGCAACACCTTGATTCAACATTGTTTGTAAACAAACTTTTACAATGAATACGGGGCATTATACCAACAGCCTTTTAGCCATTAAAATCTAGTAATTTAGATTAAAAAGTTGGATGCGTGAATTCCTAAGTAGTCAGTGAGTCCATGATTTCATGATCTGTGTACAACATCACACAGTAACTCAATTTCAAATTTCAAATTAATCGCAACATCGTCTCAGGACTCGAAAGGCTCCAAATTAAATTTCCACGCGGCGCGAGAGCAGGACCACTTAATTGCAATTTGCTTGACTTATTAGATGTTCATGTTTTAACTTGGAGATTGAAAAGGGTGAGATTTTGTTATGTAAGATGAATTCCTTCATCTGGTTTCACAAAAATACAGAGAGTATCGAAGGGAATAAAGATATTAACGAGTACATTAACGAGTATTCCCTAAATATCCGAGTGGGGAAAGAAATTAAAGAGGTTATTGTAGTGGAAGCAGAAATACAAGAGGATATTATAAAAAATCACCAAACAAAAAAAACACACACACATGAACAAAAAAATACAAAAACACTAACACCAACACCAACACCAACACACCTACACTAATTAAAGGCATGGCCAAGATTCGAACCCATGATCTCCAGATCAGAAGTCGGGGTAGGTACATTTATCTAGGTACATAGTACTACTAGACTTCTCTCTTTCTACTACAAACATTAAGGCCTAGATCCTGTACCCACCTGCCTTAGTCGCACTAGTCTCGAATATTTCGGACATATAGTAAGACTTAGCCCTGATAATCTGGAAAGACTTGTGGTCACGGAAAAAATTGAAGGCCGAAGACTGCGAGGACGTATTTCATTCGCTGGACCGACCAAATCCGTAATACATTTGATACCCCATTACAACACGCCATTCGTGTCGCTCAAGATCGTGGTAAATGGAAAAAGACCATAAAAGTAAAGATCATGCAGCTCACAACCTTTGGCCTTGAGGAAACGATGCACAGAGAGAGATAGAGAGGGAGATCCTGTATAGAGCCCATTCATCTTAACTCATCAAAAAAACAACCCGACTGTATTCCCATTATAGATACCTTGAGTTTCTTTGCTCAATACGTAAATATATCGAGGACAAACCTCTGTGTATAGCTGTTTAAGGCCCGCAGACGCAGAAGGTTGCTGGTCCAATTCCAGCCGCGAGAGAATTGCTTGTACTGCAAATATTTATCTCGGGTCTGGGTGTTTTCTATGTATAAATGTATGTAATTACAAAGCAAAATGAATGTAAGTAGTATATGTAACAGTTGTGTGGTTCCCATAATACAAGCTTTGCATATAAAGATGTTGTATGATAGTGTCCAGTATTATTTGCCCAAACATTATGGCAATGAAAGAATTTGCCGTCCGTATTGTCGTAATGAGATGCACTGAGAGTATCCGACATAGAACAAAAGTGTCGACGTAGCTCACAGAATTAGCAAGCTGAAGTGGCAGTGAGCTGGCCATATCTGCCGAAGAACCGACAACGTAAACGAGTTCTTGAGTGGAGACCGCGGCTCGGCAAACGTAGTGTAGGATGCCCTCCGGCCAGGTGGAGTGACATTTTGCGAAAAGCTATCGGTAGAAGCTGGATGCGTCTAGCTCAGAATAGGGCGCAATGGCGCTCTTTAGGGGAGGCCTATGTCCAGCGGTGGACTGCTATAGTCTGATGATGATGATGATGATGATTGTTGCCATATACCATGCAATGTAAACATAATTTTCATTATGTGGTCGCGAACTGTGCACACTCCGCGCACGAACAGAGCATTTCTGCATACACTTATGAAATGCTCCTTACATGTTACGTTACAGTAGTTGTACCCGGCGCTACCTTCAGTTCATGTCCACTTTTGCAATCAGCATTGTTGACATTTTCCAAGTCCATCACCACTTTTTTATGAATTTTGACTACCCTGAACTGTTCCTACATTAACTTGTAGGATAACGCACAATTAGCGTTTAAACTTGAAAAACGTGGTCATTAGCAGTTGAAACGGTCCGGACATCGAACCTACACTCGGGCTGGCTCGCTGCCAACGCACCATAGGGGTAGTTGAAATTTATGTCTTTACTACTACATTGGAACGCCCATGGTTTTTGCCGCATATTTTTGCAACATCATCCCTGCATCGAGGGTTGAGTGTTGACAAACTGACGTGTCATCTTCTTCGTGATAACCGTCTGTTTCATCAGCCCTATTTTTTATTATTTTTGTTATTATTTAAGTTTGAATAGCTTTTACCCGCAGATTAGTTCGCGTTAAAAGTAAATAAAAGTTTGTTTAAACCTCAGGAAGAGTACTGTTTTTCTGAATGAAAGTGACCGACGTGTATGCAAAATTTAATTATTATTGGTTTAGTAGGTACGGCATAGGAGCGTAACAAACAAACAATCTCACTATTGCATTCATAATTTTAGGCAGGATAGAATCTTTTTTTATTTTTATGGTTCTTGAAGATGGAACAAGCACATGGCTCACCTGATATTAAGTGGTAACCATTACCTATCACAAAGCATTGCATTGTAGATAAAGTTTTTTGGAACGTGCTTTTCAATGCAACGCCCTGCGTCCATCAATTTGAGGCAAGAAAATGATAAGCCTCCTCTACCTGTAATTTCACCGGCACCCACACCCTTCAAACCAAAACACAGCACAGCTGCTTCACGGCAGAATTAGGCATGGAGGCAGTACTTCCCCGGACGAGCCCTTCACAGAGAACTCTACTACTACTAACCCGTTGTACTAATTTGTTGTATAATTTGGAAATGAAACGCGTAATCTCATATATTTTTCGAATTTAAATAAAGGATAAGCTACTTACTGGATTTTATCAGAATATTCACTCCACTGTTGGACATAGGCTTCCCCTAATAAGAAGAGAGTATGTTCGTAATTCCCACGCTAGGCATGCGGGTTGGGGATCGCAGGGCACAAAGTGAGATTAAATATATAAATATATCTGTTTCGGGTATGGGTGTTATGGTATCACAGTATGTTATCGTTGTTCCTGATACTTACAACAGAAAATAATCCTAGTACGCTCCCAAGACGACGACATAGTACGCATCGCCGGGCGATCGTGGATACGACTAGCACAAGACCGTGGTGGATGGCACAAACTCCGGAACCCCTATATCCAGCAGTGGATAAAGTCGGGCGGTGGATGATGATGAAGACGCTCCCAAGACAAATAAGGTGTCCGTTTGAGGCTATAAACATAGTGGACATTACACTGACGACGCTGACTGACACTGACGGCAGTGTAAGAGCTCCGCCTGAGACGTATATGGTTGCTGATTCGATTTCAATCATGAGACAAATGCTCCTATAGATGATCTATAAATATTTATCTTGAGCCTGGATGTTTTCTATGTATAATGTGTTTTTATAAAAAAAAACAGTATTTATGTCATGGTTCCCGCGCTGTGGTCTTAGCGTATTTCGGTGTTCTTAACCGATCAGAGTTAAGCATAATTTCACCCGGTCACTACTTGGATGGGGGACCGTTTAGTGGTATTTCGATCTGAGCGCTTCCGTGCTTTGGAAGGCACATTAAGATGTTGATCCCAACTTTTTATTCGATAAGCCATGTGGAGGCTTTCGGGTGGATTAATAACTCCACCACCAGAGTTGGTTGCTCATACGAAGAAATTCCCTTATTACAAGTACTCCTTAGTTTTAGAGCTGCATGATGCGGTGTCCTCAGAAAAATCCTCTGCGGCGGTGCGAGAAGCTGTCTCCTGTCACCAACCAGCATCGTGGGGATTATAGACATATCCCCCTATTTAATAGAGGAGGCCTTTGTCCAGCAGTGGGCTAATATAGGCTGGTATTGTTGTGTTTTGATGCTGTATGTGACATTTAAATACATTAAACCAATTTTGGCACAAACAACATAACGTGCCAAAGGCAATGCGACAAAAATCCAGACTAGACATTCATAGTCTAGACTAGACTATGCTTAATTTAAGGCACATTATGTATCTTTCGCTTGTCTTCCCTCAAGTACATTTCGCTGGCTTAAGGCCAAGTTCGTATAGCTAAGTTATAGTTGGGTTTTGATATGCTTAAGCAATTCTTAGATTTGATAAAATACAACTGCATCGCTTTTATTGCGTCTACGCCTAGAATTTTATGGTTTATGAAATTTTATTGCACTAGAATTAAATATTTTGGACGTGTAATAAAACTTTGCTAATGGGTCGAAAATTATATAGACGTACAGAGGTTTAGTACCTATTTTACAGCATTTTTGACCCTAGCTACCACCGTCTGTGGTTAGCTTTGTCTGGTAAAGTATGAAAGTTATCATTATCAGCAACTTATAGAAGTCCACTCTAGAACATTGGTCTCTCCCAAAAATTTCCTTCAAGAACATTGTGAGTCATCCCATCCACCAATTACCTGCAATCTTGACGATGTCGTCAGTCCATCTGGTGGGGGTCTCCCTACACTAAGTCTTTCAGATCGCGGTCGCCATTCGTGAACTGTTGGGGGATAAACCCAACAGTTATCGGTTCTAAGGGCTATGTGGCCTGCCCATCGCCACTTCAACTTGGTGATTCTGAGAGCTATGTCAGTTACTTTCGTTCTTTTATTTTTTCATTTCCAATTCTATTACATAGAGAGACTCCAAGCATAGCTCTCTTCATAGTTCGTTGTGCGACTTTGAGCTTGATGTATTGTGATGTCTTCAGCTCGACGCATCCAGCTTCTAATAGCAGCCAGAACGACATGTTGTTTCTTCTATTTGTTTTTTGATTAATTGACTTGACTTTGAATAGAATATAAAAAACAGAGCTTGCTTTATCGACACTGCAAAGTAAACCTAGGATTACTAGGAATTGTACCGCTATCCTATGATCCCATATCCTTCGTATAGGTATCCTATCCTTTTATGTTCGTGACTTATTGAACCCTCCTTCATATTAAAACTAGGTACTCAACGAATTGAGTTGAAAATTTGTACATTATGTAGTTCTAGACCTGGAATCACATATAGGCTTTTATCTGGGTGCAACGCGAGCGAATTGGGAGTAGCTATTTTAAAATACATAAATAATATTTATTTCAAATAGCTTTAGGTAGCTATAATTATGAGGAAAACAAAAATAAGACTTTGAAGGCGGATGTCGTAAAAATAAGTCGATAGTTTATTCATGAGACGACACTGGCACGACAGTGCCAAATTCCAAAACTGAGAAAGAGAGTTGTGACTCACATCTTAAAGGGTAAATAGTTTAAACAAGCACACTGGCTTAAGCCGCGTTTTCAAGGCCCCAAACTTGATGCATTTAAAACAACAACTATATCAGTCTGTATCACAGTCAACTCTGTTGGACATAGGCCTCCCAAAGAAACGGAATATGGAATGGACATATGAAATGGAATATGACTATAGTCCCCACGCTTGTCATTGGTAATAAAGGATTATATACCCATTATTTCCTCGCTGGGTATACGAATTGGGGATCGCAGCGCACAATTTGTCGCACCGCCGACAGTAGCTTCGGCGTCACGGCTCTCGTCTGTCGCCAGGGGATTTAACTATGCCGGTGTTAGGCTGCACTATGCCGCAATCAGCCGGCCGCCAGAGCCATTGGTACAATCTTGAATTGTTTATAATTAAAAACATTAAAAACTAACGGTAACTTGGACCTATAAATTGGAAAGTAGCATTTATTAGGTAAAACGGCAGTTATTTTACGAGTAGAGCGCTCGTGGCGTGGCTAAGTACAACAAAGTTCTTAGCAGTTAGCAGTAGCACTTCGGAGTCCAAGACATCGACTTCGGGTCACGCATTATAGAACTCAAATGGAGCTTGATATATTCCGGGGTAATGCCCGTGGAGTAGGATAGTTATGGAGTGGTAGCCTGGGGATGGCTTTGGGCCAAAGATTTTACGGGCGTCTGCCAGCGCGTTAGGTCGACGACATTGTGAAAGTAGTTGGGCATACCTGGATGAGAGATGCACAGGACAGAAGAGGCTGGCAAAAACTACGGGAGACCTTTACCCAGCAGTGAGATGATGATGATGATGAATAAACTTAAAGTGATTATTTATCACTACTGTGACTATTCAGCCCACTGCTGGCAGTGAGCTGGTCATATCTGCCGAAGAACCGATAACCGTTTTGGTAAACGAATTCTTGAGTGGAGACCACAGCTCGGCAAACGTAGTGTAGAACGCCCTCCGGCCAGGTGTATTGACGATTTGCGAAATTCTGCTGGTAGAAGCTGGTTGCGTCGAGCTCAGGACAGGACGCAATGGCGCTCATTAGGCGAGGTCTATGTCCAGCAGTGGAATGCTATAGGCTGATGATGATGATGATAATGTGACTGTTCCCAAACTAGATCCAAACAATGCTCGCCCATTCAAAACCCGAGCTTAAAAGGAAGGAAGCAATACTACAAAATACCCCGGTCCGGTTTCCTTGGAAGTATTCCAGGAAGAGTACTGAATCAAAGGGGATAATATTTGTTTAGATCGAGACTTCCCTGAAGAATCAATAAGATATTACAGATCCTGTTATTGTTGGTTCTACCGTTCGTTATAGAACGGCAAATATCGGGAAAAAGTTGCTTTGCTGCTAAGATTGGAGCTCTTTGAGGTTTCCCATTTTGAATTCTGAAGATATTGATATTTGTTTGCTGAATGCAGCAAGTCTTGAGGATTTACTAGATAGTATAGGTTGATATACAAAGTGATTTTGAGTTCGTATTTCATTACGAATGTGAGCGATTTGGATCATGGTTATCTACTTCAATCTACCTATTTTAGAGGTATTTATTTATTTATTTATTTATTGGAAAACCACATCTAAAGATAATTTCCTTAACATAAATGATTAGTAACAGAAAGTCAATTACAGGTCTTCACTAGTAGCTACATAATTGTGATTAAAATGTGAACAAAAAACTTCATGTTAATCTAAATACTGCGTAGAACAGGAAAAAAACCATATAATAGGAATGAAGAAAATAAAAAATGTACAAGATAACTGAGCCGTAACCTCTGATTGGAAGCCGCAAATCAGGCAGGCCGAAGGCGCGATGGTTCGACGATAAAAAAGCTGTAGCTGGAGATGATGAGTACTCTACTTTTATCTACCGAGTTGTCATCACCTCACATAGTCTACATAAAAAAACGCTAGCAAGACAGCCGTAGCACATCTGATTTTGTTGAACTTTATCCAGTCAAGAATTGCCACACATAACATACTTTAGTATAAGCAATTATATAAGTCGGTTATAATCTGCTTATTAACCGACTTCAAAAAGGAGGAGGTTCTCAATTCGTCGGAACCTTTTTTTTATGTATGTTCACCGATATCTCCTTCAATTGCATACCGATTTTCAAAATTCTTTTTTTGTTTAAAAGAGTACACTTCACAGGTGGTCCCATATAAATTTTATTCCTAAGGGATTGGTACTTATTATTATTGGTACTTACCCGGAAAAGTCAAATAACCTCATCCTCACTTGTAATTTTCGCCCTATGATCACCAATATATCCGTTGATTGTGAACCGATTTTAAAAATTCTTTAGGCCAAGAAGTAAGAAGTGATTTATTTGAAGTCGTTTTGTTTTTTAAAGTCTTACCTGTACTCAAGTATGTTAGGCGTGGTAATTCTTGACTGGATAAAGTTCAACAAAAATCACATGTGCTAGGGCTGCTTCGCTAGCGTTTGAGTAAAATATTGTGGTGTATTACAAGCCATATTCTTCAATGAAAAAAACTATTTCGAAAAGTAATCAATTATTATCCCGAAAGTGGTATCTTCTCTCAGAGGTTGTCCTGTGAGAGTAGATTAAATCTGGTATAACATATGAATTAAATCTTATTCTTTAGATTAATGCAGCGGTAATTGTTATTGTCTTCATCATTTAGTATTGTTAGGGACTGATGTGTCTTGCCTTACAATATCTCGTCACATTTGTTTATTGGTCGACTTCCGGGTACATGTATTGAGATTATTGGCCACTGCAGATTTGATCTAATCAGTCATTCGCATTAGTGAACTTTCTCGTAGCCTAATGATTTACACGCGTCCTTGCGCAAGTAAGCGTTCAATGGAGCTCAACATATTTTGTTCCGTCATATTTCCCTTTGTTAATTTTATTTTCATATTCTAATTTATTCATCTGTTTGATTCCAGTGTCGACTTCAGAAATGGCCCGCCGGTCCACTGGGCCGTTGCAGGCGAGTTCGGCACCCGCAGTCACTTTGTCCTCAACGAGTCGGACCCTTCATCAGCACACCTCGCCGTGGAGAAGGTGGCTCATCAAGATGAAGGCCTATATCGATGTAGGATTGATTACATCGACTCACCGACTAGGAACTATAAAGTTAATCTTACTGTGATTGGTAAGTTGGTACATTTCCTGCTAGCTTCTGCCCAAGGAATGGCTCACGTGGTTATAACAAACCGGTTAAGTGTGAGACGTGCGCGCACATGTGAAGTTTCGTACCATTGTACAAGATCACACACTGCAAACTCATATGTACGTACTCGCACAAAATAAAACGCAGTTTTTAAATATATTGTACAATCAGCGACTAATGCATACTTTAAACTGCTATAACTCCGTAACATACAAAACTCTAATAAAACTCTAATTCTGTTAAACTTTCATGCCCAATATGAAGATTTGCCTTGAATTTTTATCGTTTATTCATAAAATTTTAATGAGGCATTATCAAATCATACGATATCTAATTCACTCTTGGTGTATCTATTGGTATCGCTGACCGTACATAGTCAATATGTAGCTAAAAATTCAGTCATTGATCCGAAAAAATTGGGAAGGAAGAAGGACCCTTACATCCTGCTATGTCTTTGAATTATTGCTCGGATCGCTTTCAGCGTGCGAAACTCATTTTGGCAACATTCGCAATACAAAGTGCTCTTTATCAATGAGTGAAAGGATGCGGGCTGTGATCTTATGCCCGCGACCTGAAGTTAAAAGGGATTCATTATCGTCATTATTACCATAATTATCATCATCATCACCATTACCTGATAAATAGGATGAAAGAAGACTAACAAAAAAGTATGAAGTAAGTGTGAATGTGACAGTTGGAAGGGGAAGACTTCGATGTAGGTTCTGCTATGAAAACTGAAAAAAGGCCAGGTTAGTAGTACTCTAAACCGACGAACATTAAGAATGTGATGAGAGAATGAAGCAAAAGAGGTATGCCAGGATCGTAGCACGTGGATATCCGTGGTCTCTGCCTACCCCTCTAAGAAAAAGGCGTGACTATGTATGTATGCATCACCATATCATCATCAGTGCTCGTAGCGTAGCTTACTTAGTTAATTTAGGTTGATCAGCATAAGACTAGGTTACACTTAGAACATCACAATACCGCCAGCTTATATCAGTCCACTGCTGGACATAGCAAGACAAGGGTATGCCTATAATACCAACGCTGAGGATGCGGGTTGCGGGCAGGGCACAACTTTTTGCACCGACGACGCTGCTGCTGCTACTGTGATATAGTTGTGCTGGTATTAGGCTGCGCTATACCACAATCAGCCGCCAGAGCCTTGTTTTTTAGTTAGCAGGGTGCAACACGGGCAGGTGAGGTTGGATTGGGTTCCAGAGATGGAGGGATAAACCTTTTACACCTCAATACAATTTCATACTTATTGATTAAAGTTTAAGGCTCACGATTATTTTCCCTCTCCTATTTGCACATGAAAGCACACATAATATTTCAAAAAAAAATCCATTAGTGCACAACTGATATCAAAACCTTCACACTGTAAGTCCGGGAATATCCCAAGAACCACCATAGATCTCTCTAGCTAGAATGATTATTGAACTATATTTTTGCAGTACCGCCAGAATCCCCAAGGATTTACGACTACGAAGGGAGAGAGATCATTGGCACCAACGCTGGACCGTTCAGAGAAGGGCAGAACGTGCTTCTGTCTTGCCAAGCTGCTGGAGGTATGAAATATATACACGTTGAATATTTGTATATTATATTTTTATATTATTTCGAAAAGGAGTAAAGTCTCCTACTCAAAGTGCAAAAATATTTTTCAAAAAAAAATTCCATTATTTTAAAATTACACCTTTAGATTTAGCTTAGAATAGATACTGAGCTACTTTAAATCCTGCTTTGATAAAATAATTTTAATATTTTCTTCCGTTCATTGAAAGTCAGGATACATACCTAACAATCAGCAAGCACAGATGGCTGTTAAAATAAATCCTTACAACAACAACAGCCTAAACCAGTTTCTGCTGGATATAGACCTGCCCTAATAAGAAGGGGGTTCTACCCATGATCCCCACGCTGGGGAATTAATCCTAATTATTATTTCTATTGCCAGGAAAACCACCACCAGACGTCTCGTGGTACCGCGGTGAGGAGCTCCTAGCTATCACCAAGGAGGGGTCCGTTTGCCAACTGCACCTGCCGTCCCTGACCCGGGAGATGGCCGGCATGAGGCTGCAGTGCCGTGTGGAGCCTCCGCTGCTGAAGGCCATGTATCGGGATGTCAGCCTCAAGTTATACTGTAAGTTTTTGATTCCTTGTTTGTTTGAGCGAGTGACCAACTCTTTTGTCGGAGTTTTTAGGGCTAACATACACAACACAAACATAAGATTAAAGTTTGAGGAGAAAAATGTTTACGTACGAAGGTGCGCAGTTCTAACGTGTTAGTGAAGGTGCGCAGTTAACAAACTACCCTCAGTTATAAAAAATGCTAACTCTTTTGAAGTGTATAAATGTAAATTGGCTCATTATGTCGTAGAAAACTACTTTTAGAAAACTAAAACTGTGAGTGATAAACTGTTTATGTTAGAACCCATATACTTACCTGCCTCTGTGAGTGTAAAAATGTTCAAGTTTTAATCTACTTACCTACTTATATAATTTAAAAAAGAACGACCTTCACCTAACCTACTATTTAATATTTAGTAATACCTAAGTGTTAAGTCAACCATAGTTTCTCATGTAAGTGACTTTTGTCTTTTTGAGAAATAAATGTCTATAACCTGAATAACACAAACTGCACTAAAATAAATTAAATGCTTATTTTATTATTACAACTAACAATCAACCTTTTTTTACTCAATTTATAACATACGATCTATGCGTTAACCACGTAGATACATCTAGATATCTACCTGTTATTTTTGGATTCGGAGTAATTGACATTTAAATTTTTTAAGGGAATGTACCGAAAGTTTACCCTCGCCAATGAAAAAATAATTTTCCAAATAAGTTCATAAATGAAAGAGTTATGAGGTAACAAAAACATTACCTTTTTTGAAGACGGTTAAAAAGTTACCCCAAATGGTTGATATCTATCAAAATCCTTCATCAAAAAACATGAAGCAAGTTGAGTTTCACAGATGAAATCTCGAGAAGTAACTCAAGAACAATTAGTTGAGGCCCAGCATTTCAATCTAGTTATTGGACCATCCTGTCTGGACCTGCTAGCTACATTCGTCATTCTAAAGTGATCTCAATGTAGCAAAAGGATGTGGTTTTGAAACGGGATAAATCTATTCAAATGCATTTATTTGACGGCCTCTGTGGCGCAATGGGCGAAGGTCCGTCGGAGACGCAGAAGGTTGCGGGTTCGATTCCCACCGCGTGACAAATGTTTGCATTATTTGCAGATATTTGTCTCAGGTCTGGATGTTTTCTTTATATACTATTATGTATATATATTTACAAAAATGTATTAAAGTAGTAATATCAGTTACGTGGTAATACAAGTAAAAATACAAGTTCTGCTTAGTTTGGGGACAAGATGCCGTGTCATAGTGTCCAGCATTATTTATTTATTTATTTTATTTAAGTCATGATAGGTAAATACTAGTTTTTATCCACAACCGATGGCACTCATTAAGTAAAGTCTATATTCAGCAGTAGACTGCTATTAGGGTTAAGATAATGAATAAATATCCACAGTCTAATTGTCATCATCATCAATAATTTCTCAAAGTTCACTATTATTCTTAGGTTTCCTTCAATACACGTAGAACGGTCTCATGCCCTTTCTATTTACGTATATATGTATGAATGGCCGTCGGTTTATCTGAAATACAACTTACATACTATCCAGTTAAAAAAAAAGTTTATTAACTCAAACATGCTTGGAAATTTGAGCATTATTTTGACAACCTTCTTTGAGATAAATTGAAAATGCTGTACTGGACATAGCGGTCGGCAATAGTTTTATGAAAATCCATAGATCTGTCGTATTCTAGCGACCAAATAGATAAATTACTATGTAAACTCATATCGTAATCGTAATTTAAAGGTGGAACGATCTTCTCCGAAACATGGCAACCAAGGAGGTAACTAATCAAAGGTTTTATTTAAATTTCGAACTGGATTGCAATTAAAAAGCTGGTTATTGAAAAAAAAACAAATGAACACTTTGGCGCGTGAAATACCTACTTAGTTTTAATTTCCGCGCATTATTTGAGAAATGTACTATAAATTGCATTGACTCTATAGATCACATTTACAAGTTGGTCTCTTTCACTAACCGCTGCAGTAATGTACTATATCTAACTACCTTAAATGTATGTGTAATGTTGTTAGTTTTTACCCAAAATTAAAACGAGATAAATATTTTCTACAGTGAAACCCCAGTTCGTAAGAGTAACCGGTAGTGGGGTAACCCACGCGGGCCAAGACAGATCTTTCGTCTGTACCACGCGAGGGTCGAAGCCAGCTCCGAACATCGACTGGTTCCTCAACTCGCAGCTGGTCGACTCTTCAAACACGCAGGTGAGCTATCAATTACATCATTCAACAATATGGTTAAACGTAATCTCTGTAATAAGGCCTACATTACAAATATTGAGATGAAACTGTCTCCAATACCAGCAAAAATCCTATCCTGTTCTACTTAGGATAGTAGGAAGTACTACTATACTACTTACTTACTACTTCCTACTAATATTTTAAGTGCGAAAGTTTGTGAGTATGTATGTATGGATGGATAAATGGATGAAGGTTTGTTATTCTTTCACGTAAAAACTACTGAGCGGATTTAGATGAAACTTAAATATACATAGTTTGTGACCTGGATTAACATATAGGCTACTTTTTATCCGGGTACCACGCGAGCAAAGCCGCGGGTGGAAGCTAGTAACTGAATAATTAAGAATAATAATGATTGTAAAAAAACGTTAAATAAAAAGGTCGAGCCGAGTTTCTTGCTTGCTCGCTTGCTTACTTTCTTTTTTGGTTTCGTTATAAATAGGATTAAATTGAAAAAAATTACGTGTCAAAATATGTGGTTCCTATTGAATAAAGTTACTTTCTATAACTATTTATATATCAATTAATTGAGGTAATCTTACTATGGGGTACAAATACAAAAGCAGACTGAATATTGTGTTAAATAAGACTTTGTTGTAAAAAATACTTGTCATGTAGGAGATTTTACTCTTCCATGTCTATCTTAATAGTTACTTTTTAAGGTGGTAGATAACACATCTTTTAAGAAAGTAAGGTGAGGTTAGAGTATAAAGGTGAGTATGTAGGTGAGGTGTTGTGTAGTGCAGGCAGTCAGGTTGGTTTGGGTTCCGAAGGGAGATTAAACCCCATATACGAAAGACCAGCACTTCGACAGGCCCTTTGCCGAAGCATATGCTAAGGAGCAACCTGTTTCCACGTCTTTTTAAGCATCAAAGTTATTTTTTTTACAACAAAACAAAAAAAGAGCGAAAAAAACATTTATTTTAACAAATATTTCAAACACATTTATTTCTGTATGTGTATTTATCCATTTTTACAATAATATTATTTTAGAATAGCATTTAAAAACTACGGTTTGAGCTGGTGTTATCGCGAGTTTAAGTCTTTTAGTTTTGACTATTACGTATATACATACTTCATCATCATCATCCTCATCATCAAGAACCTGAACTGCTGAACATAGGTCTCCCCCAAGGAATTCCACGAAGAACGGTCTTGAGCCCTCTTCATCCACCGACTACCTGCACTCTTGACAATGTCGTCGGTTCATCTAGTGGGGTACTTATGATGCATTATTTAAAAAAAATGCATTTGTAGGTAAACAGTTTAGGCGATAATCAGGTAGTCATCACCATATATACTAATTACTAGTCTAAGGTTATAACTACCTGATTTTGAGCTTAACATTAATCAAGTCTTGCTTCTAAAAGAAGTCTGCACTCAAACAAGATTCTATTACGGCGATGACAGCAATTTGATTGATTCGTGTAATAGAAGAATGTCAGGGGTGCAACGACCTGTCAAGGGTCTCTTAAGGAAGCCTTCGGATTAAATATTTGAACGATATCATTATTCACCCTCAACATTAGGGGCACAGCTAAGCCAGAATGCTCTATTTGCGAGTAATAAAATATGTTTTCTGATATAAATATTTATAAATAACTTGTGAGTTTCCGGTGATTTTGTCCATGCAGAGGTTTCTCCCGAATGCACTCCTATATAATATTGTACTAGCTTCCGCTCGCTGTTGGTTTTGGATTAGACAAAAGATGGTTGAGATTATAATGGATGTATTCAGACTCAGATTAGCCGTACACGAATGGTGGTCGGTCACACACACCATACATCCATACTCATAAACTATCGCATTTATAATATTAGCAGGATTATTAGGATACTATTAGAAAATGTTAAATAAATAAATATAACGGGCATCTCACACACGGTCGACTGATACTAAACCAGGCAAAGCCTGTATTTTAATTTTCCTCTTTCAAGTAGGTACCTTTTATTAATTCGATAAGTTAGAATTAATTGTGGTTTATTTGTTCAGTCATAATGTGTATAACTAATAACTAATATGAGTGTAACTCCTCATTCGTGCCCAAAACAATCAAATAATATTTCATTTATAATTCAGTTTTATTATAACATAATTTCAAACAGGTGGAAGTGGATGGAGACGTGACAAAGAGCGTGCTGACCTGGCACATCAGGAGGGAGGACAGCGGGAGGCAGCTGGTCTGCCGCGTATCCAACCCCTGGTTCCCAGCGTATACCCTGGAAGATTCTGTCATGCTGGATGTCATGTGTGAGTACTAAAATATTATTCATAAACAACAACAACACCACCAGCTTATATCAGTCCACGGCTAGACAAAGGCCTTCCCTAATAAAAAGGAAGATATGCACATAATCCCCATGCTGGGGCTCCACCGACGCTGCTTGCCATCGCCGACCCGGGGATTTAGCTGTGCTGATGTAGGCTGTGCTATGCTGCAATGAGCCAGCCGCCAGAGTCCCGTACGTTGTTTAGCAGGGTGCGCGTGTAGGTGAGGTTGGCTTGGGTTCCAAAGATGGGGGTCAAACTTGTGTCCTCGTGGCGGGAGGCAAAACCGCAAACATCTGCGCCTCATGAAGGCTTTCGCCCACTGCACCACAGAGGCCGTCAGAAGAAGACTAACACTAATCAAACCCTGTACTTTTCAATTCAACTGTTTATTCCCAACACAAGGTCCCCAAACAAAACGAAGGGTCCCCATTCAATTACCAACATCCAAAATGTTCACTAAGTACAGCCTAAGTTTTGTAGTTGTCGCAATAAACATGTACGGAGGGTTGAGTCGCATCATGTCTCAAATTATTTTACACCAGCACGCCCCACGATATAAGTTGGGTAACAACTTCTAAAAGTTTAATCAGCAAAGTGTTCGTTGGTTTGTTGCGCTTCGTATTTCTGGGAACGGGATATGAAATCGTTTGACTGTTCGTAGTTTGTATTTTGTGAATTGGATGACAGAATTAGATTTGGACGATTTTAACCAACTTCAAATAAGGATTCTATGTTCGACTGTATATACTTGTGACTGGCGTCATAGCTCAGTTGGTAGTAATTCTGCCTTCTGAGCTGCAGGTTGCAAGTTCGATTCCAACCCAGAACAAACATTTGTGTGATGAACATGGATGTGTGTCTGGGTGTTTTATACCTAAGTATCTATGTATGTATACGTGTTTATCAGTCTCTGGTACCCATAGTACAGGCTCTGCCTAGTTCGGAATCAGTTGACCGTGTGTTGTACATAGTTGTACCTCACGTGTGTGACGTATATTTATTTATAGTTATTTATTTAATTCAACGGAATTGGTTGAACACGTTAACTGCGGGCATCTCACGTGACGCTTAGCGCCATTAAGGGTGACGTACTGGAGGAGCACAGTTATGTTCTCAGCAATCAAAGTGTTCAGAAATAAACCCAAAGACTTTAAGACGTTGACTGCGGACCTCGCAGCAGCGGATCGAGTAGCAGCTCGCGCCCTAGAGCAAAGTGTGTTATCAGCACTTATTTTTTATTTTATTTTATTTTATTTTATTAAGGCACCAACGGTTTACAAAATAATTACATATAAGTATTACAAAATACGTTCTTACACCAATCAAGCTGCCACTGATAGAAACTTTATATACCTAATTAACAAAACGGTACCTATATCAATGATAAAGAAAGACTTATAAATAAAAATAATTGTTATAAACACTGAATGAATGAATGAATAATATCTAAATGAG
Organism: Horisme vitalbata; assembly: GCA_951804965.1. Taxonomy (NCBI): domain Eukaryota; kingdom Metazoa; phylum Arthropoda; class Insecta; order Lepidoptera; family Geometridae; genus Horisme; species Horisme vitalbata. The sequence continues at coordinate 1,880,473 of OX638095.1, read as the reverse complement.
GGTTAACTGTTTCTTATAAGTATTTGTGGAAAGCAAAAATATGTCTAATTCAGAGAACCGCTCATTGTATAACTTACAAGCTCGAGAAACAAATGAATTTCTAGCATAGTTTGTCCTATTACAACGTAAATTAAATAAATTATTAATACGACGGGTGTTTATGCGAGGGCACTTAAGACTAATTTGAGCTAAAAGGTATGGAGAGTCAACTATACTTCTCATAATCTTATATAATAACATTTGATCTTTGATGGTGCGTCGGCTTTGAAGGGTATCTATATTGTAAACGAGAGGTTGGTTAGAGTTATTAATTTTAAAGTTAAGATGTTTTAAAAATTTATTCTGTATGCGCTAAAAACTGTTAATATAGATTTGGTATTGTGGATTCCAGGTACTAGAAGCATATTCTAAGACAGGGCGGACTAAAGAATTAAAAAGTACCATTAAAGTTTTGGCATCACTGAACTCTTTACCTATTCGCAGAACAAAACCTAACAAACGATATGCACGATCTGTAACGCTGTCTATGTGTGTTTTAAATATGAGCTGATTGTCCAATAGTACACCCAAATCACGAACCACCGTATTCCTTACAAGTATTACATTATTAATGTGATAGTCAAACGATATAATTGATTTTTTACGTGAAAAAGTAATACAATTACATTTGGCCACATTTAATTTTAAAGAATTATCCTTGCAATAATTATTTAATTTGATTAAATCGCTTTGAAGTTCTTTACAATCCTGAAGGGTCTTAACAATTTTAAATATCTTTTGATCGTCCGCATACAGTAAGCAGTTTGAGTAATTGAAACAACGAATGACATCATTAATAAAAATATTAAATAAAAGTGGCCCAAGATGGGACCCTTGGGGAACTCCTGACGTAACTGGAACAAACGTTGAACAAAAACCCTTAATAGCAACGGCCTGACTACGTTGGCGTAAGTAGGATTCAACCCAGCGGAGCAAGTCACCATGCACACCTATAAGCCCGAGCTTCTGTAACAATATATCATGCGAAATCTTGTCAAACGCTTTTGAGTAATCAGTGTACACAGCGTCCACCTGATAACCATCATCCATAGCCCTAAACAATATATCCAGGTATTCGCACAAATTGGACTCTGTAGACTTACCATCCACAAAACCGTGCTGTTCCACTTATAGTGTTATCATGCTTGTGGCGTAAAATTTTTCGTTATTCGTCATATAATATGTATGTTCAGCAACACTGCCAGTAACTGCTTAGATGGATGACCAATTTTCTTTATTCACAATTGTTTATTTGCATTTAGATCTGACCGCTTCCATGCATGTTGGTTCTGACTTTTTTATTTGCTAAGCTAATGTCTTCGCGCCTCCTAAAATCTCAGACACCAGAGTAGGCTAAATGCATTTTTTGTAAAAACAAACACAGAATACATTATAGGTACCCAAAAAAAACATATTTCCAGGTCATAGAAACATTTTGTCTCCAATAATTCTCCATACAATACAATCAATACGTAGAATGAAATGGAACGTTACTTAATTATTTTCTAGGCCGTGAAGGTTTGTTATTTTGCATAACTACATTCAGTGATTTTATATCTTCAAAAATGTTGAATAATCCGAACGAGAGGGAGCTTTGACTTGTATTGTCGCCTTAAACAATAAGTCCAAGGCCAATATCGTAGTAGACATGCTCCTTTTAGCATCAATGAATGGTTTAGCCGCTTTCCACGAAATAATATCCAGTGACCAAAATATTACACACGTGTGCTTTATGACCAAAATATTCTTTAATGAACACGTGTCGCATGAATGCCAATCCTGGCGTTTAAGTCACTTTTCTAAAATGACTGTGGGTTGCTTGAGTGCGAATAACATGTCTACAAATAAAAATAGAACAAAAATGTGTTTGTAGTAACAAAGTAAAAATGTGTTTGTAGTAACAAAGCTTGCGCTTTAATTATTTTTGTATGGAGATGTCAAAGTTTTACAAACTTCCTGCTAGGGGTGCTGATCCACTTTGTAGTGAGGTATGTTTTTCGCACTCATCCCCACTGTAAAACAATCGCAAACATTTGAACCTTTCGAATCATTGTCACTTGCTTGATACGAGTGAGGTGTCAAGTACACTGCGAGCAATACAAAGTACGATATAGAAACACACATTTTTCCAAGGAACCTCGGGTTCGGTTTCGAAAGTATTTGATGTGTTGATAAAACTAATTGCACGGAATCTAATGATGTACTTTCACTTCTGGACAGCATTTGGATCGGATACTGGCATTGTCCAATAACACAGCAATATTTCATAGCTACTATATGCGAGATTATTAAAACACACCAGGATACTTGAAGATGATGTGCACCTGAGTCGAATGATCTCGATTGAATTGCTGTCAACAGCGATACTTCAAGCTGGCTCTCTCGTTGCCGCGTCGTGCGCTTGTTTAAAAAACAGAAATAGTTTCAATTTTTTTAAATTTTTAGCGTTACAATAATTTTAGATAAAGTTTTCGAAGTAACGGTCACTACGCTTGCTGATTGGACAAAAATTGACGCTTAAAACCACTCGGGGCTGAACTGTGTCACCACCTCGGCTTTATCGTCGCATATTTTGAGCCATTGATGTGTGCTTTCCAAGAATACTCTTTTGATTAAAAGGTTTTTGCATCGAAAACTTAATATTATGGTCTATTCAAAGTAAAACTGGGTCGTTCAATTATTTCGATTCTGTGAAACTTTAACAAAAATGTACATGGTCCAAACTCATTTGGGGTAATGACTGGATTGCAATTCAGGGTAGATACTTAAAACCAACATGGCTAAATAACGCAGTGAAATAAATCTTGACCGATATTTAATATCTAAGCGGTTTGATTTCTATTCGCTCGTTTTTACGTGCCAATATTATTAGTAGTTAGGTACTTTTACTTTGTTATTATGGTCCCGGTCTAGTTGTTTTTCTAATTATGTAGGTACTTTTATTTGTTTATATCGAGAACCTAGTGTCTAGACAAACATAACATAGGTTTTAAGGCATTACTAACCAGAGTTTTGTTAAAAGTTTACTGAATAAATAAATATCTATCATATAACTATCTATCTATTTCTGACATACTTTATAATTATTTCAAAAATATATTATATGTAGGCACAAGGTGATAATTCATCATCATTATCATATACCATATCAGACAGTGATTGTTTGATTTCCGCTGAGAACAGTAGTGTCGCTCGCGGTCGCGCGTCGGTACCTACAGTGTAAGTGCAAGCGCATCATAACAAACAGTCGCGACGGACGGCCGAACGTGATGATGACCCCGTTATTCATTGCGTAAGGCATGTTTGCTTATGACTGATTTATATTGTTAAGGCGAAGTTAGTACTTGGCCTAACAATGGATACACCATCTAAAGAGCAAGTGACACTAAGAACTGAAACGGAACATTTGCTGTACAACCGATATAAAGAGGCAGCTAAGCTTTTTCAAGATGAAAAGAATGAGCGGAAAAAGCAGCAAAGTCTTGTTGAAGACCTAAAGAAGCAAATTGAAATCCTTCAACAACAACTTAAATCTATTGAAGAAAGGAACTCTTCGAAACCATCAACTTCAAATAACATGGAGACTTCCTCTCATGCGGAATATGCCACAGACGAGGAAGAACTCGCTAGAGAAACAGAGTGGATACGAACTAAGGCAAGGAAGAAAAGGAAACTGAACAAATCACCTTCACTCTCACCTGAAGAAATTAGGGAAAAACCTAAAGAAAAAATCAAGAAAATTCCTCCACCGCCGCCTATTATTGTGGATGGTGTGAGCAACTATCAAACGTTCTACGACTCCTTGCTAATTAGCCAGGATGCCAGCAATTTTACAATAAAAATGCTTAATGGTGACAGCGTCAAAGTGAATTCTCTGAACGAAGAAACCTACAGAGCAATTACAAAAATATTCTCTGAGAATAATTGCTCTTTTCATTCTTATGAAAATAAACAAGAAAGGCCCATAAGAGTGATGGCTAAAAAACTATCATTTACTTGTAAGCCAGAAAGAATAATTGAAGACCTTAAAGCGAAAGGCTACAAAATTGAAGAAGCTGTGAACAAGCTAAGTTGGAAAAACAAAGAGCCGCTAAATATGTTCATGCTTACCTTCGATAATAAGGAGGAAATAAACAAAATTTTTGAAATAAAATCTATTCTTGGGTGCGTTGTTGAAATTCAACCCATAAAGTCCACCAAACTGGTACCCCAGTGCAAGAGTGTTTCATACGCTCAAGCAGCTGCTAGAAATACAGCAGTAGCTCCTCGCAGAGATCTAGTCAATCAAAATGATAGTAAAATTGACGAAATTTTTAAATTCATGGCTTCGTTTGATGAGCGCTTGAAAAAAAACGAAAATAGCACCAAAATGGATAGCCATTTTGGTGCTATTTTCGTTTTTTTTCAACATCAGAAATGATTTCCAAGCTCAAAATCATGTGTTGGAATTGTAATGGACTACAAAAACATCAAAGTGAATTGCAAGTAGTCCTTAATATAGAAAACATAGATGTGTGCTTGATATCAGAAACACACTTTACTGAACAATCATACATCAAATTTAAAGGATATAAAACTTATCATGCACTTCACCCTTCAAACAAAGGAAGATTAGGAAGTGCAGTAATTGTTAAAGAAAACATACAACATCATGAAGATAATAAATACGAGAACCCAGATATACAATGTGTTGCAATTCGTATCAAGACAAAGCAATATCCACTCACCGTAGCAGCCATATACTGTCCACCGCGTTATACATTACGTAAAGATACGTATATAAGCTTGCTTGAGTCACTTGGTGAGAGATTTATTATTCAATTCTAAACATACATATTGGGGCTCCAGATTAACTAATACAAAAGGAAGGGAACTTATGAGTGCAATAAAAGAAATTAAATGTAACGTTGCATCTACAAGATCGCCTACATACTGGCCAACGGATCCGCAAAAAACTCCAGACTTAATTGACTTTTTTATATATAAAAATATATCCTCAAATTATGTGAATACAAAACAGAGCTACGATATGAATTCAGATCACTCTGCTATATATCTAGAAGTAAATGAGAAATTAGTACGTAAAGAAAATAACTTGGCCTTAGATAATAGATATACGGACTGGGAAAGCTTTAAAATAGAACTAGATATTAATGTAGACCCAAAAGTATCGCTTAAAACTCCCGAAGAACTGAATAAAGACTTAGAGAAATTTGTAACAATAATACAACAGACAGCTTGGAATAATACACCAGAAATTACAAAAAGGGTTTCAAAACATATTTACCCCAGAGAAATCAGAAAACTTGTTACTGAAAAGAGAAAACAAAGAAATGTGTGGCATCAATCCAGATCTCCAAAAGACAAGACAAGACTGAATAATCTTACCAAAAAATTGAGGAGGCTAATTCAGTGTCACCAAGACACGACAACAAGCGACTATCTTCACAAGCTAACCAATGATCGCAGTACCGATTATTCACTCTGGAAGGCTACCAAAAATATGAACCAGCCGGCTACCCAAATTCCGCCAGTAAAAATAGGACCAGCACAATGGGCCGTCACCAACGAACAAAAGGCCAAAACATTTGCTGAATACTTGGAGAATATATTCAAACCAAATGAATATCAACCATTTAGTAACAATGAACAAATAGAGGGTGAAGAATGTATTGATGAACAACTAGAAATAAAGCTTGTGAAACCAAGAGAAGTCATATGTGAAATAAAACATAACATAAATCCTAGAAAATCTCCTGGTTTTGATCGTATATCAGGAGAAATACTGCACAATCTTCCGAGAAAAGCCTTGGTGAAATTAACCAATCTCATAAATGCTTCATTAAGACTAAAATATATACCAGACTTATGGAAAGTGGCCGAAGTTATCATGATAGCCAAACCAGGGAAACCACCACGTGAGGCTTCATCATATAGGCCAATATCCCTCTTGCCTATTATGTCTAAATTATTTGAAAAATTACTTCTAAAAAGGCTTAAACCAATCATCGAAAGCAAAAACCTAATACCAGACCACCAGTTTGGCTTCAGAGAAAAGCACTCAACAATAGACCAAGTCCACAGAATAACAAATCTTATTGAAAAAACACTAGAAAGTAAAAGAGTCTGCACGACTATTTTCCTTGACGTGGCGAAGGCATTTGACAAGGTGTGGCATGAAGGCCTTATGATGAGGCTGAGAAGTATGCTACTCAGACAATATACTGACATTCTAGAATCATACATAACAGACAGAGTTTTCAGAATAAGGCAAGAAGATGCCTACTCTGAAATCAAAGAAATTAAAGCTGGAGTACCCCAGGGAAGCGTATTGGGTCCGGTCCTGTACCTACTCTACACCTGTGATATTCCAAAGTTAGAAAATAACACAATTGCAACCTTCGCTGACGATACTGCTCCAATGGCTACAGGAAACAGCCATGCTGAAGCAGCAGAAAAGCAGCAGCAGCAGGTCCAAGCAGCTGTCAATAAAGTTTACAACTGGACAAAAAAATGGCGGATTAACTTGAACGAATCAAAATCAATCCACATAAATTTCACTAACAAGAGAGAACAGTACTTTCCTCTGTTTATTAAGAATAAACCCATACCGTACGGAACCACAGCTAAGTACCTGGATATGACGCTTGACGCAAAGCTGCGCTGGAAAGCACACGTCAAGAAAAAAAGAGAACAACTAGAAATACGCTATAAACAGATGTATTGGCTGCTTGGAAGGCATTCCACTCTGTCAGTACACAACAAATTACTAATTTATAAACAAGTCCTAATGCCAATTTGGACATATGGTATACAGCTGTGGGGCTGTACCAAAAAAAGTAACATCCTCATCATCCAAGGATTCCAAAACAAAGTACTAAGGGAAGCTGTAAATGCACCCTGGTATGTCAAAAACGACGATATTCACCGGGACCTCAACATAGACTCCGTCGAACTAACAATCAATCAACTAGCGTATGCTTCATCACCACGTGAACGTCGAGGCCATCCAGCTCCTCGACAACACGGATATTGTGAGAAGGCTCAAAAGGACTAAACCTTTCGAGTTAGTGTAGTGATAACGATAGTGTAATGTAGTGATAGTGCTAGTGCTACATATAAAGAACACATGAACAAAGTGACTTCGCCTTAAATAGAGACAGTAAGAAAAGTGTTAATGGACACATTCTTAGCAATAACTCGGTATAAATCTAGGTCAATGTTAAATTACTCATTAGCCTACAGTAAGGCTAGATCGTAATCTTATTAGAGTACATTATTAGATGTACACTAAGAAAAGGAAAAAAAAAAAAATATACCACATCAGTCGGTTGAACCTAAGTCTTCCCAAATGAGCACCTTTGCACCCTGACCTCAATTTCACGCATCCAGCGTCGACCAAGGTGAAGATTTCTACCAGCTGTCTTTTGCAGACCACCACTACCCAAGGTGATCATAATTCCAAAATTGTATAATTTATACATTATATAATATTTTAATGACTTTGTGTGTTGTCTTTGTAAGGAATTCACGCCTTTGTCTACTTATGTTGCTGGCTGTACAATTTCGCATACGAGCATCCAAAATTGCCCCCTACAACTTCACAACTTCACACCGCTTGTCATGCGAGATATTTTAACTTGACGAGATAAACCCGCTTGCTTGTTGTAATTACGTTTCGTACTTCTGTTAACGTATCGTTTTGTTTTTGTTGAATGCTTTATGTGGGTGATCTATGAGAAATGTGTTTATCTGTGTAATAAACTGGATGTTTTGTTTACTGCCAGGTATTTGCTTTGTTTAAAAATCTTAATAAAGTTTATTTTCGTTTATTTCCCCCAAAAATATTATGATCTGACCTAACTTTTGCTTTTAAATGTTATACAAATATTTCGATCGGAATTCTAACATATTCTTAAATTATTATTTATTTATGCGGAAGTGAGTTTGTTTTGCTTTTACGCCTTATCTACACAACCGAGCATCATGAAACTTCACAATATACTTTGTCAGGGGTATAGAAAAGGTCCCTTCAATTGGAAAAAAAAAAACTTAAAATTAGCTTTTAGACGGATTGACGAAATCCATGCTAGCAAAGCCACGGGCAAAATATAGTAAAAATATTTAATTTAAAACATCGCGTGATAGAATTAGCCTAGGAAGTCAGTTAAAGTCTTACTTTATTTTTTTCCTTAGAGCAGTCTAAACACTCTGACACCCACCCACCCTGGCTACTAGCTTACTTAGAAATCAAATTTATTGCCTTAAACATTTTACAGCGCAAGAGATATTATAATATCACGGGTGACATTTTAAGTAACGAAGTAACAGTGAACTAGGCTAAAAACTCCACGACCCCCAACCCGCATTCCCATCATGGGAATTAAAGGCATTATCCCCTTTATTGAGGGAGGCCTATGTCCAGCAGTGGACTGATTTAGGCTGGTGTGGTGTGGTGTGGTCGAGCTAAAAACTTGTTTAGATTGCAGATCAACAGTAGAATTAAATATAAAAAAGCGCATAACGAAGACAAGTGAATAAATAATGCTGAACAGTATCACATAACATCATCTAGCCCCAAATTAAGCAGAGCTTGTAATAAGGGAACTGGATGACTGATATATAGACTTCTAGCTTATGCCCGCGGCTTTGCTCGCCTGGTATAAATGAACAAAAACATTATACAGCTGCAAATTATTTTATGTAAACATATCTGTACTGTATATTAAGACTTATAAAAATGTTATGTTTTGATGAGAAAGTTGACATGCCTAAGAGTGCTATATGTTCCTCTAGTTTTAATAAATTGAATTGATTTGAGTTGGATCCAGGTCTAAAGTATTTTTATTTTAAGTTTCATCGAAATCCATCTAGTTGTTTTTACGTGAAATAGTAACAAACTTCATCATCCTTATAACCATCCGTCAATTCTTAAAATCATCACATTTAAAATATTACTAGCTTCCGTCCGCGGTTTCGGTCGTGTGATACCCGGTGTGCGGTACTTGCACATATCTTTTGAGATTAAATTACACTGGCGATTTTTCTAATTTTATAATATGTTTTGTATGAATGTCTAATGTGTATGTGGATGGAAAAGTTCGATCCTGCAGTCTCCAAGAAGGCTATTGAACACCACCTACCTCGATCGACTCCCAGGGTCCCAGGGTTTGAAGGGTAGCTCCAGGCACGCACGGCGCGCCTCAGGGTAACCAGTTGAGGTTGAGTGATAAACAACAGTCCAAAATGTCTTGAAAATTGCACACTACACGGCAGTGATTCCACAACACACGAGATAGGTGTTAGAACGTCTAACGATGAGGATTTGACACGGTCAAAATTGGGCAGAGTAGGAACGTCCGATCAGCTCAATGCACCAAGGCTTCCTGGCCATCAAATGGCCGCGCTGTCGAGAGCGAGTACGGTGGTGATTTACCAAAATACCCTCATTTCAACAGCAGAAATCGAACATACCCCTCACCGAAATCAATATGATTGATTTCCCTAAATGAATGTGTAGAGTATGTAAAATAATAATAAAAATAAACAATAAGTAAACACCTAAACTATAAACTTAAATAAACATGAAAGTTATGTAAAGTGTTTAAACTTCTAAAAGTAAAGTGTACACGGTACAGTATAAAATAAACATACTTATTTATAAAAAAATATATATAAAAAAATAAGTTATTAATTTACATAGGGCAACGGACAGACCTTGTTAGTAGGTCTTTGGATTAATCCATTTTTATTACGGAGAGTCAAGACGCGATTAACTTTGTCAACGCCACTGTGTACCTGCTCCACTCGAGCTAAATTCCATTGGAGAGGTTTAGTCAGGTTCGACTTAAGCAAAACTAAATCGCCAACCTTTAAGTTAGGAGGAGATGCAAACCACTTCGCTCTCTGCTGGAGAGTGTGAAGATAGTCATCTGACCACCGCTTCCAAAATGATTGTGAAACCTTTTGAATAGATTGCCAACGTGACAACCTGTTCTGAGGAACGTCCTCAAAGTCATATTCCGGAACAGCTAACAAACTTTGACCGATAAGGAAATGACCAGCGGTTAACACTTCAAACTCGTTTGGGTTGTCCGATAAAGAACACAAAGGGCGTGAATTTAAAACGGCCTCAACTCTGCAGAAGACAGTACTTAGCTCCTCAAAAGTGAGTAAACGATCACCAACTACACGGTAGAGGTGATGCTTAGCTGATTTGATCCCTGCTTCCCAGAGTCCACCCATGCTCGGTGCATTAGGCGGGTTATGACGCCACTCAACTTCACGTGACGTCAGTCCGTTGATAATCTTACTTTGACTATCCCTATTATTCAGGAAGTTTGCCACTTCCTTTAAATGTTTAGCTGCTGCAATAAAATTCGTACCGCAATCAGAATATAAGCAACTACGTCCGCGGCGCGCCACAAAACGATCAAATGCAGCTAAAAAACAATCACAACTTAGGTCAGTCAAAACTTCTAAGTGCACAGCTTTTGTTGAGAAACAAACGAACAGGCATAAGTACGACTTATAAACTTTCGCGTTTCGCCTTAAACTTTCTTTTACAAAAAACGGCCCACCCAAATCACAACCAACGTGGTTGAAAACCTTATCAGGTTTTAGCCTAGGCGCGGGTAACGTACCCATAGCGGGCTGAATTGAGCTAGGTCGGCATCGAAAACAGGCCATGCACTTCGATAAGACCGATCGGATAATGCTACGAGCATTAACAATCCAATATTTTTTACACAATATACCTTGTAACGTACGAGGTCCTATATGTAAGTATAGCCTGTGAAAATATTCAATGATTAAATTGACCGTGTGACATTTAGGCAACAACACAGGATGCTTCGTGTTGTAAGGTAGGTCGGACTGCACGAGCCTACCCCCCACCCTGAGGAATTCATGGGAATCTACAAAGGGTGAAAGCTTACGCAATGAAGCTACATATTTATTATTTTTTATTAGGACGATTTCATCGTGAAAATGATTTAATTGTATCACTCGCACGATTGAATCGTGAGCTTTTTTGAGCTCAAAAGACTTGAGAGGTCCAACTGACCTCGCAGATTTTTTAGACTTGAGGTTATTTATAAACCTATGGCACCAAGCCATAACGCGTTGCAATCTATTAAAAGATGAGAATTTATTGAACGTCAATTCCAACTCAAATTTTAAATTAATTTTATCGTCACACGAACTTAAAACGAATGTATCGAAATTAGATTTCATATCAGGAATTTTGGAAATTTCCTTTACATAAAATGATTTTATAGGCCAATTTCGTTGGTCATCATATAGCCACTCCGGACCATGAACCCACTCCGCAGCACATTCCACGAAGCGAGCCGGCATCGCACCGCGCGAGCAAACATCGGCAGCATTATTCTCACTATTCACATGAAACCAACAATTTGGCGGGACCGAAGCGATCACCTGACTAACACGGTTAGCCACAAAAGTTTTTAATTTATAAGGTGGCGTTTGTAGCCACGCTAAAACGTTATTTGAATCGCCTAAAGCAATTATCGCAACTTTAAAATCATTTAAGTTTTGTACGACAAAACTAACAAGTTTAGAGAGGAGCACGGCTGCCTCAAGTTCAAGTCTAGGTATTGACAAAATCGGATTTAGAGGCGCGACTTTCGATTTACTCGTCAACAACCTAACCTTTACGTGACCATCCCTATCTACGCTGCGTAGGTATACACAAGCAGCATAGCCACGCGATGACGCATCGCAGAATGCTATCAGCTGCACTTCAATGAAATTAGAAATTAAAACATGACGCTCTATTCTTATATTTCCTAACGCTGATAACTCGGAAGTAAATCTATTCCACTGGGAAGCTAACTCAGGTGGTAACTTATCATCCCAACCTAGGCTAAGTTTCCAAAGGTCTTGCATTATGCACTTCGCGACGAAAGTACATGGCGAGATAAAACCTACCGGGTCAAATATACTCGCGAGTAATTTTAAAACTGAGCGTTTGGTGTGTTTTGTGTCAGTCAGATAGTAATTAAAAGAGAATGAGTCACAAGAGGGTAACCAAGTCAAACCTAAAACTTTGAGAGATGACGATAACGTATCGTCTTGAAACTTGATCTGAGAAACCAAATCCGATTGCATTCTTGTTAGCAACTCTGGACAGTTACTAGCCCACTTTCTTAAATCAAAACCACCACTTTTAAGTAGGGAATTTAAATCATCTTGCAACGTGCAAGCTTCTTCCTGAGTCTGACAGGACCATAAAAGATCGTCGACATAAAACCCATTTTTAAGTATTTCTGCTGCCTTGATTTTTGGCTGTTCAGCGTAAACTAGCTCATCAGAAGACAGCTGATCGGAACCTTTGAAGTGCTCATAGCGAGTGAGCTCATCCGACGCCAGCTGGTGCAAAGTACGTACAGCGACAAACGGCGCACTACGAAGACCGTAGGTATTACGTGTGAGTTCAAAAATACGAACGGGTTCCGTAGGCTGGTTACGCCAAAGAATGTGTTGATACTTCCTATCTACTGGGTCAATTAAAACAGCCCTATACATTTTTGACACATCAGCTGTAAAACATACATCGTAAAGTCGAAAATTAATTATTATTTTAGGTATGTCCTGATGTAGCTTTCTGCCGGTCAAAAGTGCATCATTAAGTGAAGCACCAGACGTAGTTTTGGCGGAGCCATCGTAAACTACGCGCAAGGGCGTCGTAGTACTAGACGCACGCAGCACACAGTGGTGTGGAATAAAATAACCCGAGGGTTCCGTACCTTGATAAGGTTCCATGTGACCGAGGGACTCGTACTCGTTCATAAAGTCGACGTAGGCCTTACGAAGGTCTGGACACCGAGCGAGACGACGCTCGACCTGAATAAGTCGCTTGTGAGCAGTGTCATACGAATCACCTAGTGGTTTATGCTCAGGGTTCAATAAAATCGGGGCAACGTACCGGCCGATTTCATCACGATAATGTTTTTCAACATACATTTTTTCCGCTAATTCTTCTAACGGATTAATAGGAACTTCGCACGGCAAAGATTCCACTTCCCAAAAACGTTTGAGAGTTTCATTTAGAGAATTTTCTTCAATAGTGTACGACACTAGCGATGCTGTAGACGCTACAACATGGCAATTGCTAGAGGATTGCATCTCTAGTCTTCCCGTTACTACATACCCAAACACACTACTTAACGCGACGGGTACATCGGGGTTGATTATTAATTTTTTCCCATCGTAAATATACGGAAAAATGTCACCGGCCAAAATAATATCTATCGGCGATTTTTTATAAAAGTTCGGATCGGCTAACTGTAAATTCATAAAATCAGCAACCACGTTGTTAGGTATTTGTACGGTAGGCAAGTCTGAAGTTAATCTAGATAAAATTACTGCTTCTACGTTAAACGTTGGGCCTGTGCAGTGACGCGGCTTGATAGTGAACGAAGCCATCCCGTTCGTCTTAACATGTTCGCCACCTAATCCATAAATATTAAATGGACACTTATTCGCAGATAACCCTAATCGTTGAAAGCAGTCAATTGTTATAAAGTTCGATTGCGCGCCAGAATCAATTAGAACACGGCAAGGCTGGTAATTGTCAAACGAATCTAAAATGTGAACAACAGCTGTGCCTAGTATAACTGCATAGTTATGCGTAGATGTGACATGGTTGCTACTTATTACGGCGGGCGCTTGAGCTTCGCACGGCGAGGACTCGTTCGCAGCGGGCGCAGAATAAGAAACCGGTTTTGGCGGGCTGTCGCTCGTTTCTCGGTGCAACAAAACATGATGCGGCTGTTTACACACATAACACCTAAATTCACTTTTGCAATCTTTTGAAGTGTGATTACTTTTTAGGCAGTTGTGGCATATTTTCAACTCATTAGCACGGCTAATGCGTTGAATGTTGGTCAGCTTACGAAACTGATCACAACGAAAAATCATATGATTTTCTCCACAATGCATACACGATAATTTTTTGTGAGAAGAAGTTGCGTGTGAATAATTACTTTTATTCTGTTTAGGCACGAATTGTTTGCGTTGACTAATCTGCTGAACACTTGAAGCGGCTGAATACGAAGTGGAATGATCAAGAACTTTGATATGATTTTGAACAAAAGTTATTAAATTTTCGAAAGTAGGAATTGACTTTTGGTCTAATTTTTGTTCAAAGCATTTACGTGTGTATGGGTCTAAAGCCCTCAAAGCAATGTGGCACATGACATAACTACTTAGATTCTTAACATTCAGTGCTTCTATGGCTTTGTATGAATGATCAAAGCTTTCGATAAAAGAATTTAAATTAGCAGCTGATTCTTTTTGCAGCGGCGCAAAGCTAAGCATTTTATCTAAATACCTACCGACTAACATTCTGTTATCCTGATATTTATCAAGAAGACTTTGCCAAACGAGTTCGTAGTTATTCGCAGAAATAGGTACGCTTTTTACAATATTTAATGCGGCACCTTTTGTGCAAGAAAGTAGATAGTGAAATTTATCTATTTTCGGAATACTCGTCTGGTTATGAACCAGAGAACAGAACGTCTCGAAAAATGTATTAAAATTTTCAATATTTCCATCGAAAGAAAACAGTTCTAACTTTGGAAGCCGTGGTCGAGACTCGACAGAGCGCGAAGTAGTTTCGACTTTATCAACGGTAGCAATAGACTCGAATTTTGATGCACACAGTTTGACACGAAAGTACATTTCGTCAAAACTTTTTAATTCATGATCACGCAGAGAAGCTTTGGGATCATTTTCAAGTTCTTTTTCTAAAATTTCAAAGATTAAACTCTCAAATTGTTTACGCAATTCATCAATTTCATGCATGTGCATCATAAATAAATCTTTCGATTCAGGATCCGAAATATCTTTTGACAAATCATAAGTAGTTTGCATTTTTGAAAACATTCTTTGTTTACGATGAATTAACACGGTTAACTCATGACTTTCGTGCTCCTCCTCAGATGGCTTAGCTTTAGCGGGAGGCGCCATTTTGTTTTATTAACCACGCAGTTAGCGCTGACAAAGGAATGTTTGAAATAAACTATTTTAGACACAATATTTCTATGCAAACTAATCACAAATACACTGATTATAATATGTACGTGATATGTACGTGTGTAAAATGTGTAAATATATAAATATGAATCTCCCAGTAAAAGATAAAGTTTGGTTACGAGGGTGATTGAAATGTTTAATGACGTGGGATTTTTACAATGAAATATTTATTTATGATTGAAGTAAAGAACGTCTTTACTTGAAAATAACAAGCTACGAGCTAGTTATTTAGAGAAGTTTATATCTGACACGGTCAGAGAGGGGCGATAAGTAGTAACAGAACGTCTGTATTTACTCTAACTACGAGTTAGGTATCTACTTACAGAATTTTTCTAGCACGGCTAGAATAGAACTACGAGTTCTGAAAATTAGAAAAACCTATATTCGGCTGGGAAGGACCATTTAGAATGTGCGGTACTTGCACATATCTTTTGAGATTAAATTACACTGGCGATTTTTCTAATTTTATAATATGTTTTGTATGAATGTCTAATGTGTATGTGGATGGAAAAGTTCGATCCTGCAGTCTCCAAGAAGGCTATTGAACACCACCTACCTCGATCGACTCCCAGGGTCCCAGGGTTTGAAGGGTAGCTCCAGGCACGCACGGCGCGCCTCAGGGTAACCAGTTGAGGTTGAGTGATAAACAACAGTCCAAAATGTCTTGAAAATTGCACACTACACGGCAGTGATTCCACAACACACGAGATAGGTGTTAGAACGTCTAACGATGAGGATTTGACACGGTCAAAATTGGGCAGAGTAGGAACGTCCGATCAGCTCAATGCACCAAGGCTTCCTGGCCATCAAATGGCCGCGCTGTCGAGAGCGAGTACGGTGGTGATTTACCAAAATACCCTCATTTCAACAGCAGAAATCGAACACCCGGATAAAAAGTAGCCTATGTGTGAACCCAGGTCACAAACTACTCTAAGTTTCATCCAAATCCGTTCAGCTGTTACGGAGTTGAGTAGGAACAAACATAATTACACACACACAAACTTACGCATTTAAAATATTAGTGTCATGTAAAAGTATGAAGTAGAAAATAGATAGGGAGATATAGTTGTAAAATAAAAGGAGATTGACTATCTTTAGGCCATTACTATCATAAAGTCGACTCTAATGATGTTGGTCGCCTCAGACAGAAATTGAGACAATTCAATTAAATCACAAATCAAATTTTAACGAAGCTCCGAATATTTAGACCGCAGACGGTTTTCTATTCGGTGCACGGCAGAGGTCCTTTGGGGCGAATCGTTGACGTAATGGAAATAACGGGACACGTCAGCCGGATGCCTTCTCATATGTGGGCGATAATCACCACAGCCTGTATACCTGAGGGACAGCAGCGTTGGGGTCGGCGAATGTGTTAGCGGGAACAGCTCGATGCCTTCAAAAGAGGGTGGTGGGGACGACCTTTGCCCAGCAGTGGGACGATAACGGTTATTAAAAAAATGGAAATAAGTTTCGGAGAAGGCAGAGAGATGCCAGGACATAAAAACACTACTCAACCATTAGAGATTATCTCAACCACTTCAAACGCGGCTATCATTCAGAATCTGCACTCAAACGTCAAATTTAACACAACATAAACGCTCTTATTATTTAGAACCGCTCAGATCTAGATGCTACACGGTCACCCGTCCAAGTAGTGACGGGGCGGAGAGTTGCTTAACCAAGATGTTCAGCTAAATCGAAATAAGCCACGCCAACAGCACTATAAGTAGTTATCTAATTAACAATAATATTCCAAAACACAGTAGGTTTGTAAATTAGTTTACGTGCCATCCGTGACTGTCCATACAGCCTGGTAACGAGATAATGAGATAAAGACGGACTGAATGCTGGCTGTGTCTGTGGAGGTAGAAGTGGGACAATGGCCAGAGAAGAGAAGAAAATGGCCGGATAACTTTTTATTCATTTTATGTACCAAATACGGGTAGATGGTAGTAAGAAGCGGTAATAAAAACAATATATTATGAATAAATGAATCTTGAATCTTGAATCTTAAATCTATGGAGCAAGCACATGACCCATGACATTAACCCAGTAATGCCTAGCGTGGCCATATAACCACACAAATAAGGGTAAAATAAAATGGCTATGATGGCAATACTGTAATATATTTCGACTATTTAATTGTTCATGGCGTACTGTCAAATCTCAAAGTTTTGACAGATGCCACTGTCATACTTATATAAAGTCTTGTGACAGAGATATTCTCATTTCTTTGGCGCGAATTTGAGAACTTGTAAAAAAATGGACCCAAGAAGAGAGTAAGTAATATTATTTTGAATTTATTGTGTTTTCCATCTTATTTTCGTGCGAAATAACGAAAGTATTATTTATTTATCTATACATAGAAGTAAAATATCGCAATTCTTTGATTTTGCATCTTTTTTCTTACACTAAACTTACCGTGTCCATTCGACCACGCTAAGCTTTAGGCATAGCATTATAAAGTAATTTTTATTATTTTTAGGTTCTTTGATTTCGACCAGTTTAGGGGAAGTTGCACCGTCAACGAAGTTCTTGTTATTCTCTGTGAAGATGAAAATAGCGACGGTGATCCTCTGATACCGGAATCTATTTTTATTGCACCTCCGGATCCAGCAATTATGACGGACGAGGATTCAGGTGATGAAGATAGTTGAGGGAGAGCCGAGAATTTGAATCCTCGACAGTTAGTAGCTGATGCCGAGGTTCATTTCAGAAACCAAACTCTCGACTCTGCTCTTTGTTTTGACGATCTTTGTGGTAGAAGCACAAGAACATGGATCGAAGGAGAACTGGAGCCCTTTTTGGGGTCATTTCCAGATATCGTAAATGACAATGCTGGTGACAAGTCTGCCGTCGAACAGTTTGAACTGTTTATTGATGATGGAATTATTGACATGTTAGGATGCTGGGCGCTTGCATTCACAATGCGTGGCAGTTACAAAAAAAAAGAGCAAGATTCCCCAGCTTGAGTTTCGCAGAGAAATCGTCCTTAGCTATTTAAAAAAATATGGGACAGCCACCAAAGGTGCAGGAAGACCCAGCGCTTCCACATCCAGACTGGCTAATGCAGTGCGGTTCGATGGGATGAACCACTATGTGCGGAAATGCACCAAAAAAAAAGATGCGTAGGGCCGAACTGCAAATCTAAGAACTCTTCTGTTAGGACTGAGTGTATGAAGTGCGATGTGGGTTTGTGCGTACCCTGCTTTGTCTTTTACCATCAGAAACTCTAAATAAAAGCTCTGTAATAGTATTTTTTATTTATTTATCACCTTGTACTAGGTAGGATATGATCAAACTTTTTTGCTATTGAAAGCGCTTAGCGTGTCCATTTGGACACGTAATTTTTTTCTTACTTCTAATATATTTAAATAAATAATATTTATATGATATATATAAAAACCCCTAATAAAACAATATTCGATAACTAAATAAACAAAAACTAAAAAAAATAAAATTCGGGCATTACTGGGTTAAATGGTAATTATATTTTTTATTTTGTTA
Source organism: Horisme vitalbata (assembly GCA_951804965.1). Lineage (NCBI taxonomy): Eukaryota > Metazoa > Arthropoda > Insecta > Lepidoptera > Geometridae > Horisme > Horisme vitalbata. Next base: position 1,861,867 of record OX638095.1, on the reverse strand, counting down.
TTTCCATTATATGTCATAAATTATTGCATTAAAGGTTACGCATGCTACGAAATTATTTAGGGTTAAAAAAACGCTTTACATATTATGAAAAATCTAAAATGTATTTGAAAATAATGTTTGTACTAAACAATTGTGACGAGATTGTGATAATTATAAAGATGCACTGAAATGAACCGGACCATAGCTAGATTAGTCAATATTAAGATAACCTGCTTGATTGTGCTTTAATTTTTTTTCATTGTTATAGTTTAAAAAGTGTTGTCAATATTAAGCAGAAAGTGCCTGTTTATAAATAAATAAGTAATGCGGGATAGATAAATAAATAAATAAAATAATATAGCAATTTTGGAAAAAAACTTTTCTCTGGTTTCTCTCGTGTACTAAAATTTGTACCATTGGATGAGCAATAACTTCTAGCATCACCAACCCATTGCTAAGCGTGGTCATTGGACAAAATCTCCTCTACTTGAAATAACCTTCAGATGATTTTTAGTTGGGGATGAAGCATAAAGCAGTTATGGGTTTTAGCCTGAAACACTTGCCTGCTATTTTTTTTATACAATCAATAGAATATTGAAGTTGCAGAAAGAAAATAAATATGATCGCATCAAACATATATAAAGAAATGGGTTATCAAATATAATAACCCAGTGTAGGGCAGACTCACATATGGACGTTTTTTGTATTTTTTGTTGTTTTAAGCTTACACCATGATGAATATTTTTTAGCCGTATAATGTATAAATGGCCGGACATCCGGTCACCTCTAGTGTCTCCGCGTCACAGTGGCCTCGTCACGTAATGGTGCCACAATCTCGTTTCTGCTCTTGAAGGGAAACAGAACGGACAAGACAATTCTATTCAACGAATAGGAATTCTAACTTTGTTGTTGATTTTTTTATGAAATGAAGCTTGTAACATGCATGGCTGTGGTTACAGCGTGTAAAATATTTGCAGATACATATCAAGCGTTACTATGCCGATTTAAAATTTGTTTAGGTTATGTTGTGGTGAATAAAAAATGTGTGTTTTATTTTTATTTTCGCAAAATCTTATGATTTGATTTGGTAAGTTATTTTGGGAAAAGTGTTCCTGTTGGGAAATGGAGTCAATTAACACCAACTAGTTTTTTTTATGTAAATGTCATTTTCTAAGGTTGCTATAATTTTTGTTCTAAAATCCAAAACTGCAATTAATTTTCTCTTCAAAATAAACCTATAGTTTTCTCAGAATTAAATGAGGTATTTTGCATCATTAAGTAAAATTTTAAAATTTTATTGTTAGGATCTTCAATCATTCTGAAGGTTTGTATAGCACATCTGTATTTGACTATTTAAATGTTGAAAAATATTAATTATTTCAGCTGGGTCTAGTAGGTACCCATTTTTGAAAGCCATTGACTCATTTCAAAAGTGCAAATCAAGCAACCTGCAAAATATGTATTTGGAAGATTCAAAACTTTGTCGTGGTGATGACAAAATAATCGAAAAGCAAGGGTTTGATCGATTATAAAGTTTTATCCTCTAAGAGGATCCAAATTGTCATACCTTCCATCTTTGTAGAAGTAACTAGCCAACTCTGGTGTCGGAGTTTCAATGAGTTCAACTCATTGATGTTTTGTTTTTTTTTTTCAATTTTCCCATTCCAACTCCGTATACCTATTATTACCTCTCAGCCAGGTGGAGCGATGATTTGCGCAAGGTCAGACAGTCGAAAATCGGGCTCAGTGTCGCTTACTGGGAGAGGCCTGTGACCAGCAGTGGACTAATACACGCTGAAGAAGAAGTATTATAAAAGGCGTTTATGCTTGTTCCAGATTCTCCAGTGGCCCAAATTTCCTTGATAGAGCCAAAAGACCCTCGACTATTGAGAGAAGACGAGAATGCCGAGATCCTGTGCTCAGCTGATGCATCACCACCTGCTGTCAACTTTACATTCTACAGGGGGGCTGAAGTAAGACTCTCATTATTTCTTTATTTAATGGCTTCTGGGATAATTTTCCACAATTTCGATAGTATCGAATAATGTTCATATTAATACGAGTATGAGGCAACGTAGTACGGTCTCTACACGTTCAGTCTTCAGTCAGGTTTCTGCTATGGCAATGACGACTATAACAAGAACAACCGGTGAACAATTTTCTTCATCAGAGAATTCCAGTCAAAATTCACTTTAATTCTTAATTTCTCTACTCGTTTTATCTCTAGGTACTCTAAGTTTCGTCAAAATTTGTTCAGTAGTTTTTGCTTGAAAACAAACATTCATTCAATCAGCCATCCTCACAAACTTTACCATTCTTAATATTAGTGGGATAGGATTTACTTTGTATAAATTAATATGTATTAACATTGTATTGTGCAAGTATTTCATAAAATTATTTTATATTAACGCGGCAGGAAAAACTAATTAACTTTTATAGTTCACTAGCAATTATACAAAACATAAACTTTGAGAACGTGTTTGTGAGCAAAATCAACGTAAGTAAAATATTGTTTTGTAATTTACGACAATGGTACACTTTACAAGCTATTTATCATAACCTGTAAAGCCAAATGCTGATATTATTTACATTATCACTTTTTACTAAGTACCTACCTATATTTTTTGTTTAAAAAAATGTGTGTCATTTTGTTTGATTTGATGAATTGTTGTTTAGATTTTAGTAAAAACAAAATGAAGTTTTGAAGAATGGTTTTTGAAAAATATACCCCAGTTCGTAACGACATCCTAATTTTTGTAATTTGAAATATATTTTTGGCTTTTTGTTAGTAAATTATTTAAATTTGTTTGGCCCTGGCCACTGACGGGCAGCAGCGTCGGTGGTGCGAGAAGCCGTGCCCTGCAATCCCCAACCCGCATGCCCAGCGTGGGGATTATGGGTATATCCCCCTTTATTAGGAGAGGCCTATGTCCAGCAGTGGACTGATATAGGCTGATGTGGTGGTGGTGGTGGTATCCATCACATAAATGTTATAATATAATTATGCAATATCAAAAGCATAACTTCTTCATACTAATAATGACGGCAATTAATTTATAATTAGCCTGTAGGTAGGCTCCAATAATTACAATTAGGTTTTGAGCGATTTAGTAAAAAGTAAACAATTTAATAAAATATTCTCCACGCAAGACCTAAGCATAACTTTGCGTGATGGCGACATAACAGTAATGAGAATTTAATCTGTATGTGAAAATTCAATTTAAATATATAAAATGGGTTTCTGACTGTCTAAAAGGTCAGGCTTGAGTCCTAGACTTGAAAGGTATGTTGTTTGAATAGAAAAAGATCCCAAAATTTCAATGAGTGATTTCACGAGATGAATGTGAAATTTTATTCATTTGTGTAGTGGACAATTTTGAGGGTACAAAGCATATAATAAGATGGTCGAAACAAATTGGACCTTGAGTAATAGTACCTACAAAAAATATTTTAGATAGAGAATTTGAATTAAATAAAAACCCTTATTTATTTTTAAATAACTGCATTTACAATTAAATAAATGGTTTTAACGAAAAAGATTCTCTGTATTCAATATTTTTTATACTTACCCAGTAAGTCCAAGGATGTATTGATTTACACCACGCTTATTGTTCACCATATACCTACTTAAAAAAAAGCAATAAAATAATGAATAGCTAAAATTATAAACCTTATCTTATGATTAGAGCCTGTTGGATCCTTCTGCAAGGCAAAGGCTTCCCTTCCCTCTTTCCACACTTTCCGATTTTGGGAAACCGCCAGAATACCGAAAATAATGAAGTAATCAAATAATAATAATGAATCACAAACACACACACAAATGCGATTGAAATAGAACAGTCGTTGTAATATTTAAAATTCTTTATAAAATTACCATTGCTGCTTTGCTGTAGTTACCTACCTATCTTTTTACTCTTTATTGTTTAGTTTTTGTGACTAGTAACATACTCATCTGCTAACATATCGTCCTAACGCATATTACGAGCTGTTTACAAAATGTGGATTCAAATTGGTTTATGTACAAATTATGTTTAACTAGCCTATAATTTAACATTGTAAAACTGTGAATCCTTGTTTAAATAAAAATAAATAAATAAATAAATATATCTGTTCAGTTGTAAAAGGATCGGTGTCGGCATGTATGTCCCACTCTCTGCGTCATCTCAACAGATTTGGATGTTTGATGTAATATAGATTAACATTGGCGTCTTTTTACGCGTACTATGCAAACTGAGCCGCGGGCAAAAGCTAGTTTATCATAAAATAACATTGTATTAAACGTCCCATTAACTTGAGTTCTATGGAAATTAGTTCTCGCTTCCTACATTCACTTTAAGTTGAATACGTAGCATCTATACATATACTTATTGCTCTCGTGTGTTAATATTTAGTAATGCACTTTACTTAGCTTGAATTTACAATGGAATTATATTATACCTTATTATTTGTTTTGTACAATTTGCAATGATGAAAGTTTATATGTAAATCTGAAAAGGATTGCCATAAAACTTTCCTATTTCATTCCTCTGCTGAGCAAAGGCCTCCCCAAAACATTTTGTTGTTAAAAACTAATATGTTAAGTAACCTATGTTAAAATATTTGTAGCAAAAAAATACATTTTATTTATTTTATTTTCTCTAGGTGCTCTTGTCAGATCTTCTTCCAAATAGTCACTACTTGGATTGGTGACCGTTTAGTGGCATTAATATCTGAGCACTTCCGAGCTTCGGAAGGCATGCTAAGATTTTTGTCCAGGCTTTTTGACTCTTAAAGCCATGGAGCCCTTCGGATGGCCTAAAAACTCCAAAGATTCGAAGAAGTGCAATAACTGAATCCAATCAAAACTTAATTAAGTTTATTATATAAAGCGAATTATAAAATCTAATATTTTCCTCATAGGTCCACCTGATAAGAGACGATCCTATCGCTGGCATATCAGTTGAGAGGAACAGACTCTTACTCCGAGGACTGAGGAGACATCATGCATCAGTCTACAGGTGCCGAGCCAGGAATACTGAAGGCAGTGCCCTCAGTGAGCCGCTTACACTCAATGTGCTGAGTAAGTTTATTAATAGTAGGTTAATTTTGAGAAAAGCTGCTGGTAGAAGCTGGATGCTTCGAGCTCAGGACAGGGCGCAATGGCGCTTATTATGGAAGGCCCATGTCCAGCAGTTGACTGCTTTAATAATGATGACAATGATGATGATGATGACAACGAAGATGACGACCACGACGATGATATTGATAATGAATAAGGGAAGGGAGATAGCTGAGTATCAAAGAGAAAGCCCGTTGATGACGAATTTACGTTGGTATGTTTATTATTCCCTGCAATGCCATCCGCCGATTCCAAAAATACTCACTAGATAAAATAATTCCTTGTAAAAAAATGGGTCTTTAACTTCACTTTTTATATGTTCGGGTAATCTATATATATAAAAGAGAACTATCCTCACTCACTCACTGACACACTCATCACGAAATCTCAGAAACTACAGGGCCTAGAGGTTTGAAATTTGGTACAGGTAGTCTTTAAAGAGTGTGAGCGCTCACTAAGAAACGGTTTTTGGAAATTCAACCCCTAAGAGGGTGAAAAGGGGTAAAAATGTTTGTATGAAAAATTGTATCCCTTGAACTTAGAAACTTGAAACCTGGGACATGTATTATTTCATACAATCAATGAAGATTGGTGTCATTGAAAATTTGAAATATTACTCGAGGGGGTTGCAATGGGGTGGTAAAGTTTGTATGGGAAAATCTTAACGCGTGGTGTGATTTTCTTGAAACTTTGACAGAACACTTTGAATATTAAATAATAAAAGACCGCATACCAGGTTTTTCAAAAAAATACCTTAATGGAGGGTAATGTATACGTAAAAAATCCTTTGTCCCGAATGACTGACGGATCAACGCACAGCCTAAACCGCTGATCGTAGAGACCTGAAACTTGGAGGGCGTGTTTTTTGTATAACGTAGGCGTCCGATAAGAAAGCATATTCCGAGATTCTACCCATAAAGGGGTGAAAAACGTGGGCAAAGTTTGTATGGAACAACGTGATTCCTTGGTTCAATCTACTTCAACTTTTGCATAAACATTCTTTAATAAAAATAATGAAAGACGTGTTTCGTATATTATTGAAATGTATCGCCTAACGGGGTTAAAAAGGGGTAGAAAGTTATTTTAGGGGTGATTTGCATCGAAGTTGATATCAATACTCCTTAGTGACACATGTTATGCCATTTTATTTTGACACTGTCGTGTTTGAAAACTCATTCCAAATTTATTCAAAAAACGTTGTTCTCACATAAAGGCTCCTACACACAGGTGCGTGTGCATAGGTACGTTATTATCGGCGATGATATCAGACAATATAACAGAATATATCGCAAAATCGCATGCGCGAATATTGAAAATGTTTAAGTTTTTCTGATCGAGTATAGTTCCCCGATTCATGAAATTCTGACATGTGCCTGTAGTTTTGCAGATATGAGAGGGGTTGTTCTACATTTGCCACTAAGTAAATTCGTCACATTTTTGAAACTCCATACATTGAAAGTAAATTCGTCACTTGCATTAAAAAAAGATGTGTAGGTGAATAAATTGATCGGTCACAATTATGTCAATATTTGCGTCTTCAGGGCTTCAAAGTGCAATTTGAATTTCCAAAATCGGGTGGAATTTGAGATTTTCCAAAATTTGACAAAATTCAACAATTTCCTGGATCGAGAATTTCCCAATTACTTTTTTTGAGCTCGCTATTCAAGAAACGGAAAAAATGATATCTCGAGATTGAGTTAAGCTACAGCTTGAGCCCTCTTAGGAGTCAGACGGAAAAAACTGTAGGGCTTGTACGCGCAAAGCCACTCTGCGCTCCGTTCACTTTTTCGTCAATACATTATAGTCAAATTTTATCGTGTGCTTTATTTCTGAATTACATTTTCAATGCCTTTGATAGTTGCGCGTAGTGTGAGATCTGTAGAATTTTAGTACATTATGTATTAGGACGGCTAAAAAGTTACATACTGCTGCGATAACGCAATTATGTGCAAGGAATTGGGACGCATTATCGCATTAACGCATGCGATATTATCGCCGATAAAAACACATCTGTGTGGGGGAGCCTTAAAAGCTTGGTGCAATGCGATACTCTTCAAAATTGGAATGTCAAATAAAAAATAATATTTCAATCGGATTAGAATTCGAAATTTAAATTTCAGTCATTTGGCTATTTGAATAGTACCACGGGGATAGCAAGTTTTTTTTTACATAAAGACTTGAGATTTTTCACAGAGACTTTAACGAAAATAAATAAACACCAAGCGCTGAACCATGGGTGGGACCTTGGAAAAGGACTTGCTGCTTTTTGTAGCGAAAATGAAACTTAAAGAGGGTGATTTATGTGATGAAAGTTTTCATGGGTAACCAATCATAATTAAGAGTTAGGCATATAAAAATTCATCATACCTATACCGGCTGTGAACTTGGCGACGGGTTGCCAACGGAAACAGGAACGAAAAAAGGAGTGAGAGTGGGAACGGGAACAAGTACCTACATATTACTACATTACGGGGTAGGTCATGTAGGTACTTTTTATTCCATTCATATTTTAGGGTTCCATGTCAAATTATCGGGATTGGGAAACATTTCACATGAAAGGACATACGCAAAAAAGAGTATAAACGCAAACGAAGTTGCGAGCGGGTCAGCTAGTTTATTAAATATTCTTACAATTCTGTAGGCTGGACTGTTCTTTATTAATTGCAAGGTTGTCTCAGGTAATGTGAGTTTATTTTTGTTGCGCCTATAGCTTTTTTAAGTTTCGAATTTGGTTTGGAACATATTTTTATCGTGTCTTATAAATAAACAAGCCGTAGCCAGTAGGATTAAAATCGTTTTTTTGATAAAGTATGGTTATAAGCAGTTAACCCGGCGTTTCATATTAACACTTTTTCTGTAATATAAATAATTTGTCAAAGTCCGCACTTTCGCTCCAAAAATGTTAGGTAAGTCGGACTTTAACAGAAACAAGCGGACAATTCATAATGAAGTTTGTTCTTGCAGCTCGTCCCGAGTGCTCAGCTGGCTCAGTAGTGCAGCAGTTGGCTGGCGCCCCCGGTGGAGAAGTTAGGGCGAGGTGTTCCGTCACAGCGCCGTCCACTCATGATGCTGGTCCTCTGAGATTCTACTGGACTTATAACGGGACTAAGGATGTTTTACCGGTAAGTGTCCTGTAACACGAAGACTCCTACTATGGGTCAAGTACGAAAATTTCAGTATGATAAAGGAAATATCAGAAAAACTAAGAGGGCACTTGACTCAGACTAGCGCAGGATCGATGCGAAAGACATAATCAAAGGGAAGTCTATGCCCAGCAGTGCGGCGAAAATGGCTTCAATGATCATGGTGATGATGAAAGGTATGAACAAAACAAAGGTAAAAATAGAAGATGATGGACTGCGAGATATTATAAATTACAAGTTGAAACTAAAAATTATGAGTCATGAATGACTAGTGATTTTTTGAGAAGATGTTCGACGTAGTCTTAAAAAGGAAGAAAAAGACATTGAATCCCTAGAGTGCATATACATCTATAAATTTTTCTTATTGATTTTTTGCAAAGATGCCTTTGAAGGATTGCAATAAAAAATTGACAGGGCGTAATGGCGCTCATTGGGGGAGGCCTATGTCCAACAGTGGGCTGCTATATGCTGATGATGATGAATTAATCTATTGGCGTGCATGAATAATGCAATTGAGCACGCCTGTAGTAAGCAACGCTTTACAACATAAGATCCATAATGTCTATCACACCAGGGATTCTGATGTGATAGAGTGTGTAAGTGTGAAAGAAAAGAGGTTATGGTACGATATATAAAAAGGTTAGTAAAGGTTTAATTTTGTTCAGATACCAGCATCGAACGTGACAGTGATGGAAGCCAGTAGCACAGTCATCCATGGACTACCGTCTGATGAAGAGGATCTGGGCTGGCTGGCGTGTTGGGCAAGCAATGACGTGGGTAACCAGCGGGAACCTTGCCTATTCAGGATTATGCCTGCAGGTACATTTTACATAAAACGCTCTTTATCTTGACTTTAGGGCGCAAATGGCAATCATTAAGGGTGACCTATTATATCTAGCAGTAGCTATATCTTGACAATGATAATGACATAGTAAAACTCAAGCTTTTATGCTAAACTCAATGTTACCAAGCCTATAAACCATTTTATAACAAGCCTTTATATATATGAAAAGTTGTGGTACAGCCAGTTAATTGAATTCTATACAATACACAAAACCGGTACCTAAAATAAATGATTGAAAATTTAGGTACCCAGTTAAAAAAGTAATTTGTCCAACCATTTCTGAAGAATCCATAACATTTTTATATTTCCTAGCCCTCCCAGAAGCCCCAATCAACTGTGAGATCGACAACGAGCTGCTCAGCTGCGAGCCGGGCCACGACGGCGGCCTCGCGCAGAAGTTCCTGCTGGAAGCGCTGGAGGTACGCCCGCGGGAGAGCATCGTCGACAACGAGATCTCCACGCTGAACGACCAGGTGAGCGAGGCGAGCACTGCACGATAATGCACCTTAACCTAGCTATACAAGGTTCTAATCACCATGTCAATTTGATTATGATCTATACTGAATATGCATGATCCTTCAGGCTGCGCCAATTGTGTTTGAATTCCGTTGTCATTAATCGGCCATGGAAATTAAATGATAAATCTACACTGATTATGCATGTTCCTTCTGTCTGCGCCAATTTTGTTTAAAATCCGTTGTCTTTAATCGGGTTTTGCAGGTCGTAAAGTGCATGATCAAAATTGAAAGATTGATAATACTCTATACTTAATATGCAGTATCCTTCATGCTGTGCCAATTGTTTTTGAATTCTGTTGTCATTAATCAGGCTAACGTTTTGCAGGTTCTAAAGTGCATGATCAAAATTGGAAGATTTAATAAAGGGGAATATGTAAGAATTCTAATGGCATTTGTATAGGACGCTCAACTACTTTGTGTTATTTTTAGCAATCATAATACACTTATTCTGTAAATTTTTGAAAGTAATAAAAATAATAAATGAAATCAATGATTCAATATTTTCATGTTTATTTTATCAGGGCATCTCTGGCCGTGGTCTTTCAGAAGCAATCTACCGAGTACGAAACGATAAGCCACAGTTCTCACTCGACGCGCTGTCACCTGGAAAGTATACTTTACTGGTATATTCTGAGACGTCCAGGGGAAGGTCTCCCAGACCTGCAGCATTGCACAGTGTGTCAATAGGAACTGATGACGATTTGGACAGGCCTGGTAATACATTAAAACGTACAAATTAAATTATTATAAGAAGAGTAGGACCAAGTATACTGCCTTGAAGAACACAAGTCAATCTTTTAAAGGGATGTCTGTACGATTTTTTAACAAAATCCCAAGTGATGTGATTAATCTATCTGTAAATCAATTCAAAAATGTTGTTAAACGTTATCTATGTAATAAAGCTTATTATAAAATATCTGATTATTTAGATGTCAAAAAAACTTGGGATGAAACTGCCTCCAACTCCATCAAAAACAATGTAATAGATATTAAGTACAATGACGTTAAAAAAATATAAGCCAAGCAGAGTTTCTTGCCAATTCTTCTCTGTTTGGTCACGTTACGAATTGGTGGTAAATTAAAAAAATGACGTTTCAAAGTGTACTATACAGTCCCTACTGAATAAATGAATTTTGACTTTTGACTTTTGACTTTTGACTTTTCGAAAGATCGAAATTCTTAAGGCCACAAAAAAAACTTATATTTCTACTAGTATTATTTAAGCAGTAAAATATTTTACATCAGTGCTATATGGACATGGTTAGAAAAAGTTATAATGCATTATTAGTTAATGTGTCAAAGCCTTAGTTAAATCAGATAAAAATGTAAAGTAGAACAATTATTTGATTTTGTTAATTTTAAGGTTCTCTGCAAACTATGACGCCTGTGCCTCCGCCAGCCACAACAAATGATAACAGCATCGCTCTTCTCGTCGGAGCTGCGTTATCTTTGATACTGCTAACTATACTGACGACGTTATGTGTGGCGCTTGTTATAATGTGCAAGAAGAAGAGTAGACCTCGACAGGATCCTGAACAAAGGTAATTTCAATTTTATTGCATTTCATAGCATATGTTCTTACGACATTTTTATTGCTAGACTTGTTTTGTAGTTTTTCTCGTACGATATTGACTTGTAGTACTAGACTAAGATTTTTTTATTACCGATTGATTAAACTCATTTTTTGTTGCCAGTTATCTGTTATTTAGCTTTTAAAAGTGAATTTCTTGGTGTACCCTTTGAGAATTATTTAAATTATATTTATTCTACGCGTCATGTAAAAAGAACGCAGGAAGAAGCGGGGGGAGGTGTGTTTGCGCATGGTTAAATACCGATAAATCGCCTACTGTGCAGCTTCCCCACAGCGTTCTTTTTACCTTCACAACACCTAACATTGCTCTAATGTGCTACCTATTGATTATAGTAATTTTTTGTTGCTAGTTATCTGTCATTTAGCATTTAAACGTAAATCTCTGAATATGTTGACCCTTTGTCTGTTGATGGACTATTTGATTGTCTGAATTATTTAATATTACAAAATGAACTTTTAGTTTTTTACTGATATTTTATAAATTCATAAGACTGGTTATTACTTATCCTCATCTCAAAAATTAGCTTACTTATGTTCTAAGTTGATATGGCTCATGATTACTAATTCTTCTTATACTCCATACTTACTTCTTAATTCTTACTCTAAATATATATAGATACATATTTATTAATCCCTGCTAGGATGCATTATTTTGGTTTGTTTTTTTCTTTTTAATACCGTTCTTTATGTGAAAACTGTTTGAAGCTTTCTTGTTCTAGTAATACCTTTATCCATAATCTTATTGTTTAGCTGTTAGTTTTCCTAATTTAGAAGTAGTAGAGTTCTTTGTGGAGGGCTCGTCCGGGGAAGTACTGCCACCATGCCTATTTCTGCTGTGAAGCAACATTCCTGTTTCGGTTCGAAGGGTGTGGGTGCCGGTGAAATAACAGGCACAAGAGGCTTATCATCTTCAAGCCTCAAGTTGGTGGACGCAGGGCGTTGCATCGTAGAGCACGTTCTAAAAAACCTGATCTACGATGAAATGCTGTTTGATTGGTATGGTTACCACAACATCAGGTGGGCCATGTGCTTGCTTCTTCAAGTACAAAAAAAAATTACCTCTTTATTTTTTAGTACAATACTCCGGCGTAACGTGGGAGTGTCTATGTACGGTGGCTCCGTGACTCCCGGCGTGATGCCGACAGTGGTGGTGAGAGGACACCGAGGGTCTAGGGTGCTGGCTGCGAGGTGGTCAGGAGTGCTGGATGAAGCGCCTCTTGCTGTACTGGCTCTGGACACTAGACCTCATGGTCAGTTATATTCTTTCTCATTCACATTCATCGGTCATGCTCGAAAACGTTTTTATATAAAATTCTCATGATGGAGATTCAACATAATATCTCGGCTGGAAACTAGTAAAATCACTATTGAATGTGCTGTAACTAAAGTTGTTGTTGAGTAATTGTTTTTCATTATTAACATAATTCGTGGTAGAGATGACGTCATCTTTAACTCGTGTTTTTTTTCGAACGTTTCCGATCATATATTTGATACTTTTTAACCGACTTCAAAAAGGAGGAGGTTCTCATTTCGTCGGAACCTTTTTTTTTAGTTTTTTATGTATGTTCACTGATAACTTCGTAAATTGAGATTTTCAAAATTCTTTTTTTGTCTAAAAGAGTATACTTCACAGGTGGTCCCATATAAATTTTATTCCTGAGGAATTGGTACTTTTCCCGGAACACTCAAATAACCTCATCCTCACTTGTAATTTTCGCCTTGTGATCAACAATATCTCCGTCAATTGTGAACCGAGTTTCAAAATTCTTTAGCGCAAGAAGTAAGAAGTGATTTATTTGAAGTCGGTTTTTTTATTAAAGTTCTACTTGTTTCCATGATACTATTTATTCTTGGATTCTTATACCAAGCCAAAGCATTTGAATCCTTTTTTACAGACATTCCAGTTTCTACCACAAGATCCTTAAACTCTTCTCCTATAATTGCGGATTCATTACTAAATAAAAATGTACCAAAATGTGAAATACCGTTTTATTTTAAATATGTAAACAGTAATGATATTATTAAAACATTCAAACTGATAAATGTCAAAAAAACTACGGATCTCTGGGGCATTCCTGTTAGCGTTGTAACATCGTTAATTGACATTGTCGCACCAGAACTAGCGTTTATATTTAACGAATGTATTGACTGTGGTGAGTTTCCTGATTTAATGAAACATAGTAAAATAACACCTTTATTTAAATCCGGTAGTAGTTCTGACCCTACTAACTTTAGACCGATATCAGTACTGCCAACATTTAGTAAAATTTTTGAAAAGCTTATTCTCAGTCAACTGCAAAGCCATTTTAACTTTAACAACTTACTAGATGTCAAACAATTCGGATTTACGCGGGGCAGATCAACAACTGATGCCGGTGTTGAGTTGGTATCGCATATCTACGATGCCTGGGAGGACTCACATGATGCTTTAGGCATCTTTTGTGATTTGTCTAAGGCATTTGACTGCGTACACCATGAAACATTAATCAGGAAACTAGATCACTATGGCGTCAGGGGTATGGCTTTAGCCCTTCTCACTTCTTACCTATCTGATAGAATACAGAAAGTAAACGTAAATGGAAAATATTCTCCGGGATCTGTAGTAAAGATGGGTGTTCCGCAAGGGTCAATACTTGGACCATTTTTATTTTTAATTTACATCAACGACCTACCTCAACTTGTGAGAGACAACCACGAAATTGTATTGTTTGCGGATGACACGTCACTTTTATTTAAATTAAAGCGACGGCAGACAAATTTTGACGACGTGAACAATGCAATAGCGAAAGTTGTTAACTGGTTCGATGTAAATAATTTATTACTGAACGAGACTAAAACAAATTGTATGAGATTTATATTACCAAATGTTAAACAAGTTAAACCTAACATTAAAATAAAAGATGAAGATCTAAATCTTGTGGACAGTACTGTATTTTTAGGCATAACTTTAGATAATAAGCTTCAATGGGGCGCTCACATAGATGGGTTGTCGAACAGACTCAGTTCTGCAGCATACGCAGTCAAAAGAATCCGTCAACTTACTGACGTAGAAACGGCTAGACTAGTTTATTTCAGCTACTTCCATAGCATTATGTCGTACGGCATTTTGTTGTGGGGGAATGCTGCAGATATCAACACCATATTTGTGTTGCAGAAGAGGGCTGTTCGTGCAATTTATAATATGGGCCCCAGAGAATCACTTAGAACTAAGTTTAAAGAAATAAATGTTATGACAGTGCCGTGCCAATATATATATGAAAACTTAATGTATGTCCGAAAACATATTAATATGTTCAAGAAAAATAGCGACTATCATAATGTTAACACTAGAAATAAAGATAAACTAGCTGTTCCCACTGTAAGGCTCCATAAAGTTAGTCAATCTTTTAAAGGGATGTCTGTACGATTTTTTAACAAAATACCAAATGATGTGATTAATCTATCTGTAAATAAATTCAAAAATGTTGTTAAACGTAATCTATGTAATAAAGCTTATTATAAAATATCTGATTATTTAGATGACAAAAAAGCTTGGGATGAAACTGTTTCCAACTCCATCAAAAACAATGTAATAGATATTAAGTACAATGACGTTAAAAAAATATAAGCCAAGCAGAGTTTCTTGCCAATTCTTCTCTGTTTGGTCACGTTACGAATTGGTGGTAAATTAAAAAAAAATGACGTTTCAAAGTGTACTATACAGTTCCTACTGAATAAATGAATTTTTACTTTACTTTACTTTACTATACAAGTCCATTTTGTACCACTGCTGAGCAAAGCCTCCCCAAACTGTTTCAAACGTTTCTGTTTTAAATCATCATCATCAGCTGGACATAGGCCTCCCCTAATGAGCGTCATTGCGTCCTGTCCTGAGCTCGACGCATCCAGCTTCTACCTTTCGCAGATTGTCACTCCACCTGGCCGGAGGGCCTGTTTTAAATGCAAAGTTGCAAATATACCGAGCTGGTCCATAAAAATAGCCAGCGAGAGGCAATTTTTATAGCCCTGTCCTCAGCTCGATTTCGTAATAGTAGTGTAGTGCATACGTATTAAAAGTGATTTTAATATTGTCACAGGTGACAGCGAATCGAGTCGAAGCGAGGACGAACACCAAGAGACTGAACTGACAAGCCATATGGAAACACAAACCGACTCCTAAAATTATTGTTTCAAGTTATATATGTAGTTTATTATGTTTGTAGCCAACAATAGTGTAAGAGTTTTTAGGCCACACTAAAGCTTCCGACATAGCTTAATGTCTGAAAAGGCCGGGATCAACATCTTAATTATCATATAATTTGAAGGGCTAGGCTCTTGTCGGTGTAGTGATGCAATTCTTTACATTTAGCTCTTTCTATTGCAGTCTCTTTCAGTTCTTTATACAACATGACGGCGACCTTCTCTTTTATCTGGCTCATGTAGTTTATTCTTGGTCTTCCTTTTCCAATCTTTCCTTCTACCTTTCTCTCGATAATCCAATCGTTTTCCCTCTTCTGTTTAGTATGATTTCCATCGAGACCCTTTTCTCATCTACTCGTTTAAGAACTTCCTTGTTAGTAATCTTCTTAGTCCAACGGATCCTCTCCATCTTTCTCCAGCACCACATTTCAAACGCTTCTTATCTTTCACTATCATCTTAATGTGCCTTCCAAGTTTGCTCTTTTCGACAACCTCTGTGGCGCAGTGGACGAAGGTCCGCCTGGCACGCAGAAGGTTCAATCCCGTTGCAGGACAAATGTTTGCATTAACTGCAGATATTTAGTGTCAGTTCAGGGTATTTTTTATAAAATGAATAAATCATGTGATGCCCATAATACAAGCCCTGCTTACAAGTTTGGGGGTACATGATGCTTTGTGATAGTGTCCGGAATTATTATTATTATAGAGTTTTTAGGCCACCCAAAAGCATTCGCTAAAGCTTTATGCCTGAAAAGGCCGGGACCAAAATCTTAACGTACTTTCTGAATAAACAATTGGCTCAGTAGGCCGTTCACGTAATTCTGTTGCTATCAAAGGTTTGATACATAAAAATAAACAATACTATCAAGGTACAGCAATCAAGCGTCATGTTGCTATCATTTTTTGACCACTATCTATGTATTGCAACAACATAAAATTCCTGCAAGTCAATTTAATCCGAGCAATTTACAAAGTACAATTTGTAGAAGGAACCGTGTACATATTTAATTAACATTTAATAGGCTATTTACACCAACATCTTGTTGCAATCGTTTCTTGTCAAAGTTCAACCCACGTATCGCAACGCTGCGAAAGTTGACAGATGCGACTGGGTTTAGATTGCAACAAAAGTTACACGATCGGCCTACAATTATAAATATAAGCCATATTTATAATTGTCACCCCTCCAAATAGTAGCGGCTCTATTAAATGTTATGATCTGCTAAGAAAACCAAAGTAAGCCATGTTACGAATACATCCTAAAATTATATTAAATAATGTAATTAAACTATAATATTTATAATTAGTGCCATAAATAGAATTTAGATATTTGATGGGCATAAATATGCCCATCAAATATCTAAATTCTATTTATAGTATAGTAGGTACTTTAATGTAATAAATAATAATTAAGTAAAATATGAAAAGCATGTCAATAATAAGTTGCGCATGATACAGTATTATGTAGTGATATGTAATGTATTTAAAAATAGATGTTATATAAATTATTGAAAGTACATTTACTTAAACTGTACTTCTTGTCATTGTATTACTTTATATTTGTATTGTTTTCTATCTTAAAAACATTTTTAATAGCTTTGTTTGTTGGTTTATTTATATGTATTGACATTATTTTATATTATTACATAGACACAAATTGCACTAAATAGATAGATAGAAAATTCTTTATTGCACAAGATAAAACACATATAGTACACAGGCGAACTTGCAAATAAAAAAAAATACATCATTGTATACTATAATTAAAACGTATATATTATTACAGAAATACACAAATTGCACTAAAGTACATCATTGTAATTTAAAATAATATACAAGTATAATTGTAGTTTATAAAAACAATAATGTAAATAACATTATCTGGGATTATAGTTTTATAATTATATTAAGTTATCAACCATAAAAGTAGGTATTGTATTAATTATTTAGTAGCTACCTTTTATTTTAACTTTCAATAACTATTAAATTACATTACTATACGGGTATATAGGGTTTAGTTGATATTCCACAATTTAGTTGAAATAGATGAAAATGTGATACTTCTCACCGATATTAATGTAGAACTATTTATTTAAGCTAATAATTAAGTCTGTAGTAAAAAAATGCCATAATAATCCAAAAATTGAATAAAAAAAACAAAATTTGCAGAAATAATTTGACTAATAAAAGTAAATAAAATAAAATACAATAGAATTTGTTCCGTATTTATAATGTGTATACGTTTTAGTATTACATTGTAGATAAAATACATGCAAATAAAATGTGTAAATTACAGTAAATGTGTGTATTATTTTCATATTCCATGGTAATTCTGTTTTTTTTATTATATTTCCGAAACTACCATGACATTGACCCTTTAGCAAATTTCTTTTTTTAGTATATTAGTGATGTGGTTCCCATAATACAAACTCTACTTAGTTTAGGGCTAGATGAAGCTGTGTGAAAGTGTCCAGCATTATTTATTTATGTAAAAGGGCAGTTTCTTTGTTTCCTTTGCCGACCGAATAGAAGTGTGCGTGGGATATAGAGGTAGCTTGACACTCTTTATACTGAACCTCGTGTATTTAAGCAAAAACTAATAGGATTGAAAATACTACCACCATGCCTGAAATAACAGGCATAGGAGGCTTATCATCTTCATGCTTCAAGTTGATGGCCGCAGAGCGTTGCATCGTAAAACACGTTCCGAAAAAACAGATCTACTATACAATGCTTTGTGATAGGTAATGGTTATCAGGTGGGCCATGTGCCTGTTCCATCTTTTAGTACCATAAAACAACATTATAATAGTTATATATATTTTTAATAAACAAAAAAAATACATTCTATCATATATTTCTATCATTTTTCCACAATACCTAAGATGTTTGTTACCCTGGGTAATTCAAGTAAAATAGATAAATTTAGCAATTAAAATTTAGTCAAAATTCATATCGGGTAATATAAATTATATCATATAGGGGTGGAACCGGTGAGGGATCTTGAGGTTCGACTGGACACCGAGTTGAGGTTTAGAGTCCACATTGTTAGCGTTTGTAAAAAGGCGTACAGAATTATAGGATTCATTTTACGCAGAGCAAACGGTTTTAAACTTAAGGGCTCTAACAGCCGTATTGATGCCCTGGTCAGAAACCAGATGGAAAGTACAGCTTCTGTATGGGCTCTTCATGAAGCTCAATTTAATCTCATTATGGAGCACATACAGAACTAGTTCACTCGATACCTTTACTGGAAGAGATATGGCGTCTACCCTTTCTATCCCTTGATATATCTAACATTATTCGTTTCGGGTATGGTTGGATACAACAAGTTAGAAATTAGGAGGGATATGGCGCTTGCTCTGTATGTGGTATTCCGGGGGATGATATCCAACCCGACCATTTTGGAGATGATGAAGCTGTACGTACCGGACGAGTACTTAGGGCGGCGCTGGCGGTCGCCTCTGTTCGCAGTGCCTCGCGGAAGGACTAACCTGCTCAACAAAGCACCTCTGACGCGCAATATGAGTAATACGAGTAATAAATCTGGTAACGGCGACGTATTCACTGTTCACAGAGGGATTTCAAAGGGCATTATTATTTATTTTGTACTTCGTAAATAATTATTATTTTTATCAATCGAATTATGAATGATGACTTATGTAATTATTATTAATTTATTTATTGATTGCTCATTAATTAATTTATTTATTTTGCTTATTGACCTTTGCAATTGATTAATCACAGAGGTCAATAAGACCTACTTTAGACATGATAAATAATTATTTATCTCATTGTTTTTATCGATTTTTTTACAAAAAAAAAAATTTTCATAGTGTGTATTCTATTATTTAGCTTAGAAATATTTTGAGGACTACCCTATTGTATTAGGTCTTACCTGTGATAATAGGTGTAATGTTTTAAACAAATCAATATAAACAAATAAAAAATACAAATCAACAATCTATCTAATCTGAACTTTATATCATCTCTACTCAACCTTAAAAGTTACTTAGGCCCGGCACGTCCAAAAATAGAAAAATATATGATTGGCCGCATAAAGATAAAATACGTCTAAATTTTAGCTAGGTTTTCATTTAGGAGCCTATACCGTTTCTGAAAAATGACTTCGTTCAACTTCGTTTTTACAAAGTCAAAGTTATAAGCTACAACTGTCACTCATTCTTTTTACAGTAGGCAGGTTCATAGTGTATTTAAAGCTCTTCACACATTACACCGACTCGATACCTATCCTTAACAAAGGGTATTGGATAGGCATCCAGTCGGTGTCAACTAGAACTATCGATTCGGTATCAACGAGTCAAAGAAGACAAATTTTGTGACCTACCCAATGGTGGATCTGTCATAAAATAATAATATTTAACGCATAATTAATCTTTGTTTGTATGTAGAAATGTCGTGTTGTGTTTGTGGTCGTACTAGTTCAAATTGGCTGGACTGATTCTTATGATTTTTTTATGTAGGTTTATTTGATTGTTATGAAAATAGGTCGTAAAGTATATTTCATACTGCTAGGTGATTAGGTTGTCCCTCATTTTTTTCATATTAAGTAGTTCTAGACCTGGAATAACATACGTATACATTCACACACATTTTATTCGGGTACTATGCGAGCGAAGCCGCGTACGAAAGCTAGTTACATAAAACATTGATGTTGCTGTATGCATTGTCAAACAGGTTCTTTTCTATCCAAATCCTTTGCACTATGTTGTGCTTATATTAATACACGGTAGAAATCATCAACATCATCATCATCAGCCTATATCAGTCCACTGCTGGACATAAGCCTCCCCTTTATGAACGGTATAAATATTATTCTTGAATTCTATGCTATAATAATATAATGCGCCATCATTAATCCCCGAGCAGAGTAAATAAAACAGCAAACACAATAAAAAGTAGAAAATTCCCAGCAATATAGAAGGTATTTCCAATAATAGCTCGCTCAAGGCTCCACTAAAACCACTTTGCCGACGTCATTACCGTCCATAAAGTTTACGCAACAAAATAAGCAAGTGCATCCGCACTAGTAAACTGAACTGTAACTGTTCGGCTGTGAGCATACATTAGCGGAGCGGCTAGCGGGACGATTTGAGCCCGATAATGTCACGCCATTTTCTGGGAGTAGCTACAATTTGATTGATAGCTATTATTTGGACGAATATGTGGCGCAACGGACGAGAGACGGCCGAAGACGCAGATGGGGTGGATTCAATTCCTGCCACGGGATGTATAACAAAATACAAGAGATGACAAAAAATTACCTGCGTTTGAATCTGATTCAAATGCAGGTAATTTTTGTGTCAAAAGCCATAAATTTTAGTTTTGCCAGTACAATTTATTGCTAAAATATTTAATTTTAGTTGGGTTACTTATATATTTTTGTTGCGTAATATGTGGTACAGCCGCCAGATTTACGTTTGTTGTATACTGCTCAAAAGCTAAAGACCATGTCAGTTTTAAAGATGCCGTATTTGACAAGCAAACATGACTTAACGTCATAGATTTTACGTGGTTGTTAAATAAATGTCTTATTGATTAGATTTTTTTCTGGTTTGAGAAGATTTGGCTCCAAACGATAACTTTTCAAGATAATTGCAGTAAACGTGATTCTAAAAATAAATTTACAATAATGTACTGAATTATAAGTTGCACATTGCCACAACCACAATATTAGTCAACAATACCGATACCCGCTTCGCTTATCGCTACTCTCGAGCGAAGCAAGCGGCCTGATTGTAGGTTGTTTTATGAGGCGCAAGTTAGTACGACATGTAAAGTTACATACTAACGCTGAAGATCTAGTATAGTTTGTAACAGAATGGTACTAAAGCGTCTGGACAACTGAAAACCGGAAATGGTACTGTACAATAAAGACTAAACAGGTGTACCAAGTACCTTTATGTATTCTCTAACATTTTAGGATACGTGGTGATTCCCGCGAAGTCCTGTTTGCGTCAATAACACTAAAAATAAATTTTGGCATTTGCGTCTAGGAGGGAGGCCCCATCTATGTGGCGCCGGGCACGGACGTGGCATGGGCGGTTTCCTATTCCATTCAAATTTCACACAAAATGCAAGGAAATAAGCAACATTTTTTATGATTGACGTGATAATGATGCGCCATTTCATAACCTCGTCCGAGCATAGACATAACGTGTGTCCTAAATTGTGCTTTATTTCCTTTCCCCTTGTTTGAAATTTGAATCATCATCATCATCATCATCAGCCTATAGCAGTCCACTGCTGGACATAGGCCTCCCCTAATGAGCGCCATTGCGCCCTGTCCTGAGCTCAACGCATCCAGCTTCTACCAGCAGCCTTTCGCAGATCGTCACCCCACCTAGCCGGAGGGCGTCCTACACTAGGTTTTGAAATTTTTCGAAATTTGAATGGTGCCCATGAAATGTTCGCGCCCGACGCCATACAGATGTGAACTGGGCCTAGTGTAGATGATCACTGTACCAAACGCTGTAGGGCCTGGGACATGGTTACGTAAGCCTACTCGGCTTTCTATTGATTACTTACTATAACTTACTTTTTACTATTTGCAATGTACGAATAAACAAATGAATCCGAAACTAAAATCCATTGGCTGAGATTGGAATCTGCGACCTCCGGCTCAGAAATAGGGCTACATTCCAAACATCATCAGCCTAATAGCAGTTCACTGCTGGACATAGGCCTCCCTCATTAAGCGCAATCGCGCCCTGTCCTGAGCACGACACATCCAGCCTCTACCAGCAGCCTTTCGCAGATTGTTACTTTACCTGGCCGGAGGCCGTCCTACACTACGTTTGCCGTCCCGCAGTCTCCACTCAAGAACTCGTTTGCCCCAACGGTTATCGGTTTTCTGGCAGATATAGCCCGCCCAATCCCACTTCAGGTTGCCTTTTCTCTAAGCTATCTCGACAACTTTAGTTCTATGTCGAATAGACACTAACAATAGACCTCTAATTAAAGTTACACGTACTGATACCAATATATATCTTTGGCCGCCACTTTTAACTAAATATACCAACACTATCTTCGGGCCGCAGCTGTGTTCACGTGGTACCAGGATCAAATATGGTATATGTTAATCCATCAAATTAATATTAAAAATGCGAATGTTTGTTGAAAACCGGCCAGGTGGAGTGACGATTTGAGTAAGGCTGCTGGTAGAAACTGGATGCGTGGAGCTCAGAACGCGCTCATTAGGGGAGGCCTATGTCCAGCAGTGGACTGATATAGGCTGATGATGATGAATGTTTGTTCCCACTCATCTCGCGGGGACATCTAAATGGATTTGGATGAACTCATACTCCTATTTTTTGTCCGGGCACCACGTGAGTGCAGCCGCATAAAGTAGTTAGTTATATGATACTTACTTCTGCCCACGGATTTGCTCGCGTCCAGGTCACAAACTATGATATTTCAAGATTCATCCAAATCAGCTCAGCCGCTTACGGAGCTGAATTACACTAAATAACAAACAAACCAATACATATACTTACGCATTTATAATATTTGTGTTATGTGATATCCTATGAAACAATACTAACTGGTCAATTATTTTCAAAAGCTCCTAATGAACTTTTATCAAAACATTTTATACAAAATGGAAGCTGAAACTTACTTAAAATAACAATAATCAGTTTGCCGGAAAACCACCTACTTAGGCAAGACTTAAATTTTCACACAGCAGAACGAAACTTTAGTCTCGCGAATGAAAATTAAAATTTAACTTAGCATTTTGGTAATGTGGTTATTGTTTTATGGTTATTTTCTAAAAGTACAAAGGGTTTCATTTTAAAAATAGCTATATAATTTCTAGTTTCATCGTCATTATCATCATCCGTCATAAGCAGTCCACTGCTGGACGTAGCCCTAACTACTGAGCGTCATTGCACCCTGTCCTCAGTTCGACGTATCCAGCTTCTACCAGCCAAATTATTGTTATTATTTTTCAACAAATAGACTGAGATTTTATATATTTGTATTTTTCTATGAGATCTCTAAGCTATGTCGAGAACTAAAGTTTGTTGACATAATTCAGATAAATAGCAAGCTAAAATGGCATTGGGCTGGCCATATCTGCCAAACAACCGTCAATCATTGGGATAAATGAGTTGTTGAGTGGAGACCGTAACTCGGCAAACATAATATAGGATGCCCTCTGGCCAGGTGGAGTGAGTGACTATCTGCGCAAAGCTGCTGGTAGAAACTGGATGCGGTGAAACTGGGGACTGGACTCAACGGCACTCTAACGAAAATGCGTAAGGCAATGCACTGATCTAGGCTAATGATGATGATAATGATAACTGACTGATACTCAATATATCTTGCACTAAGATGGAATTTCACTACAAATCTTTCACATATATCAGCTTAAAACGAATACAATAACTATTGCTTAAGTAAAAACACGGGTTTGCCAAGTTATTAGAGTTCCAACATTTGGCCGAGCTCCAAATTTCGGGTACAACGCTCATTTTACTTGATTACTTCGCTGCTAGACCGAAAGAGATATGATTTTAATGACTTAATTGATGCTTTTGGACGTGCAAAGTGAAACGCCTGGTGATTTGCGAGTCTAAGAGGTTTGTTTTATGATAAGATACTGCGAAGTGACCAAATTTATGGTCTTTGAAAGTCACTTAAGTTTTTGATAAAGGTTATGTTTGTGAAAGTCAGCGGCGTAGTGCTTCGTAGCACTTTTAAGCACTTTGTAGTACTTTGTAGCACTACGTAGCACATTGTGGTACTTCGTAGCCCATTGTAGCACTTCGTAGCGATTTACAACTTTGTAGTACTTTGTAGCACGTTGTAGCACTTCATGGAGTTTCGAAGTACTTTGCAGCATTTCGTAGCGCTTTCCAACATTTCGTATTGTTTTGCAGTACCTCCAAGGGAAATCAGTAAAAAGTATATATACTATGTAACCACTTAAAATCAATATAATTAGACGACATATTCAAAATTTTGTTATGTCAGTCAACAAGTTTTTAGAGTTATGCTCTTTGCCCTGAAGTGGGTCGAAAACGGCTAATCATGATGATGATACAAATATGAACCAACTGGTCGATCCTTATGCAAATTAGTCTGTGAGCTTTCTTTACTATCCTCTATTATTTACAATTTGTTATTTTACCGTTTTTTTGTTAGTAGAGAAAATGAATACATAAAGAAACCACCATAAATGCTTGTTTGCATCGATTCTGCTTAGCATATACCTAATCAACAAGTCAAACGTACCAATTATATATGTAAATAGAATTAGCGACGCTCACTGTCCATCTGCTCATGCATTTCCAATACTATCGATTGGACTGCTATTTGCTTGTAATTTATGTATAATATTGAATTTTCGGAAAGTTCATTGTGATGGTTTTTGTATGTCTCATTGTATAAGGACTCATCCGGGAAAGTACAGCCACCACCCATATTTCTGCTGAGAAACAGCATTGATGGGTTTTGGTTTGATGAAATTACAGAAACATAAGGCCTCTCATTTCTTTTCCTTTAGTTAATGGACGCAAAGCTTTAGATCGTAATGCCCGTACTAAGTTTACGCGACCTGTGATGCTATAATTTGTTATATGCTATGGTTATCATTTAACAAGAGGTGAGCCTAGTTCCATCTTCAAGTATTTTATAACATTAGTTATTTTATAAAAGCTTTTATTTAACTTGCATTGTAACTGGTCTTCCAATTCATTTTTTTAAATTCATTTATGTTGTTTTTAGTCATATGACTAGAACGGTGTGAAATATGCATATGACTGGAAGCACGAATAGAGGGAGACTGAAGAAGAGATCAATGGATAGTGAGAAAGTGTATGAGAATGGAAGGAGTGGGTACAGATCTGAGACGGCTGATAGAAGTGTGGAAGAAGAAAACATGTTGTGCCGACCTCACTAAAAATGGGTTAAGGGTAGAAGAATGATGATATATTTTTAAGGAGAACTCATTATAAGTCACTGATGAAGAAACCTCACCAAATACAAGCTCTGCTTAGTTTGGGGCCACATGATGCTGTGTGATAACGTCCAGGATTATTTATTTATTTATTTATTTAAATATATTACATCTAAAACTACAGTCAAAGAATAAAACTGTTTTCTCAGTTACCTCAGCGGCACAAAACGGCCGGCCAATAACGCGATCAATCAATTTGGGCACAAAGCGACAAAGAGCCAATCAGAATGAATCGAAGTCGTATTGAATAAAACCATTTTCTGTGTCTGGCTAGAATTCGCAAGTTGGTTACTGTGTACTCGAGAATAGCAAGGCCACTGAGTAACATAAACTTA
Source organism: Horisme vitalbata (assembly GCA_951804965.1). Taxonomy (NCBI): domain Eukaryota; kingdom Metazoa; phylum Arthropoda; class Insecta; order Lepidoptera; family Geometridae; genus Horisme; species Horisme vitalbata. The sequence goes on along the minus strand of OX638095.1, from coordinate 1,836,199 downwards.
CTTACTCCATCGGCGCAGGGACCCAAAGTGAGTCTTGGCCTCCGACACGAGAACTATCCACTTGACCCTATCCTTTGCGATCTCTTGCCAGTTGTTGGCTCCAAGATCGCGCAGGTCAGCTTCCACCCTGTCGATCCAGCGATATTTAGGACGACCAACCGGTCTGCGCCCGAGTGGTCAACCACTCGAGTAACAAAAATTTTAAGTTTACAGCAAGGTATTGTTTGCAGGGCACAATTTTCCACACTGCTGTCTGCTGTCTGTTGGCAACCAGGGGATGTAGCTGTACCGGTGTTAGGCTGCTCTATGCCGCAATCAGTCGGCCGCCAGAGCCCCGTTAGTTAGTTAGCTTTAGTGCAGCTGAAGTTGGTTTGGGTTCCAAAGATGGGTGTTGGAACCACTTTATCCCTTCAAAGGGCCTATTTAGTATTAATCTCAATCATTCATTTATTAGAAAATACTATTTACTCATACTCATTTACTTCACCATAGGAATATATACACTTGGTTAAGTATTTTTTTAAATGAGGCATAAAACAAAAAACTTACACTAAAGAATTTAATAACATAATAGCCCACATACAGACCAGCAAAAGTTGACTTCGATTATTTTTTTTGTCATATCTTAACATATACTACCTATGTACCTTATTTAAATGTGTTTGATGCAATAAATTTTACTTTTACTCTAATTTTTGTCAACAGGCGTTGTTTTTATTTCGACCGATAAATGTCAAAGTTTGCGAGTACAGATGCTAATTATTTCAGAAGGCAACTGACCTAAACTAGAACTATTTAGTTAAAACCTTTTTACTCATTGAGATTGAGGTAGCTGTTATTATTAGACTGTGCCTGTACGGTCAGACGTACCCAAAATGTACTGTGAATACGCCCTGATTGAAGGTGGACACTGACGAACGTTACCAAACGAATTTTGCAACCTGATAGCCAAAATTACATTACAAGACCGTACAGTATACATCCAGTATTACTTTATTCAGTAGGAATACATTATGTATACATACTATATGCGAGTGTACACTTTGAGAAGAAATGAAATGAGGACTCAGATTTTGTAGTTTTTTGTGAAATGGGTAAATATTAGGTACTATCTGAGTTGCCAATGAAATTGGTAAACACTGAAACTCTATTATGGAATAACTAGAACTTACATACAAGATAATGCTTGCTTTGTACAAAAACTTATACTTTTAAAATAATAGTAAGATTTTAGGCAACAACACTAGCCTGAATCAGTCCATTGCTGAACGTAGGGTAATAGAGGGATATGCATCTAAACTGGACATGCAGTTTGATGTTTGCAGGGCACAGATTCTTGAACAACCAATGTTGCTGCCTCTCGGCAGTCAGATAATTCAGCTGTGACGGAATTAGGCTCCGCAAAACAAATCAGCCGACCACCAGAGCCCCGTTTGTTAGTTACCAGGGTGTACCAAGGGCAGTTGATGTTGACTAAGGTTCGGAAGATAAAGGTAGAACCCCTTTCATCCCGAATTCACTTGAAAATAGAAAAAAAATATATAGAAAAAGTTTATTAGAAATAGAAAAACATTTATTTCGACACGGGTGCACAACAATGTATCAATACTTAGGTACAAAATAAAGGAGCGATCAAAAACAGAATTTATATTATTGATAAATATAAATTGATGAGCCCCCATAACCCTGCGTCGAAAAAGGGGTTGGCTCAGCATGTGCTGAACGATGAACGTTCAGCGCTGTTTTTCAGCCAAAAACCATAAAGCAATTGGCGTTACGGACGACAAGTTAGGTGGCATATAAATATAACTTATTGACTCACGTATTGACTTCCGTGAGCACATCGTATCACTGTGTAAGAGTGCAAATAAGACGTTGGGTTTCATAATGAGAACTGCCGCTCAGTTTCGAGATGTTGGAGTGGCCATCATGCTGTACAATGCTTTTGTTCGTAGCAGGCTGGAATTCAGCGCTATTGTATGGGACCCCCGTGAGGCAAAGTATACCGTTATGTTGGAGAGGCTTCAGCGCAAATTCAATAGATATATATACAAACGAATGTACGGTTATTATCCCTACCTCTTTCCATCTTTGTTCGTTTCGGGAATGATTGGAGTAGATACATTGGAGTTTAGGCGTAAATTGCTGCTAGTGACACATTATTGTTTGATACTGCACAGTAAAGTAAATAATCCGGGCATATTGGGCGCTCTTAGCTTATATGTACCAGACAATTACGTACGTACTGGGCGTCGACGGCACCAGCTGTTTGGATGTCCTACTTTGCGGACCTGTCACGCAAACAACATACCAACTCTTAGGGCACAAACTATAATTAATAAGTTCCTCCAAGAATGTGACCATGTAGATATTTTTGCCGATAGTCTCATATCTATAAAAAGATCATTTAAGATATTTCTTAGTTTTAATTTAAGATACTAAGTGTTTTGGTGTAAACTGTGTAAACTTTGTATCTTTATTTAATAAATCTATTAAATCTAAATCTATAATATAGTATAACTTCTTACATAATAATAACAATACATAAATTTGTAAATATAAATGCAATAATTTAAAATTAAAGTGTGCTAATTTACATACAAAAGAAAAAGTATAAAAATAAAAAAGTACGTTAGATGCAGCGGTTCTCGGTCGGTAACTACTTAGGCGCCGCGTGGGCGCAGCCGAGTGATCGGCTCCGACGACCGATAAAGATTTGCTTACTAAGTAATATACGCGAATGCAAGTGTGCTGGAGTTGGAAAGAACAGATCTGTCGTTAGTTCATAGTCATATAGTTTGTGAAACATTAACCTAACTGATACACAAGAAAATGAAATAAAAAAGAACGATTCCTTATAAAAAATAAAGGTAAGTTATGTAACTTAAAACTAATATTGTTATAAACAGTACTACGGTATTGAAGCTTAGAGAAGGTGAATGAGTAAGCAGGCTATATAAACGAGGTGTTATTGTTTATGTTGCCAAGCTTTCTCTGAGCTTCAACTAAAAAGGCTTTAAGTTTGTTTCTAAAATTATTTTTATTTTTTAGATTCCTTACTGGCGGGGGTATATTATTCTAACTCTTGGACGCTGCATATCGGAAGCTACCACGAAAAGCTGTGGTTTTATTCTGCGGGGTTGCAAGCTGCTGAGTGCATGGTCTACTACCGCAGCGCTTTTGCGCTAGCCAGGTCAATTTCTCGAACAAGTACGCGGGCGTGTGCTGGTTTATAACCCCGAAAAGAAAACAGGCTAGGTGAAGTTTTCTCCTAGATTTCATTTTTAAAATAAAGTGTTTATTCAAATAAGGTGTCAAGTGACTACGCGGTGGGACATTAAAACAAAATCTAGCGCAGGCATTTTGTACCCGCTGAATAAGACACTGTGTGCGCATTAGTAGCCTGGGGCCATATACTATGTCAGCATAATTTAGTTTGGATAGCACGAGTGATTCAACTAACTGTATTCGCAGATCTTCGCTAAGATAAGGCCGAATTTTGTATAGTATTTTTAATCTGTAGAAACAGTTTTGAGCGCAACTGGCTACATGTTTCTCAAAACGCAGCCCTGAGTAGCGCAGTTTGTCCAACAGCTTGACATCTATTGTGGGCAGTACAGCCACATTTTGAATTTTTTGTCTACTGCCAAGGAGCAAGTATTTCGTCTTTGTAGGGTTAAGGACAAGATTGTTGTTTTCTGCCCAAGTAGCAATTCGCTGAAGATCTTCGTTTAAATCTGACACGGCCAAATTTATATTAGAAAAGTAAGAACTAAATAAAAAGTGAGTACTTAAATTTAAAGGTTTAATTTTATCGCTATTGAAAAGGTCTACTAATTGTAGATATGTAACTAGCACTAGGGCCTGATTCTCGGTAAAAGAGATGATTGTCACAGTATATAATTGCAACAATTATTTAATTAATTTGACAGTTTTCACATGTGACAATTATCTCTATTCACGAAAATTTTCCGCGACGAACGTTTCATAACTGTCATCAAACTTATTTGAAAAAGGGACTTATGGACCTCCCAAATATTACGCTTTAGGTCAGCAACTGCACAAAACAATTTACTCAAGTATATCTTGCGATATCCATTGCATTTCCGAAGCAAACATATTTTCGGTAGAATCCTTCAACCTTCAAGCAATTGGTTCTGAATCGGCGAACGTGCAACGTTCGTTCTTGATTCCGAATATATACGACGTTCTGTTGGACATTTCTGACGGTCTGTCTCGACTTTATTACGGGTTTTCAGCTTATATTCGGAGATAGATCTCTTCAATTTGAAAAGTCCACGATCAGATGAAAAGAAAGACAAATGAGATGTCAGTTCAGTCTAGGGTAGCTAAAAAGCTACCCTTGCAAGAAAGCACCTTTTTCTTCTGCATACGAATAAGTTTAATAACATTAAAAACAGCACTAACCAACTCAATGTACTGCTGGATATAGGTCTTGCCTATAAGCATGTGGATAAGATCGCAAGGCATAGTTTTTCGCACCACCAACGCTGCTCCCGGCCAGGGCATTTAGCTGTGCCGGTATAATAGTCAATCCAGTGTTGCTATTTCAAGAAAAAAATACTGCAATTTCGGCACTTTTTACTTTCAAAATGTTTGGCTATAGTCTGTGAATAAACATTTTTAGTTTTAGGTATCTGCAGACCCCTGTACTTATATTCACCCAGTATGTCCTACAATATCCAAATGGCAGGTTCTATGTATACTTGTACTTGTTCCATGTACCTTGTGTTCATAATTGTAAGATTTATTATTTAATAAGATGTACCTACCTCTGTTAATTAAACTATTTTTGGTATAAAGCTTTGGATATTTTTCTGTAATTTTATAAGAATAAAAATATATAAGAATAAATTATATTGAAATATTTAATTTATTACATGATTGGTCTCACAGAGCCTAGTGACAGTAGAAAGGTTTCGTCAGAATACCAGCGCCTACCTACTTCTTCGTAGCAGGGAATTAATGCTGAGTCGAGGCCTTTTTGCTACTGTGGCACACAACTACCATGCCATGCCAAGACGATACTGTTTACCTACTACCTGTGTGGAAAATAAATGATTGTCTATTGTCTAAATTGAAATTGAAAACTATGACACAATCACCCGGTCACAAGAACCCAATTTGTTATACAGCAGGGTGCACCCCGGACATAATCGGTTGCATTTTAAATATGGAGGTTGGAACACCTTACACCCCTTAAAATAAGTTCACTGAAGTTTATCAAAATGGGAAAATTTGTGTATTAGTGAGTTTGTTCCCACTCAACTCTGTAACGGCTTATCTAACATGTAGAAGATTTTTAATTCGATGACCATGCGAGCAAATCCACAAGTAGAAGGCTATGCGTACAAATGTAGATCCCTAGTAATATTAGGGATGACGACTGGGTAAAAAAATATTCTAATTAGTCCGTCAGTTAGACCTTCAAAATACGTATTTTTTTATTTATCGAATCAATAGAAAATGACGGAGTCAAAGAACGTGAAAGTTCAGGGGTGGGGCCTCGTGTCGTCACGGCTAGGTAAAAAATGTACTATATCGAGACGTCACGCGGAACTTTAACGCACTATATTTTTGTTATTTTTTGTTTAATTGACAAAAGAAAAAATACGCGTCCAATATTGTTTGGATATTTAAATAGCGGACTAATTAGAATTTTTCATACGTCTAGCCTAGTATTAATAAAAATATTGCAAGACAATTGATATCACACAGCAACAGATAGTCACCATCTAAGCTAATATGGAAACCACAAGATTAATATATCTTTTTGTAAATATATGCTTAATATACTCAGAAAATACCCAGACCCAGGAACATATTACCAAACCAACCCACATATTATACTTAAAAATTCCAAGATGAATTTTTGCAGATTATACCACCATTTTTCTCGGGAATAAAATCGATCCCGCAACCTTTTGTGTGTCAGGCGGGCAGTTAACCACTACGCTGTCGATTGCTTGGTACTGCCGGTTTCTATTTCATTAGATAAAGGAAAGATAAATATACTATCGAAGATAAGTTTAATAAGTATTTAAAATGAAATGATTTGATAAATGTGAGTGTTATACGAACGTACCTACCAAACTCATTTCCAAAATTGAACCATTCCGCGCAAATAAAAATATTTACAAGACAGAGCCGAAAGGATCCCAATTTTCTCTTCGGCCAAAACAAACAGAATGCAAAGCAATCAAGCTGAAAACAAACAAGGGGATGTGGGCAGCCCCTATGGAGAGAAAAATGAAGATTTTGATTACCCGCAAATATAGACATTATCGTCAACAGTTGTTTGACTTTAAGATGTTTCACGTTTATGGGTGGACCCGTATTAACTTGCCAACTTGAAACAGAAAATATTTTAGCAGGTTAACATTTTCAAAAGACTATTATAATATTTGAGATTACATATTCTCCAAGGAATATTGTAATTAAATAACGTATAGAATACTTACATTTATTCAATTATACATTTTAAGGAAAAAGATTATTCGAAATATATTAAAAAAAAAACAAATTGACCTGGCAAGCTTGCGTGGGCAAGGTTGAAGTCGACGATGAGGTTATCGAGTAGGTGGTATTCGTATACGTAAAAGGTACAGAAAAACAATAAAAACAAACTATGTTAAATAGGCAGGCCACAACAAATCGGCCACTTTAAATAAAACAATCAATCAATAATTTTCTTATAGGTAACCTTTGTTTATAAATGAACAGCATACTTACACATTTTTATTTACTCGCGAATTATTTTCAATCAAAACCGAATCTAAAAGTTTTAAAACACTTTTCAAGCTGAAACATTCACGTTCAAACCAAATTGTGTTTATTTTGAATTAAAGCCAGATGGCTTCTATACTTAATGATATTCTTAAACTAAAGCATTCTAGCTACTTACTTTATTTTTGTTTATTTTGTTTTTTGACCGCTCTTGTAAAAATAAAATAAGACAAATCTGGCGGGTGATTTCATGTCGAATCCAACAGGACTCGACATGTAGCCCCCCTAAATCAACACAATGATTGAGCCATAATTGCACATTCATTCAGCGTTCTTCAGAATCACGATCAGAAGCTTTTAAGATCTTAGAAATTCATGGAATAAAAATACAATTAAACAAATATTAACGGACTCGATTTGTTATCTTTTTGAATGTTTTGAAATAACACTGCTGATTTGGCCAGCGTCTGAAATAAAAATGCTGGACACTATGCAGCACAGCATCATGCAGCCCCAACCTAAGCAGAGCTTTTAGCATGGGATAGTCACATGACTGATATACTACTTATTTAATTTTTTTGTAAATACATAATAATTATACTTAGAAAACATCTAGAACTGAGACAAATATCTGCAGATAATGCGAACAATTTTTCCGCGGCGGAAATTGAACCAGCAACCTTATGCGCCTCAGGCAATATATGATGCTATCTGATAATACCGGCCATTATCACAAAGCATCATGTAGCTTCAAATTAAGCAGAGCTTGTATTATGGGAACCACTTTACTGATCTACTTACTACTTGTTTGTAAATACACACATATTATTAGAAAACACCCAGAACTGAAACAAAGATCTGAAGATAATGCCAACAATATATTATCCCGCGGCGGGAAGCGAACCTGCAACCTTCTGCGTCGTCGTCGACAAATCGAATAACAAATAAAAAAATCACTAGTTTTATTTCAAACAACCAAATAATACCTCTTCTACGATGCAGTGCAATTTTGTGTCGGTCGCATCGCGAAAAACTTAAATTAGACTCATAAGTTGTACGCTCGTGATGCTAACTTATTTAAAGTGCGCTTCACAAATTCATAACCAGGTAATACTCAGACTCACGATATTATTTGCTTATAAATTAAACTTAAAGAGTTGCCTGCTAAGGTTTATATAAGGCTTCTTATTTTTGCTTTGCGAAGCAGAAATTGCTTGTATAAAAGCTTAAGAGGCTTACATATTACTAGTTCGTGAAACTGAATGATTACTTACAAGTGAAAACTGTTTGGGTTTAACCCTTTCTACTACTTAGACCTTTACCTAACTTACCTAGTTGTATGTTTTCGAAATATGTAAAGGTCATTGTGACAGGAACCCTATGTTTCCATTAGCTCAATAAAACATTTTTCGCTGGTGGAGCTGCAATAGATGCTGGGCGGTCTAGCATCAGCCTCGCAAAGAATAGGTCTCAGCATGATTTTGTATAAGACATTATCCTGGTCAGTGACGTGAGTCACGCCGTCCTTGGTCAGTTGGGTTTGGCAGGATGTAATCTGAAATGGAAAATTTTAGTTCCTCCTTAACGTCAACACTACTGAGAAGAACATAAATAACGTTAAAGGATACTCTTATCTTGGTAAGATGTGAGTGAAGCTGCGGGCGTAAGTTAGTTTTAAATACACGTACAAAGTACAGGCGGTACAATAGCGCTCATTGTGAGAAGCTATGGCTGGTACTGAACTGATATAGCCTGATGACATGCTGATGACACGTAAAAAAATATACAGCATTGGCGTCAACAATCCCTACTGTTTAAACCAAAGCTCGTAGCTATCTATAAGCTCATTTCTTGCGCATACACTGTGCCTCCTAAGGCACGTTAAGATGTTAGTCCGGCTTCTATAGTCGTCAGGCCAAATCGGAGGACTTCGGGCGGCCTAAAATCTCTAACACCAGAAAAGCCACTAGCGAAGATGGAAGGAAGGACTGTACTACGTGGTTCAACCTCTCAATGCGAAGGCCAACTATCACAGCATTGGCCTATAATATTATATTAAAGCTAAGAATTACTTCTATATCATTTATGAATTTTATCTCTGCCTAATTCACTTCAAATCAACCCACTCCACCACACTAAAGCTCCCATTCCACTGCATTCACTGCATTATTATCGCACAATAGGTTATCGCGATCGGGTGGCTAGATTTATCGCGAGCCATTTGTTAGAGGTTGTGAATTTTATCGCATCGGAATATAAAATAAATGTGGGGTTAGAAATGGTACGACAAATTGTCGCATAGCAAAAACCAAATCATGTATAGTTCCTTTGGCAACGGTGTAGGTAAGAGTTAGGCTTTGGGCATAGATAACTTCTCTATTCTTTACATAAGGCTTGATATTTCAGACGTAATTTACCAGTATATGTATCTGAATAAGCTTCAATACTTAATTTTTTAATGTATTCTCTACAAGTGGAAACTTGTTACCTTGAACCTTTTTTAATAGTTTCGTATTTTTTTTTTTTTTTACACGGGACGTAATCATAATCACACAGCATCATGCAGCCCCAAACTAAGCAGAGCTTGTATTATGGGAACCACATGATTGATATACTACACATATTACTTTTTTTTTTTTTTTGTAAATACATACATATCATACATAGAAAACACCCAGACCCGAGACAAATATCTACAGAAAATGCAAACATTTGTCCCGCAGCGGGAATCGAACCCGCGACCTTCTGCGTCTCAGGCGGACCTTCGCCCACTGCGCCACAGAGGCCGTCAAAAGTCAGAGTATACTTTTACATTAATATTTTAAGATCTCTGTGTAGCCCCAGTTTACTGCGCTCAGCGATCTCTTCAAAAAACTCGCAATAAATGTTCATAGTTCATAATTCATTTCATTGTTCATTTATTTCCAGCGGTGTTTTATTTTTTAACACCGCAAATGGAAAGCAGTCACCGCCGCCCATCGACACCTGCAACATCAGAGGTGATACTGATGCGCTGACGGCCCTATAAACACAACACAAGATACACAATGTTACACTTAATAAAGATGAACGATGACCATTATCTCAGTTTATGAGAACTATGCATTCCACGTGACATGTCGCAAGCCTGACTGGCAACGCGCTGCTCGACTCACGTGCAAAGCTCTTCCGTACAAGGTTAAGTTTTGGAACTCATATCTAGTTACTCGTCGAATTCGATACGTAACGTGCGAATTTACGTTGGTAAATTTAAAATCCCTTGCTCTACCGTCTGCCGATTTAAACTAGCAATAAAAGTCTGTTTTTAGAAGTTAAAAAGTAATTTGTCACTAAGCGCGCCATGACATCCAATCCAAAGTACGGACTTCATTACCGTGCAATGAATATAGCACAGTTTTGCAAAGGCGAAGTTGCTCTGACTGTACAAAGCTATGGTAATAAGGCCTGCAACGTTTGACCGTGCCTTGGGTAGTGAGGGGACACTAGTCTCATTAGAGTTTTAAGATAAAATTCTATAATAATATGATATAAACTTTATTTCAGACAACAATAGATTAAATACCGATGGTGTTTTACTTATCCTACGGTCCATATAAATATATACCTTAGAGACTAACACACACATAAAACTTTAATTAAAACACAAATTATTATTATTATTTGCCACGTAATATACACGACGTGGGTCGCGTGGTGTCCATTATTCGTCCACGGAATCATCGGAACACGACACCCTTAGGCCAGAGCTCCTCCTTCATGTAGGTTGACAGATGTTCGGTTGGAACACGCACCTTCCTATAAAACATTATCATCAGCCTTTAGCAGCCCACTACTAGACATAGGCCTCGCCCATTGAGCACCATTGAGCCCTGTCTTAAACTTGACGTATCTAGCTTCTACCTTTCGCAGATCGTCACTTCTATCACATCTGTATCATATTCACATCTATCCGGAGCATCCTACTCTACGTTTGCCGTGACCCAATCTCCACTGGTAAACGAGTTCTACCATAATGGCTGTTGGTTCTTCGGCAGATATGGCCAGCCCACTACCACTTCAGCGTTCTGAATCTTTAAGGTATGTCAACAGTTTTCGTTCTTTGACGGATAGTCTCGATGCGGTTCTTTCAGGAACATAATTCAGTAAAACATCTTAGTCTTATTCATATTTGAGATTTACGTTCTATCATATTAGAAAAGTAAAATAAATGAGAGCCATTTTTTATTACAATAAACACTATCATTTTAAAACCTACTTGTTTTTCAAAAGATATTCCCGGGTTCCAATAAAAATATGAAAACTACTTTTATGTCATCACAATTATATTAAACTCAATGGAAAATAAAGAATCTTAGTAAACTTTTTGATCTACGTCTATTTTGTTCCCGTATTTTATATCCAGGGATTCAGGGCTCACACAAAAATCTAACAAAACGTTTTATTTTTATTTTTATCATTGACACGTTAATCCCATCACTGGCTCGACTCGACGGATATGAGTTTGCTTTTAACGAAAAACTTTTCGAGTTAACTAAAAGGCTCACCTTCGAATTAATCGAGGATAAAAAGGTTTGACCTGGGGGGAAGTAAGGAGGGGGGTTTGGGGGGAGGGTATCGATATGGGTATCTGGATATCGAGTGTTATTCTTTTAAGAGAGTTTTGTATTGTTTCGGGCAAAATATCTGCGTTAAAAGGTTTTTAGGAATACATTTAAAATTTATTGGTTTTGCTCTTTAAAATTTATTAATGCTAGTGAAATATACATTATTTATTTTTTAGTAAAACGCAGATGAAAAAGTATTAACAAAAAACTCAAAGGATTATTTATTTGGATATAAAAAATTGAAAGTTAATATAGTTTTTAGTATATTTACAGACACAGACACTGCTGTGAACGCCACCTTCTCAGCAATCCTATTAATTTTTAAGGTTCTTTTGTGTTTATCTTCATATACGAGCTGAAGCTTGAAATAAATTATTATTATTAATACATTTATTTATTTACATATACATGATACATGAAATAAATACATTTATTTATTTATTTATGTATAGTATATTTACAGACACTGCAGCAATCCTATTAATTTTTAAGGTTCTTTTGTGTTTATCTTCATATACGAGCTGAACCTCATAAATAAATAAAAGAAATAAATACATTTATTTATTTATTTATGACAAAATAAGCTTTTCCCCGTGGCCTTGCTTGGGTTAATGTGAATTTGTTAAAATGTTTTGTTAGTTCTCGTGAACAGTACCTTTTCTGAAGGAAATGAACATGATAGTACTATTAGTCCACTTTAGTACCCCAACAACGTGGTATATGCGTTTCTTGGGATGGTTCCCAAGTTTCTTGGTATGTGGTGGTCCACATCACTGTTAATCACTGCTAAACTACATTAACACATATTTCACATAGTCATATTGTACCTTCATAGAAAATACCCAGACCTGAGAAAAATAAATGCAAATAATTGGATAAATAAATTTTCCCGCGGGGGGAATCGAACTCGCAACCTTTTGCGTCTCAGGCAGGCCTTTGCCTACTGCGCCACGAGGCCTTCATTCAAAGGTTATCAAATAACCTAACATACTATCGCATTAGAATATTAGTGAGGATTACCACGTTAGTACATTGATTCAATTTACACTGCGGGACAAAAGCATGATATGCCGATATTTTTGTTCAACGGTTCAGATGACCATTTTGCAGTTGACATGAATAAAACTTAAATAAAATTCACACTAAATATACAACGTAAATTTTTATTGCATACAATTTGCAAGCAACGAAATACTTTTGCGGTATATCCACAACATTGTTATGGGTTTTCTTCAAAAATACACATTTCATCTTCCATTTATTGGCAATAACATAAACCCGACATTAAGCTATAACATTTATCTCCTTCGGAATTATTGTACATCCGTTGCGAAATAGTTACATCCAATACATACAATACCGTGTCTTATATTATAGACCGAAAAGCCACTATCGACTACCCAACTACATCGCGCCCCAGCACGTATGGAGTAAATGATGTCACTTGTCTCCATCATAAAGATACAATAATAAAATATACATAAAAATACCCGAAATGTTTTTACTAGAATAATAAGGTTTTTGTTTCTATGTTTTTTTTTGGGGGTGTACAGGGTTCCAACCCCTATCTTCTGAACCCAAGCCAACCCCACCTGCACGTGGTGCACCCTGCTAAACAACGAACGGGGCTCTGGCGGCCGGCTGATTGCGGCATAGCACAGCCTACATCGGCACAGCTAAATCCCCTGGCCACTGACGGGCAGCAGCGTCGGTGGTGCTAGAAGCTGTGCTCTGCGATCCCCAACCCGCATGCCCAGCGTGGGGATTATGGGTATATCCCCCTTTATTAGGGGAGGCCTATGTCCAGCAGTAGACTGATATAGGCTGATGTGGGATGTGGGATGTTTTTTTTTAACAAAAATACAATTACGTTTTACATCTGTTCAAATGTTTGTATTTTTGAAAATATCATTTCTCATAAATTGTTTTCAAATAGGAAACTATAATTTTTTGCCCCACAATACATTACAAGATTGTGAGATCATAACTAAGTAAATACGTCTTTGTTGTGTGGAAATAAATTAACGCAATGGTACAATATCTAATCTAGTAATACCTAATTCAACTGCCTATCGGTCTATAATATTAATGTCTCATTCGGACATTCAGACTATCAGGCGAGGCTTTGGTGTCGATACATGACTATTCATTTTCACATTTCAGAGTAATCCAGAGCTAAGGCTCTGGATTACTCTGAAATGTATTATGTATTATGTATTACTCTGATCTTAATCAGATAAAGCTTTGTAAAAGTGGCTCTCAATCCATACGATTGTCCAACTATGCGACCATTCGACATGCGACACACAATATTATTCACACTCGCTGTAGACGCGCGTTTTTTATAAGTTCTTGACCAATACTCCAGCAAGTTTACAGTCCACTATTTTTCATTTCATAAGACCTGAGACATCTCTCGCATCTAAGAAAAATCTAGAGCTAATAATAATGGTACAAGATAAGGTAAAGCTTTTTTCAACTGGTTCCTAATCTCTGCGGTATTACAAATGTCCATCTACGCGAGCATTCGGGCTTGCGGGCGAGGCTTCGGCGTCGATACAAGACTATTCACTCTCGCATTTAAGATAAATCCAGAGCTAATTCGAATATCACAAGATCAGAAAAAGCTGTGCACAACTGGCTCTCAATCGGTATAATTAGTGTTCGTCTACGCAAACATTTGGGATTATGCAACTAAGGTCTTAGGTGCAAACCTAATACAAATCTAGAGCTAATATTAATGGTACAAGATGAGATCAAGCTTTCTTCAACTGGTTCCCAGTCCCTTTGGTATTATTAATGTCCGTCTACGCGAGCATTTGGGCTTGCGGGCGAAGCTTCGGCGTCGATACAAGACTATAATTCACACTCGCATCTTACTACACAACAATTCCATCTAAGGTAGCGTAGCTGTCGAGGTGTGAAATAAGACTGTTTACATATAATCCTGAAATAAATAATGGTTGGCGTAATGTACTTGCAAAGATTCTGAAAAAAATAATAAATATGTTCTTCTTTGTTGTGCAAATCTGAATGGCATCTTTTGTAGTTGTAAGGTGTAGAAATTGTCTAAAGTTTTAATGTGAATTAAGCTTGTGCCAATTGCCGCTATCCGACTCCACCTGTGAACTCACTCCCTACACAAATACAGTCCACTCAACACCTGAACACAGAGTAAGTTTTAGGAGTTACGAGTGACGTCTTCGATTTTCTTGGTAGGTAACCCAGCTGAAATGTATTACACAGCAAACGAAATCAAAATAACTTTACTTCAGGGATAGCCTTTTTGAAGACGGTATTTCAAACAGAACATACAGATACCGATACAGATTTAGTCACTATGTAGTCCACAGATATAGGAAGACAACTAGATAAAGTCTTAAAATTCAATACGGCTGATATCTACTATCTTATGTCCAATATCATCAGTTAGAAAGGGATGCATACATATATCAATGCGACTTCAAAAAGTTAATCGTACCAGGGCGCTCAAACAAATTTCTATGCAGGTTCATACAAATGCAAAATGCTGGTAAAAAGTCGTACGAAGTCGCAGAAATGGCATTGAGATAAAGTATGCATCTCTTTCTAGCTAACATATATAGACATAAGAAAGTAGAGATCAGCCGTATGAGTTAATGTTCAGAGCTTAAATGAATTTTAAGACTTCTTCTATGCTTTAGTCCTATTTCTTTGATGTAGTCACTATGTATGAAAGAAATGGAAAGATATGACAGCTGTGCGTACATGAAACTTGAAACTTAAATACTTTTTAGACATGAAACTCAATACTACTACTGTGGTAGTACTGTTTAGAAGCGGGCATTTTTTAATACACTCAAATGGGGTGAGGACGTTAGTGCAGAACTACTTTCCGCACCTTATAAATATGAATTAAAATTGCCGTTTACACTATTATTTTGTACAACGCTCCAATCACATAAACTTTTCCTAGTGTACGGCACCCATTAACTTTCCACTACAAACTGATACCATTTGACAGCTGTCAAAAACTAGACGTTCTCTCAAAAGTCCATATTCGCCGGCACCTGCCGCACACAGTTAGCAAACAGGGGTCTTTATTGCTGCTATATTTCAACACGATCACGTTACAGCCTCGATATTATTTAGAGGCTTGGGTACGGAACCCTAGAAGTAATAGTAGTCATGTATTGAAATCTCACTACATATGTAAATAACCAATTGAGCCTATGACCCAGTGAGATGTTTTATGATAAAGCACTAGCTTTCGCTCGCAGCGCTGTTCGCCTGGACCGGTATAATATTCAGGTTACAAACTATGTATATTTCAAGTTTCATCCAAATCTCTTCAGCTGTTATGGAGTTAAGAAAGGAAAAACATACTAACATACAACAAACATCACACAACACATTGACAAACTAATAATACATTCGTTTAATACTAATATTAATGCGAATGTTTGTGAAATACATTAAGATAAGATTTTATAATACGTAGACAACAAACGGATTTTATCCTTCAGAGAAACTCCGAGCATAGCTCGTTCCTTAGCTCGCTGAGCGACTTTTCGTGTTTATTATGAAGGGGGTAGGGGGGGGGGGTTTGCCTATAATCCCAACGCTGGGCAAGCGGGTTGGGGATCGCAGGGCACAGCTTCTCGCACTGTCGACGCTGCTGCCCGTCAGTGTCCAGGGGATTTAGCTGTGCCGACGGAGCCTGCGCTATTCCGCCATCAGCCGGCCCCCAGAGCCTCGTACGTTATTTAGCAGGGCACACCACGTGAAGGTGAGGAAGGCTGGGGTACCGAAGATGGATAATGGAACCCCGTACGCCCATTGGCCGTAGGTTTTTAATCAAGGTACCACGCGAGTAATACCGCGAGTGGAAGCAAGCTTATAATATTAGTATTAAATGATACTGATTTTGATTAATCACCTGATGCTAAGTAATAACAGTTACTTATAACAGAGGTATTTATTACATTTTAGGTCACGCATGTTTGGAATGTGCCTTACAATGTAAAGCTCGTCCAACAGCTTGAGTAATGATGGTGATAAGCCTTCATCATTCAGTCCACTGCTGGACATAGGCCTCCCCTAATGAGCGCCATTGCGCCCTGTCCTGAGCTCAACGCATCCAGCTTCTACCAACAGCCATTCGCAGATCATCACTCCACCTGGCCGGAGGGCATACTAAGTTTGCCTTAGTCATAAGTGTCTGTAATTTCACCGGCATCCACACCCTTCAAACCGAAACACAACAATGCTGCTTCACGGCAGATATAGGCATGGAGGTAGTTCTTCCGTGGACCAGCCCCCCACAAAGAGCTCTACTATTTCCTTGACTTCCAATCTGAAGTGCGTGAGTTCGAATCTTGACTTACTTACTTACTATTTTATTTCTCTATTCTTGGAATTAGGGTGACGTTACCGAACCGGTCAAACGAACCCTTGTGGTATCATAAGTGGGGTATCAAATGAAAAGGCTTGATTTGAACAGTATAAATCCGTTTTTATTTTTTTTTATATCATGCACAGGTTTTGATTTAAGATGAAAAAAGTCCAAAAAATTACCATACCCTCCTCCCCCTTAACCCCCCTTAACTCCGAAGTTTGCAAATTAAGAAACCTGAAATTTATACATAAATTATTAGTATTTCTATATTTTACAGGAAAATTATAGCAAAGTCTCCAGCTAATATGGTTTTGTAGAAACCTCAATAAATGTTGACATGACAGCTGTGGTCAAGCTATAAAGCAATTTACACAGGTCAAATATGGTGTTATCTGAAAATCCCTAATTTGCCCATTCTAAAGCCGGTTCTATTTTTCTAAAGGATGTACAGATTTTAATTACGAAGAAACCTTACTAATTAGTATTGCACGTTGACGTCACCCGTGGTGGGCGAGTCAACTCGCACTTAACCGGTCTTATTTTTTTATTGGTGTTGTCTGCAGTAGAGTAATAAAAAGTTTATCTATGTATCTTGACCGTGCACCATTAGATTTTTCACTTCGTATATTTTATGCGCGTGCTCAAAACGGTGAAGGAAAACATCGTCAGGAAAGTGAGGCTGCGCTATGCTGCAATCAGCCATAGGCAGGACAGGGCAGGTGAGGGCAAGGGCAGGTGAGGTTGGCTTGAGTTCCGAAGATGGAGGTTGGAACCCCTTACACCCCTAGATAGTAAAGGTATTTATTATTGCGAGTGTCAAAATATGTTAACTTTAAATATATTTTAAGTGATTCAGGCCGCTTCCCACTGAACCCCTGACTACTATGTATTACGGCTACAACTTAATCGAAGAATGATCTATGTGGCGGTTAGGTGTGATAGGAGCAGGTAAATTTAACACCTACCTAGTAGATAGATAGATAGAAAACTCTTTATTGTGATAATTTATGCTGTTCACATTATATTTACATAGGGAATAAGGTTTTAAATTGCTTCGATAAGCTACATATTTTATTTGACGGCCTCTGTGGCGCAGTGGGCGAAGGTCCGCCTGAGACGCAGTTTTGTGTTTGCATGTTCTGTAGATATTTGTCTCCGGTTTTGATTTTTGGGTCTTGATTTGGATTTGTTTTCTATGTATGATATGTATGTATATACAAAAAAAAATGTGTAATATATCAATCATGTGGTTCCCATAATACAAGCTCTGCTTAGTTTGGGGCTGCATGATGCTGTGTGATTACGTCCCGCATTATTTATTTATATTAATTGAAAAATATATTTTTAAAATATATTAGTAAATTAATGCGATTTGTACGGTGACGCCACTGAAAACCAGTTATTTTTACATCTTGAGATATAATATTTTACATACATTTTGAACGAGACACGTCCCTGGACCCCGAGCCGGGGTTCTACTATCTAAATGCTATCTCAAATAAAATATTTATATTTGAATGTCATCTAATATATAAGTTCATTCAGAGGATGAAATCCCTGTTAGATATTAAGTAATAACCTACAATATCCTTAATAACCTGAAAAACTAGCAGCTTAGCTTAACTTAGCAGGGTGCACCACGAGCAGGTGGGTTCGGCTTGAGTTCTAAAGGTGGCTGTTGGAACTACTTACACCCCATTTTGGTTGATCAATTCAATTCAATTCATTTATTGTCAGATAACATGATTCATATTTTGTTAGTACATAAATGTCATAAACATAGTAAGTTAGTGAATTTGATAATAATAATAATATGATTTGCAACTATTTTATAATAACCCGAATGAAAGTTTTTATCATTGGCGAATAATACTTTTCCGCTATGACCTGCAGGATGGTGTTGGTGCTGCCACTCACTCTGCATAAATATAATTAATATATAAATATAATAATATATGCATAAAGTTACTCAAAAAATAAATAATACATTTTTATATAATAACATATGCATAAAGTTACTCAAAAAATATTTTATTTCGCTTTTTGAGCGTAGTTTATGTTGGAACGAAGTTCCTTATCGCGCATTGCGAAAGGGGGCTAGATGGAAAAAAATAAGACCAAAAGTTGTAACGACACTTGGCAATTGTCAAATGGTTGGGCTGATGACGTCATGGGATAAAGACTTGTGCGCTTATTTCAACCGTTTGTGCTAAGTGCTCGTTAGCCTCGTCGTATAGAATAGGCTAGATGCCTGAAAAATTCTAATTAGTCCGTCATTTACATTATCAAAAAATATTGGACACGTATTTGTTCTTTTGTCAATTAAACTAAAAATGACAAACATACAGTGCGTTGAAGCTCAGCGTGACGTTACGGGTAAGTACACTTTTTACATACAAGTGACGTCACGAGCCCCCCACTCCCGAACTTTGACGCTCTATAACTTTGTCGATTTCCATTGATTTTAAAAATAAAAAAATACGTGTCCAATATTTTTTGACAATCTAATTGACGGACTAATTAGAATTATTATTTTTCTAACCAGGCATCATTCCTATTAGGCAGCCGCGCCGCGACACCCAGTTCAAATTATGTAATACGATCTGTATTTCAATGAAGCCGTGCGGCGTGCGCGTGTTTCTCTGTCTGTCTCTCTCTCTCTCTCTCTCTCTCTCTCTCTCTCATAGAAAGCTAGTTCGTTCCATCCGGGTATTCCTTGACACCTCTCAAGTTTTTTATTGCTAAGAAATAGGAATACAGACTTTTAAAAGAATACGCAAGGCTCGTTAAACTTTACCTTGTAAATTATAAAATGATTCATCTAGGTTTCCACAAAAGGAAGTGGTTTTCTTAAGCTCAAAGACGATACTCCAAAGGCTAAGTCGAAGGTAAATTATGGTTCCTAGAAGTGAAGTTGCCATTTGGCATAAATAAAGATGCGTTTAAAATCGTATATTTTACCAAAAAGGGGTTATGATTGTCGACAATTTGTGAAAACTTCACTTAAAAATATCCTATGTAAAACTTTTTTTCAACATACTTTATACTTTACTTTGTATTGTGCATGGCAACCTTTACAGTAAGGCGGAGCTAAAATAATCTTCAACGCAGTGAAGGACAAGGTATAATAAAATCATCTGTTCTCGGTGAAACTTTATCCTTGACTTAATAATAACAATTATTATCATAGCTCTGCCTTAATTTCAGGGTTGCCACAAAGATAATCAAAGATAATTGGAAGAACCGACTGACCAAGCAGAGTTGTTCACTAATCCATACGAAGAAGAAGAATGAGAATCGGAAGTTTTCGGAGAAAAGTATTAAATCACGTATTTTTAATTGTGATCTCACAACTTGTGGCAATCCTGGTCCAAATCACCCTCTATTCGGAATACGACAACCGATCGTAGCGGAAGCGTCGTAGAGTTTCAGTTCTTCATCAAGTTATTATTTACTGCAAAAGCTATCCCGGACTGTAGATGGTGCTTTTTAATTAGTACATGGATCGTAGAAGCGACTCATTAAATGAAAAGTTTTATGAGATAGCTTTATAGCTTTTGGACCAAATGACAAAAGAATAGAATTCAAAGTCCACTGGCATCGCATCGATTCTTAGACAACGAATTTGAAGTCTATAAAATAGTGTTGCTTCTTGCTGTACATACTAATGAAATTTAAAGGTTTTTGGAAACTAATGACCTCTTGCGAGACTTGAGACGCATAATGGTTCGGGTTCGATTCTTGCCACAAAACAAATGATGAAATTGTAAGATCTGCTAATAGCTATCTTTGTCTAGGGTCTGGGTTTTAAAATAATTGGGTATATAATGTTGTATCCTGCCACGTGGACTAAACATAATTTATATGTTCTCATCGATTTTGATGACAGCGAGCATAGAAGTTATTAATGGTCTTTATCATACAAATACAAAATACAAAATAATTTATTCATAAATTACAAGTTGGTTGTTACAATGGTTGGGATCTCTTCTTATAAGTTTAATCAACCTGTATTAGAAGAGTCCCCTCTCTTCTGTGGTTCATACAAACAGACTTGTAATAGAAAGTAAGAAGGTACAAAGCAAACTGTAAACTAATTATATCAAGTATGATAGTTAGGTACTAGTATAGGTAGGGAAGGATGTATAAATACATACACCTATCTAAGGTGCAATGCGTGCAATCCAATAAGATAGGTTTTTTACATAATATAATATACTGTAGATATATGTATATAGGTACTGTTGGTTAAAAAGAACATTGTAAATAGGTGCATGCTGCTGTTGTCTTGAAAAATACCTTTTTTTTATATAATTTAATTTAATTTAATATTAATGCGGATTCTTTTAAAATATCTTCAGTTTGCTGATAGGTTAGAGATTTTAACCATGCTGATACTTTTTTTTTACATTGAGAATAGGGACTGTTGTAGATATTTATTAGTTAGCATCGGAGTAAAGTTTGTTGGTACTATATCTTTTTTTCTTGCGAAGCATGACTTTAAAAACTACTCTTTGTGCTCGTTCAATACTAATAAATTTAGTTTTATAAGTTCCGCCCCAAACAGATATACAAATAAAGTAGAACAGATTGGATTAGTGTTTTATAGATGTAGGTAATAAGTTATTTATCAGTTATATCCCGTATGTATTTAAAAATTTTAGTTTTGAGATCGATTTGAGACTAGTTCAATTTGGGGGTTCCAAGAAAGGTTTTGATCCAACATGATACCCAGATATTTAGTAGAACTTAACTTAACTTACCATGCGCCATAAATAACTGGTGAGATGGTGCAAAACTAAGTTTTTTATATAGGTATCTCAAAAATGTTGTCTCATGTGAGATTTGAATCTGTGACCTTCCCATAAATACCTGGATGCGCTATCAAACTGCGCTACCGAGTCAAATTATCGCCTTTTTCTAATTTTCAGACAGCACAGCTAAGCGCCGTTGGATAGTGTGGGCTAACACTTAAAATACAAAGAAAGTATTGCATCAGTGTTCGTAAGCTGACCACATTAAAACTAACTGATGAACATGACAAGCTAGATGTCTTTCAAGTCAATCGACAGATCGTATTTATTTAATTAATAATTATTATCGTGATGTATTGGAAAAAAATTGGGGAACCATTTTCTTCAACTTGAACGACGGTTGCGTCATATTTATTTTATTTCATTTTCTAGTATTTTTCTGATTTATGTCGTTCATTTTTATTGGTATTTTAACCGTTATACGTTATTTCTAAGACACAAGTGCAGTGAAATGGAATTAACGAGCACTGAGTCTGGAAATCTCCGATGAAAAAAAATATTCTCCGATTGTTTATTGTTAGAGTCGCCATTGCTAATAGCAGAAAACAGGACCTGACTGAAGAATGAACGACTAGATTTATAAACTACCTTGATTCATAACAATTAGAACAATTAATACTTTTGTGGAAAACTATCCCAGAAGCCATTGAATAAAAAAGTGAAGTGATGTAAAATATTAGCTTCAATGTAAACTAGTGCGTCAGAACCAATAACTGACTAATATAGCGAAGTCGGGAAGTCTTCCAAAATGGGTGGGTTGAAAAATAAAACGGGGGATTGCTAGGTCGAGTTGGGTATCTAATGAAAAGGCTTTATTTGAACAGCTCTAAACATTTTTTTTTATCATTCACAGTTTTGGATTTATGATGAAAAATGTCCAAAAAAGGACCCTTAACTCCGAAGTTTGCCAAGTGAGAACCCCAACATTTTTATATATTATAGAAAAATATCTATATTTTACAGGAAAATTGTAGCGACGTCTCTTATTAAAATGGTTTACTAAAAAATTAAATAAATGTAAGGAAAACGGTGGTCAAGCTATATTGAGTTACACGGGTAAATAGGGTGTTATCTGAAAGGTCTTGATTTGCCTATCTTTAACAGGATTTTATTTTTATTAAAGAAGTACAGTTTTTAAATTACGAAAAAAATTTACTATTAACAAAAATACAACGGAATTGAGAACCTTCTCCTTTTTTGAAGTTGGTTAAAAAAACTACTATATAATTCCTTCACAATACTTACAAACAGTAAGTTTCAAATTATGGTGGTCAGTCACGTGGATGCAACTACTTAGCGAAGTATGATGAGGGGTAGAAAAAGTCCTACCCCTCTTCATACATCAAGTGTGAGCGAGAAAAACTATATATTTGCGTAACTCACTTTCTCAATCTATGATATCCACGAGAATACAATACTGAATGTATGAATTAGACATCACCCGCGGTGGGCAAGTCCAACTCGCAAGGTCTTGTTTTAAATAGTTATAGTGATTCAAAAGAAAGGTGTTTATGTGTATAATTTGCACCCGTGCGAAGCCGGGGCGGGTCGCTAGTTATAGCATACAACACAAGCGAAGCCGCGGGCGGAAAGTAAGCTAGTAACAAAACAATCAAAAAAGCTCCCATTTGAAGTTGGGCAAACACACTCGTAAAACAAATATCAAAGAATCGTTGAGAGACATCAAACACCGCTCAAGCAGAGTTCTGGAAACCGCATCTAATGTCTGTTTTGTGATGTTAGTTGTTACAGAGTATTTATAAAGAGTTTTAGGCCATTTGTGTGTGAGGTTGTCCAATGAGAGTTAAAACGACGTGATATGATAAAGGGTGTGTAAGGGGTTCTATTCAGCAGACGATAATGCATCAATCGTGGGCCGAAACTTTATGTGACGAGCTATGAACCGTGGGATTGGCATATACAAAGGAGGCATAATACCCAACAGTGGATGATGAAGATGAATGAATAACCTCCATCTTCAGAACACAAGCCAACCTCACCTGCTCGTGGTGCAACCTGCCAAGTAACAAACAGGGCTCTGGTGGCTGGCTGATTGCGGCATAGCGCAACATAACAACAGCATAGTTAAATCTCCTGACCGCGAATGGGCCACAGCGTCCGCGGTGCGAAAATCTTTGCCCTGCGATGGGCATTTTCCCCTTCTTATAAGGGGACGCCTATGTCCAGCAGTGGACATGCTGGTGCTGGTGGTATAAGTACATAATACGGGACATAATATAAAAATTACTTACCTTTTTTTATTTATAATAAAACAACCTACACCAATCATCCATTAAACTATAGGTACTTATCCTAATTTATCTTTGAAAAACATACCCAAGCGAAACAAAACAATTATTTTCTATATCACGAACTGCAATAAAACTTCAACCTCTAGAAGCAATAGTTCTTCCAAATCATTTAGCACAATGAAACGTCAAATATATCAGAGGCGAATGTGTTTTTAATTCCGGCGAACTGGAGCGAGGTTCTTAGCTGGAGTGCAGACCTGAGTACGGAGATACGTGGTCACCGACGCCCTGCGCCACGGAGTTGTATGCCGGCGGATAAGGTAAAGCATTTTTACCTAGTTTTTATTCATACAGCATCGAGTATCAATATGCAGCGTTTCAAAAAGAGCGTTTTAAAATTTTTAAATGGGTCAGCAACGTGCATTTAATAACCTCTTGATGTTACAGGCGGGATCCGCTTACCATCAGGAGGACTGTATGCTTGTTTGCTGACATTGTAGTATAAAAAAATCAAGTGCTAAGTTTTAGACACTGATTAGGACGCTGTAGTTATTGGGATGTCCCAATAACTACAGCGGTTAGATGGAGTAGGCTGGCCCACACCTACGTGGTAACGTACTTTGAAGGACTTATCAAAGTACGTTACCACGAGTTTGAAACGGCGAAGGAAAAAATATGAGGATATCCCCAGCTCTCCCTAAGTTTATGTTAATTTTAAATACTAATATACCTACCCTGGAACCTTACACTAGGATTATTTCCTGTGTTGTGGTAGCTGAAGTCACACATAATAGAATAGAAATAAATGCGTTTCTGGTAGTAAATAGCTGGGTGTACACTTCTGTGGGTGAGATACAATACTTTATCATGGCTTAGGTTATTAGTTAGCACTTAGTTGGACAATTTGCTTGTTCTTTAGATAAGTATCATAAAAAAATCCCATACTAAATAGATTTTTAATACATTGACTGCAGGCTTCGGACATGCCGGAGTAACAGCGGCAGCCCAGTTAAAATAAAATATTTTGATAGCTCGTCCTCCATTCATCGCAGCTCGTGGTAGTGCATTAGACGCGTCCAGTTTACGATCCGTATCGCGTGCGGCTGCGATGCACAACAACGACTATCCGATGTTGGGCCATTTGCCGCCTCTTTGTCGGTCTGTGGTCTTACCTAATGAAATCTCGGCTTTTTCAGCTCGTTGGCCGTTGCCTTTCTACAAGCCATAATATGCTAATCAAATATGAACTAAGAAAAAAAACATGTACCAAATATATAGGCTTCTTCAGACGAACTCTTTACCAAAAAAAACCTTATTGCTTTTAAAGTAACTAATGTAAAGAATGGCGAAATTTTTGGGAAACGTTGGCCCAGTAGCGTCTCGATGCTTGTAAAAAAAGAATGATTCACTTACGTAACTTTTAAGATGCTTCATCAAGGTCACCAAGTACAAACAATCTACTTAAATTTCAATGTAGAGAATAGCTAATCAATTCGTTTTGACCTATTTCGTCTACTATTCCGACCTAGTTATTGAACTTTATAAATCAATGCATAAAATAACAGCCCAGTCAAACAATAAACTCAATGAAACCATTAATTTTGATATTATTAATAAATTAAACAAAAACGATACAGCGGACTCGCGAGATAGTTCGAGCTTCTGGTATGTTTGACATAGTTTTAATAACTAGTGAGGGGGCTTGCGCCCGAAATATGCCTAAATCTACGTATGTAGGTTTACCTATTTTTGTAGTTTTACAAAATATTTTATTTAATTTTTAGAAGGCAGAGTTTCTTAACTGAGCTATGAGGCCAGTGGTGAACATAAATTGTGTTTGTTCTGTAACTGGGTATTTTAAAAATTGTTTTGTCTATGAATGTTTATCAGTCTCTGGTACCCATATAAAGCTGTGCCTAGTTTGGGTTCAGTTGACGAGTTCTTGAGTGGAGACCGCGGCTCGGCAAACGTAGTGTAGGACGCCCTCCGGTCAGGTGGGGTGGTTATCTGCTCAGTTGGTAGTAACTCTGCCTTCTGAACTGCAGGTCGCAGGACAAACATTTGTGTGTTGAACATGAATGTTTGTTCTGTTTCTGGGTGTTTTATAAGTATCTATGTATGTTTATCAGTCTCTGGAACCCATAGTACAATGCTCTGCCTAGTTTGGGATCAGGGGCTCGCGCTATTTTCAAAAAACAACGGTGCGTTTCTAATTACGCTACGAGTCAGTAACGACTATGTTCCAAGTTTTTGAAATTTGGTACCGCGCTAATGTATAAACGCCAATGTAGCATCAACCAAAACCGAGTCGTAGCGTGAACGATCGTCGTTATGGATTTTATTTTAGTCTGTGCTCAGTCTGTGTAAAAACGAGTGTCGATTGGCTTTTCTAGGCGAATGCAACTCTAGTTTTGACCTACGTAGTATTGTATCCTCATTGGTTTCCGACAGTTGACAATGTCATGGCATCGAATGTCGAGAGAAAATTTGTTATTTTACATAATTTGGAATCCACCACCGATAAAATGATTAAATTTACAAAGTGTTCTTAATGCGTATTGCAATCCATAAGATAATAAATAACACATGGAACGAAATGGTGGCCAAAAAATGCTCGACGAGCAAGAGTCAGACCGGGCAAAGCGCAGACCAACTTAGCTAGAGGCTGATTAATAGGTTGTGTTTATTTGCTTCGTCCGATTTTTAGGTGTATGTCCATATCATCATCACAATAATTGATCTTGCTGATCGCTCATGGCATACAACAGTGCCTTGCCTGGTTTCAATTCCTGATTATTATTTGGCATTACTATAGTATATTATATTTTTACTGAGTTTATGCTTGTATCGTGTGATACTCACTAATCAAATCCAAACAGAGAGTTAGAGTTAATTTGTGTAAATAATTTATTCACTTCTAGCCGACCCGAGCGCAATCACCGTTAGCGAGGTTTCTTTCCCGATTGTCCACACCGTAGAGCTCACGTAGAAAGATTACATAAAAAATAATTTAATGTACTAATTAATCTATAAAACTAATCCGGGTTTGTACTGGGCAGCTTTATAGCTAAAAGCAATTTCATCCATTTACGTATGTATAGTTGTAGGAACTATTGTGAGGTCATGCCTGTTACAGCTGTAACCGCTGTTTAAAAAAAACACACAATTCTTGACAATTACAAAGTATACAAAAGAACAGGTCAAAATGTTGATCTTTCATTTAAATTATTATTCTTCTTCTTCCTTGTTCTATCCCACTTTAGGTGGGGTCAGCTCTCCTAATTTTCTAGCGCAGGATAGTCTGCCCTGGGTCGACGCGTAGGGCAGTTCTTCTTCCGATAGGAGTTCCGTCATGCTGGTCCAACATGTAGCCGGAGGTCGTCCTCTACTTTTCTTAAGTTCAGGTAAAGTAAAGTAAAGTAAAATAGTTTATTTGCACCTTAAAAATTACAAAAAAAAAACGATTATACAGTAAATTATTTTCATATTTCATATTTATTTATTTGTTTACATGTACAAATTATCAAAGCTTAGATAGTAGGTAGCTTAAAAGTTTAGACATGCACCCTGTTAGGGTATTGCAATATTGTCTGAGCCTATTTTTACACAATATAATGCTTATAAAAATTTATATTTATATTTGGTCAACAACACAATAAAAGATACTAAAAATTATGTAATTACGTAATGAAATAAAATAAAATTAGTAATCAAGTAAATAAAGGTTATGTTAAATTAAAATAAAATAATGAGAGGAAAATACAAATAAAAATTAATGTCAAATTAAACAAATTAAAGGAAAAACACAAATAAAAAAATAATGTCAAATTAAAATAATTAAAGGAAAAAATACAAATAAAAAAAAAATTATGTCAATGTCAATACCCACTTATTCAACTATACTTAATTATCATTAACAAAAGGTTGTAAAACTACCTTAGTTTTAGTAGTTTTACAGTTCTAAATTAGTGATACAACTGATATCTAAGCTAGGATATTGAAATATCCTGTGTGATAGGCAACAGCGCCCACCCTAATGAGGAGATAACGATAACGGTAGTTTCATCATATTTCTTATAAATTAATTTGATTAAATATTAATTTGATAGATTTTTAGTATTTAAAACAGTTCCCATCCCTATCCCTCCCACCCGTTGAATACTTCGTCAAAATGACTTATTGTACTTGTTAGAGTAATATAGCGGCCGTTCTAAACTAACTGATAACCATAATGAAATATAATATTAACAAGGAGATATAAAGATGACTGTTCGTCCTTTTAAAAAGCCTCAAAAAAGCCTGTATTGTATAATCTCGTATTTGACCCCATGGGAATATAGATAGATACAATAAAACAATGATGAAAGTACATTTTACAAAGAATTTTGTCCTCTTGAGAAGTTTTGATGAATTGATAGATAATATTAAAACTTAAGAAAAAGGTATCAAAAATATAGTACAAGAAAAGAGGTCGTCCTTTATCGCTTAAAACGATTCTAGTTCCAGTTTTACTTACGTTTAACATCCAAAACATTTAAAAAAATATTTGATTTAATAAGAAGTTAGGAAAATAAAGGTTTTTAATAGGCTATTTTTGCCATGCAAGCAAAGACAAGGGCAGAAACGAGTCCAGCAATATATTTCGTAGGGAACGTGAAAGTTCCAGATATGAATTTCAAATTTTTTCGCGAAATTTCAATTTGAAATCAGTTTTTGTTTGAGAACCGCGCTACTTTCAGTAGGGCGAGAAACGAGAAACGAGAATGGAACGTTTGTTATGAAGTTCAGATCGTATTGGAAAATGTAAAAACGTGGATGGAACTACAGAAATACAAGAAAAATGCTCAGTGTGAGTTTTGAAAGCTAAAGGTTTCGTATTTAAGCAACTTTTCATTTTTATTCTGACTGACTATTCCAAAGAATATTTTGTAAATAATTATGTAGTTTTTTGCTTAGCACATATTTACTGCGGGTCTCGGACATAACGCTACACGCCATGCCGGAAGAGCCATCGGCAGGTGTGCCACTGTCCTGCACTCAAAGCGAAACTGGCTTGAAATGTAACCATGCTTTTCCACTACTCACGAACAACTGGTCAACAATGTTTATTAAACAGAGTCTAATCAAACTAGTCCATCAAGCTGTCGCACAACTTTCATATTCGTCTTTTTCCTTTATACTCCATATAGAGAACACGACTTGTGACAAATGTGTTTTTTTGTGGAAACGCAAAATAACGTCACAACTTTGATACTGCGTTTGGATTATCTCCTGTGTAGTGGAAATCAAGGACGATATTATTACTATATTATTAAGAGATCAAAATTTAAATACAACCTTTTTCAACAATTTTAATTTATTTTAAAATTTTAATCTGTAGTTTTTGTTTTAATTTAATCCTTTATTTCAAATACAATTGTTAATTGTTCTTGAATAAATAAACTGAACTGAACTGATCACCGATAATTATATTTAAGTATGGGGGTGGGAGGGGTACACCATGTTACCACCATACTCGAGAAAAAATATCTATCATGCAAACCTTGTTCCGAAGAAATCGTCAACAAACGGATCCATTTTAAACAGACTTCAAAAAAGGAGGCAGTTCTTAGTTTAGTTGTGTTTTTGTGGTACAGTTTAACACTATTAAGGCGATACGGGTCAAACCTCCCTCTCGCTCGCACTATTCAACATTTTTGAAGATATAAAATAACTGTATGTAGTTATGCAAAATAACAAACCTTCACGGCCTAGAAAATAACAATTCAAAGGTTCAGCAATAATGTCATGTTGAACCCAACACGATTTCACTAATCACTAGAGGTATGTGTTTGTTTTTATTTGCCATTGTTTTAGCCTGGATCTGACCATGATATTTTGGTTTTTCTGTTTGATGCCCGCCAAGCATACAGAATTTATGTCCTTTACAAGCACGCCATTGAGAGCACAGATAAACAAGAAAAAAAAACAAGAATATAATCAGTGTTGCCAGTTTATTCAAATATATTTAAAATATTTATTTTTATTTAATATTATTAATTTGCTATTTTGTATGTGTAAATGACACTGCATAGTATGTATAAAATGTGTGTATTTTATTAGTTTTTACTATTATTTATTCTAGTTCTATTATTTGTTTTATCAACGTACCGATTTGTTTGTGAACCTTCCTTTTTGTGTGCTAAATAAATACATTCTTTCTTTTTTTTTTCTTTTTTTCCTACCAAAAATATTGCATCAAAATTTATCACATTGGTGCAAGTTTTTTGGTAAGAAAACGTGATAGATTAAAAATGATATTATTGCTGAACCTTTGTATTGTTATTTTCTAGGCCGTGAAGGTTTGCTATTTTGCATAACTACATACAGTGATTTTATATCTTCAAAATGTTGAATAGTGCGAGCGAGAGGGAGGTTTGACATGTATTGTCACCTTAAGGAAATGAGTTACTTCCAGACTGAACCATAGAAGTGTTAACAATGGTATATAAAAACTGTATAATAATTACAAACCTAAATGACCTTGAATAAAAGGCTAAACGAGCTAAAATAACTTCTCTGAATCGATCGAATCGCATCAAATGAAATACGTGACGGTAGCTCAAGACGTATTATACAATTTATTTGATAAAATAAAGCAATGAACATGAAATTGAGTGGAAATCTCGTGAAATTTTCTATTTGGTAGAATGGATTTTATTATTGAGCAAAAGATAAGATCCACACTATTTGGACTAGCTACAAAGTAGCAACAAATTGTTAGTAGTGGAGCTCTTGGTAAACAACATATCCGTTGAATAATTATTGTAATTGTCAGTTACCACTATCTCTTAGATAATTAAAGAATAACGAAGAACAAACGAATAGAATTAAAGTTGTTGACATACTCGTAGCTCAGAGAATTAGCAGAGTGGCAGTGGGCTAGCCATATCTGCCGAAAAACCGATAACCGTTGGGGTAAACGAGTTCTTTAGTGGAGACTGCGGCTCGGCAAACGTAGTGTAAGACAGCGATGGAGTGACGATCTGTGAAAGGCTGCTGGTAGAAGCTGGATGTGTTGAGTGGAGGACAGGGTGCAATGGCGCAGTGGACTGCTATAGGCTAATGATGACGATGATGATTATAAATTTGTGAATAGAACGTGTAATTTTAAATATTTTTCTTTATTTAATGGATAAGTACTTATTACTGTGCTATCAAAAATGCTTTTAAAAATCATGGCAGGACCCGGAAGAAGTCGCTAAAGTTTCAAATAAATATTATTCGAAGTAAAACAATATTTTTAACAACTTTGTTAGTAATTTACTAAAAAAAAATAGAGACGGAACACAGACTCTTATTTATATAGGTTGTTTCAGTTTTAGTACGTTATTCCCAAAGGCGTTTTCTTCAAAATTGCATCAGCTGTAAAACAGTAAAGCGGGCTAGCTCCAACTTAACCACTTAGTAAGTAACGCAGTTATTTTTAATTTTAACCGCATGTTCTACTTTATTACGGCACGTACGTCACGTACACGTATCCACGTACCGTATTACCACTGGTGAGGTGTGCGTAGAGTTACCGTAGATATTAAAAAGTCCGGATTTGTTGGTAAGGTTCCGTCTTTTTGGCTACATCCCGTTCGGTAAGCGTCACGTGGGCTGAGACGTTTGACTTGCGGGACAAATATTTACATAATCTGCAAATATTTGTTCCAGTTCTTAGTTTTGTAATACCATGGTGGATTTGATGGTAAAAGTATTTTTTGGCTAAAATCCCGTTTGGTGAACTTCACGCAAGTTTTTTTAATTCCCGCTGCGAGACGAATGTTTACATGTTGTGCAAATAGCTACATCCCGTTTGGTAAACCTCACGCGGGTTGAGACAGTTAACATACGGTACAAATGTTTACATGATCTGCAAATATTTGTTCCAGTTCTGAGTTTTGTAATACCATGTTGGATAAATAATGCTGGACATTATCACACAGCATAATGTAGCCCCAAACTAAGCAGAGCTTGTATTATGGGAACCACATGATTGATATATTATATAGTTACATTTTTTTTTTGTAAATACATTCATATCATACATAGAAAACACCCAGACCCGAGACAAATATCTGTAAAACATGCAAACATTGTCCCGCGGCGGGAATCGAACCCGCAACCTTCTGCGTCTCAGGCAGACCTTCGCCCTCTGCGCCATAGAGGTCGTCATTGATGGTAAAGTTATTTTTTGGCTAAATCCCGTTTGGTGAACCTCACGCCGGGTTTGATTCTCGCTGCGGGACAATACTATGGTAGCTGATAGTTGAGTTCAGTTGACCTTGTCTCGGCCGACGTAGTGTAAGTCACCCTGACTCTAGATTTAGCTCTCTGGCGGGCAAGTGATAACGGCAAAACGCAGCCTAACACCGACACAGCTTATATCTTTGACCGCCGGCAGCGTTGGCGGTACGTGAAGCTGTGCGATCCCCAACCCGCATACCCAGCGTGGAGACTATGGGCATATCCCCCTTCTTTTTGAAGCTTATGTGCAACCACTACCAATCTATCTCCACGCTACACAAAGGTTATCTGGAAGAACATTCTAATTAGCATTTAGTTCACCTGTGTACTGATTTTATCTTGTGCCATAAATAATTTTCAATCTATCTATCTATGTCCCGCAGTGAACGGATATATGTGTAGACTGGTGGTGGTGGGGCAAATAAATAAATAAAAATAAAATAAATAATGCGAGACTATCACACAGCATCATGTAGCCCCAAACTAAGCAGAGCTTGTATTATGGGAACCACATGATTGATATATTACATTTTTTTTTAAATGCATACATATCATACTTAGAATAAATATGTTTTTTAGATTCATTAACATTTTATTCGGCTTTTTACCGTGACATTTCGTTATTAGCAACCCAAGCACCATTCTAGCACGGCCTAATTTACTGTTTGAACCAGTTCCAAGTGCAGATCATTTTGTTGTTCGCATAAACATGGAATTGTGTCGTAAACTCGTAAACCAGGAATAAGAGGGTCCCAGTTGTAATGAAGCATTCAAGGTACAGCAACTTTCACACTGCAAACGAATTTGAACAATGTAATCCAAAATATTTTATGTACTTACTGTTGTGTCTAAAACAAATTTTGTGCATAGACTTAAAAACTACCGTTATTATTAATATTTTAGCTTGCCTCGTTATACTCGTCCCTCGTCACACCACACATCCTTCTCAATATTCGCATCTCAATATTTAGCTCTCTTCTTTACTTTTGACCTTGTTCCACCTTCATCTTTCTTCCATAGAAACTTCAGACGCACTGCTAACTACTATCCGCGTCAAGTTGATATTCCATTTACCAGAACTAAGCGCTTCCAAACATCATTTGAGCACTGCTAAAATATAGAATTAGATGCCAGCGTCTGTTTTTCCATCGAATTACGACCCTAACGGCTTCAAAAAGAGAGTTAATAGGCATCTTCTGGGAAAGCTCGCCCCATCGTCGACCTCATTCTTGCCTATGCAAGCCTCGAGCTCAAGAGCTGGCCCATAATAAATATAAAAAATGTGATATGGAAATAAAATAAATCTTATAATAATAGTAATATTTTTTGATATTTAATAAGAAGTATTTAGTATAATTTATAGTAAAAAATGTATTTTTGATGAGTTTACAATGAAATAAAGTGTCAAAATAATAAAAAGTCTTTATTGAAAACACAGTGACCGATACATCAGTTTTTCAGATTCTAAGAATTTAAAACTAAATACTAGCTCTTTAAAAGGTGGTCTTATCGAATAGCACGATTTCTTCCAGACCTATTTTACTAACTTCAACTAAAAAACTTAAAAAATTGAAAAGAAAAACAAACTAAATTGATACCGACTTATTACCTGTAACTGCAAACAGCTATGCTTTTGGCCACGGGTGTAAGTGAATAGTTATTCACTGCCCCCTGAACTAGTATGAACTGTGTCTTGGGTTCCAGTATTTGCCTTCAACGCTAAGCCCTAATTAATGTGGATTGGTAACTTTTTTGTATTAATCCTTAGTACTTTGACGGCCTCTGTGGCGCAGTGGGCGTAGGTCCGCCTGAGACGCAGAAGGTTGCGGGTTCGATTCCCGCTGCGGGACAAATGTTTGCATGTTCTGCAGATATTTGTCTCGGGTCTGGGTGTTTCTATGTATGATATGTATGTATTTACAAAAAAAAATAGATGTGTAGTATATCAATCATGTGGTTCCCATAATACAAGCTCTGCTTAGTTTGAGGCTACATGATGCTGTGTGATTACGTCCCGTTAATAAATAAATAATAAATAAAATAAATAATTTTATTTATTATTTATATATTTATTTACTTTTGTTGTGTTGATGAGCAAACTCAGTGCTCATAACGACTCTCTATATGTGTGTCTGTACTTGTGTTTCACAAATAAACGGGATAGATGTATTTTATTACTCTTTCACGAAAAAACAGAACGGATTTAGATAAAACGTAGAATATACACAGTTTGTAACCTAAATAAACACATAAGCTACTTTTTATCCGGGTACTATGCGAGCGAAGCCGCGGGCGCAAGCTAGTTTAAACTAAAATCACTGATATACAAAATTTCATTGGATATGATTTTTTTTTAGAATTTGTTTTCGTCCCTTCAAAGCAACGGAGACCTTGAACACGACCTCGCTTCCACCCTAAACAAACCCAGAGGATGACCTCATTTATTTACCGCCAAACAAGACCCTTCAATTTCTAGTTAGCTCCTCCACATTAAAATATACTGCTTGAGCAGTAGGAAAGCTCTATAAGAGGGGCTCTAGCAAAGAAGTACTACCACCTTGACCATATCTACCGTGAAGCAGAATTCTGTGTTTCTGTTTGAAGAGTGTCATTGCCGGTGAAAATTGAAATTACAGGCACATGAGGATTATGACCTTCATGCTTAAGTTGATAGTCGCAGGGAGTTACATCTGAGAGCAACGTTCCATAAACACAAGATTCTTAAAAATAAATTAAATTGAATTTATTTAGTATTCAAACAATGTGTTATAGACTTTTTCCCGGCAGTGGGATGAGAAAGTTTAAATAATAACAAAAATAAACTTCTAAAAACTTTAAAGTAAATACAATTTTTAATAGATTTTTTGTGCGATTTGTTTCTATATATGTGCCTTTAATAAACTTATTTATTAATAATATTTTATCATTTAGTGATCATACTGACTGCCATGTTATGATACCGTGACTCCGGCAACATTAAACAATTAATTAGTTGTAGAGCACAAGTTTTGGTAATTAATCGAGAGCTTCTTCCAGCTTAGAACACGCGGAACTTGCTGATGGATTCGAATTAGCTTGGGATAATGAAGATGAAGATTTAGGATGCGTTACTTAACTTTAGTCTCTACACTAGACTTTAGGTAATATTAGATTTATTAAAAAAAATTGTATCTGAATGTTGTTTATTAATAAATTTTAAGAAATCTTGAATTTCAAAATTTCATAGTCTGAAGGATTAAAATCTGAAACGATAATGCCGTCTGATGTATGGTGCTCGGTACCAAGACGTCACGTGAGTGCGTCAAAACCAAACCAATAAGTTTTTAGTCGATTCTAATGTCTAAATAATTAAAAATTAGGATTGCTGCCATTATATCAATCTTTGTAGTCTGTATCATTACTGTTACTATGGCAACTGCCATAGTTGCCTTAGTAACAATGGTTGTTGCAATCTAATGGTGGCGTGCGGCGGAAATAAATCAACAATTTTTTTTTTACTTTATTATTAAAGTTCCCGTTGGTGTATAAAACTAAAGAACCTGTTTCTGTTATTTATAAAATATTATAAATTGTATGGGATACGTTTGATTTTGACTCAATTGGTACGGGTTCTCAGCATTCTCCTATATAAAACTAACATTATAAATGCAAAGGTTTAGATAGATGGATGTTTGTTACCCAATTACGTCAGATCGGCTGAACGGATGGAACTTGGAATATATTCTATAACTCATATTTATTTTGTTGAAAAAACCCGAGGCGTAATTTCATTTCTTTTTTGTTAATCGTATTGGGCACCCACGATACAGATTTTATCTAATGTGGGTTCCACAGCATACCTTGTTTAGTTTTAAGTCCTCAGTAAAACGTTGTCTGGTAGAACTTGTATCTTACCTTAACTTAAAATAATTTGCCTTTGTTTTACTGCTAAATAAATATTTTTCATTTTCATTTTTTCATTCTGACCACACATAACTATATAACTGATACGTGTGATTAACACATAGGCAACTTTTTACCCGGTACCACGTAAAGCCGCGGACGTATTTTGCATTTCCAGTTAGTTATTTTTACTAGTAGGGTTGTACTGCATTATGAAGTTGTTTATCACATTTCGTCTTTGCCTATTTTAGGTTTTTTCCTGATACCCTTCTGATACCACTATTATATATTTTATGTAAAATAAAAACCACTATTTGATTGATCTATAGAAAATTATTGCACTTAGAATGAACCACGCGATATAATTCTTACTATAGTAAGGAACTAGCTAGCGTGGTTTGTAGGTTGGGC
The DNA here is from genome assembly GCA_951804965.1 of Horisme vitalbata. Taxonomy (NCBI): domain Eukaryota; kingdom Metazoa; phylum Arthropoda; class Insecta; order Lepidoptera; family Geometridae; genus Horisme; species Horisme vitalbata. Next base: position 1,799,841 of record OX638095.1, on the reverse strand, counting down.
GTGCGTTGTTGAGATTTTCATTAGGATCTTTTACATTTCTATTACCACATTAAGATTTTTTATCGACTTGTTTCTTGAGTTTCTCTTCCTTTGGCGTTATTTTCAATTGATTCTGATATATTAATCATATTCTCGTATTCATGTCCCGAACACAGTGGTGTATCAATTTCAACTGTTTGACTTAATTTTGAAAAATCAACATCATAGCAATATTTATTTACATCATTTTCTACCATTTGAACAAAACTATGACCCCAAAGAATGTCCTTTACCGTGTAACTTGTCCTAGCTTGTACAGGTTGTCCAGTAGATTCTATCAATCCTTCGAAAACTGCTAGTATTTCAATTTTTCCACAAAGCAGATCAGCGGCAGATATATCATAAAGTGGACTACCTTTTTCTATTACGTGTATTACAGATACAGGCCACAAGAAAAACGTAGAATCACATCCATCCATTTCAGTTTTCAATTCAATTTGCTCAAAATCTTCTAAATATTCGTTGTAGATTTCCAATCTTAAAACAAATACAGATACTTTAACGTTTAGTATCTTAGATTTTCTTACGTCACCAACTCTAAATATAAAACAGAGTTTATCATTTCTCAAACTTATCACAGCTTGTTGACTAAACAAAATTGTGAGTGTCCTTGATTTTGGTCTGGTGAGTTTTGCGAATAAAATTCCAACCATAATAGCCGAGAATATAGAACTGAGAATGCATTGTAGGCACATGGTCATAATTGTTTGAGGGCATTCTAGGGTGATTGCTCGTTTGCCGTAAGCAACAGTGGTATGGACTTCAACACTAAATAGGAAAGTAGAAGTAAAACCGTAGATGTTTCTAACGCATGGGGTCCATTTCGTAACGTTTTGGTTATGAGGCAGGTGATCATCTGTCAGGTCGCCATGGCCCAACGCAATGATCCAGTGGATAAACCCAAATAGGAGCCAATTGGCGGTGTAAGCTGCGAAGAAGTTGATAAGCGTCCACCTCCAGCGAGCCTCAACCATGGTCATGAACCACGATGAGAAATAGCTGAACCTGTGGTTTGGGTTTGTCTTGTCGATATTGAAGTCTCCGTTCTTATGAACAACCTTTCTGATTATCGGCCGTGATGATACTTGACGGCGGTATCCTGAAAAAAGTAATACTTATAAAAATACTACTTACATAAAATATTTTTATGAGAATTAATTATTGTTATGAGAATGAAATTTCCACTGCAGGGTAAAGTCTTCCCTTACTTCCTTCCACTCTTTTCTATAGACTGCTATTGTTTTTCTACCTTATCATAAGAAAATTTATGTAAACATACATAATAAGTATTTATAGTGTGAAAAAACCCACAATTTGAACCGAGAATTGAGACAACCATTACGTAACTTGCAACTTTCTGCCTCTCGGACAAGCAAAGAAAAACACAACAATCATTTCTATAGTAACCTTTTCCACACCGATGACGGGCTGCAGAGTCGGTGGTGCGAGAAGTTGTGTCCTGCGATCCCTAATCCAAATGCCTACCGTAGGGATCATGAGCATATCCCCTTTTATAATAGGGCAGGCTACCTATATCAGTCCAGTCCACTGCTGGATATAGCCAACAGTGTACTGATAAAGGTTGTTGTTGTGTTTGTAGTACATACACAAATTACTTACTATTTTTCGGATAGTATACACCAGGCGTCACGGAGGTTGATGTACCAAATGCGTCTACATCACCCATCACATCGGTATTTTCATTTGTATTGTGTAAAACAACATTTTCGATATCCTAAGGAAAATTATGAAAAATATTTAATCAAATTCAAATCACAATTGAAACACTATGCATGGAATAATAATGAAACGATGGTAGCCAAACTACTACGTGCATAAAAAATATATTGTTATTGATCCAAAAAAAATGATTACTGACACGGAGTGCTCTCTAGTAAATATTATTGAGTTAATATGAAGGGGTCAAAAATGGCTCCGAATGGTTCGTATAATACACACGGTGCTGCTCGCCAGTTCTGTTAGCTTGAACATGGCATAGGCTACCGCGTGTCTAGATAGCATAATAATATAGGAATATTTGAATACAGTGGGTACTGAATTAGAAAGGATTTATTGATAGAAACAATTCCTAATCTAGCAAACAACAATGTAGGTAAAAAATAAACTTACCATTTTTGAAAAATCATCTGTGATTCACTCAACTGCGGAATAGTTCATGTAAGTAAACAGCGTGAGTACCATCATTGCGTGTCTCGGCGCTACTGAAGCGACCATACAGTTTACTTTCGACGTATGTTTGTTTGTACTATTATAATGATTACATTTCCGTGACGTATGTTAAGTTTGCTTAGAACTATATTAATGTAGTGAAGTCAATTCTAAAAAAACTACTTTAGAAAGAGTGTTGACTCTCAGCTTCAAACACCAAGAATAATAATGCACATAATAAGCAGTAGTGATTGATAAATAAATTAATACATAGATTGTGACACTGACCGAAGTCGGGCATATGAGCCTAAATCTTTCAAAATATATTTTTTATTTTATTTAGATTACCTCTGCCATTCGATTGCCATAATAATACTAAGAAAATAATATTCTATTATACTTTGAACCTGAACTTTTAGTTCAGGAATACGAATGATGGCGGCGTTGACACTATAGACGATTTTATTGATTTTATTCTAAATATTCTAAAAATCTAAATTGATTTTGATATATGCTTATTTCGATACCATTCAACTCACAAAATTATGAGTGAATTATTTTAGCCCCTGAAATAATCAAGAATATCTATTATGTACTGAAAGTACATGGTATCTGCCAACATTTACTGATGAATACGTACTGATGCATATAAATGCAATACTTTTATCTTCGTTGTGCGACGCCAATGATGTACACATCAGTTTCCATAGAAACGAAGCCCCGGCCGGAGCCGGATAGTGGCGGCGGCCGGCAGTGCGCAGTTCTTTTTTGACATTTGTCAGTTCAGTTACGTGTTTTTATGTTTTTGTGTTTATTTCTTGGTTTTGTTGTTATAATTACAATATGTAAGTTATTTTTATATTTTCCGCCGCTAGATCGTCACCACATGGCATCAGTTGACCAGGTGGCTAACCGAAATGTACATTCCCCAACTGTGTCTGCTGAAAATCTATATCCTTGTAACAAATGTTCCCAAACAAGATATTTTAAAGGTAGCAGAGGCCTCAAAATCCATGATAGTAGAGTCCACCGAAACCAAATTCCAAATTCTTCAGTGCCTGATCATAACACTTCATCTTTAAATCAATCACCCCAAACATTTTGGCATATTATTAGTTTTTGTAAACAAAATATACAAACAGTTAAACGCATACCTAGGGGTGCTCGGATATCTGTAGCAAAATGCCTTACTACAGATATCCAAAATACTCTAACTCAAAATTCTTCAGCTGCTTGGGAGCATTTGTTAACTTTTCCGTATAGAATTTTACATGTGGCCGTCGGTGATGATAAAAAATCATCACTTACAGCCAAAATCAAATAGAACTGTGCTAAAAATATACAAATATCAGAACTCTTAGCACACCCAGTAAAACAAAAATCAAAATTTCACAACGATGTCTCTTGTCGCATGGTGGAAAACCGCCTCGGGGAGGGAGACATCGGTGGTGCAGCGCGTCTTCTATTTTCAAATGACACAGTTGCCCCAAATTCTAGTGAAACGCTTGTGGCATTACAGAGTAAGCATCCACCTTCTTCACCTGATCAACGTCTTCCGACACAGCCAGATTTAGATGATGTCACATCTCAGTTCTCTGCTGTATCGGAGGACGCTATCATCGGGATTAATTCTTTCCGCAGTGGCTCCGCTGGAGGACTCGATGGCCTGATGCCCCAACACCTAAAAGATCTTATTTGTGTGGGGTGTGGAGACGCAGGTGAGAACCTCCTCGGGGCCATTACATGCCTCGTTAAGAAAATGTATTTTGGGAGTGTGCATAATACAATAAATGATATTTTATATGGGGCAAACTTGTGCGCACTCCTCAAAAAAGATGGAGGAATTAGGCCCATAGCAGTGGGAACTACGTACCGTCGACTCGCAGCCAAAATAGTCTGCAGAAAAAAAGGTGATGTTCTGCGAGATATTTTTCAACCGATTCAATTGGGTTTTGGCTCACGCGGTGGTTGCGAGGCCGCGGTACATTCTTTAAGAACGTTCCTCACTTATAATACCGACAAGATTGTGTTGAAGGTGGATGTAAAGAATGCTTTTAATTCTGTTGATAGAGGTCCTTTGTTGACACAAATTAAAGAAGTTTTACCGGATATTTATAATTTTCTTTGGCAATGTTACGGCGAACATTCAAAATTAATTTACCAAAATAATTTATTATCGTCCGAAGTAGGATGTCAACAAGGTGATCCTTTAGGGCCAGCTATTTTTAGTCTCGCTATTCAGTCTATAATTAAACGTTTAGAGTCTCAATTTAATGTGTGGTACTTGGATGATGGAACTCTAGGTGGTGAAGTGGATACTGTACTCAGAGATTTAAAAATCATAATCAATGAATTTAAACAATTAGGACTAGAACTTAATTTTTCAAAATGTGAACTATATATACCCGAAACCTGCTCAACAAAACATGAAGTTTATTTATTTTTACAAACAGCTCCGTCAATAAAATTAATTGACAGAGATTCGCTTCACCTCCTTGGTTCTCCTATTCTAGATGAATCCTTGCCGGGTTTCATTGAAGACAAAATTCAACATTTTTGTAAGATTTCAGAGCGTTTGCAAAAAATTTACACCCACGTGGCTTTCAGTATTTTACGTTATTGCCTCTTTGTACCAAAATTTACATACTTTCTTCGATGTTCCCAGCTCTGGAAGTACTCAAACTTGACACAGCGGTTGGATGACATCATGCACGACACACTAATTTCGATCTTAAATACCCCTTTAGATGACCGTGCTTGGCGCCAAGATTTACTTCAAATCAGGATGGGAGGCCTTGGCGTTCGCAAAATTACAAGTGTTTCTATTCCGGCTTTTCTCTCTTCGATTCATGGTACTAAAGATTTAATTCAAAATATATTATCCAAAAGTTTGTCAAATTTCCAAATTACAGGGTCCATTGAAGCCAAAGAAACTTGGGAAATGGCCTGCCCTAATACCAGCTTTCCCAAAGCCCTCTCCTCTCAGAGACAGTGGGATGAGCCGCTTTGCCAACTAGTACGGGATAACCTTTTTGAAACGTCTAGTAGCCCGGCGGAGCGTGTCAGAGTCTCCTTGTTGTGTCAGAGTGGGAATCGGGACTTTGGTTACACGCACTTCCATTCCAAAATATAAGTACTCTTTTGGACAATAATACTTTTCGGATAGCCATCTCTCTTCGAGTAGGAGCTCCCTGCCAAGTAACGCATCGTTGCCAATGCGGTGACATTGTTGACAGTCTTGGACATCACGCGCTGGCATGTGTTTCGAGTGCAGGACGTGTGTCCCGACACAACTCCCTCAATGATATCATTCGTCGAGCTTTTACCAGTGTTGGCGTAGCTTCTACATTAGAGCCACATGGCCTAATGAGGGATGATGGTAAACGACCCGATGGTATGTCTTTGATACCTTGGAAGATGGGACGACCCTTAGTTTGGGATGCCACTTGCGTAGACACCCTAGCGCCGTCTCATCTTTCAGGGACTTCAGAACGGGCCGGATCCGCAGCAACTTCAGCGGAGTTCCTCAAACGGCGAAAATATTCACACTTAGATAGAGGTTATATATTTGAGCCGTTTGGGGTTGAAACTCTAGGCCCATGGGGACCAGGGGCCCACAAAATTTTCAAAGACTTGGCAGAGCGCTTATTCGAGACCACACGTGATCGGAATGGTGGTTTCTATTTGGGCCAACGGATCAGCCTTGCTATCCAACGTGGCAATGCAGCCAGCATTCTGGGCACTCTACCCTGTGGTGACGGTCTGGATTTTTGTTAGGCTATTTTATTTTAGTAAAAAGTAGGTATACATATTTTGTCAAATATGTAGGTATAACTATGAAATATTTATTAAGTAGTATTTTAGATATTTATACCTTATATATAGCCGTTCAGTTACATAATTATTTACTTGTATTTTGTTATGCTTATCAATAATTAATTGCATTTTATATAATTTCTAGCTGCGCGCCGCGGCTTCACCCGCATGAAAACGTACATCCCCTGCTCTAGATCTAGCTTTTAGATAATTGTAAACTATAAATAAATAATTTGTGTTGGTTTTTTGGCTTTAATGTAAAGCTAATAAATAGAATATTTAAATAAAAATGTTAGTTTTCTCAAAAATGGTTTGATTTTCGAATTATCATCGTGTTTTTGCAAAAAAAGCGGGATTTTTTCGTTTTAAAAAATTTATATAAAGATTCTGCGTGTAGGAAGTTAGATTTAAGTATTAGATTACATTTAAAATTATGTAAAATTACAAAAAAAATAAAAATAATAGTGTTTGAGAAAAAAAACATAAAATAATGACCTTGCGCGACCTTGCGCGCGCGAATGTGGAACAGTGGTCGCCTGCCATTTTGAAAGTCGTGACAGAAGGTGTCAAAACGTGTTTAATTATTTACATAAAGGTTTATTTTTACCATGTTTTGAATGAATGTGCGAACCAGGGAATATATATTTTTTTCATACAAATTTCAGAAATTTACTGTACACCACTTGCCCTGGAGGTAGTTTTGTAAAAATTTAAAATAAGTGAATAATTATTTACTATGTTGTTTATTTATACCAAGTTCCCTAGGAGTTTATTTTTTCAGATTAACTATGTGTTTATATTATTTTAAAACCTAAACTATCTACATACCAAACTTCATCTAAATAAGGTAAGTATTAACGGAGATACACGGTAACAACAATTTACACAGACTTTTCCATTTATTTTATTAATAAGAAGGATAGTAGGATTAAGTTTTATTTTGATAAGGAGGGATTTTGATAAGTATTTAATTATAATCTAACCTAAACCTAATTTTATTTTTTTCTTACAATGATGAAAAATCTTTCTCGTAGGCCTATATTTCTAGATACTAGAAAAACACAAAATTAACTAAAATACAGCTAATAGTAATTTTTAAGTATCGAGTTACTAAACCAATTTTATAATTAACTTGTTATCATGGAATAATCATTCGTAATTGGTCGTAAGAACCTCCATAAAAAATTTGATTGACAAAATTGAGTAATCAATACCCACCCAACACAATTTCAACCGATCCAACTACCATTTTTATTCCCTATATACCTTTGGTATTCTTATTAATATTATAAATACGAATGTTTTTGAAATGTATTGAAAATTTGAAGATGACTGTGTGTTTGTTCTTTCCTTCACGCTAAAAACAACGGAGGCTCAATCACGTAGACTAGTGAAAATGGCTTCGTTAGACGTAAAATGTTGCCCAATAAGGAAGCGTCAGCTCAATGGATTCAGCTTCTATCAGCAGAATTTCGGAAATCGTCACTCTGCATGGCCGGAGTTTGATTTGCCGCAGTTCAAGAACTCCCAAGAAAAATATTTGCAGTTCATACAAACATTTGTCTTGCGGCGCGATTCGAACCCGCAGCCTTATGCGTCTTAGGCGAGCTTTCACCAACTGCTCCATAAATATCGTACGAATCGTATCCACGACAGAATTTATATCTACGTATTATCTAACGCCTTTTTTACACTTACTTCAAAACATAACTCAAAGTAAAGTGTGTTAAGATATTTCTAGGAGATTTCAGTTTGCAAAATATTTGCTATCATCTTCTTAGAACTGAAATTAAAAGTAGAAATAACTAGTGATAAGGCTCGTCACAAAAGTATCATTGTGCTACAATGTAGCATGATAAACTAAACCTTGCAAATAATGATAACATATTTATTTGCAAGCACAGCACTTTATATTTATAATATCGCGAGACATTATTTTAAAATTAATTAGAATATTTGAATGAGAGAGGCACAAGACAGAGGATGCAGGCAAAAACTAAGGGAAGCCTTTATCCAGCAGTGGGTGATCCTGGATTGAAATAATGAGGAATTGATTTGCTACTACTAAACACTTACTGCAGAATAAGGGACGCTTCTCTATCACGCCACTCCTGACGGTCTTGGCCCAGCCGCATCCACTGTTCCCCTACTACAAACACACACACCAGCCTATATCAGTCCACTGCTGGACATAGGCCTCCCCTAATAAATGGGGATATGCCTAAAAGGGGATATGTCCACGCTCGACATGCGGGTTGAGGATCACAGGGCACAACTTCTCGCACCGCCAACGCTGCTACCCGTCGGTGGCTAGGGGATTTAGGTTGTTAGGTTATACTATGCCACAATCAGCCGGCTGCCAGAGCCTCGTTTGTAAGATAGCAGGGTGCACCACGTGCAGGTGAGGTTGGCTAGGATTTCGAAGATGGGGTTGGAACCCCTTACACCCCATTAAGGGGTGGCCCACGGTATAAAAACAACAATAATGTAACGCATCATTTGGTGAAAAAACCCCATGATGACCTATGTGGTGCAGCGGACGAAGGTCCGCCTGTGACGCAGGTTGCGGATTCGATTCCCGCCGCGGGACAAATGTTTTGTATACTGCAAATATTTGTCTTGGGTCTGGGTGTTTTCTATGAATGTATTTAAAAAAAAGTATTTATGTTTGTATATTTATCATGAGGATCCCATGATACAAGCTCTCCTTAGTTTGATGATGCTGTGTGATGGTGTTTTGATAGTGTAAAGCAAAAAACATTTATCAAAGATAAAGACCGACATTTGTAATAGAAGCTGCTACTCTATGTGTTTAAAAATATTTAAATTTACCAATATCAATGACAAGTTTACCACCAAAACAATTTAAAACCAAGTTATTTAAATAGTTAACTGAGAATTGTTGTTATTCAATGAAATATTTTTTTGCCGTGGTTAATCATACATCTTAAGTGGGTATATGTATAATAAGATTGTGTTTTTATTTTATGTTAAAATGTTAATTCTTAATTTTATTGTGTTGTGTTTAAAGAGATGTAATAATTTAAATATTTGCATGCTAGGAATAGTAATTTGCCGATCTAATTTTAATTATGACGAACCTGTAACCACATTATTCGCAAATAGATATGTTTTGATTTGATTTTGATTTGATTTGAACAACAAAACAATAATTGTTTTGTAGTTTTTTTTAATATAAAATTCATAGAAATATAAATATTTATATAAGGTGTATCTGAATTCGAATCTTATTTTGAAAAAGGATAAATTTACTCCCAAAGATCAACAGGTTTTGATCAAGGACTATTTTAATTTTGTAGATTTTTATTGAAGAAATGGTTTGTAAAGTTGCACCATATTTTTTTTGTCCTTGACTTATGATTCAATAAGTTAATGATTCAATTAGCTCTGTCTTAATTTTAGGCCACATACACCACTAAGTCTATTTTTGAGAAAAACTTTAAATAACGTTCTTTTTTTAATAATGTTGTTATATAAAGTTATGCCACCATTGTGATAACATTAAAAATAGTACGGTACGATTGTCCACACAATCAAGGTCTTAATCACCCGCTTTCGGGATGGCATAAGTAAGTGTTTTAATACACCTTCTACTACTTTGGTAAGGTAATACCTCGTACTATATTCGGCCCGCGGCTCCGCTCGCATAGTACCAGGATAAAAAGCACAATCCAGATCATAAGCTATCTATTAGTATTCCAGATTTCATCCAAATCCGTTAATCTGTTACGGAGGTGAGTGGGAACAAACATACTAACACACACACACACACACACACACAAACAAAACGTATAGCATTTTAAATATTACTATGATTAGATTTTATAAATTTATCTAAGTTATATAAAATACCCTTTTCCAAAAACTAAATGTACGAAATTACGCGTAATATTTTCAAAATATCAAAAAAATAGCAGTAACTGACGATTGAAATGTAATCCTCATTGTAATAATTATTAACATCATTTTTCGTTAGAATTAATCCAAATAATAGTAGAAAATGAGTAAAGGCATCGTGGAGAGGCCTCTGCCCAGCAGTGGAACATAACAGGCTTATCGTAATCAACGTAACGTAAAAGTATAAAAGTAGCCGTGGACAAATAAAATGTCTATATTATAAAACAAAGTTTCAATTTTCTTCAGTTTAACACACAACCGATATTTTAAAAACTAATCAAAAGTCCTTTGTTTCTTTTACACTGTAAAGTCTGGCCATATTTAATAATAGCAGTAAACTATAGTTATATGGTTAATTCATCCTTTGATATGGTTTATAAGAGAAATACTAAAATACAATATCACTTGCCACAACGAAAAACATGTTACCCCATCGATACAAGAGTCATCGGTTTGCAATATATAAGAGTGCGGTCCCAGCGGCGTACCCGGTAGGATTCCCCTAGTTTGCTCAGCGCGTATCTATGGCATTGATGGAACCCCTCCCTCCCTTCACCCCTGTGTACCGTGTAATGAATTACGACATTATCTAACGGAGCTGTTTGGAAAACATTAGTGGTATTGTAGGCTTAGTTATGGCGGCTGCGTCAGAAGCTTTTAATGGAATTTCGGTAAATAGTTTCTTGACTATGATGATTTACTAAGGGGCAATGACTTTACTTGCGTCCTTATTCTTAGCTTTGTAAGAATTTTTAGTTGGACTTAGCAACACAATATACTATGTTGTAAGGCAATGTAAATTTTTAAAATGATTCCGAGGAATTGAGAAATTCCTCCTTGTTTTGAAGTCGGTTAAAAATTGTCAGATGAATCAAAAATTTTATTGAATAAATTCTAAGAATGTATGAAATTATGCAACGTTTTTTCAATATTTCAGGGCATATTTTCAACAATAAGATAATCCAGCAAAAAGCCGGCAAAAAATTTGATATAATCTGACAGACTATTTGAAAATTAGACCAGTTCAAAATTTTGGCTGAGTTTAATATCTTTCATGTACAAGACTTTGCGACCTGAACTTTAAAATAATACGAAAAAGAAATCAAAATTGGTACTAATAAAATTTTCAACGAACGAAGCACCTCTAAACAAAAAGCATCAAAACATTTTATTTAGCTCACCGTTCCAAAGAATCATTACAAATCCTCTGAGCCTCGAAATCCTCGAGCCCTACAACTTTTATTTTTCTTCAACTACTTAAGTACTTCCTAACTCTTTGGATGTCAATCCCCAATGTAAACACTCCATACTCCGCGGCCGAATACTTAAGTCTCCGAAAACCGGTCAATGAAACAACATTTTTTCTACTTACCGCATTTTATCACGCCCACTCGTCCATCGGGAAAACGCGGGTGAAAAGGGATTCTGACAGATGACAGGCAATCCCTCGTATTTGGGGGTGTTTGTCATTCTATTAGCAGAGAAAACATCTTCGGTGCCAATAGGGGTTCAAGCGGCGACGCACACATATGCGGTTTCTGTATCTTAATTAGGAATATTCCATACCATAGTAAAATAATTTTGTTTGTAAAACTTTCATTTGATTTTGTTTTAGATGGTCAACCAACAGCTTAGTAAATCAAAAAAATTAGGAAAGAAGAGGTAGAAAAACTTAAACATTTCGCTTATAGCACGAGATATAAAAAAAAAATTGAATAGTGAATATTAGTTTGCCTGGCAACAGAAAATTTTCGGTGAGATATACTATAATTTAAAAACTTAAATCCTATCCTATCCTTCCTACTTCCTACTAATATTATAAATGCGAAAGTTTGTGACTATGTATGGATGTATGGATGAATGTTTATTACTCTTTCACGCAAAAACTACTGAACGGATTTGAATGAAACTTCGAATATACACAGTTCGTGACCTGGATTAACACATAGGCTACTTTTTATACGGTACCACACGAACAAAGCCGCGAGTAACAAACATTCATCCATTCATCCATACTCACAAACGTCCGCATTTATAATATTAGTAGGTAGGATAGAATAGCATTTTTTGTAGACATATATACACAAACATTTGTCTCGCGGCGGATATCGAACCCCCAAGTTTTTGAATCTCAGGCGGGCCTTAACCCACTGCGCCACAGAGGTCGTCAAATAAATAATAATAAAAGAAATTAATTAATGTGTTATGGTAGGTAGATAGTTCGTAATAGATTTAAAGAATTTACTATATAATATTGTTAAAGAAAATAGTGTTAATGATTTAAATATATTTTGCCTTTAATTAAAACTTCCACACGTGATGATTAAAGCGTATTATAGGTATTCATGGAGGATGTGGTAGTGATTTCAATGGTTTATTAACATTCTGCCCCAAAAAGGTTATTTAACAGGTATGAGCAAGTAAATGTTCTTATTGAACTCCAAGCACTAGTCGCTAAGCGGTAGCAAGTTTGACATCTGATAAACATGCAAATTTTATCCGTATCTAATAAATAAATAATGTATTTTTACGTTTTGTTTCCTAGCTCGTTATAAAAAACCTCTCCAGTCAAGTAGACTTCATTCAGGGTCACATTAGTATTAAATGATTATAAATTTTGACGACCTCTGTGGTGCAGTGGGTGAAGGTCTGCTTGAGATGCAGAAGGTTGCGGGTTCGATTCCCACCTCGGGACAGAAGTTTGCATGTTCTGTAGATATTTGATTCACAAAAAAAATGTAATATATCAATCATATGGTTCCCATAACACAAGTCCTGCTTTGTTTGGGGCTACATGATGCTGTATGATATTATCCAGAATTATTTTTATTGTTTATAATTATTTATTTTATTATGGACACTATTATTATACTTTTACGGCTGAATAGTTTAATAAATGTCCTAAAAATACTTTTATATAGGTTCAGTGCTAAATAAATTTCTGACAGTTGCTTTGCTATAGCTATATAGTCTTACATCGCAGGAACTTGCGATTTTTATCCATGCCTTCTAATAAAATTATGAATTTTTGCGTTTTGTACTTATGTAAATCTAGCTCGTTGTAAGAAATTACCTCTCCAGTCAAGTAAACTTAATTCAGGGCCACATTAGTATTAAATCGTGTCGGTAATTTCGTAAGAAGGCGTTTCCTCGTGACCCCGAGGTTATAATGATAGAGTGAACACGGGTCAACAGAATTCGTCAATAAAAAGTCGAGTTTTGATTTGAAATAAAAAAAAGGCATATTTAATTGATCCGGGTTCTAACAATAAAGTTATGATAGGTCATGTTTTGTAATCTTTAAATAATATTTAATTTAATATTGGCAATGATATACACGCAGTAAAAGAATTTGCCGTCCACATTGTCGCAATGTGTCATTCAATGTATCATAATTCCCATAGTGTGGACTCCGCGCGCGCACGAACAGACCGCACCGCGATCTGTGTCCACTTATAAAATACTCCTTTCATAAGTTTGAGAGACAAAATCCGTGACGCAAAATAGCAGACTTAAAATAACGCATCTGTGTTGTCTCTTACATCCGTGGATTGGTTTACACGATTGATAGCACATAATGGACATGTTGCTTAAATGAAATTCTAAATTACATGTTTTCCAGAACACTATTTTGGCATCAGTTTGGATGCGAAGGTCTTGGCGGTGGTACCAACCTCAATCTTCGGAACGCGGACCAGCCTCACCCGAAAAAGCACGCTGTTAACTTAGAAACGGGCTTCTGGCAGCCCCCACAGAACCCCCATAGTAGGGGAGGCAGTGGACTATATAACAGGCTGGTGTTGTTGATGTTGACCGACTCAAAAATTTATACCGTCAATATTAGTATATAAATTCACGTAATAAAATAAGTTGTCTTTAAAATTGCTTTTTAATTTAAAATGCCACTCTAACTAAATCCGTGTAATTAGAAAATTTATTTCTAAATGTTTCATAAGTTTTGAACAACATTAATATCTGCGGCTTTTGAAATTATTACTCAACAAAATCTTGTCTTAATCGTTCAGGCGCACAATTAAATAAGATAGGTAGGTGAAAAATCATTCATGATACAAAAATAGATTTGCGAAGAAAATTCGCACGCAAAAACGTATCGATACCGTCCCTTATTCGTGGATAGATCCGCACGCTCGATTAGACATGTTACGTTGATTGTGTTCGGTGTTTGGGCGGATATGCGGAATGGAGCATTACGTTTGACACTACCCTGTTACTACCCTGTTACCGACCACGCGTTATAGACTCACATGTACAGACACTGTTCGTGGCAGAAAATGAAGCAGGATAAATATCTTTATTATCTATAGACGTATCCACACATATCTCTGTGCTGGTTCTATGTGGTTATATGTGCTGGTTGATGTGTAAACTATTGATGCCGTATTCTGCTACGCCACGTGCTGGACACGGTACGTGCTGGACACGGTACGTGCTGGTGGTTGTAAAAACTATTATATGGGACATGTCTGCCACGTTACAAACTGGACACGTTGACACGGAAAGTGCTGATAGATCTGAAAACGATTGATGCCGTATTTGCTAGAATACGTGTTAGATACCCAACGCGCTGGTTGTGAAAATTATTGTCTGGTACATATCTGCTACGTCACTTGCTGGATACGCTACGTGCTGGTAGATCTGAAAACTATTGATGCCGTGTTTGCTACATTAGGTGCTAGATACCCAACGCGCTGGTTGTCAAAACTATTGTCTGGTACGTATCTGCTACGTCACTTGCTGGATACGCTACGTGCTGATAGACCTGAAAACGATCAATGCCATGTTTGCTACATTAGGTGCTAGATACCCAACGTGCTGGTTGTCAAAACTATTGTCTGGTACGTATCTGCTACGTCACTTGCTGGATACGCTACGTGCTGATAGACCTGAAAACGATTAATGCCATGTTTGCTACATTAAGTGCTAGATACCCAACGCGCTGGTTGTCAAAACTATTGTCTGGTACGTATCTGCTACGTCACTTGCTAGATACGCTACGCTCTGGTGGTTGCAAAAACTATTGTCTGCCAATCATCTAAATAAATAATGCTGGACAGTATCACACAGCATCATGTAGCCCCAAAATAAGCACAGCTTGTATTGTCTCGCAGCGGGAATCGAATCCGCAATCTTCTGCGTCTCAGCGTTCTGCTTTGTCACTACACGACACGCTACGTGCTGGTTAACTATGACTATGCCGTGTCTGTCACTTGTCTGCTATGTCAGTAATCTGTCAGAGAAAGACTGTGACTGACAGAGGTGCTGGGCAATTCTACTCCATCAGGAGAATTGATAGACAATGACTATACGATACGATGCTAAGGATCCACAAACTCATACAACTTACCCCAATATCAATTGCATCAGGATTACCAATATCAAACTGATAATTAACAAGCGCTTGTCGTGCGCGCTCTGAAGCGTTACCTACGTTCATTAATTATCTAGGTAACCTACTTAGGTTTCTCTCTATTGTAGATATATTACTTAGTGAATAATCTTCCATTGTGAATGTAGAGATAAGAGAATGACTAGACGGTATATTGGTATACTAGCGGAACGTATTAGACTTCGGCCATATAAAGGCTTTTACTGCTGCAGCATTAGGAGCAGAGTCTAAGAAAATCCTTTTGTAGTTTAATTACACTATGCAGAATAGAAATTACTACATCTATGATTAAAAATCTTAATTAATATTGGCGGATAAAATTTATGAAGTTACCACTACCATTCCATTTTTACAGTAGCAAATTACAAAATGACAAGCAGCCCGGCTGAAATGGGACTTGGCGGGTCATGTTAGTCGGATGCCTCCAGAAGGACAGATGTTTGAATCCTGGCAGCCCAATGAAAGACGCGGTCGTGGTCAGCCAAGAACGCGTTGGCGGGACGAAATCGAGGCGTTCGAGACAAGATGGTGGGATATCTCGAATATTAGAGATAGTTGGCGAAATTGGAGCGATACCTTGGCAGAAGTGGGACGATGCAGGTTGAATAAAAAAAACTGGAGTATTCAATTTTTTTAAGGCGGTCTGAATTAAGAAACATATTACTCTTTACCAATAGATAGATTAGTACTACTGGTAAGTAATTCTAGGGGTTGTAGCCCGAATACACAAAACGGAAAATGACTTGGTATGTAATTTCATTTTGGGTACATATGCAGAGTTTACATTAAATGAATTTAATTACGTCTCTACTTGTGCCTACTGGGTGACAACTGGCGCGGCGTACTTACATATTTTATTACATTAGATCTACCAAAACACACTAAGTGTGCAACTATGTCACTAAAATTATTTTTTTAGTAAAACTTAACCGAAAGGGTCACTAGCTCACACAACTAGACGACATTTACCATCCGTACTAAGTTTGCCAATACTTTTAAACGGACGTCTAACTCACCTGCAAGATTGAGCTATAAACTAAAAATAATTTTCAAAATTAAATCGTAAAGAATCCGAGATTCTCCGCCAATATATTATTTAAGCTCGCTCCCGTGACTAGCTGAATTATAAAGGTGCCTGTGGTTAATGGCTATAATTTCAAACTTTTTGAAAAATCTCGCCCAAACTTCCACCGTTAAGTGCCTGAAATCTTCTGCTTCGTGATTTTACTTGGAAATGAATATTTAATTCGTTCCTGTCTAAGACGGTTAAGGAAATCTAGGGAACCTAGGAGGGTTGAGATATCGGAAAGAAACGGAGGATTTAGCTTTTAGTAGTTTTTTGAATTCTTTTCATAAGGTTAAGTCAAAAGATATCAGCCGTTTTTTTGCAATTTTGCAAGAGAATGGAAGGTATAAGTTATAAAAATCTTTATCCCAAACACGATTTGCCAAAATTCAGTATGCTTGCATGTGAATGTTGCTATAAATGTATGCATAAAGTTAATCAATCTTTTAAAGGGCAATGTGTACGAGTGTATGTGGATTTGTTAACAAAATCCCAAATTATATGCATAATTTATCTGTAAATAAATTCAAAAAATGTGTTTTAACGTAACCCTCTGTAATAAAACTTTAATTAAAATTTCTGATTATTTAGATGACAAAAAAGCTTGAAATCAAACTGTCTCCAACTCCTTCAAAAACAGTGTAAAAGTTAAGAATAAACTTTGTAAAAAACAAGACTACAAAAAAATATAAGCCAAGCAGAGTTTCTTGCCAATTCTTCTCTGTTTGGTCGCGTTACGGATGGGTGTAAGTTTAAATTTAAAAAAGAATGACGTTTCAAAGTGTACTCTGTATGGGCTTATTGAATAAACTTATTTGAATTTGAATTTTGAGCATTTCACCTGGCAAGGCGAGATGATGACAAGTGGAGTAAGGCGATAACTGTATGGCGTCCAAGAACCGGGTACAGAAACGTCGGCCGTCCAGCAGCTGGATGGGCGGACGATATTGCATCAATCGTCTGCCGGAACTAGATGAGACAAGCTTTGAACCGTGAGGATTGGCATTTACAAAGGGAGGACTATACCCAGCAGTGGGTGCAGTCGGGCTGTGGATGATGATGATGATGATGAATTTGGATTTGAATATAGTTAATTCTTATCATATTCCTAAGAAAACGGAGGCCTACATTTTTCGCAGTGACAATGAACGCAAGTTGAAGTTATTTTTAGTTACGTATATACCTATCTTTTTATATTACAAGTGTGTTTAGGAAACCACAGAGTATAGCTGACTCTTCTTAAACAGGTCTTACGACTTAAAATACGAAATCCCAATTCATGTTTTTATGTACTTATTATATTGAATATATTTTTTTTTTTTTAAGTTTTAAAAATGATTCATCTTCAACATCCACAGTACGACTTCATCCACTGCGACATGGGCCTCCCGAAGTTTGTGCCATCCACAACGGTCTTGTGCTAGTCGCATCCACGATCGCACGGTGACTCGTCGACCTATCTCGCTTCCAACGCTTGTACCTACCCTCGGCTCCCATTTGGTCTATGTCCTGCTCCACCTGTCATCACCATGTCTAGCAATGCGTCCCGCCTACGCCCACTTGAGTTTCATAAGTCAATGACTTGCCCAAAAACAATCATTTTATTTAAAATAGCGATAACTTCGTAAAAGCACCAGTCGACAAATAAACATACAAGAGAAAACACTAAAAACAAGAACATGGGTGCTCCGAAATCGATTAACAAACAAGTAATCTCGACAAATCATTGTGTAAACATTTCTCTTAAGCATGCGAAAGCTAATCTACTCTAGGTCACTCCAAAATTAACGCCTCATTATTTTGTTTACCGTCACCATCATCAGCTGTTAGACGTCCAAATCATCATGATGCATCAAAAATTGGTGGAGATTTTTTACTTATAATATACATGCTTCTTCCGGTGTTTTGTTTAATATGCCAAAGCTGGTTAACGAACAGACGGACCTGATAGAAAGTAGTCAACCGCATCACCAGAGGCGATACTGATGCGCTGCCGGCCCTTGAGGAAATGAAATACCACCCTTTTGAAAGACCACATGTTTTACTCTGAGGGAAAACTGCAGAAGGGATCTCACGTATGTGGCAGGAAAGATTGTGCAAAACGCTTATAGAAAACCAACCATCCAGGTGGTGTGGATGACATTTGGTTGTTGGCGTGGTGCGATGGTGGAAAGCGGACGCAGGCACCAAACTAAACAACTCTTAAGGACGATCCCCATAGTAAGCGATAGAACAGAGATCCTATGCCTCTACGTCGAATTTGTGACGAGGCAAATATTTTTATCAAATCTTAGACAAAGTTGGACAAAAGTTTACTGGCCTCATAACTCAGTAGTAACTGTGCCTTTCGAGCTGCAGATTTCTATTTTTTTTTTATTACTGTACATACAAGTTGTTCTTAATTTTAGTTTGGTCCGCAACATAAGCCCCGCTGGGGCACTACAATAGTAAGGTAGTTATCAATATATTAAGCTTAAGTATTATACTATCTTATATAGTTCTCGATGCTATCCCAAATCCTTCGTGCCTGTACATGACAGGTTATTAAGACTCAATAGAAAAATCACAAAAATGCCACTCTTATAGCAAATCAAGTACCATTTCAAACTTGGTACGATTCTGCGAAATCTTTTATTTTACTTCAATTCCCACCCGCATTTCATTTCGCAAACTTCCTCGCTTCCGTTTCCGGATGTCGAACTGTAACATCAACAATGGCGTTGGTAATATCACGATCATAAATGGAATTATAGTTTTCAATATTACGTGTAGGTTTTTAACTGTTTGTTGAAAACTAGCTGTTCGTGGCCAGCATCGCAGTCACCGATGTATTTTCCAAAAAATAAATATTTAAAACCCGTTCTGATAATAACGAATACAACAAAATAACAACCAAATCGACCAAGCCGTTCTCAAGTGTTAACTTTGGTTATACATGCGGCACTTGTATGTTATTTATTTATTTATTAAAATCAGGATAGATTGGCAAATGCCATAATATCCTGACAGCCCGATGGAAGGCGAGGTTGTGGTTGGCCTAGAAAACGTTCGCGGGAGCACCATTGCGCCCTGTCCTGAGCTCAACGCATCCAACTTCTACCAGCAGCCTTTCGCAGATCGTACCTCTATCTGGCCGCAGGGCGTCCTACACTACTTTTGCCGAGCCTCGGTCTCCACTCAAGAACTCATTTACTCCATCGATATGGCCAGCCCACTGCCACTTCAGCTTGCTTATTCTCTGAGCTATATCAACAACTTTACTTCTCCTCTCTCCAGCTTCAAAATAATAGTACTTAATACTAAGTAATAATAGGAGAAATAAAAAGAATAGTAATAAAAAGAAAAGAATAGTAATAGAATAGTAATAATATAGTGGGAAATATAATAGGGATGACGACTGGGTAGAAAAATAATAATTCTAACTAGTCCGTCAGAAAATATTGGACACTATTTTTTATCAAATAAATAATAATTGACGGTAAAGCGCGTCAAAATAAAGAGCGTCAAAGTTCGGGAGTGGAGACTCGTAACGTCACGGCTAGGTAAAAAGTGTACTAAGCTGAGACGTCACGCGGAATTTCGAAATATTTGTAATTATTTGTTTAATTGACAAAAGAAAAACTACGTGGCTAATATTTCTTGATAATGTAAATGACGGACTAATTAGAATTTTACAGTCGTCATCCCTATTGTATTTTTAAATGTAGTTATTATATTTATTATAGGCAGGTAATTAGTTTTTCGTATTATAAGCACCACTGCTCAATTCTTATAATTATATTCTTTCCATTCTTATGTTGTCTGGAACCGCTTTAAGCGATAAGATTTTTAGTGTACCTACATTAGTATATTATTTCTCTGTTTTGTATTTTTTTTAAATTGGTTTTGTGTGCAATAAAGAGTTCATCTATATATCTATCTATTACGTAATTATTTATACTTGCTACTACCTAATTGTATTCCAAGATAAATTCCAGCGATAGGTGCCGTAGTTCAGCTTTACAATGGAGATTTTCATGTTTAACCCACGTTCCACTTATCACGTAGGTACCTGTACCTGTACCTACTTACCTTTACCTACCCTCCTAGGTATATATCACGGAAGGCTTTGCTGCTTTTAGCCTAGACGCAAGACGTCTATGTAAAAGATACATACACTCGTAAATAAATAAATAAATAAATAATCCTGGACGTCATCACACAGCATCATGTAGCCCCAAACTAAGCAGAGCTTGTATTATGGGAACAACATGATTGATATACTACATAGATACATTTTTTTTGTAAATACATACATATCATACATAGAAAACACCCAGACCCGAGACAAATATCTGCAGAACATGCAAACATTTGTCCCGCAGCGGGAATTGAACCCGTAATCTGCGTCACAGGCGGGCCTTCGCCCACTGCGCCACAGAGGTCGTCAAGTTGTCTCGTGTTTTACTAGTTTTAGTTTTGTCTTTAATAAAATGTAATGTCCAATTAAGAGAATGATAAAAAAAAAAATATTTGAAGTATCATCATTGGCATATAGCAGTCCAATGCCTACAGCCTATAGGCCTCCTATGCTGTACATAGGCCTCGCCTAATAAGGGCCATCACATTGTGTCCTGTCCTCAGCTTGATGCATCCAGCTTCTACCAGTTTATAGTAATAAAAACATAAAAATACGTTTTTTTCACACTTTTTGATAATGAACTTTTGTTACTGAATGTGCCTGTTCGAAGTTTTAAGAGTTCCGCTGTTCGCCGATAATTGCAGCAATCTAGATAATGATGGAATGTTTGCAGGCGCTCGATGACGTGTATTGTGATGAACTTCCGGGATTTGGCGTTTGAAATCATTTCAAATCTTTGCTTGAATAGCCAGGCAGTACAATAATCCATTTCCAATCTTGACCTTGTTTTATCTCATAAAATTATTTCAAACAATTTATGTAAAACTAATATGGTATCCGAAGATGGAACTAGCACATGATTTTGATCTTTTGGTCTTTTGTTTATCGTGCTATCCTGTACATTGAAAGGTTGTCTGAAAGAGATGGCTTTTAGCGAAGACCGCTCAATGTATATTTTTTTAAATTGTAAATTTTCCCGGAAAGTGTTGAATTTCAAGACTTAATCTATGTATCTATATATCAAGCTGATGTTATGTAATAACCTATACTTATAACAAAGTATTGCTTTGTAGGGCACACATGTTTGGAACGTGTCCTACGATGCAATACCCTGCCTCAAGGAGATGGGCATGAAGATGGACGAAATGACCTTCTTTCATCAACTTGAGACATAAAGGTGGACGAAATGATTTAATTTTAGCGTTACCAAATTAAACTCTTCTTCTTTTCCTTTATCAATAAGTTTACTTCAAGAGTGCGAATGGCAAAGTGGAGAATTTTGTGCTTCAGAGGTTCTGTTTGAGGGTTTATAATATAGGCTCCAGAGAATCACTTCGAATTAAGTTTAAAGAAAAAATTGTTATGACATTACATAATAGATGAAAACGTAATACCTACCTGGGTCTGAAAAAATAACCATTTGCTTAAGATATATAGCGACAATCATAATGTGAACATTAGGAATAAATAAACTCACTGTTCCCACTATTATGATAAAAGTAGCTAAAAAAAAATTATGTTTTATAGTAAATTTCAATCGATGGTTTCAATTGTGTCAGAAAGTCCTCACTTCACTTGTACAAACTGTCAGAATAATTGATGAAGACTCCGGCAATCAGGCTCATTGCAAGCAATCAGAACCACCAGGACACAAACATAGTTCCCTATGTTTGCTTAGGAACAGGTCAAAGATGAACGAACCGAATGGACAACATGCAGTTTACTAAAATGAAAAAGTTTAAAGTTTCTGTTGTATTAATAAAATTCTATAAAATCTTTGTTCATACATGTTTGCGCTCGATTAAACCTGTTTTTTTTCAATACTAGTTAATATACTATCATCTATTAGCTGATTTTAATACATAGATTCCGTGACCGAAAGGTATCGTATGAAATAAATTAAGCTATTTATGTGGTTATAAAAAAAATACCATAAAAGTAGATTAAAATTGCAATTTATGAAAAAATCTACGAGAACTATGCATCCTTCGTATGAGTTAGTGACAAAATCTGGTGTTGGAGTTTTGAGGCTGCCCAAAGGCCTCCGAAATAACCTAATAAAGTAGGTTGGGGACCCTATAAGCAAATCACATTATGGAACTCAAATGGAACTGGATCATTTCGAGGCGAGGTGATGACCGATGGAGTAAGAGAGGATAGTTACGGAGGCCTAGGGATGGATTTAAGAGCGTGGGCTTCCGGCTGCAAGATGACATTGTCAAAGTCGCGGCCGTACGTGGGTTAGACTAGCGCAGGATCGGGGCGAATGTCACAAGTTGAGCTTACAATAATGTGGATTGACGCTGAATCTGTGGAAGAGTCCCAAAGAGCACCTATAGTTTTGGCATCATGGCACTAGGATGGAACATCGTGGTATAAAAAAAAAGCCTGTACCCGTGGGTGACATCAGGCTGTAGATGATGATGATGATGATGAGATTGCAGAACCTAATTTAAAAATTAATACATAGTTTAGTCGTCTCTGAGCATTGTTACATCTTTGATGGGAGACCAGCGATCTCTAGACGTGATACGTCACACATTCGTTTATCTGTTCAAACATGTTCTAAGTGGCCAGTATTTGGAGGTCCGTGGGAACTTGAGAAGTTTCGCTGTAGATCTCAACGTTTCATTGTATGAAAATAACTATGGTGTTTGTTGTTCCTGCGTGGTGTGGCTACATTTTATCCGGGTACAACGTGAACAAAGCCGTGAACGGAACCTAGTTATTTAAGGGTCTGTATTCCCTATGAAAAACTGGCTGAGGATAGACACAAATGGAAAAAATGCCTGCGCGGCGGTTAAAAACATCATGACCAGACCACCTGGTTTGCCTCGTTAGTGGACAAAAAACACCCAGACCTGAGATAAATATCTGCAAATAGTGCAAACATTTGTCCCGCGTTGGGAATCGAACCCGCAACCTTCTGCGTCTCAGGCGGACCTTCGCCCGCTGCGCCACAGAGGCTGCCATCTGCGTGGAATCCAAGTATAATCGTATTCTCTATGCCCATGTCAAATTTCTTAACGTGACGCCATGGCGTGTTTTGGAAACGCGTTTGTGTTTGAAGCATGTTATGACGTCACAGGTTATCTTTTGTGTCATAGAGAATGAGGGCCACAAGCTTCTTATTAAATCAACTAGAAAAGTGCAAGATAAATCAAAAAGTTATAATATTCATTACCGTTTCAAATAAAAATAGGGCTTGTCAGAAAGTCTGGATTCTTGTTTGACTAGCAATTAGCTTCTCAGTTTATTCCCAAGTTCTGCTCTTACAGTCAGTTCCCAACAAAGAGTTAGCACTGTTTTAAAAGGCAAATAAAAGTCCAACTTTAAGTAGAGTTGAAGAGCGTTGAAAATAACCCATATTATAAAGTACCATAGTTTGTAATTTAAAATTATTTTTTTGAAATTTCTGGTCACCGGCGATAAGTGACACAGAAGCTAAATCGCTTTTTGAATTTCTGTTCAGCGGACGTTAAGCTACACAGAAGAGAAATCCCTCTTTTTGAGTTTCTGTTCAGCAGACGATAAGAAATACAGAAGAGAAATCCCTCTTTTGAATTTCTGGTCAGCGGACAATAAGCGACACAGAAGAAAAATCCCTCTTTTTGAATCTCTGGTCAGCGGTTATCATCTACAGAGTCTACAGGGAAGCTACACATAAAACAATTCCATCCCACTAGGTAAAATACAAACAACCCTAAATTGGAATCTTAATGGCCAATATTCATAGCGCTGCCCAGATAAAATGCCTTGACCTCCAAAGGGCAGCATAGTCGGCTGTACAACTAGGCCCAACCTGCTTGCCCAGCGTGGAGATAATGGACGCTTTTCTATTTTTATTAGAGGAGGCTTGTGACTGGTCACCATGTGTACCATGTTTACAAACACGATAGTTTCAAAACTTAAAATGCAACTATTTTTTTATGGAACTCGGTGAGGTAAGAAACTATGCAACGGCCAAGAGTTCTACATAGATTTCATCCAACCTTTGTTCTGATCCTCCGTCTTGTTCTATCTTAGTTGCTAAGAGGGGGATGCATAGAAGGAGTCAATTTTAATCATTCTGAGGAATAAATTTTAAAATGCAAGTTCGCATTATAATATCTCGGCTTTGGGATGGGCTTGGTTCAATGAAGTTTTCGGATTTGTTTGTCAGCGGTTTTTCTTGATTATGTTGGAAACTTTAGGATAGTTCCCTATTCTGGGACTTTGTTTTTGTGTTTCAAATTCTTAGCATAAGACCTTGACTTTCTCTGAGCCATTTATATATTTTCTACTAATTTGTTTAAAGTATGCTAAATCGAACCAGAGAAATGATGTTTGGTAAGAGAACCAGAGTAAAAGACTTAGCTCTGAGAATCAGAATGTTGAAGTGGCACTGGGCAGGCCATATAACCCGCAGAACCGATAACAGTTTGGAAGTAAAGGTTCTTGAATTGGAAAGATTTGATCACTAGTAACTAGTAAGAAAAAGATAGAATTTTTCAATCCACCTTAAAAAATACTATTACTCAGGAACATTTTTGTACACCTGATGACGTGCATGCCAAATTTCATGATCATTGGTTGAGTAGTAAAAGCGTGAAAGCGTAACAAACCAACAAACTCACATTCGTCACTAGTAACTGCTATGTATTCCGTACCACTTTAAATATGAACGAAGACCAAGAAGAAGACTATCCAAGAACAGTGAATCCTCCAAAATACTTCGAATTTAAATTACAAATGAACAGCCGGAGTCCTATTATGAATTCTGCGCAGCACTCAATTCTGGGTTCAGAATAATCTGTACTATTATTAAAGTGTTGTCTGTCTGTACCTTGTTCTATTGTAAGTCTGTGCTAAAATTGTAAATATTTGCTGAAATAGCAAAAGAATCTTTGCTTTTGTTTTTATTACACTTGAAGATGGAAACAGCACTCACGTGATGTTAAAGGGTAGCCATTCCTTATTACCTAGAAAGTATTGTGTCGCTGGTCATATAAGTCAGGATCGTACCTTACGATGCAACGCTCAGTGAACCTGATGCCAACGGTGATAAGCTTCATGTGCCAGTAATCTTAATTTTACCGGCACCCACACCTTTCAAACCGAATAGCAATGTTGTTTTTTTATTTTTTTATGATACTTAGTAATGGAACTAGCACACTAAAACTAGATAAGCGGAAATTATTCATCATCATCGTAATAAGCCTATAGCAGTCCACTGCTGGACATAGGCCTCCCCTAATGAGCGCCATTGCGCCCTGTCCTGAGCTCGACGCATCCAGCTTCTACCAGCAGCTTTTCGCAGATCGTACCTCTATCTGGCCGGAAGGCGTCCTACACTACGTTTGCCGAGCCGCGGTCTCCACTCAAGAACTCGTTTTCTCGTTCGATATGTCCAGCCCACTGCCACTTCAGCTTGCTTATCCTCTGAGCTATATCAACAACTTTACTTCGATGTGGAATATACTCGTTACGGATTTTGTCCTTCAGAGAAACTCCGAGCATAGCTCGTTCCATAGCTCGTTGAGGGACTTTAAACTAGTGGATTAGCTGTACTGTGAGTGGTAATCACTACCCCTTACAAAGTATTGCCTCGTAGGTTACGGATTTTCGGGACGTGCCCTACGATGCCACATCCGGCCAATAGTAATAATACTCGTCATACTTTTTTTCATTTATTTTCACAATGTATGTGTTTTAATTCATAGTACACCTTTATATCATTTAGTAGTAAACATACTTCTATTTTTATATTTATGTAATTCTTTTAAGTAAGCGCCTACCTATACCTTTTTAATTGTTTATTTAAAAATATAGTTTTACTTTAAAGTTTTTTAGTAGTATGTACAAGTAGTTAAGTAGGTACAAGTAGCAAGTATCTACCTACTTTAAAAAGTAGATTTTATTAGTATTCATTTTTATTGTCTGCTTTCTTGTTATATTTCGTTATCTCACTTGTAAAGGGCCCTTACTGAAAATCAGCGCAGCATCTGAGCTTTGTCTAACTTGCTGCCTATGCTGAGTGAGGGTCCTGTTTCACCCACTGTTCAAGTGCACTACCTACTTATATATCTAGGTATATAAGTTAGATTTTTTGTAATTTTTGTAATTGTTGTTTTGTTAGTGTTAAGTACATTGTTTTTAATTTGGGTGAAATAAATATATTTTCTTTCTTTCTTTTCTTTACATCCAGCGTCCATCTTGAGGCATAAAGGTCGTAAGCCTATACCTATAATTTCATGGGCAACACACCCTTCAAACCGAAAAACACTGCAGCTTCACTACAGAATTTAGCATATTTTTCGTAGGAGCTACCAACTCTGGCGGTAGAGTTTTAAGGCCGACCGGCCTCCAACACTGCATAAACCTAATAGTCGCATTGCCTCCAAACAAGAATATGTAGTAGATATCAGAAAAAAAGAGTACACGTAGTACGACAACACGCAGATCTGGAGTCTACAGATTAAAAAGGAATGACGAACATAGCTTGTATTTAAATGTCACCCAATCACCCATTGATCGGGTTGTGGTTGATTGGTGGTGGCTTTATTTTTTATGATCTACTCAGTTTCAGGAGCGCTTGTATTATAGTGGTTTCTACGAGTAATATACAATTTCTTCATCTACAACATTATCTCCATTTGTTTGTAATGAATAAACTCAAATACAACTAATATTATTTTAGAATTCTTCCTCATGTAGAAGCCACATTATATCATTCAAAAAAATATAGATGCCTAAGATAATTGTAATAATGCAATAGCGCCCTGCACACGTAAAGTTCGGACCGCGGGAAACAGCACGCGCCTTTCCAACGTACTCACTCCGAAACGTACGTGTAGATGCGCGGAGCTGACAGTCCGATCTGGCATGTTTTAACCGCGCATAACGTCATTGATCAGTCCCAGGTGCGCGGTCCGATCTTTACGCGCCATTAGCACGACAGCTTGATCCACAGTCCAAACCGTACAGATCGGACTGTGGCTTGGAACGCAGTCCCGATGCGTACACCGATTTTTACATATGCAGGGTGCTATTGTCTACTTACTAACCATCTTTCATGATGCAAACTGACAGAGGAGCTCATTTGTTTTATACGGCACGTGCAAAACTTGCGTGATCTGCTAAAAACACTGAATGAGTGTTGTCTATGCATCTGGACATTTACACTTTGGATATTTTGACCTTGGGAATACCCCGCAGAGTCAGCGCTTTACTTACTTTACTATTTGAGTCAGCGACTCTCTTCTTCTTCTTTGCGTGTGTCCTGAGTTGGCGCACCACACGCACACTGTGCATTCGATTTGTCGATGAACCCCATTTAACGATGTTTTCTCTGCAACGGCCAACCTGAGTGCGAAGTCGATTGAGCGACTTCCAAATTGGCCACTGCAGCTCGTGCTCTGTAGGTAGGGGTTGTGCTGGGATGAAGAAATCCTCAGCTATTTGGTTAGAACAAGGCGTAAACCTAAGAAAACTCTTTCGACTTTTAAGTTGAGCGGGGGTCAGAGATTCTCTCATCTCATTCAGTTCAGGGTCATGCATGATAAAGAGCTTTATGTACGATATCGCAATCATTGCTAACATAAAAGAGAACAGTAACTTTTTAACACCAACACCATTTTCAAGTGTAAATATTGTTAATAAAGCTTTCTGGATCATCTTAATCTGGGTGTAGAGCCGGAAATTAAAATATTCATCGTTGAAAGGCGCGCGGAATACAAACGCGGTTCATTCTCTCCATTTGGCGTGATAATGCATTGAGAGGTTCATGATTTTTGTATTTGAAAGAGAAGTGACAAATTCAAAAATATTTTATTAACCTCTGATCTTATTTATTTTTGTCTAAAATTCTAAAAAAAATCTGGGTGAAGGAAGTTACTTTAAGTACTAGATTACATTATGAAAACAAGAAAATGGCTTCTCTTTTTAGATTTTTTAAACTTCCTATAGCCTATGTCATCTTTGTAATCTAGATCACAAAGATGACATTGACATGAAGTTGGATTCATCTAGACGAATCCAACGACACTTCATTAGTCAAAATCCGTCCAGCCGTTTGTGCTACAGCGACCGACAAATAATATTACAAACAAACATACAAACTAAAAACATAACCCGACTAAAGAAAAACCCGACTTCAGTTGGGTCAAACTAGTGTGAAAGAAAAAAAAACCCTTAACCTTGCACGCCTTGTTTCGCGTGCTTGAATGACTGATCTGGCTATGAGATTTTGGTCAAGCTAGGGGTTAACATTCTCTATCTATAATACACTAGGCAGTCTGCTCTGCCTAGTTGAGGATAAGTTGACCGTATGTGAAATGAGGGATTATACATGTATGGATGTATTGGTAGAGGTTTCACCTCCATCTTAGGAATGCAAGCCAACCTCACCTTTTTTTTTTTTTTTTGGTAACGCGGGTAGGAATCTGCGACCAGATACCCCGCCGCATGCAGGGTGCGACGGGGTTATGTGGGGTTTAGGCGGACTCGCCCGACCCACTAAACCTCCCGCGGTGGTCCAGCCTCGATGCGCAAAGAGGGGTTTTTGGGAATCAAATTGCCTCCAAAAACCCCTCCCGCATCTGCCGATGCACGTCCCGGGGGAAGCCAACCTCACCTAACCGTGGTGCACCCTGCTGTAGGGCTCTGGCGATTGTTGCATAGCACAGCCTAAACATTCCTGACCGCCAACGAGCAGCAGCGTCGGTGGTGCAAGAAGCTGTGCCCTGTAGCCCGCAAGCCCAGCATGGGGATCATAGGCATATTCCTATTATTATTATTATTATTTTATTTATATTTTTATTAGTATTAGGGGAGGTGCAGCAGTGGACTGATGTAGGCTGGTGGTAGTGATGTGTGGTGAGGATGTATTTACCCTTCTTTATAGAGAAGGCATATGTTCAACGGTAGATTGATTAAGACAATGTTGTTGTTATTTGGATCAATTTACATAATTAAGTATCTCATTCCGATCGTTTAAATATAAACAAAAACTACTGAATTGTCTTTTACAATACTGTAAAAATTATTATATTAAATCCTATTTTTGAGCGCTCGTATATTTTGTACCTAAGCATTGTACTCGTAGATTGATTTATTGTTGTGTACTTGTGTCGAAATAAATGTTTTTCTATTTATTTATTTTTATTTAGTTGGACTTGTGCACAAAGGGTTCCGTACCATTATCTATACACACCACATATATTCTTTATCACGGTTCATGAGGTAAAGCCTAGTGACAGATAGACAGACGGACACTGGAAACTTAGTAATAGGGTCTCGTTTTTACCCTTTGGGTACGGAACCCTAAAAAATAATCCGTATTATATAAACTGTCCTACAATAGAAAATTAAAGAAAACACATTGATCTTGAATAATTATGTACATTCAAATAAATTAATTTATCTTAAAATAATTTAAAATGTATCATTATGAATAGGACGTTTGATGGAAAAGGATCATGGAAAGAAAAAGATACGAAAAAATTAGCATTCCACAAAATCGGACTCTAATGCGAATTTTTATTCGAATACTTCAATATTCTTTTCATTTCTCCTAATTATAATAAATGTCGACTCGCACTTTAGGGCTGTAAAATTAAATATTCGCACTGAACGACTTGATAAAATTTTACTGGGTAATAGCCTTATCTGAAATGTGAAGGAAAACAAATTATGTCCTGTAAAGCCTTTACCAGACTATGAGTCATAGTAGCCTCAATTTTTCACAGTCAACAGTCAATCAAACATTCAAAATAAGTGTTTCTTGCCAATCCTGTTCGGTTTGTTCATCCTAAAAATTGGTGTAAATTAAAAATGCTATATAAAGTGTTTCATAAGGCTCCTACAAGATAAAGAAATTGTATATTTGTATCGATAATTTGACAAGAATAAAGTGCAAGCAATAAACCCTTTGCCTTTGTCTTTGTGGTTTTGTACATAGCATTTAAGTATTTCTTTTTCTGTATTATGTTTCTGTGTACAAAAATGAATTAAAGAATAAAGCTGCTAGTCTTAACAAAAAAATATCAAAGACGTTATATTAAAAGGAAATGCATAGTCAAAAGTGACAAATTGTGATAAGAGTGAATATAACGAAATAGGTTTAGTATTTCCAGATCATTTTAGGAGGCCTACGTCCAAAAATGGACATCCCAAACATAAATATAATTATATAATTAAAATTGTAATGCATGAATAATTTAATTTATTTTTCTTAAAGTTGTAACGTGTTAAATTATTGTAAGTGTTTGAAATTAAATTAAAGTAAGCAATGCATGAAATCATTATGAAATTAAATTGAAATTATTAGATTAAATTAATTAAAATCTAATGTTTAATATATTGGGAATTAAATGGCTTATTTATTTTTTGTTTATTTGATCTTTTTAAGTGGACATTCGTCGTCTTTGGCTACCCCTTCAGAAAATGCGCATTACTTGTAGCAGCTGAAACGTTCGTGGCGCGGCTTACTTGGGCTTTCTTAACAGATCATCTGAATTACGCAACACTCCGATCGGTTACTACTTGGATGGGTGACCGTTTAGTGGCATTTCGATCTGAGCATTTTCGTTCCTTGAAAGGCACGTTTAAATGTTAGTCCCGGCAGTTTCAGTCGCTAAGCCTTGTCGGAGGTCTTTGAGCGGCCAAAAAACTCCGAGACTAGAGTTGGCCCCTTATTCATACTAAGAAGAAAGAAAGCAAGGGAGCATGCCTATTATCCCTATTGACGTCATCTCATTGATTGAGTAAGCACCTTTGTTTTGAAATTCGAAGAAAACAAACTGTAATATATTTTATGATCTGTCAACAGCGAACCAGTGATACTACATCACCCCCTGTCTGGCAAAGGCATAACCTTATCCGCAACATGAAGAAAACAAATTGTCGCTTTTATGCTCGGGAAATGGATACCGGGGTGTTTTTAATTATAATTATCATTAAAAGTTTTATTGTCGAGATAAAGATTGTTCGGTCGAAGGGGCCGGCTAATTGCTATCAACTGTTCTCTAGTTGTGTCAGTCTTTTGATTGCTTGTTAACTTAGTTTTTGGAGTTTGAACTTTATTTGCTCCTTTGCTGAACTTAGAATGAAACGATGGTTTTATTCGTATCCTACTAATAATGCGAAAGTTTTTGAGTAAGGATGTTTGTTACTCTTTCACACAAAAACTACTGAGTGGATTTGGATGAAATTTAGAATATACGTAGTTTATGACCTGGATTAACACATAGGCATATCTTTTTATACGGGTTCGACGCGAGCGAAGCCGCGGGCGGAAGCTAGTATGTTATAATTATCTGACTTTACTCTGTATGAACCGTTGGGGTAAACGAATTCTTGAGTGGAGAACGCGGTTTGGCAAACGTAGTGTTGAATGCCCTTCGGCAAGATAGAGTGAGAATCGGCCAAAGGCTGCTGGTAGAAACTGGATGCTTTGAGCCGAGCATAACGCGCAATGGCGCTCATTTTGGGAACTATAGCTGCTTTAGAGATCTTACACCAGTCCACTGCTGGAAAAAGTAAAAAAGAAAAAGAAAAAGTCGAAATCTTTACTCATTTCGATGTCGCCTTCTTATTTGTTATCTCTAAAGTTTCTTCTGTGTATTGTTGTGTTGTTCTAAATAAAAACAATTCTATTATATTCTAAATCGACTTCCCTTTTCGAACCGTGTCGCTGTAAAGTTCAATCATTCGTTTAGCGCATTGTCATCTATTAGCAAGCTCTTTCTAGTTTGACACAGTACTTAATTGTATACCCATTGCACGTGACTTTAAATAAGTGACACGGCAATAAACACATCTAGTTGTCTCATAATGCATTAGTATGTGACAGTAAATAATGTTCTCTCTATTTACTATATAATCTGTTAACATTAACAGGAGCATGTTAAAAGTGTTTCTGTACCAACAATCGATTTTAGTGTATTTTAAGCCTGGTTTGTTAATATCTTCTGTTGACAACCATAAAAGTAGAATATTAATAGTCGATTTTAGAGAATAAACACTGATTTTATGACACCTAAAATAGTAGTAATGTCATCTTCTGTTTTGTATATCTTTAGTTTATAGGTTCGTTGCCGTTTTATTTCATCATCGTCATCATCATTTTCATCATCAGGCTGTAGCAGTCCACTGCTGGACATAGACCTCCCCTAATGAGCGCCATTGCGCCCTGTCCTCAGCTCGACCATTCGAGCCTTTCGAGCCATTTGCAGATCTTCACTCCATTTGGCCGAAGGTTTTGAACCACGTTTTCCAAATGCGTTTTTTACCTGATAATTTATACGTTGGTTAAAATAATAGTTCAAAAACATAACAATCTAATATTTATTTTACAGAGACTTTAAAACAGCAATTTTGACTTTTTTAACTTGTTGGTTTTTGATCATTTATTTGTCGCATTTTCCTGAAAAATTTAGAAAATAAACGGATGTTTATTTTTGCACCTGGAATTTACTTGAATAACAAGCGCCCCTGGCATACCTTCTTTGGTATTTTTAGTCGATCATCTAAGTTAAGCTACACTTTGCCCGGTCACTACTTGGGTACCGTTTATTGGCATGTAGATCTTAGCACTTCTGTGATTTGGAAGGCACGTTAAGATGTTAAAAGCCGGGGCCATGCTAGATTTCTCGTGGCCTAAAAATTTCTACACCAAAGTTACTCATTAGCTCATACAAAGAAGAAGAGCCATCGACATAAAAATTTGTTGTGTTTGACATGAAAACATTTGTCCCGCGGTGGGAATCGAACCCGCAACCATCTGCGTCTCAGGCACACCTTCGCCCACTGCACCACAGAGGTTGATACAAGATAATAACTCAAAAATATAACAGAAATCTTGCGTAAATCAACTAAAATACGGCAAAAATGTGAATCACAAACATCAGTAATAGAAAAGTGCCTATTCTGTATTTATTTAGTAAATTGTATGTATCGGTGTGTGGTGCATGTTATAAACTCGAGTAGGTAATTACCATTATGTTTCTTTGTAATGTAAAACTTGGTTTGTTCAGCAAATTCATTTTGTGTTTACTATTAATATATACAACACACACCAAAGGTGCCTACTCTGTGTGACTATACCATAATTATATTATTTTTTCATAGCTTAATTCTTATAATGTGATCTTTCAACATTAATTTTTAACCTTTGTCCAGCAGTGAAGAAACACAAAATGACTACTTCTCAAAATGATTCTCACCCTAAAATTACTATTTATATCTTTCACTTTTTCCGAACTTGCTCCAAACGACATCATCGAGTCGAACAGAATGCGAGCTCGAGTCGATCTATCAATGTCGACTAAAAACTCGCGTAATCGATAACTGGCGACAATCGGAACGCGGCATTTAGCTTCAGGTATTACCTTTCGAAAGGCGCCTCTGATTATCTAGGTAATTGATTTTTGCAGTCAATGAAAATTCTTAATTTTCATTTCATAAAATAAATGTTCAATAAGGCTGCTGGTAGAAGGTGGATGCGTCGAGCTCAGGACAGGGCGCAATGGCGCTCACTAGGGGAGGCCTATGTCCAGCAGTGGAATGCTATAGGCTGATGATGATGAAAATAAATGTTTATAAATAGTTGGAAAATATCAGTCATAAATCTGTATCATGGTATAAGCCGTTTGTGAAGGTAAAGAACTCTTGTTAAGGATCGTTTTTGTCAACGAGTAACGGGCCGACGCAAAACCTTTGTAATTGCAATGGGTATGTATGTGCCGGTCGCGTCAAACACCCTTTTTTACGTGGGTAATTCTAATGGATACCATTCCATTAAGGGGCAATAGATTTATTATGCCGGACTCCTACCTGTCAAAACCACCACGATATTCCATTATGCCATTATGCGTCATTATGCCAAAACCATGGGTGCTCTTGAGGACTCTTCCACAGGCGTTAACAAACACACAAACTAACCTTAAACACTGACCGTTGGCCCGTCGCCCGGTTTACAATTCGGCCCGTTGTCTGTTTTCGTTTACAAGGTATTTTACCTAACTTTAGTTTTGGAATTGTCTAAATATCTACTCAGTCGAGATTTATGTTTAAATATGTCCATTAAATATGTAATAATAACGAATGTCCTCACATTACACATCACAAGATAAATTACACGAATTTTAGGCCGATAGTTGCACCCTACTAACAAACAAAAAGTACTGTGACAGGACCAGGCAGGCAACCCAGCGCAGGGATTATGGAGTGGCCTATGTTCAGTAATGGGCTCATAAAGACTGGTGTTGTGATTGTTATTGTAACATAATCACACCTCATTAGTACCAATTGCTGACATAAAATCTCGTACACTTGTACAATACAAACAAACACCTGATAGCCCTGTCATTGAGGTCAAGAACTAGTAGCTACGTTTTGTCGGAGTTTAAGTAAATTGACATGGTCTGTCACAGTTGAGGTGGCAGTAGGGGAACTGCAATCTGCATGTTGATAGCACTAACATTGGGCAACGTGTACTTATTACTGCAATATTCTAGGCAGTTATAACGACTTCTTGGTGGAGACCGCGGCTTGGTAAACGTAGCTTAGGTATCCTGCCAAATGAGGTGACGATTTGCAAAAGGCTGCTAGTAGAAGCTGGATACGTCGAGTTCAGGAAAGAGCACAATGGCGCTTATTAAGAGAGGCCTATGTCCAGAATTGGACTGCTATGGAATGTCTAGGAGGATGTTGAATGCTCTAGGCTGCCTATTGTACCATTTTTTAATTTTATTGTTTTTTTATAATATGGGTTGTAAGTGGTTCCATCCTCCATCTAAGCCCATTGTATCTTTCACACAATAAAGTGTTCATTTATTCATTCATTCTTGTGGCTGTGTTGTTTTGTGTGATCAAAGCGCTTCCATGCTTTAGAGGTCTCCGTTATTTCAGTTGTTAGATTAACTAGCAATCGAAAATATGGTTATGTCGGAAGGCTTCCTGGTTTGGCTTAGCTATGTTGGTCCCCCATCAAGACAAGCCATCAATTATTGCTTCATCATCATCAGCCTATAGCAGTCCACTGCTGGACACAGGCCTCCCCTAATGAGCGCCATTGCGCCCTGTCCTCAGCTCGACGCATCGAGCTCCTACCAGAAAGGGTAGTTCACGCTCATATAGTGAAAAAAATAATTAAATATAGTTGTCGTCACCCCCCTTGATTTGTTACACCTTCCATTTGGATTACATGTGAAAAATTTCAGCCTATCTTATATACAAGGGGGTGCTCATTGAATAAGAAGTTTAAAAAAAAGTTCAGGATTGGTATTATTTAGTTAATAAGTATTCTTTATTTATGAGCAAAACGCGTGATAAAAAAAAAATATTTAACAAGTATTTTAGTCAAATAAGTATACCAAGTATTTAAATGTGAACAAAATTTGGTTCCAAAACAAAAATTAGCTTAATACTAGTCGCAATCTTTCAAAACTATGTTTGTTAACTCTTTTTTGGATGGCAGAAACTATGTTTAATTTTGTCTATAAAACTCTTTAATAGTTTATTTTAATATATATTTACTAGTTGAACACACGAAACTGTCCTTTACGAAATGTAAAAAAAAGGACTTTACACACAAAATTCAAAAACAACATTCGATTGAGAACCTCTTCTACCCTCTTGCCTTGTCGCTGAAATTTTACTGATATTAGTATGAATCACGGGGTGGGCAAATGAAAAAAAATAAAAAAACTTTTGGTCCACCCTAAGCAGCCTTTTCCAGATCGTCTCTTCAACTAGCCGAAGGACATTTATTACATAATTGAAAAATATTATACAGAATTATACAGTAAGCTTAAAAAGAAAATAAATAAGAATTGTAAGAAAATACTTTGATAATACTCAATCTTAATCCAGTACTAAGCAGGTGGAAAACTAATCCTTTGATAGAGAAAATTGATAATCTTTCAAACGTGAATAATCTGAGAACTGATCCGATAGAGAAACGGATCATAAAAGAAAAATACAAGGAAATGTGGAAAATATGGGGTAAAATCTGTAGGTTACTAACAAATGAAAAACCTCTAAACAAACTTTCGCATTTATAAATAAGTGTTATATTGCAGATTTTTTTTTACTTACCTACGCAATTTCTCATACTGGTCAACGCAGGAGTCTATACTAGGCTTATACCAAAGACTAATTAACATTAACAAGAGTCTGATAAACATACATATATTTACTATATACTATACTCACTAAACACCCAGATACATAGGGTCTTGTTGCCTGAACACAATGGTCCTGAGGCCTTATTTACTAACTCAGTTGCACACTGAAATGAAAGCACCGGTCCTGTTTTTAAAAATTTTGTCAGTTTGTCAAATTGAGGTTCTTTGAATTTCAACAAATGTATGTCACAGTTTGCAAATAAAGGTCCGGTGCCGATCATTTCGGTTTGCAACTATGTTAATAAATGAGGTATTTGACTGAAAAAAAGGGTCTTCTGGTAAAACAATGGGTATAATGCTGAATTTAGACCTATTTGCTTTTATAGCCAGAAATTATGACGTGGTGAATACCTAAAAATTCAATGTTTTTTTTTGTTTACATAATATAATAGTAATTTTGAAAGAATTTGTTTAAAAAAAATTATATCCATTGTATAAAGTTCATCTAATTTGTGTCGTGGAAATTAGGAGACCTGTGTTTAGCAGTGAACTTCTAGAGGTTGTTTGTTTATGGTGATGATGATGATGATGACTATGTTTAAGTCTATGATAAAGAGAAAACATCCATGTTAAATTATTTACCAATGATTCTCCTAGGCAGGAGCTATGATGCAAGTCAATGGTAAGTTTACACCTAAGAAAGAAAGAATGATAAGAAAGAAAGAAATAAAAGACAGAAAGCACCTACTGCATTTTGCTGCACTTTGTCCGCACATCGACGGGCCTTCGCCACCTAAATAAATATTATTCTATTGAGAAAACAGGTCTATGTTAAAATAATAATGTTTGACGCTTCTGTATGCATTGCTCTGTGTCATGCCACAGCGTTGTGTAAATAGTTGAAACAGTTGTTATTACAATGCACGTTTTAGTAATTAAAAACTTTAATCATATACTGATTATATTAGCATACGTCCTGGTGATTTCTTTAATTTTAAATGTGTTTATTAATCTTATACTGATTGAACTATATAGGTAAGGTAATATTTTAAATCTGAAATCGGATTATTAAAATAGTTAATAAAAAAAAGACACCAGCTTACCTATTTCAGTCAACTGCATAGACCTTAATAAGAATATGATAGTCATATCATAATGTGTCAGTCATGCTGTGTCCGCCTGTAATTGGTTTCTATATCAGAATGAAAACTTTGTCAGTGTAACTCTACAATGTATTGATATTTAAGCTGTTGGCGTTCCTATTAAATAAATAAATAACGCTGGGCATGCGGATTGGTATCGCAGGGTACAGCTTCTCACACAGTATAAATAAACCAGCTATTTCCTGAGCGCTGTGGCAGAGCTGCGGGCGTTTAAGAAGATGTACCATTAATATGCTTTCATGGTTCTTAGTTTACATCAGTTGGGAATTAATTTCTCGTAGTGAGCAAAACGTAATGGTTTATACATTACTGAATCCCAATTTAATAGTACCAAATGAGCAATTTCATCAATATGGAGAAGTTTCTACTTCTAGTTTATTTAGTTTAATAAATAGTATGTTATTAGCTCTCGCCCGCGGCTTCGCTCGTTTGATACCGGGATAAAAAAACCAATGAAAGTGTAACAAGCATCCATACATTCTCACAAATTTGAAGTTTATGATATTAGTAGGGTAAGTAGTAGGAAGGATTAGAAGTATAGTATGATCTATTTGGGGATGTCATAAGGGCCAACATCAAAAGAGCTAAACAGAATATTTTATAGGATCTAAAAAACCAAGCCGTTGATACTGTTTCATAAAGAGCTTGGATGTGTTGGAAATTGTGTAAGCCAGTAAAAAAACAACAAAACTTGCATAGGCATCTGACGTTTCAAAGTGGTCCTTTCAAGTGGTTCGATCCAAACAGAATTCTTATTATAACTCAAAATTATAAATGCGAAAGTGGGTATACTTGTTATATTTTTCATCCGATTTTACGTAATACGCTTACGTAATAGTACTTTTAAAAAGTTTGATGGATAATAAATAACTTAAACGCAAGCGAAGCTGTGGGCCGCTAGTAAAGAATATTAGAACTTAGGTTTAAAAAATATTATTATATAAATATATATTCATATAAATATAAATAAATATATAAACATATAAATATAAATAAATAAATTAAATATATATTATTATTATTAAATAAATATTATTAAACATAATTATTTAAAAAAAATATTAATAAATGTTTTTTAGTATTTTTATTATCTATCACAGCGTTAATTAACGAGGAGTCGAAGAAGGGAAGGAGGCCCTTGAGGAGGAGGTCCTAAAGTGGGACAGCCATGGCTAATTATTATTAATAAGATAATATAATAATTTTAGTATTTTGCTTGTGCTGTTTAGGATTGTCTTGTACTTATCTGTATCGCGTGTGTGTGTGTCAAATAAATTTTATTGTATTCTATTATTTTCTATTCTTTTAAATTTCTACAACATAAGTTGTTATTCAAACATTCATAAGTTGTCCAGAAACTATACGAACAAATCCATGTCTTAAAGCACGAACCTGGCAAAATATGTGCGCCATAGTAAAAACGAAACACAATAAGTACTCCAAAGCATGACAAACCTTTTTAGTAAAAATATATTAATCCTCTAGAAAGGCTTATCACATAAAACCACTGGCTGTATCCACTTACTCATTGTAGATCTTATTTCCACCTGGCTAAGAGCCACCCTCCTCAGGCTTATCGCGGTGTCCACTCAGGGAACACTTCCGCACCGACATTTATAATCATTTCCGAAAACTGGGCCGACCTATTTTCACCTCATCTAAAGATTAGAAGATTTTGGACGGTGAATGAAAAATGGTTTGTTTCTAGGCAAAAATGGAATTATGGATTTTTTTTTACCTAGTTAAATAAAATTATTGACTATAATCTAAAATTAAGACCTAAAATTAATAGACAAACTTAACAAAGTTAGACGGACATTAATGTTTATTAATTGTGTTGTGTAATAAAACAACATTATTTTCAGTTTAGAGAATATTTCTTGTCTTGTCGTGCTATGAACATGCAATATAAAATATTATAACTTAACTTAAATGTATTTTTATAATCTAGATAGGCTAAAGGAAGTTCATATCAAACAAATTACAGAACGGTTAGGCCTAAAATATTTTGTACTTTTCAACGATATTGGTGCAATTGATATAATTTATATAAGAACAACTTAAGAATAAATTTTGCACCAATAAATAAACCAATAATGCTGAGGTGAAACTAAGAAA
Organism: Horisme vitalbata; assembly: GCA_951804965.1. Lineage (NCBI taxonomy): Eukaryota > Metazoa > Arthropoda > Insecta > Lepidoptera > Geometridae > Horisme > Horisme vitalbata. The sequence goes on along the minus strand of OX638095.1, from coordinate 1,759,916 downwards.
AAATTGTATTATTGTATTGTTTTTTTAAAATACATATCTACATAGTAAAACATACAAATCATCTAAACCTGAGACAAATATTTGCAAACCTAAAACATTTGTCTCATGGCGGGAATCGAAACGGCAACCTTTACATTTCAGGAGACCACTGTACCACAGAGGTCGTCAAATTTTCCAATACACTTATCAACTATTAAGATAAAAATACTTTTGATTGTATACAATAACGCTTTTTGTGATTTGTGAACTGGTGACTAATTTATTAATTTAATCCAAAATTAACTTACAAATTTATTCCTTGTAACTTTTTATATAAGACACGACAAGACATCGATCACCAACCCACATGGTTTGGACACCGATTATACTTGACTTGTGGCCAGTATGGATATTATGCCTTCTTATTAGGAAAGGCATATGTCCAGCAGTGGACTAATATAGACTGCTGTAGTTGTTGATGTTAGGACGTGTAATGTTAATGCATAGAATTAATTTGAAAGATGATGGAAACTAGAAATATATTTTCCTTTTATTTAAAATAAAATTTTAATTTCAATTTCAATTTAATTTAAATTCCATTGCTAATTATTAAGTTATTCTGAAGAAATTACTCCCTGTACGAAATACTAAACGAAAAGCTCTAAATTTAAATAAAAAAACTCTAACTCTAAGTCTCACAAAAACGCTTTCAACAAAAAATTAAGAAATTACTCCCTGTACGAAATACTAAACGAAAAGCTCTAAATTTAAATAAAAAAACTCTAACTCTAAGTCTCACAAAAACGCTTTCAACAAAAAATTATCGAGAGTCATAACTCAAATGTTTCCGCGTCATACTTTACGCTTCTTCGTTACCGTTCGAATGCGGTAGACGCCGTAAAAATGACACTCGACCGCATAAATTACAGTAGCGCGACAGAGCAGCCTACAATGTGTCGAATTTTAATGATAAGGGACGGAAAAAACAATCGAAAAAAAGAAAAAAACTTGGCACGTGGGCCCAGAGCTTAAAGCGCAAGTTCCATCGTTTGTGTATGGGTGCGTTGCATCTGTGTGCGTGACTTTGCAGGTATCGGCTTCAGTTCTCATCGGGCTCTCGCGTGAGACGCATGTCGCTCGCGCTCCGGATATCGGTTTTACGATACGCGTAATTTGAATTACTAAATTTTACGAAAACATTGTAAAAAGATTTTGTGATTGAAAGAATTAATTTGAAAATAATGATTGGCCATTACTGATTTGTTGACAGTGATTATTTGACAAATGTGTCAATGATTAGTGAGATTGTTTAGTGGAAAGTGCTGACTTAGTGAGTGGATGGTGTTATTCAATAAGGATTAGACTATTCAGTGATTGATTGCCGTGACTCGTGGCTACAGATTTTCTGGGAAGAATTTAATGTGAGTTACATTTTATTGAGGTTCTATGAGAAATTATTATTAGTATGTTGAAATATGCTTTATGTTATAGTTTATAATAAAAACATTATTCACGCGAATGGATAGGAATGAAGAAATGGATATTTAGTTCATTTACCTACTTACCTACTAGTATTTACTAGTTTATGTAACATTACGTAACGAAGAAAATAGCTTCTTACCGATTTTATATATGAACACTTTAAAAAATAACAATCAAGATTATAATTTTGTATCCTAACCGAAAAAAAATATATTTTAGTTCTTGATTTTTTTACTTTATATTAAGAACGCCAATGACATGATTGCACTTTTTCAATGAGTCTAGCAACTTACTTGCCATTCACAAAAATTAAGACAGATACTTCAATCATATAGGAATACTAACAAAACATTATCGTGGTCATACCAAGCACAATACAAAAATATATCATAAGTAGTCACAAAAAACTTGGTCAAGGTTTCATACAATTTACCGAAACACTGTCATTATATTCAAACTATCCACATACTAATGGTATATAGAAGCATTACACAATAAAAATAAATACCAAATAAACATTTAAAAGCGGATTTGAGTATTGATTTATGAGTTTGTAGTTACGATGAATCTTGTTTCACTTTCGCTTGAACACGTTACGAAATGGGAATTCGGAAATAGCGGCACTGATTAATGCGTGATTATCTTTTGTTTGACTGGGAAATATTTATCTATCGTTTTTAGAATCTTGACTTTGACAAATGTAAATCTGCGATTGTTTGTTTTCAATTCTGAGTCCAAAAACAACAGTCGAGGTGGATATTGGAAACTAAATTGTTAAACTAATAGTAGTGTTGATTTATCTAGGAAAAACTGAGAGCTAAACTATTTTATCGCAACAATTAATAAGTAGATCGACATATTGTTAAAAATATATAGGTAAATATTATTGAACTTCACATCCACATAGGTGAATATATTTATTGGCATGTTTGTTATGGAAATATTTCAATCGTTTTTCCTGTATTCTAAACTTTGATAGAAATCGGCTTTCATTTAAATTTTAAATGGAAATTAGTGGACTTTAGGAAATTTTATGTCTGAATCAAAGTTCATTAAATATTGAAATAATCTTTAGTTTTACTGAAACATATATATTTCCTGTCATTTTTTACAATAACATTGACTTTAACAGTTAAACTGAGATTTTAATCTTGTATTTAAAAATAAAAACTTTTATGTTTCGAAAACAGCAAAATATGGTGAGCTAACATTTTCATATAAATTGCATCAAATCATTTTCTTCTCTTGTAATAATAGAAATTAATTTTGAAAAAATCTGTTAAAATTTTCTGCGGACTTTTCACATCTGGTGCTTTCTTATACTTACACTTAGTTCACGCTTTCGGTACCTATTTTTGAACTGTCAACTATCAATGTCTATTTAAGATTCCACCAAAGCTTCCAGGACTTAACATTATTCCTTCATTATTAGATTTTTTTAAAAGGTGCTCCAACATGAATACTTACTTGTTTGATTTCACGCTCGGTTCCCACGACATAATTTAACTCTTGAGTACAATATTTGAACATGGTTGTCCAATGTCCATACCTCAAAAATGATCTTTCTGTCACGCAAAGGCAAGATTTGTGAGAACCGCACTGTTCGTAGTATTTTTGGAACTTTTCTAAATTTTTTTAAAGCAATAGGTTGCATAAAAACTTAGTCATTTATTATGATTGTTGCTTGACCTAGATAATATATTCTATTTCAAGACTATTTTACAAAAAACATACTGATTTATATTACACTAACTTGAAAAAGTTTAATGTATTTTACCACTCTCACCTTTATCGACTGAAATTGGCTATGAATGTTGATTTATCCTAGATTTATTGAAACGGTATTCGAGCAAAACAGTGGATGGATGCTAGTATGTATTTCGAAGAATTATAAATGCACGTATAGTTGTTGATGCATATATACAAACTTTAAACTCGAAGCCTTCGAGAGTGGATGGTGAGATACCTCGAACGATAGATGGTCGACGGAATTTTGAGGAGATCTTTGTCCAGCAGTGGGATAATGCAGATTGATTAAAAAATATGAAGATACAAAGCAATTTATTTTATACGTTTTTTTATTGAAATACTGTTTAATAATGTGCGTAACAAAGTGTCCAATGGAACTCCCGATCTTCTTTAGAATCCTTCGCTATGGAGTCGCATCCTAAATTTAATATTGTCTCCATCATTAATGCCACTTTGGTCCTTTGTGACACAATCTACGATTAAGATCTCTAATGAGCTTTACTTAATCCCAAGTTTGTCTGATCCTCATAAAATAGCATTTTCGCAAAATTCTCTCAAATCACTCGAAACACTTAATCATTATCTTTAAAAACACTCCGTTCGTAATGAAACTTGAAAATTGTTGGACATGAAAATATTCGGATTCCCCTTTTGGTAGTGATGTGCTTTTCCGTATTGTAATTTTTTTTCTCTTTATTTAAACCTGGGTATCATAAAAATATGTCCCTGTTATATTTGCAGACTTCGTAATCTTCGTAAAATACCTTAGTCAATAATTATTATACAAAATTGGGTGTCCTGTGATTTTACCCCTGTAGACGTTTTTTTCCCACAAATGTTGACTTTTTTTGTAGTCTGAGAACAGGCACTGGTATATTTTTTCTGCATCGAGTAATTCGATTCCTGTGAGAGATTTAGGAAATGTTACACCCTCATATACTGACATAATACAGACTGTACGAAAGAAGAGAACAGGAGTCAGTGTTCTTTAGTTTATAGATGTTATCAAACTTGACTTCGTTCAACGGATATGTCAATTTACTTTTTAGTATACTTAATGTATTTTTCACCCACAGCTCCAACAAAAAAATACTGAAACTGTGAAAAATTATGTCGGTGCAAAATATTTCTAAGTACCCGACTTACTAGAGTAACTGAAATATTTGGTATCAATAATTTAAAGTTATAAATAAATAAATAAATAATGTGGACACTATCACACGGCATCATGTAGCCCCAAACTAAGCAGAGCCATAATATTATGGAAACCACATCACTGATAAACTGAAAGATAGTGGTGATTTAGATGGTGGGACCTCTAGAAGGATAGAGATTGTTGGCGAAATTTGAGTATTTGAATTTTACCTTTGTCCAGCAGTGGAACGAAACAGGTTGATTATAAAATCAAAAAAATTGAGTTTTAATTTTTTACTAATTTTTTGATATTTTTTTAATCAACTCTTATTTTTTCTTTAAAGTAATACAAACTTCACAAATTTTTAAACTTTTCCCAATGTTCCGGTTTTCCTGAACTGTCTCCCCCAACCCTACTCCCCCTGTCCATTACTGGGACGTTAAATTTAAGCGATAAATCTCCAGGGATGCCGTTAAAGAGTTTTCTTTAATTACTTTTTCATTCTGATAAAGAATTTTTCAGGAACGCTTGAATCGAATAAGCGGGCCGACTGTACATTAAATAAGTATTTGCATAGCGAGAAATTTAGATTAACTCGCAAATTGCGTTTGTGGATTTTTTTCAAATAATTCCAGTAACGTATAATAAATGTTTTAAAAAATATTTTTTTGCCGGAATTATTTTTAAAATACGTCTAAACGAATAGGATAGGATAAGAGCTAAAAATGGTTCTGTTTGAAAGATAACTTAGAAATCCAAAAAGTAAAACCACTTCAGCTCTTGCTAAAGTAAGTTTAAAATTATCATTGCCACAGTCTAGAGTAGGTATTATTAGGTCATAGTAAATATAATGTATTATGTATGTGTTAGTAATTTCTTAAGAGCTAGCAAATAAAAGAAGCGCTCGCGGCGTGGCTTACTTTGGTGTTCTAAGCCGATCTGAATTTTGCAACACTCCACCCGGTCTTTACTTGTATCGGTGACCTTTTCGTAGCATTTTGATCAGAGTTGCCGTGTTTCGGAAGGCACTTTAAGATCTTAGTACCAGTTTTTTCAGTCGCTAAGCCTTCAGGCGGCCTAAAAAGTCCGACACCAAAATTTTTCACTAGCTCAAACGAAGAAGATGAAAAATAATTTCTCAAAGAACATAAACACATAGAATTAGAAACTTTTTCTGTTGTTTTCTTCTTATTCTTCGTATGAGCTAGTGACCAACTCTGGTCTCTCTCAACTCTCTTTTTCTATTGTAAGTGGCAGGGACTACTTACGCAATAACCTGGCCTAAAACTGTTTCACATTAGTTCTGAGAGGGAAATCGACCCTGCTTGTCCTGCATGTTAAGCTACTTGACCGCATGCATGAGGGTCCAGCAAAGAATAATTCTCCAAACATTGCCATTTTATATTTAACTGACCATTCCGAACTATACGTGACCTGAATTTTTGGCACAATCTAGCGTTACAGCAACTTGGCAATGCACAGACTTTGGGAATACAAAGGAGTTAGGTTTTGGTCTGGAAATATATTTACTTCGCACGTTAGAACTCAATATTAAAAGTTATTTTCACAATATGAGAATGTTAAATAGTTTTCTTCTTCTTTGAACTCAATTTCTAAAGTAATTTTCAGAATATGAGAGTCCTATCCTATTCTACTTTATATTATAAATGCGAAAGTTTGTGAGTAGGTATAGATGTATGGATGGATGGATGTATGGGTGAATGGCTGTATGATTTATATTATGTATTGTATATTCAACAGCCGGTACAAACGATATTAACAAAAATACACATATTAAATCTTACGTGAAGTTTCCACTATAAACATTGCGCATTGCAAAACGAGTGAAAAGACCTACTAAGATAACAAAAAAAGTAACATAAAAAAAGAAGAAAAGGACAGCTTCACGATGGTACAAGGTCACTGTTGGTGGCAGCAATGCTTAGGCTTTTGCGGAACGCGGCGGAAGTAAGTTGAAAAATGTCAATATCCTTAAAAACATTATTGTGAGTATTGCAAGCTCTAATCAAAAACATATTCGTTTTATAGTCGGTTCTAGATGTAAGGGTCCAAAAAGTCTTATTTTTTCTAGATGAAGCCCGTGGGCAAATGTTGGGCAATGTTTGTTACTCTTTCACGTAAAAACTAATGAACGGATTTGGATGAAACTTGGAATATACATAGTTAGTGGCCTGGATTGACACATAAGCTACTTTTATCTCGGTACCACGCGAGCGAAGCCGCAGGCGGAAGCTAGTGTTAAAAAGATTTGTTCTTCGTATGGGCCTATTCTGGTGTTGGAGTTTTTAGGCTACCCGAATGGGCCTCAAGCTTGGCCTCAAGCTTGGATTCACGACTGAAAAAGCCAGGATCAATAACTTAACGTGCCAAAGCACGGAAGTGTTCAGATCAAAATGTCACTAAACAGGCACCCATCCATATATTGACCTGTCAGTGTTGCTTTAACAAGGGACTATGCTTAGAATTTCGAAGTCAGCCACGCCACGAGCGCAAAATTTTAAATAGTCTACTATATTAAAAATCCATTGTCATGCATTAGTCTTGCAAAACTCAAAAATCACTATCATCGTCATCAGCCTATAGCAGTCCACTGCTGGACATAGACCTCCCCTAAACTCGATAAAAGCTAGATCGAGTGATTTTTTAAAGTATATTTTGTTGCGTTAATATAATCAAATTAAAGATAAACTAAAATTAGGGAATACCTAAAAGAAAGGCCAAAAAATTGAAGACAATTGAAAATGGTAATTTAAAGTAGTGTACGAATATTTTGTATTTTTTTTCCTATCCAACATTTTGAACCGGACAGGAGAGATTGTTGAAGTTTACTCAATGCTAGAGGATGGTTCTGACTACGGTGGTAATTAAATCCAGTGGCGAGAAATTAAGTTACTAATTTGAACGATAGTTTGTCAAAATTTTTGTACTAAATTAATAGACAATCTGCTTTGGTCAACAACCCACTATTTATTGTGCCACCGTTTGATTGACACCATAATTATTCAGATTTTTAAATTGCTTATAATTATTATTAATGGTCGAAAAACGGCTCATACATCTTTCAATTTCATATATTTATATAGTCAGAACGTGTTTTCATGCACGTTGTCGACATAGGGACTATATGTATGAAAATGATATTGTGTGTCGAGACAATCATATTGTTAGTAGCCGTTGGTCACTACCAACGAAGAAGAGAAGGTAGAAGGAAGAGTGCATATTTATGATGAGTCGAAAAAAAGTTGGTGCCATCACTACTTTAATATGAAATTGAAAGATGTATGAGCCGTTTTTCAACCACTAAGCAATAAAAATACATGAATAATTATGGTGTTAATCAAACGGTGGCACAATAGATAGTGGGTAGCTGACCATAGCAGATTGTCTATTAATTTAAAATGTAATACTAAAATTTTGCCAAACCTTCGGCACCAACGCTGTTTCGACTCATCAAAAATATACACTCTTCCTTCACACTACCAACGGCTTCCAACAATATATCGACTCGACTCACAATATCATATTCATACCCGTCCCTCTGTCGACAACGTGCATGAAAACATGCTCTCACTATACCCAAGTTTTTTTTTTCAGGATAATCTTAAACATTACCTCAATTATTACCCTATTTCGTAGAGCCATACACGTACTAGAACACTTTCTTACCTTGTAAAGTGTCCTACTTCCATTATATTCGAATTTTACACCCTTACCAGTGACGTAATAAGGAGTAGTTATAGGGGTCATACTATTATCGGCATTTAATATGTACTAGCTTTCGTCCCATGATAAAAAGTATTCTAGGTTAAAAACTATATATGTATGTTCCAAGTTTCATTCAAATCGGTTTAGCCGTTACGGAGTTGAGTGGGAACAAAAATATTAATACACAATACTCACAAACTTTCACATTAATAATATTAGTGTGAAACTAATTTAAGAAACTATCATCAGCTCAACTCTATAATCTTAAAAATAATTGATTATATCATATAAAGAGATTCCTATAAAAATTATGTAATATAAAGTTTTAAAAAAAATCTGATAAGATTTTCATTTACCGTGTATTATTTAGTAATAATGATCAATTAAACCGATCATTTTTAAGTATTTGTCAAAAAAATTACATCATCTGTCAAACGAAGATCGTTACGTAGGAATGTTAAAAAACATCAACGCATATGTAACCATACCTCACGCTTGTTAAAGATATTTTTTCAATCAGAAACATAATTTTAATTTAATTTTATTAACTACTCCGTTGCATGGTGCCGATGGTTTTCCTAATACAAAATAAATAAATAAATAAATAATGTAAGCTAAAAATTCCTAGAGTACAACCCTGCGCACCCTTTCAGAACTATAAAGACACTATTCTAAACAAGGGTACGTATACACGCCAAAATAATAGGGCCATAACACTGTTATTGTTATGAGGCCATTAAATCCGCATCAAGGTGTGCTATTTCGTCAAAGAAGGCCGTAACGCCGCTAAACTTATCTAGTAGCGAATCCAGTTCAGTTTACTGCTAAGATTCTCTCAGAAATAGAAATAGAATTACAAATAGAAAATAACTTTATTCAACAGGAAATACGTTAGTTATTGTAATAACACCAATTAGTAACGTGATCTGAGAAGAATCGACAAGAAACTCATGGTTCTAATAAAATGATGATGACAGATATTAATTATGATAGGTTTACTGTGATGTTAAATAACTTTTTATCAAAAATCTTAATCATCGATTTCATAGTTCATTTATTTCCACCATAGTTACACAATGTCACACCTGATTTCGTCAAAAGTTAAGTAGGTACTTAAGTAGGTTACCTCATCATCATCATCATCAACAACCTATAGAAGTCCACTGCTGAACATAGGTCTCCCCCAAGGAATTCCACGAAGAACGGTCTTGAGCCCCTCCATCCACCGATTACCTGCAATCTTGACGATGTCATCGGTCCATCTGGTGGGGGGTCTCCCCACACTTCGTCTTCCAGTTCGCGGTCGCCATTCGAGAACCTTTATTCCCCAACGGTTATCGGTTACCAATTATAATAATAAGAAAACAGACAAGAACATTTTTATAACATGTCAAATGAATAAAACAAAACAAAAATTAAAAAATGGATGCTGCTGTACCTACAGCATTGTGTGTAAAATAAACCATAATAATAATGTTAATTGTTTTATCAACCGTTGATACAACCCTATGTTGATAAATTTCACTAATGTTGCTTCAAAATACCAACACGCTTTTGTTATTTTTAGCCTTTTTCGCCTACTAGACAAGAATCTCCCGCATTGACTCCCAAACATCTCCAGGCATCCTGGGCTAGCTTCCACTATCCTCTTTTGATAGCAAATCCTACTAACGCACTCTTGGCCGACCCCGACAACATTGCCTCTCAAGTGTCCGGGCTATGGTGATGGTTACCCACCTATTGGCATCCGGACGACATTTGACATAATTTGAGCCTGGCAGCTTTATTTCCAACATCGGCAACACCGTTCAAGGAACGCAGCGTGGTGTTGCACACTCGATCGGTTGGTTTGACGCCGAGAATTTATAATAAAATTCCAAACTACATTAAAGACCAAACCAAAGACTTGCCTTTTCGTAAAAAACTAAAGGAATACCTTATAAATAAAAGTTATTACTCCGTTGACGAATTTTTAAATGATAAAACTACCTTGACATAATAACAATCGCCGTACCTATTGCTGACTATTGACATTACCTACAATTGTATTCTCGACATTCCTTATATTTGACATTTTACTTGCAAACTTACTACCTTTAACATTTAACATTATTACCTTTTGACTTTTTGTATTCGTTTATTTATATAATTTGTAAATTGTAAATGCATGCTAATTGACTTTAGTTTTATATAATTAAATAAATTATTAACTGTAATCGCATGCTCTAAAATCATAAATTGCAGCGCCCTTACAGGGCACATGTACTTACCTATAAGCTTACTTTAACACCTAAGCAACTAAATGTATATGTACGCAATAAACAATAAACAATAAACAATAAAAAAAAAAAAAAGAATGCGACGTCTACCTATTTTGTCTTCATCAAAATCATTTCAACCGTTATCGACCCACTGCTGGATTTGTTAATCAGTTTTGTCTTCATAAAAACATGTCATTTGATACCATATGACATCATCATAATCATCATCCACAGGCCGACTTTATCCACTGCTGGATACCACAACACCACGGTCTTGTGTAAGTCGCATCTACAAATAGATGTCACATTAGGATCATAATGCAATTCTAACAGCTTGTCTTCTAAAGATGTTGTGTTATGATTTAACATTATAGAAGAAATAAGACTATTTGTTCCAAAACTATGTAGGTAATTGTAGTTTCTGATAGTTACAATATTGGAAATTCTAATATAGAAACAGCATATGGCTAGCATATAATATGTTTTGAGTATTATTATATTAAAATACCTATTTGTATTCACTCAGAATAATACTCACGTTGATTATAGGGGTAGGTTTCAAAATGTCCTTGGAACTTCTACGTTAATGGAATAAAATCAAATCGGGTATCGTATAGCCAAAGCGGTTAGTTAAGTAAGACTAAATAATAGGTACTAAACATTTTCACGGTTTAATTTGAATGTTTGATAACAAATTTGCCGAGGCGCACACTAGGCGACACGTGACAGTGACAGCTTGGAGACAAGACGCGACGACGACAGGCTGCGGCCGACAATTTTCATATATTTTGTTTAAAGCTCCGCACACTGGGCGTCAAAGTCGTGAAGTCACGACGACAGGCTATGAGAATTGCATGTGCTCGCTATTTGCCGCCACGTCTAGTAGCGCTGTGCACGCATATTCATGACGCCAGTTGCGTGGCAGCGCAGTGTCAGTCTGTACTCTACTAATGATCGCTTCATGTACGACGGCTATCATAACGACTAGTCTCCGACGAGTCTAGTCACGGCGACAAGACGCCAGATTGAAACGACAGCGCCACGTCTTGTCGCGGCGGACTAGACGCGACGACAAGTCGTCCAGTTTGTGATGGCTCTTTGTTCTTATAAAAGGCACTATAAGTAAGGTCGCTAGTATACAAAAAATACAAAAGGATGGAGTCATCTGACGACCTTGTTCACATAACAAGCTAATATACTGATTCAACTTAGATGAAACTCTTATATCATATCTTTGCGATAACACTCGAAAAGCATGAATATAATTTTATAATATTTATGTTAATTTGTAGTTTATTTATTGACAGCATAAAAGTTTTACATAAAATCAGTACATACTATAGTTATAAAGACAGTAAGGTATAAATAATAATTTTAAATGTTAAAATACTTATGGCTTCTCGCCTTCTCATTCTCTCGTTAGCCTGTTATCTATCTTGTGGGCCAAGCGACGGTTTTTGGCCCCGAATTAAAGAGGTTCTTGTGCGGAAAGCAAGAACATATCCACATTCTTAGAGTTTTGCATTTGCGTCTGCCACGATTTTCTGAGAACAAAGCTAAGTATGGACTTTACCAACAATGTTCTCGTGAGAAGTCTCAACGAACTATTTGCAAGCGTTCTCACCAAGAGTGTGGATATACCATAACAATTTCATACTCGAACTCAAATTTTGAAATTTTATACGATTTTTTTTGAAAGTAAAATGTGTAAAATAACCTTGTTAATTAAATCTCTCATCTTCATTATTTATTTCATTCACGTTCACGTAATTATGTTCTCAAAAGGGTTATATTCGTTATTCATAAGTTTCGTGTTGCCTAGTCATACTAGCTGGCGTTTTTTCAACTTGTTGAAAAGCCTGTTGCTTATGGTATACTTATATACATTTTTAGTTTATATTGTAATTTAAGTAAGAAATCTAATATAAACTCTTGTTAAGCTGACTGACAGATTGATTTAAGAGACTTTCTATATGTAGGGTATGATCCTTGCTTAACGCTCTAAGAAGGATTTTCTGAAACTCAGTCCATGGTACAGTGAAGAAAGAATATCGTCCACGTAGAGGACGTGGACGATATTGCTTTCATTAATTATTAATAAAAATTATACTTCTTATTCTACTATTTTGCTGTTAGTCCACTAGTTTTAATTTGCTCAGCAAGATACGGAACGATCTATGGACTGGCCTCAGTGGCGCAGTGGGCGAAGGTCCGCCTGAGACGCAGAAGGTTGCGGGTTCGATTCATGTTCTGCAGATATTTGTCTCGGGTCTGGGTGTTTTCTAGGTGTTTTCTATGTATGATATATTGTATTTACAAAACCAAATTATATTTGTAATATATCAATCATGTGGTTCCTATAATACAAGCTCTGCTTAGTTTGGGTCTATATGATGCTGTGTGATAACGTCCAGGATTATTTATTTTTATATAGCTCGGAGTTTTTTTGAAGCATAGAATCCGCAACGAGACTATCCGACTAGAACTACAGTTGTCTACATAGCTCAAAGAATTAGCAAGATGAAGTGGCAGTGGGCTGGCCATATCTGCCGAAGAACCGATAACCGTTGGGGTAAACGAGTTTTTAAGTGGAGACCGCGGCTCGGCATACGTAGTGTAGGACGCCTTAGGTTAGGTGCGGTGACGATCTGCGAAAGGCTGCTGGTTGCGTCGAGCTCAGGCGCTCATTAGAGGAGTGGACTGCTATAGGCTGATGATGATGATGATTTTTCTGTAGACAAATAGTCTGTACTATTCTTCGGTAGGTAAAAGAAGCATCTGAAGACCAGTAGCGAGATAGGTCGCCGATATAGTACGCTTCGCCGGGCGTTAGTTGATGCGACTAGCACAAGACAGTGGTGGATGGTACAAAGCTCGGTAGGCCTATATCTAGAAGTGGATAAAGACGGGGCTGCGAATGATGATGATGATTTTTTTGTAATGAAAAAAAAATGTAATTACCTATATTTAATTTTTTTTTTAAATCTTTAATTGACTCAGGCGTGTGCTGAAATCCATCATCATCATCATACTCAGCTTTTCAAAACCCACTGCTGGGCATAAGATTCCTCCTTCAAACGAATATATATGCTGAAATCCAGCACAAGATATGTATTCTACAAAGCAAAATATTTAGTACAAATTCCGCTATCCTTATCTGACGAGTTCAACAAATTGCATGCGCATGTCCATAGATTCAATCAATTTAAAATTATTATAATCGCATCGGAGAGCATTTTATAACATGCTAAAGGAAATTGAAACATCCACAAAGCAATTAAGATCCTTATTTGCATGCAATTTACGCAGCTTTGAGCTTTGTCAAACACTGACATAAATAGATCCGTAAGTAGATATTGCATGCAAATAAGAAACTTAACTGCTTTATAGATGTTTCAATTTCCTCTAGCATGTTTTAAAATGCGCTTCGATGCTCTCCGACGCGCGCCTGTAGGTGTGAATCGTACAATAATGATTTTAAAGACGAAATTTAAAGAGCGTCTTAAAAGAATATTCACATGCAAATCAATTTAAGAACAGAATCTCTTTGATTTTACAGATATAGTTTTGAGAAATTTTATGATCGTCTTTATAAAATTCGTTCGGTAGCACGCAGTTAAACCCACGTGATATAAAATATAACTCACACTTGACCACTCTGCCAACTAAAATCCCTTCGGTCACTATTTGTTTTCATTTTGCATACCAAAAACTAAGATATCAAACGCTCAGTCAATATTATCTGCAAAATAAATATAAAGGGTTAAAGTCAGGATTTCTGAGGTCGGGTCACTCACCAATATTTACATAGAGCGGGTAATTCTCCAGGTTTACTTTTTATTCTGAGGGAAAGGAATTTTCTAGTGCGCGCTATATACGTATATAAGTGGTTATGTGGGTTGTTAAGTGCTGTTTACTTAAGGATTTGCGAAAGCTTTTATCCTTTGGCGCAGGAAATGAAATATATTTGCGCTACTCTTTATTTTGGCCGAGATTCGGACTTTTTGTTGAGATTGTGCTGTCTTAGCTACATTTACTCGGATGTTATGGACGCGTATTTATCTATAAACTTTCTTCTTTTTATAAGCAAATGACGGAGTTTTTATGTCGCCCGAATGCTTTGACAAAAGCCAAGACAAACGTCGTGACGTGCTTTCTCAAGCTATAACTATAAAATAATGTTTTTTTATGAAACAGGGCCCAATGCCGCTCTTTATAGGCCCATGTCAAGCAGTGAACTACAACAGGCTGATGATTATAATGATAATAAATAATGCGGGACGTAATCACACAGCGACATGTTTCCCCAAACTAAGCAGAGCTTGTATTATGGGAACAACATGATTGATATACTACACATATAATAATTATTTTTTTGTAAATAAATACATATCATACATAGAAAACACCCAGACCCGAGACAAATAGTAACAGTATAATGATGAATATTAAACTGGAAAATTTAAAAAAAATGGTGGTTCAAGGAGCATTTGCATAATTTGGATGGGACTTTTCCAGTTTAATAGCTTCAAAACTTAAAACATGGTATTTTTTTTTATGATACTTGAAGATGGAACAAGCACATGGTCCACCTGATTTTAAGTGGTAACCATTACCTATCACAAAACATTGCATCGTAGATCATGTTTTTTTGGAACGTACTCTACGATGCATGCCCTGCGTCCATCAACTTGAGGCATGAAGATGATAAGCCTCTTGTGCCTGTAACTTAAAACATGGTATGCTATATTTTATTATATTGGAATCATCCATACCAAAGGTATCAATTGTTTTTTTCAGATGGGCAGTAACCTTGCAAATGTCGTTTGCATGCAGGGCGGGTAGTCTTTAAGTTTATAGTATTTTTGGGTGGCATTATTATTACGCAGCACTAAAACAGTACTGTGGGATGGAGTTATCTGGAAGCAGGAAAGGCTGGTGTTCACTTCATGATGCCGCCAGATCTTGTGGGGCAGTTGTGTGTTATTTCATATATGCTATTAAGTTGCTTTAGTTGTGGTTTCATCACGTTTTGCGAATTGACTTTAGTGGTTTGTGACAGGCAGCGCCATAATGTTAATTACAATCCCTTGTACTAGCTATTCAATATCTGCATGAATGACTATCTTACACCTAAAATCACTTACCACTCAGGTAAATGTTGCTCTGATTGAGTAGTGAGATATCACCTTTGTCATCAAAGCTACAATGAAGTGAGTAGCCTAAGAGATAGGTATGAGATATGATCTTGGTGCCCAGTATCATCAGCCTATGTCCACTGATGGACATAAGCCCTAATGAGTGCCATTGCAGCCTGTTATAAGCTTGGCACATTTAGCTTCTACCAGCAGCTTTTCGCAGATCGTCTCTCCATTTGGCTAAAGAACGTAACACTACGTTTATTGAAATCGTTTACTCCAACGGTTGTCAGTTCTTCGGCAAATATGCACAGCAAGATTTCAACTTGATAAGTTCATAGTCAGATAAATTGTTATTTCGTGTTTTTATTTTGACCTAAAATTTTGTTATAATACGTTATTCAATTAGCTAGGTTAGCATTTATTATGTCGAAGGTATGTTTCTATCCAAATAACTATCTGCCGAACAAGTGCATGTTGCGGTAGGACCTGTCGAAGAAGTGATCTTTCGAAGATGTATGATGTCGAAGTATGCTCTGTTGAAATAAGTTTTTTCGAAGTTAGCGACGTGTCGAAATAACGAACGAAATTCAGTGGGATAGTCAAAACTCGACTTAGTTTTGCAAATGCTGCCCATCCCAGCTAAATCCTCTTCTTGGCCTTCTTCCTAAAGTTGTTTCTACCTAACTATAAAATGTTGGGACTAAGTAAGATTATTTAGTTTAAGTTTACTTAGGGCTCATTGAATTTCGTCCAAAGTTTATCTGGCTAGTCAATGTTGTCTGACACTTCAAGCTATGTCCTTTGTTATGATTATATTTGAACTAGATGATCCGTTTATAACTTCGTTTGCGTGTATTTCCTCTCTACGGTTTTATATTTTTCCTGCGGAATTTGTAACCTAAGGAATTAAGTATAGGATTTTTCTGACAGAGATTGCATTTATTTTTCTGGTTAATCAATACTAATCTAATATATAATAATGCTGGACACTTTTACACAGCATCATGTAATCCCATACTAAGTGGAATTTATATAGATCAATGTCAAGTGTCTGTTAAACTTACTTATAATTCATAGAAAAAACACATAGACCCGTGACCAATATTTATAGATTACAAACATTTGTTTTGCGTGGGGATCGAACCCGGAACCTTGTGTGCCTTAGGCAGGCCGTCGTCCACTGTGCCACAGAGGTCGCCATTATATGAAAATTTGTACGTCGCGATTACATATGCGTACTTTGGCTTCGGTTCGATTCCCGTCGAGGACAAACATTTATATGGTGAAAAATGATATTTGTACTGTGTCTAGGTTCTATTAGAGTACCTATCTTGTATTTTTAACAGTCTCTGGTACATAGTACAGAGGTCACGTCTATTTATAATTTTTGCCCAGCTGTGCGCCGAAAATGGCTAAAGTGATGATGATTATGAGATGCCATATTGAAAGCTGATACTAAAAAAAAATCTTCTTAATGTTTGATTGCTTCAAAATAAATTTTAAAAACCTTTTTCCGAAAGGATCACGATATCAACACTAACATAAACAAACTTAAAATAAAGTAGATAAAAGCTAAAAGGGCTGTAAATATTTAATTAAGACTGATCAAAGTGCCCTCGAAACTTTCCTTGACTGTTGACACACTAATTTTTAAAATAACTTGCCGACAGGTTAGCGCGTGTTTATATGGACGATAATTGTCGTTTGTCGTGACGATAGACGATAGCACGGTAGCTCACGGGAGAATGCCCTTTCAAAACAAGACCGGTTAAGTGCGAGTTGACTCTCTCACCGCGAGTGACGTAAGTGGCGTGCGATACTTATTAGTAAGGTTTCTTCGTAATAGGGCCTTTCAGATAACACCATGTTTGACCGTAACTTGCTTTATAGCTTGACCATAGCTGTCATTACATTTATTGAGGTTTCTACAAAACCATATTAGCTGGAGACTTTGCTTTAATTTTCCTGTAAAATATAGAGGTACTTCTATAATATGTATAAATTTCAGGTTTTTCCCTTCGCAAACTTCAGAGTTAAGGGGTGGGAGGGGAGGGGGGGGGGGCTTACGGTCATTGTCCTGGTTGAACGTTTTAATAATATCACTACTATTAACATATTTAAAATAAAAGTGTATTTTGCACTTCGGTACATTTTCATTTAGTAATGAATCCGCAATTGTAGGGGAAGAGTTTAAGGATCTTGTGGTTGAGACTGGAATGTCTGTAAAATAGATTGAAATGCTTTGACAAATCGTCATCTTTTTTGATGATGGTGTTACCAATATTTAATATGTACTCCTTAGTGTTATGTTTAACTTTTCCAGTCTCACTGTTTATTATTTTCCAATTGGCTTTACTGTTTCTAATCTTTGAACTAATATGATTAGATTTAGCGGCGCGACAAACTTATGTAGAAGACAAAACAATCTAAACGAAGAGTTTTCGATGCGTTGGTAATTAGTGTTTAATACGTTTGCGGTCCGGTTTTAATCACTGTATTCACATCCATGTGCGTTGCAGTTATACCAAGCAAATCCGATTATCTTGTGCAGACAGTGTAGTACCGTTATACAGCTTGTTCACTTCAGCATTAGTTCGAGCAAGAGAAAAGGCTCTAATATGCAGCTGGTTCACTTGAAAATTTGTCCGAACAAAAGAGAGCTAGGGGAGATGGTTTATAAAATCCCTAAACCTAAAACAATATCAACAGCAACTACCTTTGAAAAATGTACGTCTTGGTTATTTATTTGTACAAAGCTAACCAGCTATCCTATAGCCACTTTGTTCTACTAATCTTCTACATAAAAATTTGTACGTACATTTAACAAAAGCTTTACTAATTGCTAAAAATTTAAGCGTTAATTATCAATTTCTACAAAGAGTTAACCAGCTATGCTATGGCCACTGTGTTCGACTAACAAACCTTGTTAAGCAGATTTAAAGTTGTTTCATTATAGCCAAACGGAAATTGTTTGAAATGAGCGCGAAATATTTGAGGCCCTAAATTAACATAATCCGGATAGGGGTAGAAAGGGGTAGGCAGGGGTCTCTAACTTTCCGCCGGTAATGCGCTGGGGATGATATTTTTCATATTTTTGGGAATGTTAAAATATATTTTGATGATAGTTTTTTTTTAATTGAAGTATTTTAGGAACGTTTTATTTACTTACCGTATATCATAGTAATAACTTACGTTAGACTACAGTTATATCAGATTACAATCTATTTAGTAAAATATCTATAAAATAAAGTCCCTTAGGGTAAAGGTAAACTTCCCTTAGGGTAAGTTATACATTCTCTGATAGTTATAAATTCAATTTCAATGTATTTTTATTATTTTGTGTGTGGGTCAATAAATGTTTTTTCTTTCTTTCTTTATTTCTTTAAAATATTTTTTTTATACTATTTGGACAAGACCAAAGTCATGGTCAATGGCCGAATTGATCCGAGTCCTGTCGTCGTTAAAGGAAACCCTCGGGCACATATTGCAGTTGGGTTTCTACTAAAATTGGTATTAAAAAATATATTTTTTAATATTACATGACATACGGAGCCGAAACGTGGACACTCACAGTACCAGTTCAAAGTAGCTCAATGAGCTATGGAACGAGCTATTCTCGGAGTTTCTCTGAAGGATAAAATCCGTAACGAGTTTATCCGACATAGAACTAAAGTTGTCGACATAGCTCAGAGAATTAGCAAGCTGAAGTGGCAGTGGGCTGGCCATATCTACCGAAGAACCGATAACCGTGTTGGGATAAACGAGTTCTTGAGTGGAGACTGCGCCTCGGCAAACGCAGTGTAGGACACCCTTCGGCGAGATGGAATGACGATCTAAAACAGGCTGCTGGTAGAAGTTGTATGTGTCGAGCTCAGGATAGGGCGCAATGGCGCTCATTAGAGGAGCCTATGTCCAGCAGCGGACTAATATAAGCTGATGATGATGATGATGATGATATGATGAATAATATAAATATGAAAGGGTGTGAGGCTAAAGATGTTTGTTACTCTTTCACGCAATAATAACTGAACCGATTTGAATTAAACTTGGAATACATAGTTTATGACCTGGATTAACACAAATGCTACGTTTTATTCGATTACGAAACATAAAGCAGACTCATATTATTCATTTGTTATTATAATTTATCTCATACCTACTAGGTTTTTCAGGGTTGTATCATTAACTAGAGTACCGTAGAACCATTACATTCAGAACTGAAAGCATAAAAATATATGTATGCAAACATTTTGTACCGCAATGGGAATCAAACCGACACCTACAATATGAGGTGACTGTCTATTCGTATCGATAATCGAACCGGCAATTTTTACATCTATACAATTAAAGTCAAAATTCCAAAGCAAAAAAAATAATGACTATAATTATTATTGTAAGGAACCCAAATGTATCATCGCATAATGACCACACATTGTGTCATACGTCATTATAATGTCAATGTCCCTTTTGTACCTTAATCTAACGACTATAGAGTTCAAAATCCCTGGCAAAATAATATGCATTACGATTTATCATACCTTTAAAGTTATTATACTAGAAGACTGTATGTAGTTCTGGATAAGGTTAAATTTCCATTGCACAACTACACTATTTTTTGCTATGATAAGTTTGCACTCTATACTGTAGTGTTAAAGTTGGTTATAGTTTGAAATGAGTTAATGTTTTGACATTTTAAAGTGACGTTGACACGCATTGACAAGCAATTCAATTTAATTGAAGTTTTTGTGGCGAAAGCGAGGGCTTGAAAAGCTGATAAAACGTTTGTAAAATTTGTGGAAAGAAAATATATATTCGTAAAAGGGAAATTTTAAAAATTCATAAATGCTCTACATTTTTGTTGATGGACGCAGGGCGTTGCATCGTAGAGCACGTTCGTAAGCTTAGCTTTGGGATAGGTAATGGTTACCATTTAACATAAGGTGGGCCGGGCCAGGTGATATCATATAAAACGAAAGTTTTCAACCAGTGCGTCCTACCCGTCATGATATACGAAGCCGAAACGTGGACTCTCAAAGTATTTATTTAATTTATTTTATTTTATAAATTGAAACAAAATTAGCTTGCAAATAACTCCGAGGCACCGATTTGCTATACTAATTACAACTAAGTGACTAAAACAACAAAAAGGTCAATTAAAAAAAATAAGAAAATAACAAATACAACTGATAAATGAGAATTCAATAATAATAATAATAGTATGGCTAGTTAAAGTCGCTCAACGAGCTATGGAACGAACTATGCTTGGAGTTTCTCTGAAGGATAGAATCCGCAATGAGACTATCCGACTCAGAACTTAATTTGTCGACATAGCCCAGAGAATTAGCAAGCTGAAGTGGCAGTGGGCTGGCTATATCTGCCGAAGAACCGATAAACGTTGGGGTAAACGAGTTCTTGACTGGAGACTGAGGCTCGGCAAACGTAGAATTCCCTACGGCCATGTGGAGTGACGATTTGCGAAAGGCTGCTGGTAAAAGTTGGATGCATCGAGCTCAGAGCAGGGCGCAATAGCGCTCATTAGGGGAGGCATATATCCAGCAGTGAACTGCTATAAGCTGATAATGATGATGATAGCAAACAGAACTACAAAAATGCCACGAAGTGGATTTCATTGAACAAATTCACTTCATAATTTTCTTCAAATGGTATCAAATCATCAACCAGAGAGTGAGCTGCAAGGTTATGGTGGGCACGGGTAGCAGAAAAGAGGAAGCGCCCCCCTTCTATCTCTGTTTGTCAACCGATGCATAATGCATCGGATGAGTAGCCACTTAGCCAGCACAGCAGGTGTGGGTTCAGATGTTAAAAATTGCATCTATTTTTAGACGAAAAAAATCCAAGACCCGTGTTAAGTAGAACTGAAATGGGACTTAAGAACGCCCATGTAGGTTAAGAACGGCTAAGTACTGCGTTTAGCAACTTCAGAAGTGGACGCTTTGCTCAACTTTAATATGAAGAGTATAAAGTAAGTCAGCCTCATTACAGCTTTAAATCATAATAGTTTAGATAAAAATAAGTTCAAGTGCATTATTTATATCTAAGTACAGAATCTAGAGATTAATGTCTGTAAAGTTTAATCATATCTATTACGGTTACCTAGATACTCACTGTTATTTTCTATAATTTGGGTGAAAAAAATATATCTTTAATGTATGAAATGAGAAATGAACTTATTTTAGACAAATCTTCAAAATATTCCATTCCAAAATATTTCAGCTCACCAAAATCCCTTTTTACATTGTCAAAGTGAAAATTCGCTTACCATCTAAATAGTTACGTTGGGTAAACTTTCTGGCCGAGTCGAGTCCTGTCATCAAATTAAGGGTTCCTTCCCTTATTTAACTAGGGGCTCGTAGTAAAACAAGGAAACTATAAAGATTACTTAGTAGTTACTCATTGTGTTTCACAATTTAGTTTTACGCCATGTTAAAAATTCTTCTTCTTTCGTATCAATTTGTCGACTCTAGTGTCAAAGTTTTTAGACCGCTTGTAGGAGAAGGCTTGATAAATGAAAAAGCCAGGACCAAAATTTTAAAGAATTTCTCTGAAGCATTTGATAAAAGTATCCATATAAAATATTATATATTCTAAGATCACCCATCCTAGTAATGACCGCGAGAAGTACTGGTGAAGCATGATGATCACCACAGAGAAGAAGAGAGTCCTCTAATCAGCTATTGTGTTCAGCTGTTGTTATATTCCTACTTGTATTGATAACTTTTGATTTTTAATTTTTATTTTGATCTGCTCAAAATACTAAAATACTACTAAATATACTACTAAAGGATTCCTACTTGTATTGATAACTTTTGATTTTTAATTTTTATTTTGATCTGCTCAAAATACTAAAATACTACTAAATATACTACTAAAGGATTCCTACTTGTATTGATAACTTTTGATTTTTAATTTTTATTTTGATCTGCTCAAAATACTAAAATACTACTAAATATACTCAAAATACTACTAAAGGAAACTACGCATACGCTTCATTCAACAATTCTAAATTCATCTAATCAGAATATTTGAACCTACGACCTAGGTTGCAGAAGTAGTAGAATTATTTGTAAAATGCTCTTCCGGGAAAGTACTACGCCTATTTCTGCCGTGCAGCTGCATTGCTGCGTTTCGGTTTAAAGGGTGTGGGTGTCGGTGAAATTACAGGCACATGCCTAAAGTTGATGGACGCAGGGCGTTGCATCGAAGCGCAAGTCCCAAATGCGTAACCTACGAAGCAATACTATGTAATATTTACCACTTTACGTCAGGTGGGCCATGCACTAGTGATCGATATCATCATTCTCCTGTCCTTGTCAAACGCTAGCTGGGATCGGCGCAACATATTTTTTCTTCCATTCACTTCTATCAGCCGTCACATCTGTGTCCACTCCTTTCATTATCTTATCCTGTTTCACACAATCCATCCATTTCTTCTTCGGTCTCCCTCTATTCGTGCATCCTCACCTTAATATTAATTACTCTTATAGTAACATCACTTTCATCCTTCCTTATGACACGCTCATACCATGCCAGTCTACCACTCCTGACCTTATCTGCCATTGGGGCTGCTTTAACACTTCCCCTGATATACTCGTTCCTTATCATATCCATTCTCGTCACACCGCACATCCATCTCAACATTCGCATCTCAGTTGCATGCAATCTTCATTCATCCATCTTTTTCATTGCCCAACACTCCGATCCATACAATGCCACAGGTCTGAGGACTGTATTGTAGATTTTCCCCTTATGTTTAAGGGGCATTTGAGGTTATCAGTATGATAAAAGAAAAAGGTATGAGAGTCACCCCTGCCAAAGACTAAGTTATAAGATAAATGAGACGCTAGTAAAAGTGTGCCATTTTTATTACGTCGTTATTCAACCCTCACCAATTAATTAGGGTTAGGGCGATAAGTTTTGGAAGAGATTAATACCTCAATATTTTCGATATTAATAGGGAACTTTTTTGTCTATTATTATCCCGAGGTTTCCCTCGGTAGGTACTCAGGTCATAATCATCATCAGCCTATAGCAGTTCATTGCCAGTAATAATCAATAATGAAATCCATTGCGCTCTGAGCTCAGCTCGACGCATCCAGTTTCTACGAGCAGCCTTTCGCATATCGACACTCCACCTGGCCGAAGGGCGTCCTACACTACGCTTGCCGAGCCGCGGTTTCTACTAAAGAACTCGTTTACTCATGTACGTAACGTTAAAACACCCGGATAAAAATACTTTATATTACACTTGGTAGAGCTACGGTTATGTGAAAACGTGCACTTATCCATACCTGTTGGGGTAGCTCAGTAGGGATAAGAGTACCAGCCGAAAAAATTCAGCTTAATTCGTTTAGAAGATTTGGCGTTTTGTCGTGATGAACACTAACTTTCACTTTTCAATATTAAAAGATGTGTTTTTGTTTTAGCAATAAAAATTTGATCTTTTAATTTTGTTTTAAAGTTTGTTCCAAACGATTATTTTCTTCATGCGAGACAACCCGTGGACGAAAGCTAGATAAGTATTTTCATCGGATCCCAACGGACAAGTCGTGTTACGAATATCAATATCAGATTTAATTAAGCTAAAACAAACTTTATTTGAATATTAATTGAGTTCTAATTAAAGATTCCTTTGATTCTTTCCTTCGTTAAGGGTTTCATTTAATAACTAGACTTTTTGATTAAACCTCACTCGGTTTCGCTTTGAGAAGAATTTTTGAGTGGTTGAAGTGGTTAAATTACGTCGAATTTTGTTCAGCCCCTTTGAACGATATGTTGATTTTAGTTGTTCGAGCCGGATACCAGTTATGTATGGGGTGTATATCGCCCTCTTAAGTCAAAAGATATTGTAAAATTATCAGGCTAAAAACCCATGATCATCATCATCAACATCATTATCCTATAGCAGTCCACTGCTGGATAGGCCTGCCTAAATGTGCGCCATTGCGCCATGTTCTCAGCTCGACGCATCCAGCTTCTACAAGCCGGAGCGAGCTATGCTCGGAGTTTATTTTACGGATAAAATTCGCATCGAGACAATCCGACAGAGAACTAAAGTTGTTCACACAGCTCAGAGAATTAGTTGAAGTGGCGAGAAGTAAAGGGCTGGCCATATCTGAAGAACCGACAACTGGGGTAAACGAATTCTTGAGTGGAAACTACGCAACGGATTTTGATGCGGTTTTTTAATAGATAGAATGATTCAAGAGGAAGGTTAATATGTATAATACATGCATACTCTGTAGCAAACAGAAATGATTGACACCGATCCTGTTTTAACAAACTGTGACAGTTTGTCAATTCACGTTCATTGAATTTCGACGGATGAAATGTAAAAGTGTGTAAACAGGATCGGTGTCAATCATTTTTGTTTGCAACAGAGTTAGCCAATCACCCCGCTGAACCATACTAAACCCGAACGAAGCCGGGGCGGCTTGCTAGTAGATTAAAATAATTAAGATATTTTGACGGAAAATGTAAAAGCCCTGTGGGATGGATCTTCTGATCCCGAGCCTTAGTCAGATCCACATGTAGTGAGCATTGCTTATTCATCTACAAAATAAAGAAGTCCAATACTGGAATGTAATCCTAGAGGGAGCAATAACTCTTTGATGGCTGAAAGCACAACTAACAACTGTAGTAGTGCAACTGCCCACCCTGACCACCACCCTTCTCATCAATCTAGGACACGAGAATCAATGAGAACTTCTTGCTATGTCTGTGTTTAAAAATAAAATCGTGTTGCGCGTGAAATTTATTTGATTTTTTGAACCGGTTTTCTTCCTTTCTTAAGCTTGAAAGAAAACATTGTTTATTTTATGCAGAATCAATGACACTAATTTTATAAATGCGAAAGTTTGTGAGTATGTATGGATGTATGGATGAATGTTTGTAACTCTTTCACGCAAAAACTACAGAACAAATTTGGATGAAACTTGGAATATACATAGTTTATGACCTGGATTAACACATAGGCTACTTTTATTCGGGTACCACGCGAGCGAAGCCGCGGGCGTTAGCTAGTCATTCATATATTTTGGTTTTTGATGTTTTAGATTGATCATTTTGTTTTAGGAGCAAATATAATAATATCCGGTTTGGATCATTGATATTTCAAACTAGATTTTTTACTTTAAATCCCATAGAGTTATGATTAAAGTCAATTTTGTTATGTTGTCATCTCTAAACAATGGAGCGTATATGGTTTTCAGTGTGAAAGCCAACTGCGGTCCACTTAAAAAACTACGTACGTAGAGGACTACGATTTCCTACAAAATTTTGTTTCTTAAATTAGAAGATTTTTGATGTCTCCCAACCTAACTTAGCTTTAATAAATTATAAATATTTTGAAAGTCTATGATTATAAATTAAGTATTTGTTCGTGCCTGAAGAAGTTTCTTTCATACAAACCTTGTCCGAAAATTAAGAACAAACAAAAACATCAGTCAAAACGATCGAGCCGTTCTCCTACCTAGACCAAATTTCTTAGAAAAGAACGAAACCAACTTTTGGTCAACCTTTTCCAAAGCTTGTTTGCACTCAGTGTTACCTCACACCGCATTGGCCGGCAGCTTTATTTTTTTAATTGAGCTTTGTCCCTCACACGTTGATTGTCGTGTACATAAGTGGGTATAATTGCTATAGGCACGTAGGCGTAGGCCTTTAACAAAAAAATACCAACTCAATAATAATATTTTGACTCGGATGATTATAGGAATTTTCCTATACTTTATAAGACTAGCTGACTCGGTCGCAACTTCATTTGCGAGATTCTTATCATTCTTCATTATCTTTTATCTGTCAATTTGATTGACTTACTTATTTCACAAAAGAAGACTGTGCTGGGAGGTAGCTCTGGACAGAGGTGTTTAGAAGTCAATGAATCAGACCTTTGCCCAGCGAGTGGGACGAGAAGGGTTAAAAAAATGCTTTGCACGAATTACAAATTATACAATTGATGTTGGGGGGTGTAATACAATTTTGGATCACATTGATACCTACATGCTTATTTAATTATTTTCAATGTGTTTGTAAATCCCATTACATAACATATTCAAAGACATAAAAATATACAAATATTTATTTACTAGATGCCACTACACAAGAATACACATAGAGCATTATATTTAAATTTTACACATTGAGTTTAATACCTAAGTATATAACTACTACTGTATGGGATGAACGAGGCTACCCCTATCTTCGGAACCGAAGCCAACCTCACCTGCACGTGGTCACCTATTAAATAACGAACGGGGCTCTGGCTGATTGCGGCACAGCGCCGCTGGCAGCAGCGTCGGTGGTGCGAGAAGCTGTGCCCTGCGGTCCCCAGCCATGCATGCCCAGCGTGGGGATTATGGGCATATCCCCCTTCATTAGGGTAGACCTATGTCCAGCAATGGACTGTTGGTGTGGTTGGTGTGGTGTGGTGGATAAAAATACTATTATATAAGATTCAATAAATAGAAATTACTTCCGCGTGTTTTCAAATTATCTAACGCTTAGTAGTAACTGACGATTTTAACTTACTTCAGAAATATTAATATTCTAATTAAAAACGGTAATTTTCACGTACCGTTACGTCGGTGAAGGCACCGACGGCGTTTCGACTCGTTATGAGAGTCTTCATCAGGGTGAGTGAAAGCTCTCACACACTCTCCCTCCGCGTCCTGACATGTATATCGAGCTCAATTTTGAAGAACCTTTTTTCGTTAATTACCTCACCTTTTTAGTGATAATCTGCAAGAAGATTACATTACCTACGTTGTTCGATTAGTTTCTACTTAAATTTTGTCGCGTAATTTCCAAAAAACGTACATTCAAGTTGAGGTCGATTGGTAAATCAAGAAAGTTCTAAAATTGTGCTACTCGTACTGGGGGTACTGTCTAGGACGACGAGTTTCATTAGTAAAATTAACATTCTTATAACATTTTTTTCACAAAAAAACCTGTATAACGCTTTGAAAATATTATAAAAAACACGATACAAAAATTAATGTCCGTCTCCAAACATTGTGAAACCCCGGCACATTCTAAGCCACCCCGAGTGCACTTAAAATAAGCTATTTAATATAACTTTTCCTACCCTGCGTTAAACTGCGTTTACACCGAAACCTGGTTCCGATATCGACACAATAATCCAGTAGAAGCTGGATGTGTTGAGCCGAAGACAGGGCGCAATGGCGCTTATTAGGGAAGACTAGCAGCAGTGGACTGCTATAGTGGATATGCCAAACTTTCTACATAAGCAGCCTGTGGTTTATATACGCAAAATATCATATACGCAAAAATCCGTCAACACCGTTCGCGTTCAGTACAACAATGCCTTCAGGATGTTGTTGGGGCTCCCGCGGTTCTGCAGCGCATCCGGCATGTTCGCGGAAGCTGCTTCATTGCTGAGCAGAGTCCGTCGGAGTACCAACACTATTCTGATGATGATAGCGGACAAACTTGATGGTACGCTATACAAACACAGCATTGCTGTACTTATGAAGTAAAGTAAAAACTCCTTGATACTCCTTCACTAACTATTAGGTACTATCATTATTTATAAGACTGCATTCATTATGTTGTTTACTAATCATTAAGGATCTATGTTGTCTGAATTAAAAAAATATATTTATTTATAGGCTGATTATGATGATGATGAAAAAAACTGCGAAAAATACATTAAAATCGTCGTAGGGATAGGCAAACTCTGGTATTGAATTACTGTTATTTTTATGATCTCGTGATGTGCTCGTATTGGCGTATCTGATGCAGCTTCTTCCATATGCTATCTCCAAAGTATTATTAACTTCCGTGACAGCGAATGCCTCCTTCATTGTTACTAGCTTATTATTCCAGATCTAAAACTAATGCTGCACTTTAATAAATTTTAGTTTAACACGTTAACTGCTGGCCGTCGCTCTGCAGAATCACATCAGGGTATTCACACACTTTAAGTGTTATTTTTACAAAATTTTTAATGCACACAAAGGTTTGCCTTTCTGTTAAATGATTACTTGAAAGTTATTGACTTCCACTTAAAAATTAAGAAAAACTTTTCTTTGTATGAAGTTATTTACTTGAATTCGTGCTAATTTAAATACATATTTCTACACATGGAAGCACTTACGAAATCCCCACGATCCTCAGTCCTCAATCCTGAGCTATTTGGACTTACGCTCTATCGAAGGTCTTTAGGTGTACCGCACCTTCTCTTTCGCGGTCTGACGCGGCGCCGCCTTGCCACGTTCAAATTAAAATTAATGACAAAATAATAACCCTTTTAAACTCTTCTCTTTAGCTAAAGCAGATAGAATTTTTTGTCAGTTGCGATAGACCTGTTTGTCAACGCCGATTACAGCGCTTACAGCGTAAACACAACCCACTTTTCCAACCTCTTGTAATGGTGCAGCTTCAATATTAAATTTAATGTCCATTATTTGAAGCCTTTGTTAGTGGAGATTGCATTTTGTAGAAAATATTATTATAAGATAATTTTGTAAGATGAACCGAGAGACTGAGGGAAAACTCTTTGATAAGATGTTTGAAAGCGCCTTGCGATTTTTTATTTATTTATTTGGTATCTTCATAAAATCATTATTAAATTATGTACATTTTCTTCATTTAGTAACTTGATAAAATTATTATGTATCTACATTACAAAATAAATATTTTCATTGTATTATGGTATCAAACTAGTGACCCGACCCGGCTTTGCACGGGTGCTAATTATACATATAAACCTTTCTCTTGAATCATTATATCCATTTAAAAAACTGCATTAAAATCCGTTGCGTAGTTTGAAAGATCTGAGCATACGTATAAACTATGTAGTAATTATTTTTATAAACCTACATCAGACCATAAATAAAAATAAATAGTTTTTTTGTTCAATCGCCATCGTCCTACTGCTGGAGAAAGGTTTTCCCAAAATTCCGTTAACCATCTCTTTCCTTCGAGATATCCCACCATCCTCTCTCGAAGGTCCTCGAAGGAAGGAAGGTACTAAAAGAAAGGTAAAATAATTTACATATTTTAATCCCTTAATGAGTAATAAACTAGATTTAAGATGTCACCTATATTTCTACTATAATCAGGTAGCTGTCCACTGCTGGACATAGGCCACCCGAATGAGCACCATTGCGCCGTGTCCAGCTCGATACATCCAGCTTCTACCACCATCCTTACGCAGATCGTCACGCCATCCGCTTATTATCATCATCAGCAACATCATATTAATATCATGAAAAATGTTTTATCATCTCAAAAACATTGAAACTCTCTAAATTATACGCATCACAATAAAATCAAGTCCCCGTTTCAACTCTGAATATCGCTCCTCTTGATAACTTGGAGTTCAGTGCTGAGTTTTTACTTGAAAAGGTATTTATGTTTAACTTTTGAGTGGAACTTAATATATTGTACTTAAACCTTTTGGTTGCTTGGTCATTTTGGTAGTTAGGGTTTTTAGATTTCATTTTTGGCCAACATTTTTTGTTTTTTTTTTCAAATTTCATGTCATAATTTATCACATTGTAGTCTTTATTTCTTCTTATTTACTCATTATTTGTAAAAATTATTCAGCCGTTTTGATTCAACTTTAGGGCAAAGGCCCTCCAATTACATTGCTTTTATATTTTGTAAGTTATTGAATATTGAAAGCAGAAGTTTTCACTTAAAGTCGAAGCGTTTTGTTCTTCTTTTATCAGAACTTTTCTTTTTTATCACCATCATCATCATTAACCTACAGAAGTCCACTCTCTGGACACAGGTCTCCCCTAATGAGCGTCACTGATGCCTTATTATCAGCTTTTTTAAAATAAATAAATAAATATTGCTGTACTGCTATCACATAGCATCATGTAGCCCCAAACTAAGCAGAGCTTGTATTCTGGGAAATACATGATATACTACCTGTTTTTTTTATATACATAGATAAACCCTAAACGTGACAAATATTTGTATAACATTTGTCTCACGGCGGGAATCAAACCCGTAACCTTCTGCGTCTCAGGCGGGCCTTTGTCCGCTACTCTACAGAGGTCACAACACCACACCACACCAGCCTATATCAGTCCACTGCTGGACATAGGCCTCCCCTAATAAAAGGGGGATATACCCATAATCCCCACGCTGGGCATGCGGGTTGGGGATCGCAGGGCACAGCTTCTCGCACCACCGAAGCTGCTGCCCGTCGATGGCCAGGGGATTTAGATGTGCCGATGTAGGCTGTGCTATGCCGCAAAGAGCCGGCCGCCAGAGCCCCGTTCGTTGTTTAGCAGGATGCACCACGTGCAGGTGAGGTTGGCTTGGGTCCCGAAGATGGGGGTTGGAACCCCGTACACCCCCACAGAGGTCGTCGAAAGATAAACTTATAGATTTTTAAGAATGACCAAAATATATACCTTATACTGATTTCACATACATACCATTCAAAATTAAGGTAAACTATCACATACCATTCCAAATTAAAGTAAAATATTCTGCATGTTATCTATAAATTCCAAATATTCAAATACCAACCATTTTATGTAAATTTTATCTGCATATATCTTCGCTTCCGTTCATAAACATGTCGTTACGTTATCGCTCGCCATTTCTACTTGTATAATTGTTGCATGAGTTTTTATCTTAATTAATTCACAAAATTGTCTTGGCATCCATTTTGTGTTCTAGATTTTTATCATTGAAATTTTACCTGAGTTGAAATGAGTTCTCGCGAAAATAAAACGTAATATTCTTGAGACTTTTTTCTCGATCAAAGAACATCGGTTTTTTTTTTGTAACTTAGTAGTCAAGCGGTTGACCACTATCACACCTGACACAGGTGTAAATGTGGTCTAAGATTGAGCACGGAAAAATCTACTTACAATTATGTTTTTTGGGTGTTTATATTATGTTATTACGACCGCTATATCAGCCAGTATTAGTCCTCAACTGGAGTTAATATCTCCCCTAATGGGAATGAAAATATGCTCATTGCTCAGGAACCCCACGCTGGGCATGTGGGTTGGGGATTGTAAGGCATAGCTTCTCGCACCGCCGACGCTGCTGCCCGTCGCGTCGGTCAGTGATTTAGCTGTGCCAGTGTTAGACTGCGCTATGCCGCAGTCAGCCAGCTGCCCCCAGAACTCCCTTGTTATTTAACAGTGTGCACCACGGTAGTTTCTGGCACCACCGACGCTGCTGCCCATCGGCGGTTAGGGAATTTAGATGTGCCAATGTTAGACTACATTATGCCGCATTCAGCAGGCCGCCCCACGAGGTTCATTTGTTACTTAGCAGTATGCAAACACGGGTCAGTGTCGTTGGCTTGAGTTCCGAAGAAAGAGGTTGAAACCACAATGCTCCCTCTAAATATCATGCGATAAGATTTTCAAGAAATTGTAATTCATAGAAATAAAAAATAATAGCTTACATTTTCAAGTATTTCTTAACTTTATGAAAAGTTATAATGACTTTTGATCGTCTCGCGGTCTGAAGTGACCTAAACGAAACCCAAAATTTTGTTTCAAACAAATTTGTTTTGTTTTATTCTTTGAAAAAATACTTCAATTCAAGATTTCTTGTCTTTAAAATATTTTTAGACTTCTTTTTAGAGGACAAACGTTACGTTGAAATATGTAGGTGGGGTGGGGTTACTACCCAAATAACGTTGACTTATAAAATAAGTTCCTACTAACTATGCAGAAAGCAAACCACGATAAACATTAGCACTTAAGGCGCGGGACGAATACAAAAGGCGTCGGGCGGAGGTGAGGCGCGGGCGCAGCGCGGGCGTGGCGCCACTTCTTTGATATATCATACAAAATGTATAGAAGAGGTGGGGCGCGACACATACTGAGTCAGCGGGGCGCGGGTGCCGCATCTTTGCCCTCGGCACATCTGCAGTTAGCAGTGGCATGCCAACACAACACTAGAATACCCCAAATGCATCCACTGTATTCGCCCGTGTCTCGCCTTTCCGACACCGTTTGCGCGCCTGTTCAGCGCTGAAACGACACCGCGCCCGCGTCTCACCACCGTCCGAAGCCCCTTGTACTTTTCCCGCGCCTAAGTCAAGCAAAAAAATCTTAGTGAATTTTAATTAAATTTATATAGAGAGAATTATTAAGAACGGCTGAAACAGCAGTATTTTTAACAATTATCCTAAAATATCAGGTCTACAGGCAAAGGTTAGAATTCTATAACAAATATTCTTAGTATGAGAGTAGGTACGTTAAAAGCATCACTGTATTACATAATCACCTTTATATTTACATTGCTATCTAGCCAAGTTTGAAGAGCGTTTGGACCCGAAATCAAACCCGCGAATCCTTTACAAACAAACGGACAAAAGATCCCAAATTTAGTTAAACGGATAATGCTGCTGATAAATGGAGAATCTTGTCAAAGGTGGAAATATCAGGTTGCTTTTAATAAGGTACGGTAAGGTAAGGTAAGGTAAGGTGCCAAAGTAAATTAAAGCTAGGGCTCACGTAGCCCCCAAACTAAGTTGAGCTTATATTTATGGGAACCTCATGACTGATATACTAGACTGATAGAACTTACACTTAGTACATAGAAAAGACCCGGATCCGGGGCAAATATTTGTAGAACGTACGAAAATTTGTCTTGCGGCGGGAATCGAACCAGTAACCATTTGCATCTTAGGTAGGCCTTAGCCCTCTACACCGGAGGTCGTTGATATTGGATTCATATTTTTCTCAAACTCCCCTGTGCCCACAGAATTCAAGGAATATATTTAAAATCCTCCTCATAAAGTAAAGTTTGTATGTAAGGATGTTTTTATTCATTCACACCAAAATTACTGAGCTACTGAGAAGTCCACATAACATCAAAAATGGTAGTGATGTCGCAAGGTAAATATTATAATTTATAGTTTTTTATTTTAATTATCGCCAAATAGAATTTTTTTTGCTGATACCTGAGTATCTGTGATAAAAATCTTTTTAAGTTTTAGAAAAAAAATAGAATTGCTACTTACAGAAGTAACGACCAAAAGTGCGAGTAACAAACAAAAAATGTGTTGAATCATTGACACGCGAAGAAGAAGACAGAAGTAAAATATATTAAGAAGCAATAGTATATTCTAAGGGGACACCATTTTTTTCATCTTGAACGACGGTTGTCAATTTTATTAAATTTTATTTATCTAGTGTTTTTCTAATGTATGTCGTTTAATATTCATGGTATTATAACCGATAAATGTTAGTAATAAGACACAAGTATTAGTAAAATGGAATAAAAGAAGATTGAACGGGAATTCTCTGATGAAGAAAATTGTGCGCCGATCGTCTTTTGTTATAGTCGCCATGGCTATAGCAGAAATTAGGACCTGACCGAAGACTGGACGACTGGACTTATAAACCGTACTACGTTGCCTCATATTATTATGAACAATTATTATACTTGATACTGGCGAAATTGTGGATAACTATCCCAGAAGCCATTTAATAAAGAAGTGAAGTGAAGTATATTCTAAGAATTAAAATTACGAGTATCGAGTTATAGAATAATAATATTTTATTTTCTAAAGACAGTTGCTTACAGCTAACACCAAAACGCAGACTATCATAATGAATTTACACAAAAAACAATAACTACAGGAAAAACATATATAGCTTAGATACACAGACAACTATCGTTAAATATTGTAAGTAAACATAACAAAGGCATGTTGCTTTTACTAATAGTTATAAAAACACATTCCAAAATATTAATATTTTTGTCAAAAACATAAGTCATTAATTACTACCACTTCGTAAGAAAAATAAATAAAACCATCATAAAATGATATTTATGATAACCCCACGGAAGTAACAACGGAACTCAAGTAGATTCTTACAAATAACAAAACGTTTCCTGATGTTTTCATATGCTCAAAACAAACTTGAGAAATTCTGGGAAGTTTAATGTTAAGGGGGCTCACGTTTGTAAGAATGCCTAATTGCGTATTTATTGTTAAAAGCCGTTTCCAAGCAAAAAAGTAAAAACAAAAGATACATTTTTAATTTTAGTAAATTATACACTCTCTTCCTGGCTAAATGTTTTTACCACATAGTGATAAAAAAGCTTTGCTAAAACTTCTCATCCACTTCATGCTGAAAACACACTTGCTCTAAGGCGCGAGCTGCTACTCTGCTCCTGCAGTCGTCGTGTTAAGAAATCACACTTATTTAATAAATGCGAAAGTTTGAGTATAATATATGCACAATGTGAATATAAATACAGATTAAGATTTTGCTCATTAAATAGTTCTACGCCAGGAATATCAAAAAGCTACTTCTTATCCGGGTAACACGCAAGCGAAGCTGCGGACGCAAGCTAATATTTAACTAAAACAAAAAAAAATCCAAATATCTACGTTCACAAAATAATGTAGACATTTTGCACATTACCCTATTTTCAGCCTTGGCTCGCAACTTATAATCTAGTTTCACCATAATGACTGACAAGGGGGTGGGAGTGGGGACTATTTCCAATCACCACATGCAAATGCAGACAGATAATAATTCTGAGGGCTGTAATAGCTTGACAGGGTTATTATGTGAAATATTACAATAACAACGTGACAGCAATCACTACGCATTCTGTCGAAAAACGTCTGTTGCAATTGTGTAAAAGACGCTCGGCTGCTGGTGATCAGAGCGTGATTGCGTTTAATATGTTCAGCATTGGACTGCTATAGGCTAAAAATGATGACGAATAGTTATACTGAATAAACAAACTGATTTACGAAACCGAGTGCTGATTGCTCGGTGATAGGAGGTACTCACAAAACATTCACTCACATATACATATACAATTTTTTTTTGTAATACACAATCATAGTCCAAAAAAATTGTCAAAAATTAAGAAAAAATTCTATATCAATACCTAGAAATTTTTCAACAGAACGCGTAGTGATTGCTGTCGCATTGCTATCGCAACATTTTACGTAATCTAGGGTCGGTGTCCTGTCTATTTAACGGAGGTCTTTTGAGTAAATACTGGTCGGTCTTTGTATTTACCTGGGTCCTGATTCTATACAACGTTCGAATTCTATACAAGTTGTATCAAACTATCGCGGGGTAGTTGTGTTTAACTATCACCAAATCGAAGGCCTTTGGGTGGCCTGAAAACTCTAAACTAGAATGGGCCACTAGCTCAATCGAAGAAGAAGGGAGGAAACGGGCTTAGCATACTTTCATGAAATGTGATTTTTTTTAACTTCATTCTTCAACTCTATGCTTATTTTTCACATTAAACCTCTCTCTCCAAAGGTTGTCTGGTATAAATAATATTATATCGATAAAACCGTCTTGTATTTTTGGATTGCTTATGTTAATAATAATATTTATTATTATTATTTTATTACACTTTATTTAGGGGGTAGGCTATTATTTTATTTATTATTATTTTGGGTATGATGCTCCACACCATGCCGGGAGAGACTGTGGTACTGCACTCTTAACGGTTCTATTATTGAGCACTGAAAATGTTATCTTTATTTTTTGACATTCATTTGAAATTAATTTCCCATAACAAAAAAAAAACGAGAAATGCTTAACGTACTCAGACTCACCCCGTAACGAGCCAGACACGGTAAATCATCGAATCATCCCCAGCAACATAACCTCTATATTTATAGCCATAAAGTCTAATTCACCGTGAAATGTCCACGTATTGCCCACTACAAATGGAAAATTCCCTAATCCTTGTAACTGCTCCCCAGGCCAGTCCCATTTGGTTCCCATTTGGGATACATCCGACCCCCTAATTGGGCCCTACCGATTGAAAAGGGCCCCCAATTTATAGGGGATCGGGATTTAGTGTTTTTCAAATGTTTGTTGATGTTGCCAGAATTTGCATGTCGGATTATTTGGATATTAATTTTGTGGTTAGAACTTTAAATTGGGTGTTTTATATGTATGGTTGGATAATACGATCATTGTAATTAATCTGGCGAATCAGGGTAATCAAATTTTCGTATTGAATTGACGGCCGACGCTGGCCTTGTGCTATCAAAGTGGTATTTTAGGTACCTATAATTGAAATTACAATAGTCAGAAAAACAAATAGAATAATGAAGGATGTAGTTTGTTGTGAAACTATTTAAAGGAGTTTTCTTTCAGACAACCTTTAAATAGTAGCTTTCGCTTATGATAAGAAGCGAACATATTCTTAATATTCTTATAAATAAATATTAAAATTAAAATGTCTTTTGAAATCTTCTTCTTTTTGCGACTCCATCTAAGGTTCAGATGGAGATGGCCCAAGAAATTTACGAAATGGAAACTTAGTTTCAAAATGAATCTGTCTGAATCGATTTGAACACTTTTATACGTTAAAATAAACTGCTGGTACTGGTGTCGTTAGCCCACAAACAATAACAAAATCACGCTAACCAATCAGGCTTGCGCAATGTCACGTGAGATGTGACGTGCGTCAATATGATTGGCCACGCTCTACTTGACCAGCGCCTAAATCGCTATATCTAGACAAGCTCTTAATAAACGTTATATAATTTACTTTAGGTAGGTCTTAAAGTAAAAGAATAATCATAATAAATAAGAAGATAGCAAAATCACGCTAACCAAGCCTGATTGGTTAGCGTGATTTTGCTATCTGGACAAACTATTAGAATAATCCAAGTAGCGTTTAATAAATAGTATAATTCTAGTAAATTACACAAATAGTTCTATCAAAAACAAACAGATGCCGCTGTACAACCGCACTGTAATAACGTAATTCTCATATCCTCGACATATACATATAAATTATTCCGTCTGGTCTGGCAATTTGGTTCTATTGGCACAGCCTGTAATATTTGAAGTTGGTTTACTTTGCAAATTTCTTATAGTACTACGGTTGGAACAAGCTAGGCTCTTTTTACAAAGCACTTCACACTAACAGGTTTTGAAAAGAGAAGTGTTGAATCTCTTGAAACAGGTTTGATGTCTGTAATTTCTTGAAACTAGTAGACTTGTCGATTGTGACTGAGATACATAATTATTATTGACGGATAGATAGATAGATAAACTCTTTACAATACAACATTAAAACTAAACAGTATTAAGGAAAAATTCAATTTAAAAAAGGTGCAATTTCTTCTTGACAACAGATTTAATTTTGTCATACTAAAAACAAATTTAATTGGTTCATATTCAACTTATATACTTATCCTATTTCAGCTGACTATCGAGTATATTTGCGGTATTTTCTTTTTCTGATTGAATTATGTATCTCAATGTCAACTTTGATGTTACAGTTTTGAAACCACATAAACGGTCATTTTACCTAGCCCCCCTTCCCGTCACCACCGAAGAGAAGAGTTTTCGGGAGAATAAAGAAAAAATGCAGAATGAAGGCATTAGCAACAATTGATATAATTTTAGCTCAGCTACATCAAATCTCAGCTAATAAAAAAATTACACATGCTTAATAAGAAAGGAGAATAGGGAATTCTACAATAGAAAAATTATTACACTACATTTTAAGGAGGCTGGATCTGCTAAGTGCTAGCTTACACTTAAAAAATGTTGTCTAGCTGTGTCACGCAGGCTGTGCACAGACGTAGGGGTAGAATGGGGTAGGGGCCACAATGTACGATAAATACACGTTATTTTGCAATAATATGCGCTATGAATAGTTCTAGGACAGGAATAGGCAATAAAATATTTTCCTCGTGGATTTATTAAAGACATTTTAGTTTCGTGGAGCCGGCAAATGGTACACAAAAATAATAACTGGCTTTTACTAGAAATATTTACTAAGTTAAATGTCATGGCACAAGTTGAGGGGGGTGAAGTCGGGCTGTGGATGATGATGATGATTATGAAAATGTCAAAATATATTTTTTAGTTCTTGGGCAAGGGGTTATTTCATAACAAACGTGTAGGTATCACAAATTCTAATCATGAATAACAATATCAATTTTTTGTTGAAAACGGAATTCTTTTTTAGGGTTCCGTAAAGTAAAAACGGGACCCTATTACTAAGGCTCCACTGTCCGTCTGTCTGTCTGCTTGTAACTAGGCTAAATCTCATGAACCGTGATAGCTAGAAAGTTGAAATTTTCACAGATGTCATATTTCTGTTGCCGCTATAACAAAAAATACAGAAAACAGAATAAAACAAATATTTAAGTGGGACTTCCATACAACGGCACGGAACCCTTCGTGCGTGAGTCCAACTCACACTTGGCTGGTTTTTAATTTTTTTCCTTTACTGAGTAGATACATATAGTTAAAAATGCAACCAGTATGCTCTAATCTTACAATACTAATAAGTAATTTGACATTGACCTTGATTTATACAAAGACTGTGTCCATGAACACTTTCCTTACTGTCTCTAATAAAGACGAAGTCTCTTTGTCCTCGTGTTATTTATAAGTAGCACTTACACCATCACTATATTACACATTCGATATCACTGCACTAATTCAATTGGGTTTCTTTTAGCCTGGACGGAATGAATAAAAATGTCATTTATGTTAAAACCACGGATCAGCAGTTTTTTTGTAACTGTAATAAAACTACCCTAGATCCTTGTCATGATCAAGCGCTATCAATTAGCAAACCAAAACTTCCAATGGAGAATTCCGAGAACCCGTACCAATTGCGTCAAAACCAAATGTATCCCATAAAATTCATTATCACACTTCACATCACACTAGTAATAAAAATGCGAAAGTTTGTATGGATGAATGTTTATTACTCTTTCACGCGAAAACTGCTGAACGGATTTTGATGAAACTTGGAATATTCATGGTTTATGACCTGGATTAACACATAGGCTACTTTTTATCCGGGTACCAGGCGAGCGAAGCCGCAGGCGGAAGCTGGTTTTACTATATTCTAAAATTATGAAAGTGTATAGATGTTTGTTACTCTTTCACGCAAAAACTACTGAACGGATTTAGATGAAACTTGGAATATTCATGGTTTATGACCTGGATTAACACATAGGCTACTTTTTATCCGTGTACCAGGCGAGCGAAGCCGCAGGCGGAAGCTGGTTTTACTATATTCTAAAATTATGAAAGTGAATGGATGTTTGTTACTCTTTCACGCAAAAACTACTGAACGGATTTAGATGAAACTTGGTATACACATAGGTTATGACCTGGATTAACACATTGTTACTTTATTCGTGTCCTGGAACCGGAATAAACTAAACAGGATTGCCGGCACTGATCCTTGTTATTCGATATATTTATTACATTAGATATATATCGCGAGAACTGTGAAAATTGTATGGAAATTTGACAGTACTCGTAGTAGTGATGTATAGGTATCTAACGTGACATTAATAATCTATTTCCTAGAATCAGGGCCCGGGATTAACACATTGCTACATTTTATCTAGGTACGACGCGAGCGAAGCCGCGAGCGGAAGCTATACTTAAAAAATCCAAACATATGTAAATATTGCTTTGTGTTCGAGTACAAAGTACTTAAGATCATCATCATC
Source organism: Horisme vitalbata (assembly GCA_951804965.1). Classification (NCBI taxonomy): domain Eukaryota; kingdom Metazoa; phylum Arthropoda; class Insecta; order Lepidoptera; family Geometridae; genus Horisme; species Horisme vitalbata. Next base: position 1,719,980 of record OX638095.1, on the reverse strand, counting down.
AACCTATAGAAGTCCACTGCCGAAAATAGATAGATAGATAACACTTTATTGATCACCACATTAATACAAGGAAAAGTTTATTTATTAATTAAAAAAATACAATTGGCATAGGTCTTCCCTAAGGAATTCCACGAAGAAATTATAAAAAATATATTTAAAAGATATTATACTGACCATACAATCCCTCTGACAGAGACAAAAACAGTAATTAATTACGTAAAAGACGAACGACCTCTCTGAAATAAACTGGAAATAAATAAAAGAACGTAACGGTGAGCCTCGTGAGGACAACCGGATATAAATCATCCGGGAAAGAATACCGGAACAAAATGTCCGGTTCAATTAGAAACTTGTTTTGTTTTCCGGATGTTTCTTGGAGGATAGGTAGATGTGAGGTAATTTTTTAAACAGGAGTACCAGTTAATTTAATTCATTTTTTATTCATTCAAAATATTTGTATTTTTTTTCTTTTTATCTAGCCATGGACAAAACAGAGCTTGTCTAATGGGAGCCACCATGACTCATATATAATACCTACTTATATATACTATTTTGTAAATACATAAACGTAATAAATAGAGAAACACTAGATACAAGAAAAATATTTGCAGATCATATAAAAATCACAGAAATTGATGTTAATCAGTAAGTTATTTTGTGACTGATTAAACAACTCCTAAAACCTTCCAAAGTGGATGCAGTCCACTGCGCAGTGCATGGGTAATTCTACTTCTATAAACTGAAGCAGGAATCAGACCCAGGGCACAGCTTCTGCCAATACTGCTGCCCCTCGATGGCCAGGGAAAGTAGCTGTGCCAGTGTCAAGCTGCATTATACCACAATTAGCCGGCCGCCAGAGCCTCATTTTTTAGCTAGCAGGGTGCACCACGCGCAGATTGGTTTGAGTACTGAAGGTGGAGGTTGGAATCCTTCACATCCCTTACATGTACTCCCTCATGAGATTTTTTTTGTCGTCTATCGTTATCGTTACGTCAGACGACAGTTGTTATCCATTTTGTCAACAAGTTTCAAGTACCATTATTTCGATATGCCCCGTTACCCTCAAAATATTAAGACCTCCATTCCAAAGAATATAGCCAAACAATTTCGTACACATTTCACCGAACGACTCCTTTATGTACTACCAAATTTCCATAGCATCCATTGACCCGAGCAATTTCCAAATACCCTACATTTCAATAAAAAATCCCTTATGTCAGTAGATCCTTCGCCTTTTCAAGCACGTTTGAACATGTATAGCGTGTTTTGGCAAAAACTGAAATATTCCTGATATTATCATCTTTTATCACGTAAAGTGTCATGCTACCCCTGTTCTAGTAGAGTTTTTGGGTGTGGGCCAAGTGATGGGTTCAAGCGATCAATATTCTTCTTCTTCGTTCCCGCATTACTAATGATGGCGACTGCTTAAAGTTCTTCAAACTAATCGATCTTTAGTATTATAGAATATAGTCTATAATTCTTATAGTATAGACCGTTTATAGAACATACGACCAGTTACAGTCATTGTTATGTGTTTTTTCACATGACTAAAATACTTTTTGAAGTTTATTTTTGAGTTTTTCTCGACATTTTATACACGAGTATCAAATGTTTTCTTTATATACTTATGGTTCAAGTCGTATCAAAAGTGTTGGATTATTTTGTATATTTTATTTTTGATTGGTTCTAAATCATTACGTTTCGATGGAAAGATTGTCATCAATATTGACATTTGATGATTCACACCAATATTCTAAAAACGTTGGTTATTTGGAAGGCACGTCAAGATATTAAATAAATAATAAATAAATAATGACACTATCACACAGCATCATGTAGCCCCAAACTAAGCAGAGCTTTTTTTATGGGAACCACATGATATATCACATACATGAAGACGTTTTTTTGTAAATACATACCTATCATACATAGAAAACACCCAGACCAGAGACAAATATCTACATAACATGCAAACACTTGACCCGCGGCGGGAATCGAACCCGCAACCTTCTGCGTCTCAGGTGGACCTTCGCCCACTGTGCCACGGAAGTCGAGCTGGTGTAAAGTCTCATCTTCAGTCATCAAGTCATGAGTCCTCTATGGGAATTTCAAGGCAGTTGCGATGTACCTGTTCACCTTCGACGGAAGAGTCCTCCCGTTTAGCACTGATAAATTGTCCGCAGCTTTAGGTCCACAGGGCTGTTATAAAAAATTTACAGAGAAGGTCGTCTTTTGGAAATTGAGCCGACGATATACGCAACACAGCAGGCTAAGGGTCGGTGTGGGCGTGTAGGTATTCTGCGTTGAAAGAAAACGCATTGCACGAAAATATGAACGAAAAAACAATCAATTTCGATAAGGAACAAGACCTTTTTCGACGGACTATAAGCTCAGACTCCAGTGTTGACCTCCAGCAAACCAAAAACAATTCCCCTGGCCACCGATTGGCAGCAGCATCAGCAGTGCGAGAGGTTGGGCCCGGCGATCCCCAACCCGCAAGCCCATTTTGGAGATTATGGCATTTAATAGAGAGGTCTAGAAGTGGACTGATGTGGTGTTGTGTGGAAACGAAGAATTTCAACATCTCCCAACTCGCGCCACATCTCTAATGTGTCTCTTAGAGTGAAAATTTTGCGGAAAATGATAAATAAGGGTACTGACGAGCACCGAATTTTGATGGCGACCCTTTTGTATGGATCTTGTTTCAAAGTGGGCTTATCCTTTCATTGAATAGTGAATATTCGTTGTTATCTTGAATAGTGAGGACATACCCGTTGTTATCCTGAAGTATTAAGGATAATGGAGATGGGGATAAGATAGAAGGGTTGAAACAAGGCATTGCAGGCGGTGGGTGAAAGGGGTGAAAATGTTCGCCTTGAACTCTTTGGCGATGTTCAGCTTTGCTGATGGTTGAGGTGTAATGTTTCCTTTTGGACCTGAAAATTCGTAATGATATTTTAAGCATTAAAACATTATCAATCAATACGTTTCTTAAAACTCTTTCAGGGTTAAACTTGCTTCTTTATATATTTTACTGTGTACAATAAATAATCAAAGAAATATTAAGAATTTACTTCCAATTACAAATATTAAGAAAACTACTTTATTTTCTGAAGTCAGCTCTGTGTACTATAAGAATTTGCATCTCGCAAAATTTTCCAGGGTCTTTGAGACCCGACTTACATCGATTTTGATGTTCAAAGGTACAATAGACCCTATTAGTCTTCTTGTACTCAGTGATGTATCACTTATAAGGGTTTGAAAATAGAGCTGGTAATTAATTTTCATTTTGTCTTGCCCCCAACTACAAAGCAAAATTTCCTGGGTAGATACTTAAAACCCGAGATAAGATTTTTATTGTAACAAGAGAAAATGTGTATCCCTAAATTGGTTTACTTTATCCTGCCAACCTAAATCATAAAAATAAGTATGACAAATAGAGAGAAAAATGTTGAATTTGTGTGATAGTTCCGCAAGTTTCCCTTTAATAATAATAAATAATAAAAACATTTATTTCCAGAGTTAGGGTTTACAAAGTACGCTAGTAATTAGCTTATCCATTGAAAAAAATATAAAATTCTATTATCATTAAGATCAAACAAATAGTAATTTGGAACTAATAGCAACCGATAACCGTTGGGGTAAACGAGTTCTTGAGTGGAGACCGCGGCTCGGTAAACGTAGTGTAGAACGTCCTCCGACAACGTGGAGTGACGATCTGCGAAAGGCTGCTGGTAGAAGCTGGATGCCTCGAGCTGAGGACAGGGCGTAATGGTGCTCATTAGGGGAGACCTATGTCCAGCAGTGGACTGCTATAGGCTGATGATAATGAAATAGTGATTCGTCAGTTAGACGATTAAATAATACAATTTTTTATAAACTGGCTCAAAAATAGGAGAAAGTTCTCAATTCCGTTGCATTTTTTACATCATTTGTATTTATATTATATTTATTTATTTGTATAGTTTTAGTCGAAATTCTATGTACATAGTATAACAAGTATACGTGGGAACCTTTCACTGGCTTTCTATTGTTTAAACTATGATTAGTATTATAATAAAACTGTTGGTTTTCCGTAAATAAATAAATAAATTACATTAAATATTTCATAAAATCGTATAGAAGATTCTTAATTAATCGTATAGAAGTCCTTGGAATTTATATCATCACAGAAAATCTTTGTATACGAGTGTTTACCAACCTCATTACATTTTCCGGGCAAATATTACACACTAGAGCGATCACTGACGAACCAGACGACCGTTGAAATGAGCAAGATGAGGCCCGTACCGTGGTCTGAGACCCAAGATGCCATTACTTTTGATGAATTGTATTTAAAGTGTTAGCCCACACTTAGGGGAAAAATCTAAGGGTTCCAATCCCGCCTGAGTTGGATTTTTCGGTATATAAACAAAAGATTGACTATTCTTTTTTCATAAAATGTAAATGTGTACGCATGTAAGATAGTAATATCAGAAGCTGTATAATAATAACTTAATAAAATTTAAAAACTTGCCATTTCGTATTCGCAAAAGTATCAAGAACCATGAGTGCCAGCATTATATAATTAATAAAATCTGTTTCTCTCTCTCTCTAGTCCAGTTTCTCAGTCTCCAGGAAATATCTTTCTGTCTTAGGAAATACTAAAGACAAAGACGTTAAAAACAGAGTGTACAAACCATGGAAGTATGCCATCTGGTGGTCCTTTTTTGAGTCTAAGGAGACCGATTCGCGATAAGGTCACTACTCCCAAGTTCAAAAGAACTCTACGAAATAATCTTTCAAAGCCTTTGTGAATAGGTACGTTTGCCGTGGATTATGATATCCTAAATCACTAGAAGCTTCTTTGGACTCAAAGAGGAAGTAGATAAAACATGTTTTTCTTTCTGTAAAGATAGGTAGGTACGTTATCATTGAACTGCTTTTATGATACGTATTCGTGTTGTTTTGATAAAAAATAAGGAAATAAAGTTCTTAAAGGACCAAGATCGTTTGTTGTTAAAATCTTCTATAGACTTGGAGATGTTTATTGTATATATGAAGTATAATGCTTAGTGACGTCGAATGATAATACACAAAATTGTATTGCTGAGGCACGTGTGCTCGCCTCGACCGCCGCTTGCCGAGTGAGACGAGCGGATCATCACACTATAGTATTTAAGATTTAAAGCCTTGCTCTTCCTATCCGTACTATGGTTGCCTGGAAGAAATCGCTGTTAGTGATAAGGCCGCGCATTTTGTTACCTTCATAATGATTACAATAAATTACTGTTACTTTTCCTGTATGAATGTGGTGATCAATAAAGTGTTATCTATCTATCTATCTACAATAATTATAGATAGATATCTATCTATAGATAACGTTTATTGACAAAAAGATGACATGTTTTTAGTTAATAGTGCCTTAAATCCTATGTTAGGTTTATCTAGACACTAGGGTTCTCTGAAGATAGCATAAAATTATAAAAATATAACAGTACAATACTTATAAACATAGTAGGCAGTTACGCTCACAGACACAGCGGTGTCACACTCTTGTTGTCGATTGTTCTTGTTGATTGTTGTTATTCTTTATTTAAGGCTTTTGCCCAGCAGTGGGTCCTAATAGGCAAATTATAAAAATGATTATTGTACACACAAATAATAGATACAAGGGTTGCGGGGAAAAACTTCTATACTGACGAAGTCGAAGGCCAACCACTAGAGTTATATTTCTATTCTTTATAACTTAGAACATTTTGAATGATATCGATTCATACAATATTTGAATTTGCATAGGTGGAACCAGCTCATAATAGTTTTTATTTTTATTTTGGAGCAAAACCTATTTTAGGCGATAAATTTCTTGAAATGGTAAGGTAAACCGAAGTTATGCTTTTTAATTATTATTTCGTGATAAGTTGCAAGTCAACTAGACGACGTGGATGATGCGTGATGAACTAGACCTCTTAAAAATACTTGAAAATTATAGCGCAGGATTGAAGTGGCTGGCAATTGGGGAATTTGGGATTGCTTAGGCTGACAACACAACAAATTGCAAATCAACCACCAGTTTAAAAAAAAGAATTCCAAAATTTTGCATGATTAAAGAGAAACTCAACATGCTAACTTCTGACAAACGTCAATTCAATGACCCTAAAAAAAAGAATCCCACGGAAATAATTAAAATATGAGTTATAAAACTCTTTGCTCAGCCTAAGGGCCGAAGGGCCGGCCCTGAGACGTTGATAATGCCCTCTCCATTTACAAGGGCCGGGCCCTAGAGATAGGAGATTACTAAGGCAGTAAGTCATGTCCTCTTGATGGAACAATGTTATAGATTTTGATAGGGTTTAATAATTTGGGATAACAACGGCAATCTATTTGCTGGGACCTTGTGGTTTTGAGAGATTGAAATCTGATAATGGATCACAGCGCGCGACATGACAACCCTAGGTTCTGTGTTGCTTTCTAAGAGAAACAATAGGTGGCGTTGCAAAATATTTAAACAAGAGATGATAAAAATCGATTTTCAGAGGCATTGCTAATGTGCTCATAACAACTTGGGGCATAGATATGCCTACATCGATTTTATATGCGTGCAATACGATGCTGATGACCCATCATTACCTATAATGATAACCATTTAATATCAGGTGGACTATTATGATCTTTTATCTTCAAGAATTAAAAAAAAACTTAATAGCTTCTTTTCACAATTACATACACAGACGCCTAAAGGGGGTTGCGCGGAAACCCATATTTTCCAAGATAAAAATAAATAAAGATTTTTATAAATCCAAAAAAATACAAAGCACTTAATAAAATACAAAAAAAAATCATAAAATTAATAAATTTTACGGTTAAGTATGGAAAAATGTAAACTATATATAGTTATACGCCAAAACACGCTATCGGGACAGAGAGGGATGGATATGAGAGTTTTAATGTAGGGGAACCTATGACCTATGACTACTCTCAAAAACCGTTTCAGATCATACAAATGGAAATTTATCCGCTATGGGCTCTCGCTAGAACTCTCGCGAGGTCGCCTCTGAGTGGCGCTTCGTCTACTCGTCGCTATGGCTAGCTCAACTCAGGATCTCCCACGCGAGCTTCTGGCTCCGCATTTTTATATACACTCTAGGAGTAGGGACTACAAGACTAGGTGCCTTCGAAGTGCTCTGTGTCGGTTCTGTTATATATTTAGTACCTAATCTACTCAAGTCGGGGTGTCCTAGAACCTACTGCTGTAGGGAAAATTCCGAGTGGTTATAAAAAAAATTAATAACGTTCATGCCGGGAAAACAACGAGAAATGTCATTGTCATTGTCAAATTATCAAGCTGTGCCTACCTTATAGAGCCCTAACAACTATAATACAAACAATGCTGTTTGTTAGCAAAAATAATAGTGTTCTACTACTTTACTATAGCCTTTTATTAGAAACTTGAAAAGAACAAATAACAAAACAATATTTTTCTCTTTACAGATAACGTGGAATGTAAGTATCTTTACAAAAAAAGCGCAATAACTGAAAATAACCAACAAGAGGTAACCGCTGGCGACGGGCGCACGTAATGCGAATTAGTTCAGGTAAGATCCGATCATTCGTTCAATTGAATGAACGAACCGATCCAATTGAACGAATGTGAACTGAGCTATTGGATTGTTTTGTATTTTCTGCGGGGGTTGGAAATGTTTTGATCCTTTTAACTTTATTTACGGGTTATTATGTCTTTAGTATTACGTATTTATAGCTCCATGTGGTTATATAATATGTTGTTTACTTGAAGAATTCATGTGTGAAAATGTGGTGATAATTATAGTATTGGAAAATGGAAAATAAATCAAAAATGTTTGATGTTCCTCAACTATTTTCTTCTTGTCATATCTTAGTATTTTTGCGAATGTTTCTGCGAAATAAAGTCGATAAATAATGAGGACAGGTTCTAAAAACTCCAAAATAAGATTACTTTGTGACCAACTAGTTCAACTCTAAAATAGAACGAGAGATAAATCGGGGGTAAATCATAACACGAATATTTTCACGTAAAAAAGGTGTTTATTTATTCAAGGGTGAAAATCATACAATAGTGAGGATTACCATAGAAATTGCCATGACGGAGTGAGGTCCTCGATGGAATTTAATCGAATTTTCCGCCGAAAAATGCTATCACTCTATTTTTCTCATGTGCGATCTTTTAATCGTATTACGTGCCAGTGGAATTATTATTATAATACTGAAAGCCTCGAGCAGACTCAATTCAATTTGAGCAGAACACTTGGTCAGACGGAGTGACGACAGGTGGATCAGAGCGCTGACCGTGTGGTGACCGAGATTACCTTCGTTCTCCCTAAAGATTACGATAGAAGATATTGTAATTCGTTATGAAAATCTTTACCTACGTTCAGCAGTAGACTTCTTCAGACTGTTGATAATGATGATAGATAAAGAAAATAGTCTTCGGCTTGGAAAATATCTTCTGCGTTCATACCTTTCATCATTTGCCAAATTAAACTCAATCTTATTCCAGTAAATTAAAGTTCTCATCACATAAACTGCAAGTCCGAGCTGAATCACAACCCCTCTGAGCAATCTAATTCCTAAATTTCAGCACAGTTGAGTTACCAGTGAAAGGGCGTCCCATATTTTTGGCGAGGCCGCACTTGCTTGTAAAGCAGGTGGCCGGTGCTGACTTTGGTTGCGGACCCATAAGGCAAATTGCTTATTCATATTTAAAATGGATTTTTTACGTACCGTACATTGACGAAGGCACCGACGTTGTTTCGACTCATTATGAGAGTCTTCATCAGGATGTAACGCTACGCTACTTAAAAAAATCCGTTTTCAACATAAATGAGTATATTCCCGTTAGTTTCATGAGTAAATAGTTTGTCGGCTAGCTGATTCTGGATAAAAATGGATTTTGTTAGGCAAATAGCTGTTGGCTAGTTAATTCATGATAATTAAGAGTTAAAATCCGGTCTAATTCATGAGGCTGTAAGGCTAAGGCTTTCATTTTTACATTTACCGCGCCGTGACACCGCACTGTTTCACGTCGACGACGTTGTGACGTAGTGTTGGGGGAGAAGCCTTAACTCGGAGCTGAAAATTGGAGGCAAACACATAAACGAATAGGCAAAATTTGGTATGATTTATCACGTCACGTCAACGTGCCGCTCTGCGATACCGAACCGTTCCACGTTGACGACGTCAATAGACCAATAATTGTATAGAACTAATGGCAGTTACCAGATATTATTCGTTCTTTAGAACAAATGGTTTAATTTTCGTTGAAATATTCCAACCATTGAACTACAGGGATAAAATGGTTTTATCAGTTATATTTCGCAGTCCTATAGAACAAATGAGAGATAGCGGTCGTGAAGTGATGAGACTAAGTTTGTCGACCATCATCATCATTTATCTATGAGCTCTTGTCGGCGCAACTGATGCAGCTCCTTTCATCTGCCTCTCTCTAAATCATCTTCCTTTACTTCCCTATACGACATGACATCTACTTTCTCTTTAATGTGGCTCATATAATTTATCTTTGGTCTTCCCCTTCCTCTCTTTCTTTCTACATTTCCCTCTATGATGTTTTTAGTCGATCGTCAGCAGTAAAATATTTTCTTATTGAACGCAGACAAAAAATGCGTCATTTCTAGATCATTGGGTTACCAGCGCCGATTTGCTTTCTACGTAGCTGTGGCATAACAAATAACCGCCGTAGTCGGCTAAATACGCTAATTCTGTAAAGCTACACTTACATTTCCCAAAGCGGCGTGTTTTATGAAACTAGTTTATAACTTGAAGCTTAGATAATTAGCTAAGCTTGTCATTTATGCAGAGGAAGGGTTCCGTAATTAATTTTCAGATTATTTTGATGGCTTATCTTGCTATTTAGTAAGGAAAGATTAAATTGAAGTACATTCGTCTTTTTGTTGCTATCAGTTTGGGTAACTTCCGTTAACATTCGTGTTCGTAAAATATTGACGATTAATTATTAAAAAGATCTGTGTCATGGCTAGTCTTAAAAGCTTTCAAGAGGCCTTAAAGTCCCGACACCTGAGTATACCACTTCCTAATACAATAAAGAAAAATAAAAAAAACTTATAGTAGCCATGCATATAACTCTCACTTTACTTTTTAAAGTTAGTCAAAGTTATTTTATTTTGTGAGCGCTGATTCAAATAAAAACTGAATCTAACCAATTTCAGTGAGTTTTATTATTCTTGTTATGGTTACGTTAGGTTTTCATTTGTAACAAAATATTTTTAGTATCTGAAGGTAGAAAAAAATGACTGAATTAATTGAATTTTAAAACAAAGTATAATGAGAAACTACTTTAAAAATCGAATTAAGTTTGAGGTGCAGTTGGCTAAGGCTCGCCTGAGATGCATAAGGTGGCGGGTTCGATTCCCGCCACGAGATAAATGTTTGTTTGTACGCAAATATTTGTCTCGGGGTTAGGGGGTTTTCTAAGCATAATATGTATATATTTACAAAAAAATATACATCAATAGCATATCAGTCATGTGGTTCCCATAATAAAAGCTCTACTTAGTTTGGAATTGCATTATGCTCTGCTATATATATTTTTAATAGGTACACAGTAATTATTCAGAAACTTGGTCAATGAATTGTTAAACGATAAACAGAAATAAGTAGGTTAAGTTTTTGTAAAAAAAAAAAATGTTTCTCGAGGGACTTACCTAGTCATTTGATATTCATTGTAATAACTTAGACTAGACGAAAGGTCCCGATGTCATACATCAAGTTAGTATTGTCTATTTATCAAGCCATTCCATAAAAATAAACAAACCGATTTGCGATACGAACCTGGCTATAATTCTTTATTTTCTACTATCATAAATATTTACGACAAAGACGAGCTCAGTGTTTAGGTTCTGTAGATTTCGTGGGCTATGTTTATAAAAAGTAGGAGAAAAGACAACTTATCCTATTGATAATGGCGAAATTATTGCAAAAATTTGGTGAAATATTTGAACCTTCTTCACAAGATATTAAAAAAACGAAATCATCATCATCATCATCAGCCTATGGCAGTCTACAGCTAGTCATAGGCCTCCCCTAATGAGCGCCATTGCACCCTGTCCTGAGCTCGGCGCATCCAGCTTCTACCAGCAGCCTTTCGCAGATTGTCACTCCATCTGGCCTAAAGCACCCTACACTACGTTCGCTGAACCGCGGTCTTCACTAAACAACTCATTTACACCAACGGGTATCGGTTCTTTAGCAGATATGGCCAGCCCACAGCCACTTCAGCTTGCTAAATTCTCTAAGGTCGGATTGTGCTAGGATTGGTCGAATCGTTTTCTGAGCCTAACTTAATAGGGACGTACATAGATCTTTTCGTGATCTCACTTGTAAAGAGCCCTAACTGGAAACCAACGCAGCATCTGAGCTTTGTCTCATATGTTGCCTGTGCTGAGTAAGGGTCCTGTTATACCCAGTGATCAAGTCCATTACTTATATATCTAGGTAGGAACCTAATGTTGAGATTTTTGTTGTTAAAGTTAGCACACCTAACCTTAGTATAGTTACCTAGATACTCCACACCACACCAGCCTATATCAGTCCACTGCTGGACATAGGCCTCCCCTAATAAAGGGGGATATGCCCATAATCCCCACGCTGGGCATGCGGGTTGGGGATCGCAGGGCACAGCTTCTCGCATCACCGACGCTGCTGCCCGTCGGTGACCAGGGCATTTAGCTGTGCCGAGGTAGGCTGTGCTATGCCGCAATCAGCCGGCCGCCAGAGCCCCGTTCGTTGTTTAGCAGGGTGCACCACGTGCAGGTGGGGTTGGCTTGGGTTCTGAAGATAAGGGTTGGAACCCCTTACACCCCTCCTAGATACTCACATAATTTTAATTTGGGTGAAACCAATATATCTCTTTTATCTTTTTTTTCTTTTTACTTACATTTATTTGTGGAACTCCAAACGTAGACTCAATACAAGCACAATATGGTTTTATGAATATGTAAAAATATTATTCAAGCAGTTCTTGGAAACGAGTCAAGGTTGTCGAAGGTCGTCCAAGTCCGGTTGCAGACCTGACATATTAAAAAGTAATTAAAATAATTTGACCTGTCGTCTTTTACAATCGTTTTAGAGGCCTTTGGGTGGGCAAAATCTTACATTGGAAAAGTAGTTTTATAATTATTATTATACCATTCATCACCTTTTATAAATATCTACCATTTTGAAAGTAGGTAGATTGTAAAATACAAAATAATAACCTGTTTATACGGAAAATATAAAGAAATCGTCGATTAACAAAATGTGTTTACAAAATTGTTCTAAATAATTTTAAAACCATGGCATTTGTGATTTCATCATCATCGTTATCATCATCATCATCATGACCCTTTAATTATGAATTAAAAGATAACAATTCAAAGAAAATCAAATGTCTTTGTTTAGCCAAGTTTGATATTTGAAAAATTTGGTCACTGTACCTACATTTGTCGCTGACTGTACTGTACTAGATAGTTGATGTTGATAAGCCATGAATAAATTCATTGAAATTAGAAAAATAACTGACATTGAAAACTTGTCAACAAAATCATCATTAATACAATTTTTGTCCCACTGTGTAACATGAAAACAAACATAAAATTAACTAAAATTACAAAACACATTAGTTAATTAAAAATTATTAGGAATTAGCAGGTGGTCTACGCTTTAGGCCTATTTTTATGTGGGAAGGCAAGACGAGACACCGATGTGCTGGTCCCACCTACAAACGGTCACAGAAGAAGTTACAGTACGAGGTAATAATTTTTCACTCGGACTTCTAAGGTGCGTTTCGATGGATTCGGAGCTGGGTGGAGCGGGCTGTGAGTTGGCCAATCACAATGCTCGAAATGCTCACGTGACGCAGTGTAGCATTGTGATTGGCCAACTCACAGCCCGCTCCGCTCCTCTGAGCCCAGCTCCGTGTCTATCGAAACGCACTCTAAAGCTCGGGTTTTACGAGTAAGTATCCGGAATCAGCACAGTTATAGTTACTAAGATTAAAAGGTAGGAAAAAAGGTGCGAGAAAACTCTCTTCTTAGGACTCGCCTTGGGTTTCAGACTTACTCGGCCGCTGGAGGGAAAACACCAAAAATTTGTGACATAGAAAATTTCACTCATAGGAACTTAATCTATTTCATTTTTTATTTAAATAAAAAAAATGTTGGCACTTTCCGTATTTTATCAAAAACTAAATCCAAATTTTATTGGCTTGGATCACCTGTACAAGCATTTGTGTTTGAGTTTCTGATGCTATTACTGGCACCATTAGAAAATTAAAGACAGGGTTTTGTTGTCCTAATTTTTTAAGCTCAGAGCTTAAGAGCCTAGCTCTTGTCAGTGTCTATCCATTTAGCTCTTTCCATTCCAGTCTCTTTCAGTTCCTTAAACGACATGACGGCAACTTCTCTTATATCTAGCTCATGTAGCATCTTGGTTCTGTTCCACGCTTCTGGTTGGTAAATGACTGTTATTTCTTATCTTTGGCGGCCTCTGTGGCGCAGTGGGCGAAGGTCCGTCTGAGACGCAGAAGGTTGCGGGTTCGATTCCCGCTGCGGGACAAATGTTTGCATGTTCTGCAGATATTTGTCTCGGGTGTGGGTGTTTTCTATGTATGATTTGTATGTATTTATATATGTAGTATATCAATCATGTGTTCCCATAATACAAGCTCTGCTTAGTTTGGGGCTACATGATGCTGTGTGATTACGTCCCGCATTATTTATTTATTATTTATTATCTACGCAATGTCATAGACCATAATTTTTCTATACTCTATACACGAGTAGTTGAAATATACATAATTGTCCTAGTAATTGTCGTAGGTAAGGACTGAAATATGATAATATTTATCGTTGCTATATTATGATGGCAGGTTACTACTTATTTAGTGTTAACTTATATTATTATCTAATGCAATTTCCAATAGAAATGTACTGTGATTATGTTCGATTCATATTTACTACTCGAGATTTGAAGTGAATAAATAATAATGAAGTGGAGTATTCAAAATTACCACCCAACGTTTTAACTATTTAGATAATTATACATAACGCGCAAGTATAAAGTATCTACTGGGGGTCTTAGCGCCTTTCACAAAACTGCGTAAGCATACTTTAAAAATATCTGCTTTTCCAAGTTTCAGTTTAGCCCGGGGCTATGCGCAGTAACCTTTGTTAGACGTCTGATTGCTTTGTTCCCGCGGGAATCGAGATTTGAATTTATCATTAGAACGCTTCTTGGGCCGAAGTTCGATGTGGTTGGGCCACTGAAATATTCAATAGTTGTTGTTTTCTGTAACGATCGTTCTTGATGTTTGCTTATTTTCTTAATATTTTTATATTAAAATGGGCCATTGTTATTTTATAAGCACAACGCACAGGTCCGATCGTGCATGGAGTACTGCTGCTATATCAAGGGTGATTTGGCTAAATACCAGTTTTAAGCCCTCGAGTAAATTAATCGTAGAGTTGCCAGCCTCAACGGCAATGATTCGTTGTTGAAAGCAACTCCGCAGAGCCTCGAACACAGACGTCGAGTTTCCAGAGTGTCGGTTTTCTACAAGTTCCACTTTGGTGAATGTGCCCTAAATATTCACGAATTGAATACCTTCCCCATTACACTTAACATTAGGTGGGCCATGTACTCGTTCCATTAAGTACCATAAAAAACGAGAATAAAGAATAGATGGGTTACGAATAGTAAAAAATTGTGTTGCCTTCACGAAACAAGCATAGTTTAATGTTGCAAGCGAGACTGATATAAAATTAATCATATTTTTATTATACCTATGTAAATACTGTTATAACAATAGCAAAGTTACCTTTTGTTTCACTGAACAGTGAAAACTTATTTTATATAGTTAATTAAAATGGAGTCTTTATCGACATGTCTGCCCGTCTGTAATTTACTGTAGAAGTTGTAAAAGCATTGTGTCGAGTTTATTTGTAAAACAATAATAAAACTAAACATATTCATCATCAATTTTACAATAAAAACTTATTTTATTTTATTGCAAACATTATTAACCTTTATTATTGTCAGTCTGTCTGTCTAGATTCCATTGTAAAATAATATATTAAATAAAGAAGGTTTACAAAAATATTTTTGACACTTTTATAAGATTAAAAGTAAAATCAGATAATAAAATATGCATTGTTTATTTATAGTCCTAAAAATAAGCTAGGAACCTATTTATGTGTGTATGTGACTAAAGGGTGACGAGTATGAATGTGACTGTATGTAAGAGTAGAGGGAGGCCGAAGAAGAGATCTACGGATTCTGTGAAAGAGGATATGAGAGTGAAAAAGGTCAATATATTGTTGACGGCTGAAAAGAGTAAACGGAGAAAGGAAAATATGTTGTGCTGACCCTACCTGAAGTGGAATAAGGACAAGCGAGTGATAAGTAAATGACAGCATTTTTACATAATTTGTGACTTAAAACTTATAACGAATTTGATCCATATTAATACTTGAATAGATTTATGATTAACAAGCTTTGACACTATTTTATAGTTAAGTACTTAATTCACACCGTATCATATTATGATAAGATTTAACATGATTTAGTCATATAAAACTAGAAATTTAGTTTAATGGATCCACAATATTATTATCAAGCAATAATTTGTTCTTAATGTAAAATTTCAAAATTGATAAATATTGATTTCGATTTGTAGCGATCAATCGATATCATAAGACTATGTAAATTAACGACATTACAAAGTTACATCTACTAGTATTTTAAAGCGACTAAAAAAAGGGGTGCTTTTAAACTAAGGTCGTATTTTAATATTTCTAATAATTTTGGAGGAGGATCCGCAAGGAGTCTATCAGACTTAGAACTCAAGATGATGACATAGCACCGTGACAATGACACTGCTAAGTGGGTCAAGAACTGACAACCGTTTGGGGTAAACGAGTTTTGAGTGGTGACCGATGCTTGGCAAACGTAGTGTAGGACGTCCTCCGGCCGGAGTGACGATCTGCGAAAGGCTGCTGGTAGAAGCTGGATGCATCGAGCTGAGGAGAGGGTGCAATGGTGCTCATTAGAGGAGGCATATGTCCAAAAGTGGACTGCTATAGGATGATGATGATGATGATGAACATAAATCATCATCCATAGCCTGATGTGTGATGTGTGCTATCCTCAACTTCTACTATCCGTCATATACATCATATATAGACAAGCAAAAATTAATATCAAAGACATTAACTCTATCTTAATAGATTCAATAAAACATGACATCGAATTTTTGCCAAAAGGTCCACTTAAACACGATTTCCTGTTAGTTTTTTTAGTGAAATAATTTTGTACTACTTAAGTTACTTAAGTTTGGCCTTTTATTGGAAACAATAAAAAAGTTTCTGTTTTATATCCTTCTAAATGTCGGCAAAGTAATTAGAATATTAATATTAATAATAAGTGTTATAAGTAATTTTCCATACATATATAAACATTTTTAGAACTGCGAATGTATCCAACACATTAGAAAATATATAATATCCGATACCAGAGTTTGGCTCACGAAGGAATCTTGAACCTGGAAAGGAACCTCGCAAAGGAATCACGACAAAAGGAGAAAGAGTCACGACTTCTCCGTGTTACGGATATTTTTACTTAATATTTGCTTAGCACGCAAATATTGAGCTTACCATATTGGGGTAGTCCAGACACATTTGGTAAATACCCACTTTTTGCAAAACTAAACTTTTAAACATTTTTAGAACATCATTTCTTTTTATTATTAAACTAATTTGTTTGTTCTTGGTTTTCTGATCAGAACAAGATTTTATTTTGATGAATGTATAACATGATATCGTATTACTAAATCGATGTCCAAACATGATGTACAAGGTGTTTCAAAAAGTCTCCGGCTTTTGCGCCTAATCTCGATGTATACAGCGTCATGTATGTCAAGTTTAATTATTTGTGTGTTTTGTTAGAATTGTTATTATTTTAATTGAGCTGCCCGTCGTCCCCTTTTTTTGAGTTGGCAAGATATATGAGCTAACGCGCAATACATCGGACTCTTTATATATTACCAACGATAATTTGGCATAACTTAGTTATGAGGCGTGACGTCCACCTGAATACGTTGACAACCAGGTACAGGAACTGTCCGTCTCCGGTAGAAGATCTAGAGGGAGATCTAAGACAACTTGGACAGAGGTGTTGCGTCGAAGATAGAGCGAAGTGGAAGAAAGATTGTAGGAAGGCTGATCCCATCATCATCATCATCATCAGCCTATAGCAGTCCACTGCTGGACATAGGCCTCCCCTAATGAGCGCCATTGCGCCCTGTCCTGAGCTCGACGCATCCAGCTTCTACCAGCAGCCTTTCGCAGATCGTCGCCCCACCCGGCCGGAGGGCGTCCTACACTACGTTTGCCGAGCCGCGGTCTCCACTCAAGAACTCGTGACCCCATCATCATGTGGGATATAAAGCCAGGAAGAGAGAGGATTAAGCAGACCTAACTTAATTTTGTAATTAGTCGAATTAAATGATACACTTCTGCTTCTTATTCCAAAATATAGTATGTAATAGTTACATGAGTACTCAATGATAAACCCCCATCATCATCATCGGCCTATGCGTCTATCGCTGACGATCTAAGTACTGTCCGTGGTTTTGGAGAATGACTATAATGTGCAGTATATTCTGCGGTGGACGGCGGGAGGTTGGTTTTGCTGACATGCCGTTTCATTTTTTTGACCGCTAAAGAGGCAAATCGGACCTGGTTTGATGTGATGTTTTTAACTTCAACATTACAAAGTTAAATCCCCACATTTAGGACTATATGTAACTATATTTCAGTGACACCTTATATACATACTTTAACCTCTATTTAAACGACACGAGATCATCTCATTTATTCAGTTAAAACCAGTTATTTGTAATTAATTACCGCGTGTATTTCATTAAATTAACATAAGTAATAACGGGCTCTGATATTAATATTGATGAAATTAAAATTAAACCATTGACGTATTTATTGATATTAATAAAATTATAATAAAGGGAAAAGTTGTATGTTTGTTGGACCTCAGAAGCTACCTACTGAACTGATTTTGAAAATTATTTTGCTGGCAGAATAACTATCCTTGAGCTAATTACGCTCATTTGTACTCACAAGCTTAAGCTCACGGCTCTACTTGCGTGGTAACAGGTTAAAAAATCCAGGTCACAAGCTTTATATTTATGACTGTCTATAATTTTATACTTAAGGAAAAAAAATAAGATTTATAATATCCCAAAAATATCGACTCAAACGGGATTTGAATCCGCAACCTTCCCATAAGTATCGGGACGCGCTATCAATTTTACGCTTACCATAAATACCTATTCCTCGTTTCATCCAAATCCACTAAACTATTATGGAGTTGCGTGGGAACAAACATTCTAACACACAAACATTCGTACAATACTATTGTGATGTTTGTTTTGAGTAACCTTAGAAGCTACTGAACCAATTTTGAAAATTCACTATTTCACTTTATCTGAATAATAAATGCTTATGTTTGAATTCACTAACCGGAGAGGAAAGTCAAGCAATCGTAATGGTGAACTGTTTGCTTTATTATTGATTAATCAATTTTGTACTAATTGACCCGCTGAACTTTTTTATCACCTAAAATTAATTTTTGGAGTGGAAAGAAGGAAGGGAGGCCTTTGCCCTGCAGTGGGACAATTCAGGCTCATAATAATAATAATAATAATTATTTCACGTCAATCTCTATAAAATGTCAAAATAGAAAAATAGCTCCATACAATGATTACAAGAAGTAAAGGAAAAGCAAAAGCGGAAACTAGCATAGCACACCCAACACCACCTCCACCTGCTCCGTCAAGCTCCGCGTCGTCGTCTGGGGATGAGGTATTCGCCACCCCCCCGGACACCAGCGCGTCGAGCGACGAGAGCAGGCCCCCGTCGCCTCCGCCGCCGCGACCACCTGTGCGGCGTGGGCGGCCACCGCTGTCGGCCGGCTTGGGGTCTGCGGGACATTCTGCCCCGCGTCCGACCCCCGCCTCCACCAGCAATGTGCGACGTATGAAGTGGACAAAGATAATAAATGAAAACGTCATGCGCGCATATTATAGGGCTACAGAGGGAGGAACCAACCGCACCGCGTACATTGTCCGGATGCTGCCTCTATTTCAGGTGCTTGAGCCAGCTGTCACCGCCACTGCACAACGGCTATCGGATCAGGTACGAGCCATCCAACGATTAAAATTGTTGGATGACTCGGTACTTGACCGGCTTCGCGCTGAAATCCAAAGTGATCAAGTAGCTGACCACTCGCAGCGGGTCCTGGCTGCCACGTCGCCGGTTACGACTACTCCGATACCGGTAACGACGCAGCCGGACCCCGCTGCTGACAACGTCGACTACGAGATCACCAGCGTGACAAACCAGGTAAATGAGCAGTTGAGGAGGACTTTGGAGGATGCGATTTTATCATACCGGTCCGCAACTCTCGATGAAAGACCGCGTTTGCCTCGCTTGCCCACTCACAGACGAAACTTAGCTCTAATGGAGGCCTTGAATCCTTTGTTGGTCCCTTACCTAGAGACTAGCGAAGGACTAGCCGATACCCATTCGATCCTTTACTGCGGAGCCGTGGCGGCATGTCGTGTTGCACGTGTCAAGTTCCCAAACTCCACGCGAGCACCACGACCTGTCGACAAAATTCCAGCTTGGCAAGTACGGATCGAACGGCGGATCGGTAAATTCAGGACCCTCATTGCAAAGCTAAGTTGCTTCAGAGAGGGAAATACCCGCCCTCGAGTGATGCGTTTTGTGACACAGGCCTTTGCTGGAACCGATACTCGGCCCCGAGATTATATGGCATGTGTCACAGAACGCATTGACTTTCTGAAGCAGAAAATCTCTGCATGGGCAAGCCGCATTCGTCGGTATCGAGAACGTGTGGACCGATATTGGCAAAATCGAAACTTCCAAAGTGACCAGAGGAAGGTGTACCGAAACTGGGAGAAACCTGACCAATGTGTGATGGACAGGCGTGTACCGGATGCGGACGCCATGAATAATTTCTGGCGCAGCATCTGGTCTGTGCCCATCCAGCACACGGAGGGAGATTGGATGGATGTGGTGAGTAGAGAGTGTGAATCTATTGAAACCATGGGAGCTGTTGAGATTAGCCCCATAGATGTCAGATTTGCAATCCGTTCGGCCCATAACTGGAAAAGTCCTGGACCGGACGGGTTGCATAACTTCTGGCTGAAGTGGTTTCGGTGTTCACACCCTGTACTCGCCACACAGTTTCAAGAAGCCCTCGAGCTTGGGTCTCTCCCAAGTTTCATGACGACTGGAGTCACCTTCCTGCTCCACAAATCTGGTAGTACCGCGGAAGCAAAGAACTACAGACCCATAACGTGCTTACCTACCATCTACAAGCTCCTTACGTCCATTCTGACCGTAAAAATTAATGCGCACATAGTTGCAAATAATATTTTGGCTCCTGCTCAGAATGGATGTAGGGTGGGGTCCCGCGGTACTAAGGAGCTCCTCCTCATTGACATGACCATTAGCCAGCAGATCAGGCGCAGCAAGGGGAACCTCTCCACTGCATGGATAGACTACAAGAAGGCGTATGATTCGGTGCCTCATACATGGCTGGAGAGGATCTTAGAGTTGTATAAAATTGATGCAACTTTGAGATCCTTCTTAGGTACATGCATGAGACAGTGGATCACAGTTCTTCGTCATCCAGGTAGCGGACGGGATCCCTCTGCTCAGCAAGATCTGATTCGCATAGAGCGGGGTATTTTCCAGGGCGACAGTCTGAGTCCCCTATGGTTCTGCCTGGCACTGAATCCTCTTAGTACTCTGCTAAAGGATTCAGGGCTAGGCTATCGACTTCGGAGAGAGGGTGGTATCGTTTCTCACCTGTTGTACATGGATGACCTCAAACTTTTCGCGCCGAGAAAACCAGAGCTGCTGACTCTGTTGAATATCACACAGATATTCAGCAGTGCCATCAGCATGGAGTTCGGTGTCGAGAAGTGTGCGGTCATGCAAGTACAGCGGGGGAAAGTTGTAAATACTACAAACTTACAGCTTTCCGATACGATATCCCTCAGATCTCTTTCCGATATCGAAACCTACAAATATCTCGGTATGTCAGAAGCGTTAGGTATAGTAGACAGAGACATAAAACAGTCGGTGAAGGAGCGATTCTTTTGCCGCCTGACTAAAGTACTCAATAGTCTTCTGTCGGGTGGTAACAAGGTTCGAGCCTTCAACGGCTGGGTTATGCCTCTGCTCATCTATACTTTTGGCATATTGAAATGGACTCAGACTGAACTTGACGCCCTTGACTGTAAGGTTCGTCAACTTCTTACGACACACAGAATGCGACATCCACGCTCGTCGGTAATGAGGATGTACATCCCGCGGAAATGTGGGGGCCGCGGCTTTTTAAATGCCAAGACCCTCCATAACCGCGAGGTGTGCAAGCTCAGAGAATACTTCCTCCATGCCGACAGTGAGATGCATCGTGATGTCGTAGCAGTTGACAAGAACCTTACCCCGCTTTCACTGGCTAAGGAGAACTGGCACAAACCTACGGTGCTGAGTGCCCTCGAACGCAAGGTGGTATGGGAGAGTAAGGAGCTGCACGGACGGTTCTACAAAGCCCTTACAGGGCCTGATGTAGACCTACTCGCATCCGTGAACTGGCTACGTTTCGGTGACCTCTTTGGGGAAACTGAAGGTTTTGTCTGTGCGATTATGGATGAGGTAATAAAGACGAACAACTACCGAAAGTATATCATGAAGGATGGAACCGTTGACATTTGCAGAGCTTGTCATCGTCCCGGTGAATCCCTTAGACATATACTTTCGGGTTGTTCGCACCTCGCTAACACTGAATACTTGCACAGACATAACCAAGTAGCAAAGATCATCCATCAGCAGCTTGCTCTCCAATACGACCTTGTCGGTCCAGAGGTTCCGTACTATAAGTACGCACCGGTACCGGTTCTCGAAAATGGTCGTGCTACGCTCTACTGGGACCGCTCTATTATCACGGACAGGACTATTCTTGCGAATAAACCTGATATCGTCTTGGTAGACCGGTCGGAACGCCGGGCGATACTTGTTGACATCACCATCCCACATGACGCTAATCTCGTGAAGGCCGAGAAGGACAAGCTTAGCAAGTACCTTGACTTGGCACACGAGATTACCGCTATGTGGGATGTCGACTCAACAATTATCGTTCCGATAGTCGTTTCAGTGAACGGTCTGATAGCGAAGAGCCTTGACCAATACCTTAAGAGGCTCTCGCTAGGCAGCTGGATCAAGGGTCAGATACAGAAGGCGGCTCTCCTGGACTCGGCACGCATTGTGCGGAGGTTCCTCTCTCTGCAGCCCTAACCACCGACCGTTTGAGCCTTGCCCCGCGGTCGGTGGTCCACCATTTTGGATATATTTTTTACTATAATGTTTTTTTTATATTATTTTTGTACATAGTAGATTAATAATGTTTTAAATTTTATAGTAAAAAATGTATTTTTTATGAGTTTTAAAATGAATAAAGTGTCATAATAATAAAAAAAAAAAAGAATGACACCGCACATGTCACACGCTTTTTCTTCGCTAAAATTTTAAATATTTGATTTCATCACCATTTACCACCTAAAAATTTTCCCATAAAGTTAATAATCCATGGAATACGTGCCTAAATTTATATTTCAACAAACCTTTTCCAAAAAAGAAAAAATCAAAACAATTATGACCACGTATGACAACTCAGCTAAACATGTCATAGAAGGAATAAAATAAACATTGATGATTACACGAAGAAAAGCAAGAACAGAAGCGGAGCAAATCGCACGCCCAACACCTCCGCCTGCTCCGTCAAGCTCCGCATCGTCGTCTGGGGATGAGGTATTTGCCACCCCCCCGGACACCAGCGCGTCGAGCGACGAGAGCAGGCCGCCGTCGCCTCCGCCGCCGCGACCACCTGTGCGGCGTGGGCGACCACCGCTGCTGGCCGGCTTGGGGTCTGCGGGACAATCTGCCCCGCGCCCGACCCCCGCCTCCGACAGCAATGTGCGACGCATGAAGTGGACGAAGAAAATAAACGAAAATGTCATGCGCGCATATTATAGGGCTACAGAGGGAGGAACCAACCGCACTGCGTACCTTGCCCGGATGCTGCCTCTGTTTTTGACGCTTGAACCAGCTGTTATCGTCACTGCACAACGGCTATCGGATCAGGTACGAGCCATCCAACGATTGAAATTGTTGGATGATTCGGTACTTGACCGGCTTCGCGCTGAAAGTGATCAAGTAGCTGACCACTCGCAGCGGGTCCTGGCTGCCGCTCTGCCGGTTACGACAACTCCGTTACCGGTAACGACGCAGCCGGACGCCGCTGCTGACGACGTCGACTACGAGATCACCAGCGTGACAAACCAGGTAAATGAGCAATTGAGGAGGACTTTGGAGGATGCGATTTTATCGTACCGGTCCGCACCTCTCGATGAAAGACCGCGTTTGCCTCGCTTGCCCACTCACAGACGAAACTTAGCTGTAATGGAGGCCTTGAATCCTTTGTTGGTCCCTTATCTAGAGACTAGCGAAGGACTAGCTGATACCCATTCGATCCTTTACTGCGGAGCCGTGGCGGCGTGTCGTGTTGCTCGTGTCAAGTTCCCCAACTCCACGCGAGCACCACGACCTGTCGATAAAATTCCAGCTTGGCAAGTACGGATCGAACGGCGGATCGGTAAATTCAGGACCCTCATTGCAAAGCTAAGTTGCTTCAGAGAGGGCAATACCCGTCCTCGAGTGATGCGTTTTGTGACACAGGCCTTCGCTGGGACTGATACTCGGCCCCAAGATTATATGGCATGTATCACAGAACGCATTGACTTTCTGAAGCAGAAAATCTCTGCTTGGGCGAGCCGCATTCGTAGGTATCGAGAACGTGTGGACCGATATTGGCAGAATCGAAACTTCCAAAGTGACCAGAGGAAGGTGTACCGAAACTGGGAGAAACCTGACCAATGTGTGATGGACGGGCGTGTACCGGATGCTGATACCATGAATAATTTCTGGCGCAGCATCTGGTCTGTGCCCATCCAGCACACGGAGGGAGATTGGATGGATGTGGTGAGTAGAGAGTGTGAACCAATCGAAACTATGGGGGCTGTTGAGATTACCCCCATAGATGTCAGATTTGCAATCCGTTCGGCCCATAACTGGAAAAGTCCTGGACCGGACGGGTTGCATAACTTCTGGCTGAAGTGGTTTCGATGTTCACACTCTGTACTCGCCACACAATTTCAAGAAGCCCTCGAGCTTGGGTCTCTGCCAAGTTTCATGACGACTGGAGTCGCCTTCCTGCTCCACAAATCTGGTAGTACCGCGGAAGCAAAGAACTACAGACCCATCACGTGCCTACCTACCATCTACAAACTCCTTACGTCCATTCTGACCGTAAAAATTAATGCGCACATAGTTGCAAATAATATTTTGGCTCCTGCTCAGAATGGATGTAGGGTTGGGTCCCGCGGTACTAAGGAGCTCCTCCTCATTGACATGACCATTAGCCAGCAGATCAGGCGCAGCAAGGGGAACCTCTCCGCTGCATGGATAGACTACAAGAAGGCCTATGATTCGGTGCCTCATACATGGCTGGAGAGGATCTTAGAGTTGTATAAAATTGATGCAACTTTGAGATCCTTCTTAGGTACATGCATGAGACAGTGGATCACAGTTCTTCGTCATCCAGGTAGCGGACGGGATCCCTCTGCTCCGCAAGATCTGATTCGCATAGAGCGGGGTATTTTCCAGGGCGACAGTCTGAGTCCCCTATGGTTCTGTCTGGCACTGAATCCTCTTAGTACTCTGCTAAAGGATTCAGGGCTAGGCTATCGACTTCGGAGAGAGGGTGTTATCGTTTCTCACCTGTTGTACATGGATGACCTCAAACTTTTCGCGCCGAGAAAACCAGAGCTGCTGACTCTGTTGAATATCACACAGATATTCAGCAGTGCCATCAGCATGGAGTTCGGTGTCGAGAAGTGTGCGGTCATGCAAGTACGGCGGGGGAAAGTTGTAAATACTACAAACTTACAGCTTTCCGATACGATATCCCTCAGATCTCTTTCCGATATCGAAACCTACAAATATCTTGGTATGTCAGAAGCGTTAGGTATAGTAGACTGAGACATAAAACAGTCGGTGAAGGAGCGATTCTTTTGCCGCCTGACTAAGGTACTCAATAGTCTTTTGTCGGGTGGTAACAAGGTTCGTGCCTTCAACGGCTGGGTTATGCCTCTGCTTATATATACCTTTGGCATATTGAGATGGACTCAAACTGAACTTGACGCCCTTGACTGTAAGGTTCGTCAACTTCTTACGACACACAGAATGCGACATCCACGCTCGTCGGTAATGAGGATGTACATCCCGCGGAAATGTGGGGGCCGCGGCTTTTTAAATGCCAAGACCCTCCATAACCGCGAGGTGTGCAAGCTCAGAGAATACTTCCTCCATGCCGACATTGAGATGCATCGTGATGTCGTAGCAGTTGACAAGAACCTTACCCCGCTCTCACTGGCTAAGGAGAACTGGCACAAACCTACGGTGCTGAGTGCCCTCGACCGCAAGGTTGTATGGGAGAGTAAGGAGCTGCACGGACGGTTCTACAAAGCCCTTACAGGGCCTGATGTAGACCTACTCGCATCCGTGAACTGGCTACGTTTCGGTGACCTCTTTGGGGAAACCGAAGGTTTTGTCTGTGCGATAATGGATGAGGTAATAAAGACGAACAACTACCGAAAGTATATCATGAAGGATGGAACCGTTGACATTTGCAGAGCTTGTCATCGTCCCGGTGAATCCCTCAGACATATACTTTCGGGTTGTTCGCACCTCGCTAATACTGAATACTTGCACAGGCATAACCAAGTAGCAAAGATCATCCACCAGCAGCTTGCTCTCCAATACGACCTTGTCGGTCCAGAGGTTCCGTACTATAAGTACGCACCGGAACCGGTTCTCGAAAATGGTCGTGCTACGCTCTACTGGGACCGCTCTATCATCACGGACAGGACTATTCTAGCGAATAAACCTGATATCGTCCTGGTAGACCGGTCGGAACGCCGGGCGATACTTGTTGACATCACTAGCCCACATGACGCTAATCTCGTGAAGGCCGAGAAGGACAAGCTTAGCAAGTACCTTGACTTGGCACACGAGATTACCGCTATGTGGGATGTCGACTCAACAATTATCGTTCCAATAGTCGTTTCAGTGAACGGTCTGATAGCGAAGAGCCTTGACCAATACCTTAAGAGGCTCTCGCTAGGCAGCTGGATCAAGGGTCAGATACAGAAGGCGGCTCTCCTGGACTCGGCACGCATTGTGCGGAGGTTCCTCTCTCTGCAGCCCTAGATCGTTTGAGCCCTGCCCCGCGGTCGGTGGTCCACCATTTTGGATATATTTTTTACTATAATGTTTTTTTATATTATTTTTGTACATAGTAGATTAATAATGTTTTAAATTTTATAGTAAAAAATGTATTTTTTATGAGTTTTAAAATGAATAAAGTGTCATAATAATAATAAAAAATAATTTGTAATCAAAAGTGAAGATTTCCATATAAAAATACCAATTATTATTTTTTATATTATTAGTCTTTTCCTTCGGGTATTCTATAATTTTCTTTTTTCCTTAGCCAACCCAGTATTGAGACAAACACACCAAAAAGCTTGACGACGGAAAAAGCACTTTAGCGTGCCTTCCTTTTATATCTAAATGCTTCAAGTCATCCTTCCAAGGAGTGCAAGGATCTGATAGTTAGTGCATTTTGTGCTAAGAACATCGAAGTAAGCGTTGGAACACCTCGAATAAAAACGACATAGGAACTTATACAATATTTAACAAATAGGTTTTTTTTTTTTTTATAACTCCATTTGTTTCTTGCGATCTGCCTGTCGTGGGCATTGAACAAGATTTGAGTGGTTGCTGCACGCTCGACATGAATGGAGTAAGCCCAGTGGCGTTATCCATATTTCTTCTCTTCTGTGATTTTATATGAGGTCTTGAGGGGCTCTCCTCTTTAACCTTTT
The DNA here is from genome assembly GCA_951804965.1 of Horisme vitalbata. Taxonomy (NCBI): domain Eukaryota; kingdom Metazoa; phylum Arthropoda; class Insecta; order Lepidoptera; family Geometridae; genus Horisme; species Horisme vitalbata. The sequence continues at coordinate 1,692,841 of OX638095.1, read as the reverse complement.
GAATGTTATGTTTTTATCCATAAGTTTGTTAGCAAGGGCATTGGGGTGAGTCACTAATCTCTTGGCATAGGATTTGAGCTTATTTGTGATGTCCTGTTTGACTGTTGGCACCCCCAGATCGCGGTGAAGCTGGCAGTTTGAGATGTACCATGGTGCGTTTTCTATCATACGAAGCATTTTTGATTGGAAGCGCTGGAGAATGTCTAGGTTGGTGTTAGCCGCTGTACCCCACAACTCGGCTCCATATGACCATATGGGCTTAAGAAGGCATTTGACAACAAAACAAATAGGTAAGTAGATAAAAATAATAACCACATAATCAAGAATCATTAAAATCACACAAACTTTTATATTTTGGCCAAATTCACGGCCACAAAAGACCATAAACCGATAAAATGAGTAAAAAACAAAAAGCGTCTTATTTACTACGCAAATTTTACGAAAAGCATTTGAAATTAAAATTCTAATGGCTATAAAATAATGACATTGAATTCGGCCAGCAGACTCGTAGGAGCCGTACTGAATATATTAAGCGTTATATATTGCGATGCGACTTTTAAAGTAACTAAACGATAAATTTTAAATATTTATTTAAAGACTTTGTAGATATTATTCAATGTTCTTTTGTCTAGACGTTTGAATTGATAATGCATGTTAAAGCACGAAAATCACATTAATATTATAAATGCTAAAATTTATGTGTTGGTGTCTAATGTTGCTTCCCACTCAACTTCGTAACGGCTGAACAGTCAGTTTACCATTTTATATTATGTAATAATAACTTTTATAACATCAAATGGTAAATTATGTTCCTTGCATATGAAATTGGCGGGTTTTCACTCTATTTTATTTTGTACGTTTTTTTTCAACAGTCATATACCAAGATTGAAAATTCAATAAATACTATTTTTGGGGAAGTTCATCCGCAAAAAGTAAAACTTAAAAACAGTTCATTTCATGTGTTAGTTTTCTATGTGTTAGTTTTCTTTTTCAAATAAGGCTATGCATACGTTTCTCAATATTGTCCAATTATACACATGAATTTTAGAGGAATAGAATAAGTGGTTCCAGAAAAATATACAAGAAATCAATTTTCTCCAAATTCTCTATGCAAAATGCCAATTTCATATACCTATTACCAAAGCCATATTATTTAGAAGAGTATTATAAAACTTTAAGTAATGTACTTAAGTTAATTTTTAATTTTCGCAAAGTGGTCTGTCTCCCTTGTATCCATTGAAAATTTTATTATTCTATCACACCTCCATTACCATACCACACCTCTCAATACTCGCAAATAGCTGGAAACAATTCGCACATCTAAAATTCAGGTGATGAAGTATTTATTGGACCTGAAAATCTTTCACTTAATTCAGTCACAGCTTAAAGGCACTCGGCTGGTTAAATGTTACAATAGAGAACTACAAACCAATATTTTTAGAACGGAGATAGGCTATTTTAGAACGAGTGTAGTAGCCAAAAATTCCTAATCCTTTCTGACCAATATTAAAAATGTGAAAGTTACATAGATATACATAGTGAAAAACAATTAATTGACTCAGGCGTGACTTTGCGGAAATCCATTACAAGATATTCTACGTTGATGACGCAATCGCGCCACTAGGAGGGCGGGGAGTTCGACCCGATACTATATAAGTGGGGATGTCGCGCGGTTGACTCACTTTCTGTTTAGCGCTCGGCGGAGCAACACGTCTGCGGAGTTCTGCGTCGTTGTTGTTTCTTTAGCGACGTCGACGTTGGTGGACAGCGAGTCGATCATTCCTGAGGATGCCTTATGGGGAAGGCGAAACATTGTCGAATTTCTGTTGAGTTTCTTGTGTATTTATGTGTGTGTCGTTTCTCCAAGGTAGTTGCACGTTAACGTGTTGTTTTTATTTGGTGGAAGAGTAAGTAGACGGTTGCATTTATTAATGATTGCATGTTTGCTTGTTCTTTCTCTGATTTGCATGTGAATCTGCGGGCGGGAGGGCGGTGCATGCGTATGCATTTTGTGGAACTTGTCAGAGAAAGTTAGCGGAATTTGTACTAAATATTTTGTCTTGTAGAATATCTTATAGTGAAAAACAGTATAAAATGTTTTTATTGGTAACGTTTTCATTGAATGGCATCAACATGAAAATTTGCATAGACGTCAGGGGTAAAGCTGATGCATACCTTTCATAAAGAAAACAAGTCAAAAACTTTTTATAAAAAATAAACCAACTTCAAATGAATCACTTCTTACTTCTTGCCCTAAAGAATTTTGAAAATCGGTTCACAATTGACGGAGATATTGGTGATCATAGGGCGAAAATTACAAGTGAGGATGAGGTTTTTTAGTTTTCCGGAAAAAGTACCAATCCCTCAGGAATAAAACTTACATGGAGCCACCTGTGAAGTATACTCTTTTAAACAAAAATATAATTTTGAAAATCAGCTTACAATTGAATGAAATATCGATGAACATACATAAAAAAAGGAGGAAAAAAGGTTCCAACGAATTGAGAACCTCCTCTTTTATGAAGTCGGTTAAAAAGCTTTTAAAAAAATAGAAAAATTACTTGTAGTCGGTTTTCTCACTAAACGTAAGAGGAAGCCACAGGCAAAAGCTAATGTTGATAGTAACTGTTGTGGGGTATTTATTGGTACCAAAACACAGAGAATAAAATTATACACAACATGCAACCAAGTTTTGCAGCGAAAATCAAACCTGCAACCTCTCAGCCGACTAACCTTATGCCAATGAGTTCACCACTTTTTTATTAAAACGCAATAAAATATTTTCCTCAGAAATCTAGCTATTCTTATTAAAATACCAGTATTCTTCAGTAAAAAACGATTCCGTCCACCAGTTTCGCGTTACATTAATTATTTATACTGAAGGCGGCGCTTTTGTTCCAGCAAGAAATCATGGACATGAATAATAAAACGCTAGTTCGTTGTTTTGTTGAATATAATTATTGCTGCTATTTCTGAAACGTTCCCGTTTCGATCATAATGGAATACTTAAAGCCTTGATAGATTTGTATAGACTTTCGGGGTTTCAAAGCTCTACTCGCATGCAATTTTATACCATCGACAAAATTGCATACTTACCTTTTTTTGTACACGTGACAAGCCGAGGGGTAAGTCTCCGTTGAGCGCCTGGTGGTATAGGGAAAGTTCAAGGGCAAAAAATATCGCGGTGGATCATCCATGAGGTGGAGCGACCAAGTAAAGGCTGCAATTGATACTCCCCTGACCGAGTGAACCAGAAAAGCAGCGGTGCAAGAGAAATGTCGAAGGATTGTGAAGCCACTGTCCAGTCATACAAGCACGTATGCTCTGTCAAGAGTGTTACGACTGAGAGAAGATGAACAAGAATAGTAATAGTTAGTAGCATAATCAAATGAAGGCCTATATCCAGCAGTGGGTCGAAAATGGCTTAGGATGATAATAAAAAAATGAGAGGTGTCAAGGGACACCCGGATAGAACGACGTTCCTTTAACTTCACCCACTCAGGCACCTCATGCACCTCCGGCACCTCAGGCACCTCAGGGCCCACACTAAGAAATTAAAACTTGAGAGGTGTAAAGGGACGCCGCACGGCTTACAACTATAGCAAAAAGTGTCGTTACAACTTTTGGTCTTAATTTTTTCCGTCTAGCCCCCTTTCGCAACGCGCAATAAAGAACTTCGTTCTAATAAAATAGAGGGGTGTTTGAGAGTGTGTTTGCGTGGCATCGTAGCTCTGAAAATTGCTCGACTATTTCGTGAGCAAGAAAGTTCTGACCCATACAACAATAACTTTAGAATAGCCTTTATCCAGCCTTCCCTAGAAGGGCGTATGCCAATAATAGGTACCCTAGCTGGACACTGGGTTGGTGATCCCAGTGGACAACTTCTTGTACCGCCGATGTTAGCGGATTTAGCTGTGCTGGTCGTTGCTCTGTACTGCAATCAGCCCAATTTATTAGATAGTTGAGAACTCCACGGGCAGGGTCGATAGCTTATGTTAAAAAGATCCATTCTTTTGATCATTAGTATTTTGGGGGTTATTAAATCAGTTCTTGAGTGGTGACCGCGGCTCGGCAAGCGTAGTGGACGCTCTCTGTCCAGGTGGAGTGACGATCTGCGAAAGGCGGCTGGTAGAAACTAGATGCGTCGAGCTGAGGATAGGGCGCAATGGCGCTCATTAGGGGAGGCCTAATGCCCAGCAGTGGACTGTTGATGATGAAGGTGATGTTGTTGGGGTATGACATACATACTTCGTTTTTAACCATGTTTCATCAATTCGGTTCGTAACCAACTGGCGACATAAGATTAGATCATAAAAATTTAATTAAGTAATACCACCATGCATTTTAATTTAAGATAACTATAATTATCCGCCTACAAATAAGTTTCTTAAAAGGTGCGATTATAATTTATTACAATATTTTGCATAAATATACTAAAATTGCGTCAGAAATTGGTGATTAATTTGACCGGAACCGTGGTTTCTTCATCATTCCAAAATCACAGGTGCTAAGATTAGTCAACATTTTTTTTATAACTTAAAACATGTGGACCCACTTTTAGTTATATTAAACACAAAAAAATGGATTTTTATAGGTTCACCCAATAATTAAGGATTTTTATAGTATTTTCGGACCTGGCGGGCAGTAGTACCTAAGCCAATATCTATTAGATATTAAAGATCACGCAAAGCACCTCCCAGTGAAATAAATGTTTTTTTCCTATGTCTATTTCGGTGCGGGCATAAAAAAAAAACAAAGTAAGTGTATTCAATAAGCACAAACAGTACACTTTTAAATGTCAATTTTTATTTTGAATTTACACCGATTCGTAACGTGCCCAAACATAGAAGAATTGGAAAGAAACTCTGCATCATGTATTACTAGCAAGAAATGTATCTTAATAATAAGCCAGTTGTAAGGATAAGCTGATCTGAGATCCTTGGGGGAGACCTATATTCAGCAGTGGACTTCTATTGGTTGTTGTTGATGATGATGATGAAGGATAAGCTTTCCACGATTTTTCATCTTTGTATACTCTCTTACTTTAGACGACATACTCGAGATGTTATCAAAGAACACGCGGTAGATCCCCAACAAGATGGCCTAAACAGATGGCTGCCAACAGAAGCCGCTGAACACAAGCAGTTCAGTCCGTCACAAAGACAACGCCACGATCTTCAGCCAAGTAGTAACCGTCTACAGATATAAACAGTAAGGATAGATAGATTTATAGATCACTTAAATCTAGGCGCTAAGCGATCCGCTTATCAATGCGTACGTAGCATAACAAATACTCATATAATTTAAGAATCAGCTATAATATTAAGCTATTAAAATAAAACAAAGCTCACTCCCACGATCGCCACGCCATCAACATAAATGTCAATAGAAGTTTTATCAGCGCCATGTATAGTATACGTAGTCGCGTTGATTAGATCACGTGAAACATAATTTTCTTTGATAAACTGGGCAAGAGTGGGTATTTCTTTTCAAATAAAGGTTTTTTGATATTTGTTTAAAGGTTTGAAGCGCTCATGGCGTGGCTTGTGTCCGTGTTCTTAACCAATCATCTGCGTTAAGCAACACTCCACCCGGCAACTATTTGTATGGGTGACCGTTTTCTCTCACACAAGGTTTCTTACAAACATAAAAAAAATTAACTAGTTCATAACATTGAGACTGAAGCCAGAAGGTTTTTAGGTTTTTAGGTTTAAGAAAACCTGTAATACTGGTCACCAGGCCCCCACACCACGGATGTACTGTTATTTAATTTTTAGTGTGTGTGTGTGTGTGTGTGTGTGTGTGTGTGTGTGTGTGTGTGTGTGTGTGTGTGTGTGTGTGTGTGTGCTCCAAGGCGCCCATTTACACAGTTGTGAAGAGTGCTAGTGTGTTTAGAAGCTTTGTACTTATTGGTACAGGCCAACTCTGGTGTCGGAGTTTATAGGCCTCTCGAAGGCCTCTGACATGGCTAAACGACTGAAAAAGCCGGGACCAACATCTTAACGTGCCATCCGAAGCACGGAAGCGCTCAAATATATATATCACGAAACGGCCACCCATCCAAGTACTGACTGGGTGGAGTGTTGCACACCGAAGTAAGCCATGCCAGTTAAGTTATGCTAATATTAAACTCAATAACATCACCAGCCTAATTAGCCCACTGCTGGATATGAGAAGGGAAGAAAATTAAACTCACAAATATCATTATTTACCCCACTTTATTAATAAAGGTCATTACACTGTGTGGGTTTTAAGTCAAACAACGGAACCCCAAAATCTCGATATTCTCAACGACATAATTGTTTTTATTGCCCTGATTATTCCGAGTCTCGATAAGTAGAGCCTTAATGGGTCAGCCAGTGGAATATGATGGAGGTAGAAATGATTATTGATTTATTATAATTTCTAATGCATGACTAAGAATTTGACTTATATTTATACCAGATTTTGTTAAAATTCCAAACGACTTAATGTAAGAAGATAATTGAGAATGAATTTTTGCAACGACTCCGCTGATATAAGAAGGATTTCTATCTGATGACTTAATAAACAGTGTCATTTAGTAAGTTATGTTCACTGACTGGGTCAATGAACTAGGTTTGCTCAGCACCTAGGTAGACTCGAATGACAGGTTAATAGTATAATACTCATACTCATTTATGTCACCATATGAACATAAAGTACACTTGGTTATGTCAATTTTTAAAATTAATTACATAACAAAGAACTTACACCAAAGAATATAACTGCATATATCACGGCCGTAAGATAGACAAGCCAAATAGTTGACATCCATTTATTTTTTTTAAGTTTTTAGGTATACACACCTATCCTAGTTAATAATAGTCGGAAATGAAAGAAATAGATAAAATGTTGTGTTAATTGTTTGCTTCTTATTATTTCTAATGTTTATCTCTAAGAAAAAACATAAAAACATAAACATAGACATTGCAAAAATAATTAATTATATCGGATATTTTGTTCCATTTTAATGAAGTTCCGTTAGGATTAATTTTATCGTTGAACAAACTGTTCTATATTGGTAATGTTTCTTTGGATGCGCCAAATGAATATTTATTTTAGAAAATAATATTGTAATAATGTTATATCATTATTGGTCAAGTTTTTAGGGTTCTGTACACAACAGCGTTATTGAAACTAAAAAGTTAGTATGTCATAGGATTTTAGGCCATGAGGATTATGGGCATTTCCCCTCTCATGTGAGGTGAGGCCGATATCCAGCAGTGGACTGACATAAGCTGGTGGTGGTATTGAAAATTGAAAATGACCAAAAAGCCTCTGCATTTTGGTCTTTAACAATCAACAACAACACCTGCCTTTCAGCCCACTGCTGGACATAGGCCTCCCTTAATAAGAAGTGGGATATGCTGATAAAACCTACGCTGGGAATGCGGGTTGAGGATTCCAGGGCACTGCTTCTCGCACTGTCGACGCTGCTGCCCGTCGACGATAATGTAGCTTTCCCTGACCTCCGATCAGAAGAACTCCAGTTTGGCTGCGCTATGCCGTAATCAGCCAGCCACCAAAGCCCCGTTTAGCAGTAGTTTAGTTTACCCATAGCTTAGCAGGGTTTACAATATAGGCAGGTGATGTTGGCTTGGGTTCCAGAGATAGAGAGGTTGGAACCCCTTACAAATCTATTCAACAACCAAACTAAACTTTATTTAGTAGTTTAACTGACACGAAACCCTATTTTTCTTCTTCGTATGAAACTTACTGTCAGATTTTTTAGGCCGTGTGTAGTCCTCCAATTAACATGATCTCATTATGCGAAAGTATTTTTGTCCTTTTCAAAGAAATTCTATTGTTATATCCAGTTCTTATAGAATGCTTTCCTTTCAAATTTTAATGCATACGATTTTTCGAGATTTATTTTAAAACGTAGCGAAATTAATTTATCGAACAGATGAATGAATGAAGATGAATAAATAAGGAACCTTAATTTGTTGAGTTTGTTTGAATCTTAATTTGAATCTTAAGAAAGTTTGTGTGTTTGTGAGTATGTTTGTCCGCGCTCATCTCCGTAACGGCTGAACGGATTTCGATGAAACTTTAAATATACCATGCATGCGAAGCTGCGGGCAGAAGCCTGTATTAAAAAAATACGGAACACTTGCAAAATCAAAAGACTCATTGTGCATGTATAACTCAAAATGGCCGCTTTATTTTAGTTACGCCACAGATAACAGAAAGTTTATATGAAAATTTATGTTTTTTAAAGTGGGAACTTTAGATATGGCTCTCGAATTTATCTCTAAAATTAAACTATCAAAATTTAGTTGGCCGTAAAACAGCTATTTTACGTTGAGAGTCTCAGATTTTAGAGTTTTGTCTATGCTTGATATGGATATAATAACTTACTTTGATAAAGACTGGCTTTCGTGGGATGGTCATGTTAAAAGGAGGGATGAAAGTAATTTTACAAGAAGAATCCTACTATTCTACTTCGTACAAATATTTTAAATGTGAAAGTTTGTGAAGATGTGTGGATGTTTTTCACGCAAATTTTTATGGTACTTGAAGATGGAACTAGCACATGGCCTACCTGATGTTAAGTGGCAACCATTACCCATCACTAAGCATTGCATCGTAGATCACGTTTTTTTTAAATGTGCTCTACGATGGGACACCCTGCGTCCGTCAATTCGAGGCATGAAGATAATAAGCCTCTTGAGCTTGTAATTTCACCGGCACCAATATTCTTCAAACTGAAACACAGCAATGCTGCTTCATTGCAGAAATAGGCATGGTGGCAGTACTTCCCCAGACGAGCCCTTCAAAATTGGAATTGAATTTCAATTTGGATAAACTGAAAATATTCATAGTTTGTTAGATACATTTTATCTGGCTACTACGCGAGCAAAGCCGCGGGCGGAAGCTAGTAATTTTTTGCGTTTTTTTTTTAAATTATGAGTTCGTTCCAAGCGATGATCAGACTTTATAAAATCTATATATCACACGGAAAGGATGTGCAGAGGTCGGCCGAAGAAAAGTGTTGAGGATTGTATGAAAGATGACATGAGTCAGGCCTATTTCACTCCACAGAATAGGTATAAAAATATACCTACGCATCGCCGGCCTATCGAGCGTGGTTCGTTACGTCGGTTGCCGCGTTCTGCCCGGAACGAAAGTGTCCTTGAGCAGCCGCGGCATTTTAGTTTGTTTTTGTTAATGTACCTATATTTTTCGCCAAATGAAGGCAAAAAAATACTACACAGCATTTGGTTGCCTGAATAATAATAAGAAAATGTAAATAATACCAATAGTAGGTACAGAACTGAAAGTTTTTCTACCAAATAATGCGTTGTTTAGATATCAAAGTCTCCCATATTTACTTAAGTAGGTAGGTACTTAGGTACAAGTTCTTTTTGAATGCGGTACCTACCTACATAAATAAACGTAATATTATTATGTAGGTATTTTTTCATAGACAATTTTTGTGCCATTGGTACAAAGTGCTGTAGTAAGTAGGTATTATGATTTTGATTATGTAGACTGAGAGCCAGATTAGAAACCCAAGCTAGGTACATTTTTATTTGGTTTAACTTTAAGTAGGCAGTGTAGGTTATCTACTTAAAAACAGTCGGGTAGGTAGGTGTAGGTAGACAAATCGATGTGGTAAGTTACCTAAAGGTAGGTGTACTAACAACTAAAACTAGATGCGTAGGTTACCTACAAACCAAATGTTGTTTTTTTCTCTTGCAAATATCTAGGTAGGTACCTACCTACTAAAATTTCTCTTAAGATTTAGCATGATGTACTACCTACCTTAAACAGTGATTATTCAGTTTTCGTACACAAGACACCTAAACACTTAAGTAAGTGTTAAGGACCCAAGTACCTACCTCGTAGGTATGCCTATTTTCTGAGTTCTTAATGCAGCTAGCCAGTGTAAAATAGTTTTCTGATCTAATACTAGGTAGGTAGATATTATTTGAATTATCATTGTTCCTAAAAAGAAATAGGTGGCTAGGTAACTGGATAGTAAAATGTTCAACAACAACATCCTATTCAGTCCACTGCTGGACATAGGCCTCCCCTATAAGAAGGGGGATATGCCCATAATCCCCACGCTGGGCATTATGCGGGTTGGGGATCGCAGGGTACAGCTTCTCACACCGCCGACGCTGCTGCCCGTCGGCGGCCAGGTTATTATTATTCGTCACAGAATAATTCTCAAGACAACCCTAACGTTACACGTGCCACGTCAGTAGACATAGAGCTATACGATAGAAAGGGATGCAAGGTGTAGGTTAATATAAATGTTAGGCACTGAGTTCGGTGCGAGCTGAATAGCACTTTATTGCGTAGCAGCTAAAGTCGCTATTTATTTAAATGATTGCGCGGAGTGAAGCTTCTGTCCTCTCTGTATTCTGTGCATGAGTGCGAAAGAAGTGAGAAACACTCACATTAGGTAGGATCACTCATATTACGCACAATAAAAGTTAAGTAGTGTTTCTCATAAGTGAAATGCAACCACTACCCATGTAAGAGCAAGGTCCTCTAGCACAAGTACTATAAAGGAGAATGCCGAGAACCCGTACCAATTGCGTCAAAACCGAACGTATTCCATAAAATTTATTATATTTAATAAATGACATTAACATTTTCTTTAGTTTTACACACCGACAGGATTAATAATCAAGTAAAAAAATATTTTGTTGATTTGTTTTCCGCTGCACGCCGCCATTAGACTGCAACAACCAATGATAATTAAGTTGCTATGGCAACAAACATTGATGTAAAGTGTTACTATGGCAATAACCCTCATTTTTAATTATTTTGACAGTAGAATCGACTACAAACTTTTTGGAGATTTTTTTGACACACTCATTTTAGTCTTGGTACCGAGCGTCATACATCAGACGACATTCTTCTTTAAAAGAGAATCATAACCCATTTTATATTAGGTCATTATCATCATCATCATCATTAGGTGCGGATACTGAAATTATTTTTTCTTTTTTTCAACGTTGGGTAGAAGAGAATAGAAGACTCACATACTCAAGGAGAAGTCAAAATTCGCAGACGAAGACGGGGAGTTAGACATGTAGGTACATAAAAAAATCTTAAATCAAAAGCTAATGTCGTACTCTAAGCAATACAAGAAACTCAACCCCCCCAAACAATAGGGTAAAACATCCCTAAACATTATAATCTAATCCACACCAACTGCGAAGCGGAGTAATTGCGAAGGCTAATCTTGTTTTCGAGACAGATTAGGCTAAATTGAAAAAAACGCCGAAAAAATAATCTTTTTCGACGTCGTCGGGATGAACCGAAATCTGAAAGGAAAGCTAATGAAAGAAACGGCCGTGCGTGCTGACTGCTCCGTCGCGGGGAAACTCTGAACCATAGTGTTTTACTGAAGCATCTAGATATTATCTAGGTATATCTTTTGAAACTAATTGGTTGTGAATATAATTATGAATATCAACAGGATATTTACCATGATTTGTGAGTTCTTTTGTTTCCCGATATTTCGACGCAGTTGCAGGCGCCATATTGGTATGCATTTACTGCAGACACATTTACTTTAAACTGATTATTTAACCAGTTCGCGACCTCTAACCATTTGAGACATCATGCTCTACCACCATTATTTTAGCAAATTAATTATTATCATATTCACCAACCATAAAATCATTATTTTACGAGTATACTGACAATTTTTGTCTACCATTAACCATTATAATAACATATTTTTCATGAATTTTATAATACTAAAGTTTGTGTGTGTGTGTGTGTGTGTGTGTGTGTGTGTGTGTCACTCAACTCCGTAACGGCTGAATGGATATGGATAAAATTGTTAATATTTTCTCCTCATAATAATATACGTAGTAGTACGTATATACGAATAAGTATACGTATACGCATAATACGAGTAGATATAACATAAAAAAATATTTCTTCTAAGTCATGTCAAACGCCTTAGAACTCCGGCAAGTAAATAATTAACATTGATAAATGACATTCCTTCCTGAGCAAAGAATGTCACACACGAGAAAATCCGGAATCGCGATAAAACCGTCACCGATCCAATCACAGCAGGCTTAGACTCACCCCGGTGGGATTACCGCTCTCTATAGAGTTATGGGGTGAATTCACGGGGAATTATATTGGGGCAAGGAGAAAGGCGTTGGTGAAGAAGTGAGAGATAGGGCCCAGTGGAAAATGTTAGAGGAGGCCTATGCCAAGAAGCACGCTGAATTGTGGGACATTTTATAAAAGAACCAAAACTGTGATGTATATTTGTGTAAACTGTGCAATTCAGAATAAAATGGCTTTTTATCTTTACTTCGGAAGGCACGTTAAGATGTTAGTCCTAGCTTTTCAGTCGTTAAGCCATCTCGGAGGCCTTCGGGCGGCCTAAAAACTCCGACACCAGAGTTGGTCACTTGCTCATACGAAGAAGAAGAAGAATTTATCTTTATATTAATTATTTATTTGAATATATTTTTGTTAAGGAGAAAGGCGACAAGGGTAAGACGTATGCGTATGGGAAACCATATTAAGCCTTTATTTAAAAATTCTCATCTCGAAGATACTATTATCGATTGATAGATCGATTGAGTCAATTAGCTATAAGTTACGAATAAAAGACTCGCCTCGTGTAGGTAAATGTAATGTTATACAAAAATCGACTAGCGATTATTTTAGGCGAGATTTGCCAAGTAATTCGGTTGAGTCAATTAACTATCTGTTACGATTAAAAACTTACGTCGTGTAGGTAAATGTAATGTTATACAAGAATCGACAAGCGATAATCGTGGCGAGATTTGCCAAGTAATTCTCGCCCCAAATGATTGAAAAATTCTCTATTTAAATGGCCCTTTAGCTAGCACGTTGACTAATGAACACCTGCTGAACACTTGCTGCACACTGCCGCACCTCAGGCATGACGCTCCGCGTCATTCGGCACTCAAAGCAGTAAACCACATCCGGCGAGTTTAGTGGGGTGCGGGCATGATGTGGGTGAAACCGGGGGATCAACCTAGTTTCCTGTTCCTTGCGCCAACTCCCACGCATTACGCCCCGTGCCCCGCGCTTTCCCAAGGAGTAATGAATGTTGTGGAGTATATTATGTAGTAGTTACTAGATACCAAAACATAAAAATTATCTTATTGTATCTTACCTTATCTTATATTATCGTAGATTATCTCATCTGATCTGATCTTATATTATCTTATCTTATCTTATCTTATCTTTATATTCCACCTATACATAGAAGTAAAAAATTGCAGTTGATTTTACGACTAATTCAATAATTTCCAGTAACAATGATTATTGATGATCTCGTTAAGATTGCGCTTCAGGAAAAATGTTCGTATGATCAGCGAATATATAAATGGTCTGTGTGTTGCAGTACTATAGTGTACGTTCTACACAGTTCTTATGCCACGACACTGTTCATAACACTTTATTTTTAAACAAATAATTGAAAGTTTTGACTAAAATTTCCAATACTATTCCATATTTATCGTGGATTTAGTCACGAATCTCTTTACACTAATCATCATCACCATCATCAGCCTATCGCAGTCCACTGCTGGACATAGGCCTCCCCTAATGAGCGCCATTGCGCCCTGTCCTGAGCTCGACGCATCCAGCTTATACCAGAAGCTTTTCGCAGATCGTCACCCAACCTGGCCGGAGGGCGTCCTACACTACATTTGCCGAGCCGCGTTCTCCACTCAAGAACACGTTTACCCCATCGGTTATCGGTTCTTCGGCAGATATGGCCAGCCCACTGCCACTTCAGCTTGCTAATTCTCTGAGCTATATCGACAACTTTAGTTCTATGTCGGATAAACTTGTTACGGATTTTATATTTCAGAGAAACCCCGAGCATAGCTCGTTCCATAGCTCCCTGAGCGTCTTTAAACTGGTGGACCAGCCGTACTGTGAGTGTCCACGTTTCGCCTCCGTATGTCATGACGGGTAGGACGCACTGATTGAAAACTTTTGTTTTCAAACATTGCGGTATGGGTGACGAGAAAACTCGACGTAGTTTTCCAAATTTTTACACTAATAGAATCAACGATCTACTTCCCGCGTATTTCGTAGCCCACCAAGTGAATGAGACAAGTACGCGAATACGCTTAACCTTCGTACTGAATGAAAATTTTCTAAAGCTATTCACGGCGCAAGTACTTACCAGTACCTGTAGAGACGTCTTTTTATAGGATATTAAATTAAAAACACGTAATTAGACTTTTTTCTCGTTTTGGATTTTTACGTAAATTTATTGATGATACCAATCAGAGGTATGGCCAAACATTACCTTAGAATGAGTAACACGGGGATAAATGCTCTCTATGGGACTCTTGTATGGACTCTTGAAAACAGGACAAGTTCGTCCAGAGCTGGCGCGTGTTGGAGGGTGTGCAATTCACACAGTTTTACTCAAGTAATGCAGTTCACTAGTAGTATTACGGTGAAAAATAAATATCATGAAACATGCTATCATCTTTGTTGGTAATAGTTTGCTCAAAAAGAAGAAGAAACAATCCGTGTGGGTTAAAAAATATAGACAGCTAGGTGTATAGTCATTTGATTTCAGAATTACGACAAAATTGTCTGGACTATTTCGGTTTAAAGATTATTTATTCTCAAAAGAACATTTCCTTAAATGAGATTTAAATAGACTTAGTGTACTTAAGTACTAAGCTTACACAATCTAAGCATAAGTGTGCTCGTCTAATAACTGGGTAGGTATGTATTGACACATAAGATTAAAGAAAACAAAACAAAAAGATTTCAAGAATTATTTGCGTATGGATAATCAGATTATATAATAATTGTTGTCTGCCATGTACCTAAGCGTGTGCGCAAGAATGTTACGTGTAAAGACAACCTCTGAACGCGCGATTCCGCGAACGACGGACAAACGCAATCGCGCGGTCTTTCCATTCCCCTTCCAACATCTTTACACGCCAGCTCTTTCGTGTACGGTTGCTGTTTCACGCGCGATAGAGTGTGCGTGTAAAGGCCGCTATTGATACTGACATATAAGTAGTGGTGACGGCGGTCGATGACGAAAAAACCAAAATGACTTTTCATTGGCTTGACAACGGAATTGGTGGTTTTTCGTATCTTTCATTACTCGTCGTCATTACCACGTGTATTTTAATGCAAATTTCCGGCGTATCAACCTATATATAATTAAAAAACTGTAGTGCGCATATAAAGGCGCAATATTGTAAAAACTATGTATGTATGATGTAAAATGTATGTTCCCAATTTACGCTAAAACTACTGAATGGATTGAGCTTTTTCCAATATAGTTCTAGAACAAGATTAACATCTAGTTTTCTTTTGATTCGCAAACCAAACTAGTGAACCCGTGAACGGAAGTTAGTCCATAATAATTTCTCCTATTTCTTAAACTTTGTTCACAGAAATACAAAAGCTTTTTAGCCTCCTTATTGAACCCCATATGGCATCGCGTGTGATCACCGACCCTCAAATAAAGTACCACCCTTGAACAACAATCCAACATTAAACCCCATAATTGCCTTCGCTAGTATCCTTTAAAAACAATACCATAACAAAACACGATTTATCATTAAATATACACATAGCTTGTATTCAAAGTTTGACGGCACATTACCAATATAGATAGCTGGTTCAATCCACTTTGCTGGTTCGATTATGCTTTCCATGCGCATAACTTTGTTTAGAGTTGGTCAAAGTTTAAAATCATAAGTGGTGTCAACAGTTAACAGCACCCTTCGGCGAAGGTTTAAACAATTACTATTATAATAAACCCAGATGTGTTAATCCTGGTCACAAACTAAGTATATTCCAAAGGAGAATGCCGAGAACCCGTACCAATTGCGTCAAAACCGAACGTATCCCATAAAATCTATATATATAAAAGAGAACTATCCTCACTCACTCACTGACACACTCATCACGAAATCTCGGAAACTACAGGGCCTAGAGGTTTGAAATTTGGTACAGGTAGTCTTTAAAGAGTGTGAGCGCTCACTAAGAAACGGTTTTTGGAAATTCAACCCCTAAGAGGGTGAAAAGGGGTAAAAATGTTTGTATGAAAAATCGTATTCCTTGAACTTAGAAACTTGAATCCTTGGACATGTATTATTCGATAAAATCAATGAAGATTGGTGTCATTGAAAATTTGAAATAGTCCTCTAGGGGGTTGCAATGGGGTGGTAAAGTTTGTATGGGAAAATCTTAACGCGTGGTGTGATGTTCTTGAAACTTCGTCAGAACACTTTGAATATTAAATAAGAAAAGACCGCATACCAGGTTTTTTTAAAAAATACCTTATTGGAGGGTAATTTATACATATAAAATCCTTTGTCCTGAATGACTGACGGATCAACGCACAGCCTAAACCGCTGATCGTAGAGACCTGAAACTTGGAGGGCGTGTTCTTTGTATAACGTAGGCATCCGATGAGAAAGAATTTTTCGAGATTCTACCCCTAAAGGGGTGAAAAACGTGGGCAAAGTTTGTATGGAACAACGTGATTCCTTGGTCCAATCTACTTCAAATTTTGCATAAACATTCTTTAACAAAATTGATGAAAGACGTGTTTCGTGTATTATTGAAATTTATCGCCTAACGGGGTTAAAAAAAGTTAGAAAGTTATTTTAGGGGTGATTTGCATCGAAGTTGATATCAATACTCCTTAGACATATGACACATGTTATGCCATTTTATTTTGACACTGTCGTGTTTGAAAACTCATTCCAAATTTATTCAAAAAACGTTGTTCTCAATAAAGGCTCCCACACACAGGTACATAGGTAAAAAAAGATGTGTAGATGAATAAAGAGATCGGTCAAAGTTATTTCGATATTTGCGTCTGCCGGAGGGCTTCAAAGTGCAATTTGAATTTCCAAAATCGGATGGTAACTTTTTGATATTTTCCCAAATTTGTCAAAATTCAACAATTTTCTGGATCGAGAATTTCCCAATTACTTTTTTTGAGCTCGCTATTCAAGAAATGGAAAAAATAATATCTCGAGATTGAATTAAGCTACAACTTGAGCCATCTTAGGAGGCGGACGGACAAAAACTGTAAACTGGCAGTAGAAGGGCCTTTACGCGCAAAGCCACTCTGCGCTCCGTTCACTTTTTCGTCAGTACATTATAGTCAAATTTTATCGTGTGCTTTATTTCTAAATTACATTTTCTTACATGCCTTTGATAGTTGCGCGTAGTGTGAGATCTGTAGAATTTTAGTACATTATGTATTAGGACGGCTAAACAGTTACATACTGCTGCGATAACGCAATTATGTGCAAGGAATTGCATCGCAATAGGTAACGCATGCAATATTACCGCCAATAATAACACGCCTGTGTGGGGGAAGCCTTAAAAGCTTGGTGCAATGCGATACTCTTTAAAATTGGAATGTCAAATAAAGAATAATATTTAAATCGGATTAGAATTCGAAATTTCAATTTCATTAATTTGTTCTTGGATATTTGAATACCACGGGGATAGCAAGTTTTTTTTACATAAAGACTTGAGATTTTTCACAGAGACTATAACGAAAATAAATAAACACCTAAAGCGCTGAACCATGGGTGGGACCTTGGAGAAGAACTTGCTGCTTTTTGTACCGAAAATGAAACTTAAAGAAGGTGATTTATGTGATGAAAGTTTTCATGAGTTAGGCATATACAAATTCATCATACCTATACCGGCTGTTTACTTGGCGACGGGTTGCCAACGGAAACAGGAACGAAAAAAGGAGTGAAGGAGTGCGGGAACGGGAACAGGTACCTACCCCGTAATGTAGTTATATGTAGGTACTTTTTATTCCATTCATATTTAGGGTTCCGTGTCAAATTACCGGGCTTGGGAAACATTTCACATAAAAGGACATACGTAAAAAAAGAGTATAAACGCAAACGAAGTTGCGAGCGGGTCAGCTAGTGTATTATATTTTATAAATGACATTAACATTTTCTTTAGTTTTACACACCGACGGGATTAAGAAATCAAGTAAAAAATATTTTGTTGATTTGGTTTCCGCCGCACGCCGCCATTAGACTGCAACAACCAATTATATATACGTTACTATGGCAACCAACATTGATTTAAAGTGTTACTATGGCAATAACCCTCATTTTTAATTATTTTGACAGTAGAATCGACTAAAAACTTAGAGGAGATTCTTTTGACGCACTCACTTTAGTCTTGGTACCAAGCGCCATACATCAAACGGCATTCTCCTATTAATCCAAATTTGTTCAGCAGTTATGGAGTTAAGTGAGAACAAACATACTCATATACACATAAACACACAAAACGCCATACTTCGGGAGGCATATAACCAGCAGTGGATAAAGTCAGGCTGTGGATGATGATGATGATATGACTGTATCAGCCATTACCAGGATGACCTGTCACAGTGTAGACAAGATCATTAATAGGGATTGGAAACGGGCGTTGTCACTAATTTGTACGGGCGAGTGACGGACACACAGACAAACGGGCTGATTGACAAGCCTTCATTAGTGTACGTACAGCCGTGCATTCCCGAAATTTGAGTGTACATTTGGATACACGAGCTTATTGTGTTACGTTGTGAACGGTATTTAGTTTTTGGGTGAAGTTTTATTCAGAATGTTTTTTTTACAAAAATCCGTATTTTACTAGCTTCGGCTAAGCTTGTATGGTACCCGTATGAAAGCCTGTGTTATATATGCCACAATCTATGTATTCCAAGTTTCATCCAAATCCGTTTAGCCGTTAAGAGGTGAAAGAGTAACAAACATCCATACGTGCTCACAAACTTTAATGTTTATAATATACTATCTTCCACCCGTGGCTTCGCTCGCGTAGTACCCTGATGAAAAGTAGCTTGTATGTTACCCCAGGCCACAATCTATGTAGAGTCCTAGTTTCATCCAAATCCGTTTAGCCGTTAGCTGAAAGAGTAACAAACATTCCTCATACATCAATACCATACATCATGTGAGTATGTATGGATGTATGGATGAATGTTTGTTACTCTTTCACGCGAAAACTACCAAACGGATTTGGATGAAACTTGGAATATACATAGGTTGTGACCTGGATAACACATAGGTTATTTTTTATCCCGGTACCACCATGTTTGTCTGTTGAGTATAACTTATTCACTCAAATAAAGTTTCTTAAAAGACAACAACTTTCAAGTTCACAAACAAATATGAACTTTAATTCATATCGGAATAAAGAATGTAATTGTAACTAAAAAGGTCACGTGCCCAAATACCAACCGTAATTGTTCAAGGGTTTCTATTTTCAGTACTTCTCTCGAAATGAATTCTACGTTTCCACTCCAGTATGAGGACTTGAAGAGTTTTTATAAGATTTTCCTTGAACATAATGAATATCGTGTTGAAAGAAATCTTTCTCAGATAGGTAGTAACTGGCTTCAGCCCGTGACTCGCTTTGTATCCAAATAGTACTTATAAATAATAGTAGGGGGTTCCATCCATCTTTTGAAACCATGCCAGCCTCACCTGCCCATGGTCGACCATACTCTTTGCCAAACAGGCAAAACTGATTGAGGCATAGCGTAGCCTACATTGGTATAGCTAAACTTTCTGGTCACCAACAGGCAGCAGCGTCTGTGCGAGAAGCTGTACCCTGCGATATCCAACCCACCAAGCGTCGGGATTATGGCCATACTACTCTTATGATTGACGCACCAAAAAATAGCGCTCATTAGGGGAGGCCTTTATCCACCAGTTCTGCTATAGGCAGAATTTTTATCTGTGTAATACCGATGCATTTCCGTGTTTTGGAAAGAATGATTCACGGCTTTTGAAATCGTTATATCATAATCGATTTTAAAATTCGTCCTTGATTTAATAAAATCATTCGAGAATATTCAGGTTTAACGCTAAATATAGCTACATTTTACGAATTTTAACACGTATGACACTTTGAGTGCTGAAAACATAGAGGTGGTTCTCCACGTCCTCGTCCTCAACTGCTTACTTACATTTTGTAGCGTCATTTGTGGGGCCAGCAGTCAGCGTGTTAATGCAGACCTCCCTATGACGCTCAGTGCCAAAGAGAAGGAGCACTAGGTACATTAATTATGTGTTTCTATCTATTCTATTCTGTCAAAATGTTGGCACACTAGCTCATACAAAGAAGCAAAAAAAGTCAAAGTGATACTTTTAAGTATTTTTTGTGAAAAATTCTGCTAGTATAAATGCAAGGCTCAATTATTTATCAATTAGCACTTTTTAGCCCAAGCATCGACGAAAATTTAAGCTCATATAGATTAATAGTGACACAAACTAATAAATTAATGTAACTATCTTATTTGAACGCTTTTAAGCTACTAATAAATTTCTCAGTAGATAAAAGGATGTCGGGTGATATATTAGTTTCCAGTTCTGTAATTAATTTGTGTGATTACAGCTGTCAGACGTTGATGTCTGTGATCTTTTAAATGGAACTGTTTTTATGTTTTAGGCTTCGTTTTCAAGCGTAAGTTATTCATCTATGACGAGACAAATCATATTTAAGTCGAATTTCAAGTATAAAAAAAAATGGACGTAGGTATCATACTCACAAAATATTATGGGCATATCTGTCCCTCTCTGTATTAAGATGATAATCACTATTTTATAAATATTTTAACAAATTTTTAGCTTTCATAAATTGTGAAAATGAAACATCATTTCTTTGACATGATTTTCTTTCAATTTTATGTTTGCTTAGTAATTGTTTATGCACTTTTTTCGTAAAAATATTTAGAAAAACGATTTAGTATTTAATCTATAAACCGGTTGGTTTAAACATTTAAACCGCTTTATGTTTAAAAGTAATTCGAAGTGTTTTTTTTAAATTTAGCACTATCTAATTATACTTCGTTTATTATTAAACTCAGAGAATAAACTTCGAAAAATAGTTTGAAAATTTCTAATTGATCTATTGACGGCTCCGTTGGGTAGAACTAAAAGCTAGATATAAGTTTGGAAACTAATGAAGCAAATAATAAAGTTAGTTTATTTAATAATACTATTCGGAATATGAAAAATAAGAAAACTATATACATCAACTCATTTCACGTATTTTGTTAGTTACACAAAGGAGAATGGCGTCTGATATATGGCGCTCGGTACCAAGACTAAAGTGAGTGCGTCAAAAAATCTCCAATAAGTTTTTAGCCGATTCTACTGGCAAAATAATTAAAAATGAGGACTATTGCCATAGTAACATTTTACATCAATGTTTGTTGCCATGGTAACGTATATATGATTGGTTGTTGCAGTCTAATGGTGGCGTATTAATCCCGTCGGTGTGTGAAACTAAAGAAAATGATAATGTCATTTATAAAATATAATAAATTTTATGGGATACGTTCGGTTTTGACGCAATTGGTACTGGTTCTCGGCATTCTCCTTTAACCCCCAAGTGACATTGAGTTTAAAATACTCATAACTATAGTCTAATACCATAAGTAAACAAATTTACAGTAAAATAAAATAAAACATTTAAAAGTACCTTCTCGAAATCCATTAAAGTTTTTGTGGCTAGACCAGTCGTATGGCTGCCTTTTGAAATGAAGCGAAATTAGCTTATTTACAAGAAAAGTGGTTACGAACATTCGAATAATTTATTAAATGATGCAGTACCTCCTCAAGTCAGATCGTCTGTGGGTTTGGTATCCATTATTCTTCTTCGTATGAGTTAGTAGCCAACTCTGGTGTTAGTATTTAGGCCGCTCGAAGGCTTCCGACATGGCTTATCAACTGAAAAAACCGGGACCAACATCCTCCCGAAGTACGGAAGCGCTCAGATTAAAATGCTACCAAAACGATCACCCATCCAAGTAGTGACCGCGAGAAGTGTTGCTTAGCCAAGATTAGCTGCTGAGGACTCCGAATTAAGCCGCGCCATGGCGGCAGTTCGGTTGGTATAATTATCATATTCAGAATCATCAGCCTATGCGTAGGTAGTGTCCGTGGTTTTGGCGAAACATTTTTTGGTGGCGAGCCCTATACGGGGGTACACAGGACGGACGCCTTTAGTGCAGGTATATCGCACACTTAGAACAGAAATACTTAAATATTTAGAAAGACTCAAAAAAAACAGTAGTTACTAAAAAAATGCCACTTTTAGGTCAAAATGTCAAAACTAAGGGACCTATTGGTCCCTCTCCCGCGGGATAGTGATGATTTCAATATTGCGTCAGACTATATTGCCGACCTATAACCGCTTAATACGTGAAAATCAGGTAAGATTTGTTTCAGTTTTTTGTCATGAAGTGACCGATATTAGTTTTGTATCACATCATCTTAACGCATTTCCCCACATTCATGTTTTTTGACTTACGTCACTTCTGTTCTATGTGTGCGATATGATTAATATTACAGACTTAAACCCCGCGACTTCACTCGCCATACCGGAATAAAAAGCAGGCTATGTGTTTTATCCCCAGGTCACACTACAAGGTACATTGTTTGTATACCAAGTTTCATCCAAATTCGTTCAGCCGTTACTAAGTTAAGTTGGAACAAACATATACACAAAATTTCGGATTTTAAATATAAATGTGAATATCCGTTGCTTAGAAGATTAAAGGTTTTCGATGAAGGTACCTAAATAATATAAATAAATCGTAAAAAGAGCTCAATTTTGAGCTCAAAACATGATGAAAGTTTTCAAACGTAGATTAGTAATAAATAATGCTGAACATTATCGCACAGCATTTTGTAGCCCCAAACTAACTAGAGCTTGTACTGTGGAATTACTGATGATGGATTACGTTGAATGATTTGAGTATTTTCTATGTTATGTCTGTATTTACAATAAAATAGAAATAAGTTGTATAATCTGGAATCTGTAACTGTAACTGTAAATACATAAAAATAATACATGGAAAAAACCCAAATCATTCAAGATTAAGCATGAAATAGTCTGAAAAAAAAGCATACCTACATTCACTAAATTTTCCTCCTAAGCCCTAGGAAAAAGGTAGTATAACAAAAAAAACAACAATTTATATCAATTCCAAAGCACTTAAACTTTTAACAGCTTTTCACCTTTATTTCTGTGAAACCGATTCGTCATCAATTCACATTTCAGCCGATCTTTCAGCCGATACAAACTTCCACCCAAAATGAATGCTTTCGAAGTTTCCAAGCTTTTTGTGGCAGTCACGTGAAATCGTCATTTGGGGCAGGCTGCTATTTGCCACACCCTTGTTACAGAATATTTTAGCCAAAATGCTAACAAGACCTTTCAAATAATTTCAAACGATATTATTGTATTGTGGAACTTATAATCGTGTATGATTAAGGGGTACCATAGTAAACTCTGTCAACTGGAGTGACTGCGAAAGGCAGACGCTGAATGAGTTGAGCAGAAGACAGGACACAATGGACTGTTATAGGCTGGTGATAATAATGAAGATAACGGTAAACTGTCGATTGGTAGTTAATTTAATGTCTATTAAATATATTTGGATATATTAGCACTCAGATCGGAGATGGACGGACGATATTGCATCCAGGTGTTGCCTGGATGAGATGAAAAACAGACCGTGGAGATTGAACCGCTTAAAGGGAGGCCCCAGGAGTAGGCAAAGTCAGGCTGCGAATGATGATACTAAAATTAAAAGGTGAAATTCAACAAACTGTTTTACCATCTGTGTAAATAAAACTTAGTAAGCTTTATATTTCCACGGCGGGTGGCTTTATCAACAGATCACTTAAAACTTAGTGACAGCTCTAACTGTAATAAAACTTCCAGAAATGCTGCTGACCCTATTCGATATGATATAGTAGGGCTCATTATGAAGGGCTTCTCCGGGCACCACCATGCTCCATGCATGGCTGTTTCGGCTTGAAGGGGGTGAGTGTCATTGCAAAATGCAATATAACACAATGTGAAAGCAATAAATGTATTGAGTATATTGGGCCAGTTCTTGGTTTTAAGGCTTGCGTGACCAAGGATGAGATCGACCTTTCAGGGAAGATACGTATTACCGTTTTTTTTTAAACCATTAGGTTTATATGTGAATAAAAGAACAGACGCAGGTGCCTATTACAAGTTTAAGCAGTTAGCAGTTAGTTTTTGGTTTTTCAGTCTATAAATTTAATTTGGCTGTAGGCACGTCTGGGAGTCCTTAAGCCCGACAAATCCTGCTGATCATTAAAAAGTTCTGTATAACGGATACTTTGGAAATTGTCTTGACAAAGGAGTGGATCCTGCGATTCACAAGTTTAAGATCCGAAAGTTTAAGATACCGTGATTTTAATGTCGTTTAGCTTTTCAAGGTTTGGTTACATCATCGATTTGTCAGAAGAAATTTATTGAAGCGAATTAAACTGCCTTAGCTTAAACTGACTTGAGGCATCAACCACCAATTGTTTGTAAGTCTTTTTATTTTTTTATTTAGTTTCCGCCTGTGGCTTCGATCGTGTGTTTCCCGGATAGAAAGAGCTTTCGTTAGTCTTGTTCAAGAATTAGGTATGTGCTGTATTACAAATCAATACTTTTTGTAATTTCGACGTGAAGAAATTTACATACATAGCAACTTAATGATTACCTTGCTTGTTTTGTTTTTATTTATTGTAAGTTTTATTATTGCTAATTTTAGTCATTTTAGTTGTCTTTTTTAATGTGTATTATAAATATTATACGTTTACATTAATTACTATGTATTTTTGGATATTAGGTTTTTTTTATTTAAAAGGGTTTTCCATTAGGTATTTAAATTTTTATTTTTAAGGTGATTTGTTTTATAAGTTAGTTGTTGTTTGTGTTTTATGTTAAATTTTTCTTTTATTGTTCTCTTTGATATGTTTATGTTTATGGACGCCAAGCAGAACTTTTTACCTGTCATGATTGACTGGCAGAAAATGCTTTCTAGCATTAAGTCCACCATTTATACATTTAATCTTTAGTAAAGTGCAATAAAAAATTATATATAAATAATAATATATTCTTTACTTTTAAAATGTTTGTCTTTATAATAATAAGGAGGATAGTAGGATATCGGAGCCGCTGTGACCAAGAGCCGCTTTCGCCTCGAAAAAACGAATTCTTGCACGACTGATATTTGAACCTATGACCAGAGGTTAAACTTCCCAATAGAACACGGCGGCTCCGATATTCTACTAACATCCTTAATATTATCAAGACAAACATTTTTGAAATGTGAAGAATAATATGTACAGTTTCTTCTACGACTTCAAAAAGTCTTTTGAAGTTTTAAAATGCGTGATTCGATGTCCTCAATACGGTGAAAAAAATTGTCATCAGGAATTCCTATCCGTACTTACAATAGACCGCCCAAACTGAGAGTATCTATTCTTTATTGTAATTATAACACGCTCAGCGTACTGTTCCATTAAAAGTCAAAAAGTCAAAAGTCAAAAGTCAAAAATCATTTATTCAGTAGGAACTGTATAGTACACTTTGAAACGTCATTTTTTTAATTTACCACCAATTCGTAACGTGACCAAACAGAGAAGAATTGGCAAGAAACTCTGCTTGGCTTATATTTTTTTAACGTCATTGTACTTAATATCTATTACATTGTTTTTGATGGAGTTGGAGGCAGTTTCATCCCAAGCTTTTTTGTCATCTAAATAATCAGATATTTTATAATAAGCTTTATTACATAGATTACGTTTAACAACATTTTTGAATTTATTTACAGATAGATTAATCACATCATTTGGGATTTTGTTAAAAAATCGTACAGACATCCCTTTAAAAGATTGACTAACTTTATGGAGCCTTACAGTGGGAACAGCTAGTTTATCTTTATTTCTAGTGTTAACATTATGATAGTCGCTATTTTTCTTGAACATGTTGATATGTTTTCGGACATACATTAAGTTTTCATATATATATTGGCACGGCACTGTCATAACATTTATTTCTTTAAACTTAGTTCTAAGTGATTCTCTGGGGCCCATATTATAAATTGCACGAACAGCCCTCTTCTGCAACACAAATATGGTGTTGATATCTGCAGCATTCCCCCACAACAAAATTCCGTACGACATAATGCTATGGAAGTAGCTGAAATAAACTAGTCTAGCCGTTTCTACGTCAGTAAGTTGACGGATTCTTTTGACTGCGTATGCTGCAGAACTAAGTCTGTTCGACAACCCATCTATGTGAGCGCCCCATTGAAGCTTATTATCTAAAGTTATGCCTAAAAATACAGTACTGTCCACAAGATTTAGATCTTCATCTTTTATTTTAATGTTAGGTTTAACTTGTTTAACATTTGGTAATATAAATCTCATACATTTTGTTTTAGTCTCGTTCAGTAATAAATTATTTACATCGAACCAGTTAACAACTTTCGCTATTGCATTGTTCACGTCGTCAAAATTGGTCTGCCGTCGCTTTAATTTAAATAAAAGTGACGTGTCATCCGCAAACAATACAATTTCGTGGTTGTCTCTCACAAGTTGAGGTAGGTCGTTGATGTAAATTAAAAATAAAAATGGTCCAAGTATTGACCCTTGCGGAACACCCATTTTTACTACAGATCCCGGAGAACATTTTCCATTTACGTCTACTTTCTGTATTCTGTCAGATAGGTAAGAAGTGAGAAGGGCTAAAGCCATACCCCTGACGCCATAGTGATCAAGTTTCCTGATTAATGTTTCATGGTGTACGCAGTCAAATGCCTTAGACAAATCACAAAAGATGCCTAAAGCATCATGTGAGTCCTCCCAGGCATCGTAGATATGCGATACCAACTCAACACCGGCATCAGTTGTTGATCTGCCCCGCGTAAATCCGAATTGTTTGACATCTAGTAAGTTGTTAAAGTTAAAATGGCTTTGCAGTTGACTAAGAATAAGCTTTTCAAAAATTTTACTAAATGTTGGCAGTACTGATATCGGTCTAAAGTTAGTAGGGTCAGAACTACTACCGGATTTAAATAAAGGTGTTATTTTACTATGTTTCATTAAATCAGGAAACTCACCACAGTCAATACATTCGTTAAATATAAACGCTAGTTCTGGTGCGACAATGTCAATCAACGATGTTACAACGCTAACAGAAATGCCCCAGAGATCCGTAGTTTTTTTGACATTTATCAGTTTGAATGTTTTAATAATATCATTACTGTTTACATATTTAAAATAAAACGGTATTTCACATTTTGGTACATTTTTATTTAGTAATGAATCCGCAATTATAGGAGAAGAGTTTAAGGATCTTGTGGTAGAAACTGGAATGTCTGTAAAAAAGGATTCGAATGCTTTGGCAACATCACCATCTTGTTTGATGATGGTATTACCAATATTTAATTTATACTCCTTAATGTCATGTTTGACTTTTCCAGTCTCACTGTTTATTATTTTCCAAGTGGTTTTAATTTTATTACTACTGCTTCTAATTTTTGAACTAATATAATTAGACTTAGCCGCGCGACATACATTTTTAAAAATTTTTGAGTAATTTTTAACTTTATCTTTAAACTCTTCACTAAAATTATACTGTTTTTCACTGTAAAGCTCATACATTCTTTGTCTGCTTATGTGAATTCCTACTGTTGCCCACTCACAGAATGTAGGACTGTCAGAGACCATGATCGATTTAGGTTTAAATATTGAGCTAAATTCTTTGATAAAATTATTAAAAAAAGAATTATATAAATAATTTGGATTATTATTTTGATATGAAAAGGGTGATCTATTTAACAAATTAGATTTAAATTTTTCTAATCGATGCACAGTCACTGGTACAAAAGTTATTTGCCGTTTTACATTTTTCTTTATTTGATTTTCTATTTTGATTAACTGACCAAGGTGGTCTGATTTTATGTTACTAATTACATTTTTACTTAGTATATTAACATTTGAATTTGTAAAAATATTGTCTATGCATTTGGCTGAAGTGTCAGTAATTCTAGTTGGCTCCATAAAGAGAGGTTTTAGATTATATGACTTGAATAAACTAGTAATTTTAGTACTTAATGAATAAACTTCTAGAAAATTTATATTGAAGTCTCCGCATGTTATAATATTTTTGTTTGTTTTAGATATTTTGAACAATATTTCATCCATGACTTTTTCAAAAATATCATATGAGGCGGATGGTGGGCTGTACGCACTTATAACAATGAAACGCTCCAACTCTACGCATGCTATTTCAATTTGGCTTTCAACAGACAACTGGACAATGTCCTTACGTTCTTTAAATTGGATTTGTTTATTCCATTAATAAAAAAGGATAAAACTTGAAACGCAACGCCAAATAAATATGTTGTCTAGACTAGATCCTGTCTACAAATCTACAAATAATACCAGTCTAGTATTTACATAACACTAATTCAGCTTAGTTTGTGGCTAGATGATGTTGTGTTCATAAAATATAGTATTGTTTTATTTACTAAAATAACTCAAAACTCACAACAAAAAATGCAGCGACAATTCCAATTCTTAATGGAAGTATCAACTATGGCCCCAAACATTAGACTAGACTATCAGGCATCGTTGATAGCAAAGCCGGTATCTCTTCATCAGCTGATGATGGAGTTGGTGTTTGCTCGAAGCCAATTATTGAGTGCAAACGTGGAGTAATGGCGCTATGATTAGCACCAATTATTGATGAATAGATAGACAGCTCGATGGAAATTCCAAGTAACATTAGTGGGTTTTATCAAAACTATGCTATGCTATATGATGCCAACTCTTTCGTTTTGTTGACTCCATTCTCATTCATCAATATGAAGTCATATGGTCTCCGGTTCTAATGTTAGATTGATTAAGAATTGAGGAAGTGAGTGAGGAAAACAGTTATCATTGCAACGTGTTAAATCAAGGAACATATCTACAGGGTAGGGCAAAATTTAACTTCATTGAAAGTAATGTTGTAGGAAAAATAATGGCATTTTTGCATTTTTTTAAAAAAGGTTCAGTCAGCCTAGAAAATTACATTTGTAAAAATCAAGTTGGTCTCAATTAAATCTATTTCCCAACAGGAACACATTTTCCAAAAGTAACTTAATTGTAATTAGACGTATTAGTGGTAATTAAGTTATTTTGGTAAAAATGTTTTTTTTTTGACAAATGTCATTTTCTGGGCTGATTGTATATATTTTCAAAAATCCAAAAATTACATTATTTTTTCCTTCAAAATAAACCTCATAATTTCCTTAGAACAAAAACTTCTCACTTCAAAAACAAAGGCTTCAATGTGGTAAAATTTTGTCCCACCCTGTATGTAGCGCCCAGTTACATTTACCAAAAAAAACTCAACAAACTTGACTACAATTTCTGCTCATATATTTATGTTCCCGAAACCATTACCAAAATTACCGTTCACATAATCAAAAATATTTCAACCCAATCCCCATTATAGGAAGCAACTGAATAATACCCATAACGTATGGATTTGCCCAATTTCCTTTAGAATCCGGATGGTCCACACCTACCACACTTCCCCTTTCAAAAACGTACCTACTACCTTATTTTCTAGGATACAAGGTTCAAATTGAATTGAGAGAATGGCATGGGAGGTTTTGACTGCGGTCTACCAACTTATCTGATTGTAGAATTGATTTGTTGGTGAATTAGAATGCCATCATTTCAAAGCCAATTTCAATGGATTTTGTGTATCAATTAAATTTAAAAGCATTCAGTATTGATACTAAGTTTTTACAATATCTCAATTTTGAATATTACGCAATAGTTTATGTGTGTGTGTTTATGTATGTTTGTCCCCGGTGGGTGAATGGATTTGGATGAAACTTGGAATATATATCGCTTGTGACCTGGATTAATTAACACATAGGCTTACTTTTTATCTCGGCAAGCAAAAGCTATATAATGTATTTTTGATAGGAAGGTGGCGGGTTTAAGTCCCACCTCAGTCGAAACCTTTGAGACAATTTTAGAAGTCTCATTAGTGAGGATTAAAAATTCTATTTTGTATTCATTATGACGAAAATTTTCATTTGAAACCAACTTTTTGGCTCCACTATATCATTGACGTAAGTGAGTATGAGAGAACATCATCATCATCAACAACAGCATGTAAAAGTCTGCTTCTGATCATAGCCGCTCACAGTGCTCAATAGAATTCCACGACAGACGTTCTTGATCCTTTTCATTCATCACCCAAGCTTCCAAGCGATAAGACCGCCTAATGTATCTTTTATTTATTTAAAATTTGTCTGTTGTTTCTAAACTAATGTGTAAAATAAAGAATTTTCATTCATTCATTCATTTACCCAAGTTCAATGAATCCTAATTTCAGAAAACGTTCAAAAATAGTATCAAGATTTTAAATTAGATTGTCCAATTATACCACCTGGCGCCATCTGTCGCCAAACCGCGGGTGTGCGGTTAACCGAATTATCTATTCGCCCTTTGTGGTGTTGCGGTGGGCACTATTGCTGAGTGCTAGGATTAGATAAGAACATAGCACTAAGAAATATATTAGACAAAGTTGAGCTTGTCCCGGGAGTAAGGGGTTCCAACCCCCAACTTTCGAACTCTTTTTTCTAACGTGGGGAAATCATCATATTTACCATTCCATAATGGGGCAACAGAATGATTACGCCGGACTCCTACCGGCCAAAACCACCACGATGTTCCATCCTAGCGCCAATATGCCAAAATCATGGGTGCTCTGGGGGAGTCTTCCACACATTCAGCAGCGTCAGCCCACATAATTGTATTGTCCAAATGGAGCGATTTGGGTCGCGCGTAGCCATCACATGGACGCACGTAACACTCCACGTGATATTCCGCAAATCTGATTGGCTACTCGCAATTCAACTCGCGCGTGGATTGTTCCATTTTGGCAGGTTGTTGGGTTACTTTGTGGCTATCCATCAGCAGTCCACTGCTGGACATAGGCCTTCCCTAATAAGCGTCTTTGCGCCCTGTCCTCAGCTTAACATATTCAGCTTTTGCCTTTCGCAGATCGTCTACCCTTACCCTTACCTTATGCTATAGTTTGTATACATTATGTGTAGAGACACCATGGAATGTTTGAAAGGATTCAAAATGTTTTATTTTGCTGTTATTGCATTCTGTAACCTCGTTAAATTCTGTATTTCAGTGTAAAATCCGACAGCCATTGTATTTCTCTGGAAGCGAAGAGTTTTCGAAAAAATTATGTTTATACATACAAGTAGGTACTTCATCTAAGAAAGAGCTTTGTACTACTGTGCAATACATGTTTTTTAAAATATTTTTAGTTTAATATCTTTTTACTTATTTATAAGGTTGTAGTCTACATTCATAACTACATGGATAAAAATAATACCAAAAAATTTACTAAACTAAACTATTGTATTTATACGACTATAAATGGCGTGAACGGAGTTTCATTCTCCATCTTTGGAACCTCAACACAGCCAAACCCCTTGCAGCGGCTGCAAGCCCTAATGTATAATGAGTTGTGTGAGAAGCTGTTCCTTGCGATCTCCAAACCTTCATGCCTAGTGTCAAGATAATAGGCATACTCTCTTCTTATTTGGGGAGACAAAATGCCCAGCAGTGGACTATTTAGGGTGTTTTTGACTATAAATGCTATATATATATAGCTATAAGCTACACATTCCATATCTTTCATTGATGTGCCCAAGTATAAAACCGAAAGACCATTAAGACCAAAATTCCAATTTT
Organism: Horisme vitalbata; assembly: GCA_951804965.1. Lineage (NCBI taxonomy): Eukaryota > Metazoa > Arthropoda > Insecta > Lepidoptera > Geometridae > Horisme > Horisme vitalbata. The sequence goes on along the minus strand of OX638095.1, from coordinate 1,661,210 downwards.
GACCAGAGCTCATCAAGGTTCCAAAATCAATCTATTCGAAGGTATTTCCTCTGACCTTCTGACAAAGCAATAAAAACCCAATTACTACCCCAATAAACACAAACCAAACAAAAAGTCTGTTTGCTGTACAAAATTAACGGTCAGTTAATGATTATGGTGTCCGCGACTCATAATGACATACTGGGTTGTTTACCGGTCACAATGCGATCGTAGATAGGCTTCATGGAAGTGGCTCCCTAGATTACAGTTATATTGAGCGATCAGAAATGATGACGTTGAGTATCGAAGTAACGTTAGTTTCTTTGTCCTTAAAAAAATATCATATTATATTTGGCCAGGGTTAATGTAGATTCATTATAAAATACCACTTAGAGTCGTCGCAAATGGGCCACACGCAACAGCCACAAAATGCATGTTTCCTATAGTTTCCATACATTTTATATGGACTCGCCGCCCACGGTTGACTCCGGAAGCCGCCACACGTCGCGGTTTCTAGCTTCTCGTCGCGGAGTTTGTGGCTGTCGCTTGTGGTACGTTTGACGCAGTGATAGCCCTTACCCACTGTTCAAGAGTATTTTTTTGATTACACTAGAAGATGGCCTATGTCCAGCAGTGGACTGCTGTAGGCTAATGTTGGTAATGATGACTAGAAGATGAAACTAGCTCATGGCCTACCTCATGTTAAGTATTAACCTTTATCAAAGTACTGCATCATGGTCGCTTAGCGCATGTAATAAACTTCATGTGCCTGTAATTTTACCGACACTGAAACACAGCAATGCTGATTCTCGTCAGAAATAAGCATGGTACTAACCCGGACGAGCCCTTCACAAAAAGCTCTACTACTATTCTGAACGATGTCTGTGTACGCTGTATTATTGTATCACGAATTATAAATATTTTCTCTTAGCGGATTAAGTTAAGATCTTGAATTTTATTTATTTTTCTATTCCTGTGCTTATAATTTAGATTTTCAAACTTCGTTATACATTAATTGTACCTACTTATAAGGCATAGATGTATGGCTAAAAATGCATGTCCATAAATAATTAAAAAGTATAAAGCTATTATAATGCAATTATCAAATAATTCAGAAAAATTTCTAGTTCTTTGTTTATTCATACTGTATAAAATTATCTGTTCTACTTTCAAACTATCTAACAAATAGAAAATGACGATTGAAAAACGGAATTCTGTACTTTAATCACTGTTTTCCTCACGATGTTTTGCAGGGAGAAGAAAAACATTAAAATTCTCAACCAGGTTGTTTGACGATCTACCTCTGACTACGCCAAAACGAGCTTAAATATTTTGATAAAACATAGTCAATCAATTATACCGAAAGTGGCAACTTCACACCTATTTTCCCTGATTCAATCAGTTATAATTTCAAAATTTCAACAAAGGTTCGTTGGAAAATTCTCATCACAAAATTTGAATCCTCCCCGGGCCTTTTCAAAAGGTATTTAATGGAATTAGTTATGGGCCGGAATGTTCGGCCAATCCAATTTCGGGTATGCACTGGCGACTGCGCACAGAACAATACATACTATTCTTCTGATATTCCACTCTAACCGGAGTTTTTTTAACACTTCTACTACTTCATAAAGGGCCGGCAGTGCATCAGTATCGCCTCTGGTGATGCAGGTGTCCATGGGCGGCGGTGAGTACTTCCCATCAGGTACCTCGCCTATTCGTGTGCCAGCATTGGCATAAAAACTTCTTTCGCTCTCATGGCTCAGCGACAGTAAATCAGTCTTGGCCTCCAAAGGAGAAGACAGCATTAGTTTTACTTCTCACCAGTCTCCATTTGCACATCACCACAGAATACAGAAAGGACAGAAGCGTCACTCCGCGCAATCATTTAAATAAATAGCGACTTTAGCTGCTACGCAATAAAGTGCTAATCAGCTCGCACCGAACTCAGCGCCTAACATTTATATTAACCTACACCTTGCATCCCTTTCTATCGTATAGCTCTATCTCTACTGACGTGGCACGTGTAACGTTAGGGTTGTCTTGAGAATTATTCTGTGACGAATAATAATAACCTGGCCGCCGACGGGCAGCAGCGTCGGCGGTGCGAGAAGCTGTACCCTGCGATCCCCAACCCGCATGCCCAGCGTGGGGATTATGGGCATATCCCCCTTCTTATAGGGGAGGCCTATGTCCAACAGTGGACTGAATAGGCTGTTGTTGTTGAACCTTTTACTATCCAGTTACCTAGCCACCTATTTATTTTAAGGAACAATGATAATTCAAATAATATCTACCTACCTAGTATTAAATCAGAAAACTATTTTACACTGGCTGGCTGCATTAAGAACTCAGAAAATAGGCATACCTACTAGGTAGGTACTTGGGTCCTTAACACCTACTTAAGTGTTTAGGTGTCTTGTGTACGAAAACTGAATAATCACTGTTTAAGGTAGGTAGGTACATCATGCTAAATCATAAGAGAAATTTTAGTAGGTAGGTATCTACCTAGATATTTGCAAGAGAAAAAAACAGCATTTGGTTTGTAGGTAACCTAGGTATCTAGTTTTAGTTGTTAGTACGCCTACCTTTAGGTAACTTACCACATCGATTTTTCTACCTACACCTACCTACCCGACTGTTTTTAAGTAGTTAACCTACACTGCCTACTTAAAGTTAAATCAAATAAAAATGTACCTAGGTTGGGTTTCTAATATTGCTCTCAGTCTACATAATCAAAATCATAATATCTACTTAAGTGCTGCTTATGCCTAGGCATAGGCAGCACTATGTAGGTAGATACCTACCAATGGCACAAAAATTGTCTATGAAAAAATACCTACATTATAATATTACGTTTATTTATGTAGGTAGGTACCGCATTCAAATAGAACTTGTACCTAAGTACCTACTTACTTAAGTAAATACGGGAGACAAACTTTCGTAGAAAAACTTTCAGTTCTGTACCTACTATTGGTATTATTTACATTTTCTTACCTTTCGCTGTCATTAGGTAGTTTGAAAAACGTGAGATGCCGGTCCTTATTATTATTCAGGCAACCAAATGCTATGCAGTACTTTTTTTGCCTTCATTTGGCGAAAAATATAGGTACATTACCAAAAACAAACTAAAATGCCGCGGCTGCTCAAGGACACGTTCGTTCCGGGCAGAACTCGGCAACCGACGTAACGAACCACGCTAGGAAGGCCGGCGATGCGTAGGTATATTTTTATACCTATTCTGCGGAGTGAAAGAGGCCTGACATCACTCCAAAAATTCAAGAAATTCAAAATTCATTTATTCAGTAGGAACTGTATAGTACACTTTGAAACGTCATTTTTTTAAATTTACCACCAATTCGTAACGTGACCAGACAGAGAAGAATTGGCAAGAAACTCTGCTTGGCTTATATTTTTTTAACGTCATTGTACTTAATATCTATTACATTGTTTTTGATGGAGTTGGAGGCAGTTTCATCCCAAGCTTTTTTGTCATCTAAATAATCAGATATTTTATAATAAGCTTTATTACATAGATTACGTTTAACAACATTCCATTCAACACATCACCATTAGACTGCTCGCTTAGGTCTGCCATCTCATCTCTCCAACGGAACCGCGGGCGTCCATTATGGCGACGTCTTATTGAAACACCAAGATTTAGGAACCCCAAGATAGGTTTTCTTTTATCATAGAAGACATGATATAAAGATTGCTAAAGTCGGCTTTCCCAATTATACATGTAATGGAGAACAGGAAGGAAATGTATAATTTTTTGTTGTCCCTTTGAGTTGCTGGTGTAGATAGCTATAACCTAACTCTTTATTGTACTCACACCAATTTAAAAAAGAGGTGTAATTGGCCAACAAAGCAATATTCAAGCAAAGTTTTAAAAAAATGATACCTTTAGCGGATTTTATATTTTTATTGCATCTCAATGTCCATACATGGACAAATCGGGAATTGGCTTATGGCAATCGTCAGAGTTAAATCAAACCTTAGAAGACAAAATTGGGCAACATATTTGATCTGTGGCATACCATTCTAAAGTCAGTCTATTCTGTTTATCTTTATTTTGACCAATCTGTTATACATTGGTTGATTGCGTGCATACAATTTTTTTGACTGACCGCATTTTGCATGAAATGCACAATTTGATTTTATCTAATTTCTAGGTTGCTTTTCCATAAGATTCTAAAACTTAGTTGAGCGTGTACCAATTATCAAATATTCTAGTAGTCATTTTGATAACATTGACACATTTTCTTACAATCAATATTGTAAGACATAACAGAAGGTCACAGTGTCAACAGTGACGGAGCAAACAACCAGGTAAGCTAAAATAAATTTTATTGCATTCCAAGTTTCTCGCCCCCTGCCTAGATTGAGTGAATATAGCTAGCAGACAGGGGTTGAGGATTGGGCTCAGTGGCATACCTTGGGAGAGACTTATATCTAGGAGTGGACTGCTACAGGTTGATGATGATGATGAAGATTTCCTAACCTTAAAACGAATTAAAAATAATGCCCCCGTAAAACCTAACCCTAAAAACACATTTCCAAAACACCCCCGTAAAACAATTCGTCAGGGAAATATCAGAATACATTACCTAGAAACAGTTCCTGGATCCCGCTGATTCCTCAGGGAAGACTGTTCTTAGAAACTGAATCCTAGAAATCATTATTTATTAAATTTGTATATGAACCTCGGATTTCCTTGGAGATGTTGAGTAAGATTTTCGGATTAGTAAAAGCTTTGATGATGAATTAGTATTAGATATTAAAGAAGGCACAATATTTTGTAAGCAAAGAAGCGTGAACAAATTTAAATGCGAATGCGAAACAAATTCAAACCGAAAACTGACACGTTCTTCGTATAAGCTAGTGACCAACTCTGGTATCGGAGTTTTTAGGCCACCCGAAAGCCTCCGCTATAGATTAACGATTGAAAAAGCCGGGACCAACCTCTTAATTACCATCAAAGCACGGAAACTCTCAAATTTAAATGTCACTAAACGGTTACCCGGTCACTTAAGGTGTACAGGGTTCCAACCCCTATCTTTGGAACCCAAACCAAACCCCACCTGCACGTGGTGCACCCTGCTAAACAACGAACGGGGCTCTGGCAGCCGGCTGATTGCGGCATAGCACAGCCTACATCGGCCCAGCTAAATCCCCTGGCCTCTGACGGGCAGCAGCGTCGGTGGTGCGAGAAGCTGTGCCCTGCGATCCCCAACCCGCATGCCCAGCGTGGGGATTATGGGTATATCCCCCTTTATTAGGGGAGGCCTATGTCCAGCAGTGGACGGATATAGGCTGATGTGGTTGTGGATGTGGTAAACGGTTACCCATCCAAACAGTGACCAGGTGGAGTGTTGCTTAACCAAGCTAAGAACACCGAAATAACCCGCCACAAACGCTTTGAGAACTAATAATACCTTCCAAAATAACCATTCTACGCTTAATAGTACCAAACATAGCAGAATCGCTCTGTTTCTGTCTATCAACTTGAGTCCTGACAATTACGAAACTAGCGAATCATTGAAATCGGATGATACAAATCAAATCATGATATCAATATACAAATTGGATAAATTGGTGCTCGTATGTTAACGGGTTTCAACTGTCAATATTCAATTATTTGAATTGCTATTATTAAATTGTTTAAATTTGAAGCTTGGAACGTGTGATTACTTGGTTTTTACGTTACATCTCCCACTACACTGAAACAAGATAAGATAATAAATAAATGTTGGTAACATTAGGTCTTATGGTGGCTTTCCGCGCTTGCCAAGCCTCGGCAATCATCCACAAGCCCCAAGCATCCACAAATCTCGCTTGGTATTTGGAAGTCGTTTACATGCTTGTGAATGCGTCAGTATGCTACGGACATCCTAACGTGGTAAACACCGATGTGTTGATGTGTTGATGAAGACTTTGTCGGCTATTGCGTTTGATTTAACCTATGTAGTTTGATAAATGATACACATTTATCTTGGGATAAGACTTTATTTTTGCTTTTGGATCCATTTTAGATACTTTCTAGACATTATTGTACAGAGGTTACATGGAGATCATATTGTTCAAAAACTAACGAGGCTTGTGGCTCAATCTCAATTCTCAAGACGACTTGTCGCTACCGCTTCACTTTTCGGAATGCCCAAGCCTCGTCATTTTTCGTTAGGTACTCTCAGACAATACCTCCCTGCAAAATCCAACCATCGACAAAACCATAGACTTGCTCTCTGGTTTTCGTCAGTCAGGTTCCGAGTTGCCATAATATGCATGATTAATACTTTTTACATCCTGTAATTATTATTTGCTTATAAAATAGATTATTGAATAATAATGATTGTTAAAATAAACTTATAATATTAAAGAAATCATGACATTCGGCCGTCCGTCTTCATGCGATCTCCTGACGCATGATTAAAACAAATCAAGCCATTAGTAAGTATAACGATACAGTACTATTTACAGCATTGTCCAATTGTACCTACAGACACGAGTACAACAACGATACAACTAATAGTTATTACAGTAGGTCTACTTAGTTTAGAATTTAATTGAATTTATTGTTTAAAACTTTCTACAGCGTAGATGAATTTCTCAACACAAAAATTAAACCATAATCTGACAATTTCAAAATTATTAATTTTAATCCTATGTTTTATTTATTGATTTATTGAAGTGACATGTTTGTATTAATTAGAATTATGTAATTTAAATTCCTTGACAATTAAATATTTAAATTTTGCATGCCAATTGTATTTGGTGAAATATGAAAATCCTGTACCATAGCACTTAAGAACTTTGTTACCATATTTCAAGCAAATAAACCATTTCATTTCATTTCATTCCCATTTCATTTAACCTTAATTTTGTAATGAATAACACCAAAACTAAGATACCTACAACTTACAATTGCTCTTTACTGAATTGACAATTTTGATAATACTTCCATAGAAACTGTAGAAATATTTCATTTATTAGAAAGATACTCATTTGAATTGGAAAAGTCAATTTCGAAATATTCAAACCAAAAAAAACAGCTAAATCTAGGAATGTAATTTAACACATAAAACAACGTACAAACACAGAACTAATGGCACTATCAGCTTATTACGTAGGCATATGCTTAGGTATAATGTAAAAAAATCTACCTACTTATTACACAACAATGTATATACATTAATGTACCGAACCTGCCTTTACAATACTACGAATATTTGCTTTTCGTAACCACTGGTAGATAACACAGAACGTTGTATACGACAACACCATAAAGAAAACAAATGATTTATGTTACAATACAATACGATGTTTACAAATAAATTAATTATCTGATTTCTGCTTTCATTCACAAAGTAGGTAGGTACAGTTTCAAGCTAATTGTAAAATCATTTCCTCGCAGGTTATCATTGCTTGTTATAGATGGGTACTAAAAGAAGTAACATCTTCATGGTGTAGATAAGTATAAGTAGGTAGGTACCTACTAAATGTACAAATGGAAATATACATACAAAAATGAGACTTAATGATATACCCACTTACTAAATTAAGTCTACAAGTAATTACATAGAAATCATGACATTCGGTTATTGCTCGATTTTGACTCGATTCTCTCGATTTGATTTGATTTAGGTACCTACTTAGATGTTGAGCTACTGCTGTTATTATTGGATTTGCTTCTAGGTACATTAAGTAATTTATGTATGCATATGATATCTTAGCTTTTGCATGTAAGTTTATTTTACCTTTACTTGCCTAATTATTGTTTTATGTTTTTTTTTTTCATTTGTTAGGTTTTAGAGTAAAGTTATATTCTCTGCTATTTCATTTATCAAATTTGTAGCGCTATCAATCCATTTCCCCACAATATAAAAGTTATCTGGAAGAAAATGCTATTTAGCATTAAGTTCGCCTATATACATAATCTATCTTGTGCAATAAAGAATTTTCTATTTAATTTTATCATTAGTATATTGTTTTCTTTTTTTTTTTCTTTTTGTGATTAGGCACTCTTGCTTACAACATGTGGACTCAAATTGGTTTAGCGTACAAAATATGTTTAATTGTGCCTATAATTTAAGTACCTAACTTCCTAAAGCCTGGAATTATGGCAACTTTATATTCAGTCATTAGGTACCTAATATAATTATAATTCATAATGATATGTAAAACATACATATGTAAAACATTCATATGTAAATATTGATTTGCCAATAAATTGATTGTTCTTGATTATTTCTGATTATTCCTAAAGGGCCTATGAATGTTACATAAGTTTCGTACAGTTCTTTTTGTTGATAAAATGAGTTAAGTGTTATTTTATTCATAACCTACAGTGTATTTACCTACATAGGAGAAAAAGACTTTACCAGTAACGTAATTAGCCTTTTGCTTAGCTTGGCTAGTTACAGCTACAATTGGAACTTCTCTTCCTTATATTTTCAAGCTATTCGGGAGCAGCTCGAGTGCCAATATCCAACTTTAAACTATTTCTCAATCTGATACCAAATAAAACATAAGTGGAAATATTTTGAGTGAAATAATTAACAGCATTAACATAACCCTTTTAAATTTTACAATATCACCGCAATTTTGGCGACGACGATAATCTCTGTATTCTCCAAGTCGTTATTGTTCCTCAAAAGATAAAATAAAGTTGTATAGGTAATACTGGTAATACCTAAACGTCCTACAACGTCATGGCTAGACCAACATATTTATCAAGAGCATCACGCCGGCAGAACAATTGTGCAAAGATTCTCATCAACCTTTTTATAGATAACCGGGCTATCATCCATCAGGTCTATCTTTATCCCTATAGAATTACGAGTTGTACAGCCTAATACCCACTAAATTTAATTCACAACAGTCAGGGTAGGATATCAAAGAGTTCATAAAGTTCATCCAATGTTTTTATTTTCACGTCAACCTAGAGTCGTAAATAAAATTGTAAAACGATATTAATAATATGACTAAAGTAATCTGCCGATAATACCTACCTATTACCTAAATATTGACCAAGTAAAAGTATATTCACTTCAACTTATCTCTTTCAATTTAATACTAAAAAGCTGTTAACACCTGTATGTTTTCATTATGGAACGCAATAAATGATTGAGTAATGAGTATTGAGTCCAACCTTAACATCAGTCTCGGTCAAAAAATTCTAAAGTGTATAAATCTTTGGTTATTATATTAGCATATAAAATATCTTTTAACGATAAAAGATATAGCTCTGGCAATGAAAGTGTTTGCCGTTAAACTTATGGTGAGACCTGTCAAATTTGTCAAACAAGACTAGGTACACCTCCCGTCACCTACACTTAAGTTCCTTGATTGAAAAGATTATTTAATCGTAGTTCTATTTTACTGACTGTGATACAATGATACATAATTAATTTATTAATTTGGAATCTTAAGGAACACTTTTAATCGTATCATTCATCCGTTCAGCCATTCCTGAATTTAGTGAGATCAAACATACTAACACACACAAAATCTTGCATCTATGTATATTGGCTGATGCTGTCCTTCATAAGTGTCACTTATCTGCCTAGCAACATTAAATTCTAATTATGTTAAAAAGTGAAAATCTCTTAATTCTTCATCAAAGCTCGCGGCAATACGGTAATAAGTAGATACGCTTTGTACTACTGCCTACTGATACTGCTAGCCTGCTGTTTTCCTAACACAGGGACCTAGTTGGGAGTTTGAGCGCAGCCATGGTCAATGTAGGTAACTAACTAACTAATTATATGTATGTACAAATCCAGATACAAAACAGATGAAGTTTTTCTTTCATTTTTCTTCAATAACCTACTGATTATAATAACTATGCATGGCTGTGTGAGCCAAGTTTTGGAGATTGACTGTATGTAACCTGTGAATACCTTTTCCCAAACTTACATTTTTCTGTTAGCTTATATTCTCACCTGTTATTGTGCAATGAAGTAGGCACATGAAATTGTTTGTGTAAGATTTTGTGAACACTAAATTAAAGTTATATTTTTATTATTTATTTGTTATTTTAAATTTACACCAATTCGTAACGCGACCAAACAGAGAAGAATTGGCAAGAAACTCTGCAAGGGTTGTATTTGTTTTAATCGTCTTTCTTACAATTGTTATTAATATTAAGGGGTTTGACAGTTTCATCCCAAACTTTTTATATAAATATATTTTTTTTTTTTTTGCTATCTTAATAAATAATTTTTAATTAGCTTTAGTGGACCTACCAGACGAGAAACCACTGGTTAAAGGTTATAGTTGTCGTTATCGAGGCCCACCCTTAGACATTTTTAGCACTTAAATACAGGCTTAGATACATGAATTGGGAGAATCAAAATAAAAAAAGCACTAAGTATATTTCTAAACAATAGGTCATAATAATTTAGGTTTATCTTTATATATTTTTTTTTATCTTTATATTTTTATATTATTTATCTTTATAAGTATCATCGTTCATTTATTCTTGTTATATATATGTATTTTGCTATTATAGTTGTGAGTACTTTGCATTTGTTTTATATCTATTTCTGTTTATTATAATTTGTGGTAATTAGTCCGTTGTTTCTATTGTCTACATAAATTCTTGCCGGTTGTACACTTTTCTACCTGTTTTGTGCTGTTCCATATCCTACTCAAAGGTTTTATTGGAAGAAAACTGTTAAGCTCGTCAGTGTAAAATTTCACAAATTTATCATTTATGCCATGAACATTTAAACAATACAGTGTACTAGAATCTAACAATACTATCTGCCCTCTTATCACTAAATTCACACATTAAAAAAAAATGTTAGCATATCGTCAAAATAGTCCCGGAAGTTTTCATTATTTCGTGACATACAAGATAACGTGTCATTCAAAAGCCGATCATAATTTTGTTCTTTTGGAAACACCCTCTAAAGTTTTGCCTACCACTCTGTCCAGCTTAACACTATGCTTGGAAGGGCTTCGAAGCACTCCTTTGTCAGGCCTATTAGTTTCTATAAAGCAAAATGTATGATCTGCTTTTGATCCCATTCGTAAATAGCGGCACACTTAACATAACTTTTCTAAGACAGCTGTCAATACTTTTAGATTTACTCAACGGATCAAATCTGGCACAATATTATTAAACAGGTACATTCTTGGTGGGCTAACCTTACAGTTCTCTTATGCTTTATACGACGTTTCTATGTACCTGGGCAGTCAGAAGATGAAGTAGAGCTTGGAGAGGTCGATGTGGACCTTCATTTCCTTGAACGCATCTTTTTCCTTCCTTATCGAAGACTTCTTGCTTGCTTTTATAATGCTTGTGTGTTTTACTGAAGGTTCTCTCTTGGGAGTCAGCATGTCATCAGATTCCATAGAAATAAATAAAATAATCATTTTAGTTTGCTCATTAGTACAAAATAAAATTCTAAAATATATAGCACACTTGGGCTCCTACTACGCAGTCCATGTAACGTTGTGACGTATATAGCCACCTAACCTACTGGTCCTACGTGTAGTGCTTACTTTATTCTGATGTATACATAGCATTGGATCATACTGCTAAAAAGTCCGCGTAATGTTGTGACGTACATAGCCACGTTCAGGTCCTTAGAGTAGTCCATACTTAAATTAGATGCATACATAGCATTGGATCATACTGCTATTCAGTCCGTGTAATTTTGTGACGTACTCAGCCACTTTAACTCACATGGTTCATATCATACCTTTCCCTCCAATGGCATACTTAGCCTAGCTTTGTGACGTAAATAGCCACTTGAACGCACATGGTTCAAACTTTCCCCTACAATGACATACATAGCCTTGTGATTGTGACGTACATAACCACTAAAGTAAAAATCATTAACCGCCAACCCAACATATAAGTTGCAAAATAACTGTTTGAAATAAAAGTACTAACACACATGGCACATAATTCCTCAAAAATTAAATTGTCGATTCAATTCAAGTACACCCTGTATGCAGAACAGTAAGAATCAAACACCGCTATCAGGGAGTAGCCCTGACCAAACAGTGTTCAATTCAAACTTTGTATTACGAATTAGATATGCAGAATAGTAAAAATCAAATACCGCTATCAGGGAGTAGCCCTGACCAAACAGTGTTCAATTCAAACTTTGTACTACCAACTAGGCTAGCACAGTCAGATAATCTCGGCTAAAACCGACTGATCTATACCAGCAAAATTGGGCATCTACATATTTAGATCTAAACTCACATTTTTAAAATTCGCAAACCAAATACTGCTATCAGAGAGTGGCCCTGATCGAACAGTATTCAATCCAAGCTTTGTATTACCAATTAGGCTAGCACAGACAGATATTCTCGGTTCAATACCGACTGATCCATGCTAGAAAAACTGGTAGTTTCCCTACTTATTTAAATTAGATATTCAAAATGCGGGTAGGTATCGGAACTATTCGGAATTATGTACCAAGTTCTAAAAATAGAAAGGTGCTAACATGGCCAGGTAATCTCGGTGCATTACCGACTGGCACATAAAACACGATTCAATTCTTATAGAACAAGATGGCGATGAAATATACATTTACTTTAATGTTAAATAATAAAATCAACACTTTCGTACCTTGGTTCATCTCCACTTCTGATGTTTGATAAATGATACACATTTATCTTGGGATAAGACTTTATTTTTGCTTTTGGATCCATTTTAGATACTTTCTAGACATTATTGTACAGAGGTTACATGGAGATCATATTGTTCAAAAACTAACGAGGCTTGTGGCTCAATCTCAATTCTCAAGACGACTTGTCGCTACCGCTTCACTTTTCGGAATGCCCAAGCCTCGTCATTTTTCGTTAGGTACTCTCAGACAATACCTCCCTGCAAAATCCAACCATCGACAAAACCATAGACTTGCTCTCTGGTTTTCGTCAGTCAGGTTCCGAGTTGCCATAATATGCATGATTAATACTTTTTACATCCTGTAATTATTATTTGCTTATAAAATAGATTATTGAATAATAATGATTGTTAAAATAAACTTATAATATTAAAGAAATCATGACAGTAGGTACTTTAATTTTATTTTTGCGAAAAGTTGTTATCAATATTTTTTTGGTTTTTATTTCTTTATCTAGATTTCCCGTTAACTCGGCAAGACATCTGCAAGCATCAGCGGCTTTCTTTTTATCTTTATGATTATCGTCTTTGGGGTTCCAGATAGACGATTTGATCTGATAATACCTATTCCAGAGACGATAAACTCCTTTCGTTTGACAAGCCACTCATTTTGAACAAAGAACTAAACATGCACTCGTCGCGAGATCACAATGGCTACTAAACGCGCACCAACGTGTGAATGCGTCGCAAGCGCTTGCCGCAAGCGCCCTTTGGTCTGTGTCCAAAAACCGACACTAGACCGGATCGGCGGCAAGCATCTTCAAGCTCACGCAAGCCAAGCCAAAGGCCATCTTTACACGTTTGTACTTGTGGACGCTTGCGGAGGCTAGGCAAGCGTGGAAAGGCACCATTAGGGCCTTTTCATTGTCATCCATGTTTACTCAGGCATGCGGGCCAGGCACGCGTGCCAGCAGGCCGACCGTGACCTGCCCGTGTGCTGCGTGCGTGTGGCGTGCATGACAATGAAAATAGCGCCCTGCACACGTAAAGTTCGGACCACGGAAAACAGCACGCGCCATTCCAACCCGCACTCCGAAACGTACGTGTAGATACGCGGGACTGACAGTCCGATCTGGCATATCGACGCGAAGGCAAATCTCACAGTTTTAGCTGCGCATCACGTCAGTGATCAGTCCCAGATGTGCAGTCCGACAGTTTGATCCGCAGTCCAAACCATACAGATCGGACTGCGGTTGGAACGCAGTCCCGATGCGTAGTCCGATCTTTACGCGTGCAGGTCGCTATTATGTATGATTCGATAGGTTGCAGGCCGCACGGATGCGTGCTTGGCCCTCATGCGTAAACACGCATGCCAATGAAAAGGCCTTTAGGAATAGTTATTACACATGAATCTTGGATCACCTCCATGCTTAAGTTGATGAATCCAACGCTTTGCATTGTAGGCGACGTCCCAAACATGAATGACATTGATGAAATACTTTGATATTGGTAATGGTGCTGGTGACTTGCCACTTGACATCACATCCTGACATCAGGTGGACTGTGTGTTTATTTAAACTCCAAGTAATATTTTTTTTTCTAATAACCAATTCTTTCAACATCGTAGGTAGAGGTATCTCTGGAACATGTCCTACAATGTAATGCTCTGCGTAAGTCAACTTGAGGTATAAAGGTTTCAGGCCTCACGTGTTTGTGATTTTACCAGCATCCACATCCACCTTTCAAATAAAAACACAGTAATTCGTCTTCGTGGCAGAAAATCCGAATTACGAAGCGTGTCGCTGCAACTTTCATCCTTAGAACAGCTAAGGAATAGAATGCTTCCTGATAACTACGAATCAGGGGTCTTCAAGCCTTGGCAGCAGGTGAGATGGCGGTCAAACGTAAGCGTATAGATTGTAAAAAAAAATTGGTAGGCATGATGTGTACAGGTAAGAACTTCTCCGAACGACAGCAAAAGTCTTTTGTATGTTAAAATCAATCTTGGTATAAGCATTTGGGTATGAAACGCTTTCATGCTTCGGAAAACATGTCAGATAAAGTTTTTTGATCAAAAATGAAACAATGGTTTTTAAACTAATTCCATTAGTTTGTAATAAAAAATGTTTTAAAACAAATAATAAGTAAGTTTATTTGTACAAAGTTTTAATAAAACTTCGTTCACAATTTTCTCAAAATGGTTTGCCAATACTAAAAACAAAGACGTTTTACTTCTTACAAAATATTATTTAAGTTCAAAATACATCGAGCCCCCGAACAAATTTAGTTTTCCACCGCGACCGTACAATCTACCACAGACACAGCTGAGTTCAAATAGCTAGTTATCATGTAAATGCTGCGATATCTTTGACATTATAGTTTCGTGTGGAATAAGAAGCGGTTCGTGCGGAATATGAACACGGTGGCAGAAAAACTATCCACGATGTCTGAAAAATTGCAAACTCCTCTATCAAGTACTTACATCAGCAATCCGCAGTCGACTGACAAAGACGACTCAGACAGCATTTTATGTCTCTTCGTATACTTAAAAAAAAGTACTTAAGATCTGGATCCGTTTTAAGATCTGGTTTTATTTTTCAATATTTTGACCAAAATATTGATATGCAGGATTTTAGTGATTGTATGTAGCTTCCGCTCGCGACTTCACACGCAAGATAAAAAGTGGCCTATGTGTTAATCCAGGTCACAAACTATGTATATTCTTTGTTCTAAATCCGTTCAGTAGTTTTTGCGTGAAAGAGTAACAAAAATTCATCCATTCATCCTTTTTTTTCTTAGTAGGATAAATTGTAATTTTGTTTTAGTACACTATGGTGAGTGTATGCACCGTTATCAGAGTGAGCTAGCGGCACCGTACGAGCTACGACCGCGGGGTCAAATAAATACGGGCATTCTGCTCGTTTCGTCCGATTTCAAATATTTATCCAATTTATATGTTGCTGAAACTGCCAGTAAACTCTTATTTATTGCGGATCCGAGCCAAGAGTTATGGTGCTTTATGATTGCCGATTTTAACGGAAGACGGCTTGATGCGATCGTTGTGACGACTTGATGGTGTTTATGGCGCGTACCATAAGTATGTAACCAGTGGGCGTGGGCGACTTGATCAACCTACTAGTTTTTCCCACTGTCCCCTCTCAAGGGCAGAATTTTAGAAATGCTTTGTTAGTGCACGCCTACGCTATTTAGTTAGTAATACTAAAGGGCTTAGGTGATCGTATTACACGATCGATCATATTCATATTCCTTAAAGGAACTTACAAAATTAAACCTAATCATTAGAACTTATGGCGTGTAGCATAAGTATGTAATCAATAGGCGTCTCACGATTTCATCCACGTACTAGTTTTTTCCCACTGCACCCATTGGTCACCACCAGAAACACATTTTAGGAAATGCTTTGTCAGTTTAAACTCGAACTCAAAATTGCTTTACTTTTATAAATTTCTCCATTATTTATTTTTATAAGGTACACTATATATATTTTTTTCAATAACACCTAGTGTATCCATACACTTTGCAAAGATCCAACTCTTTAATTTAAAACGATTAAGCAATTTGTTAGTGTTTTCTGACCACCTACATACATGTTTCTCTCAATATAACAGTAATGTGTCAAGATCTTCCACTAAGTAGAATCTATTATTTTTGATGTTTGTTTGTTTGATCTATTTTTGCTAATCTACTTACCTTATACAAAATAAATTGTATTGTATTCTATGACTGCACTAGTTAGTAAGTACCTAAGAGTATTTAGTCAAACCTTGCTACAGAATTGTATTTAATTTTCCTTTTTGCATTGCTAATAAAACCTCATAATAAAAAAGAACGATCAAAAATATAATAACGAAGTCAAGCTGTACGAGTTTTTTAAGAGAACATAGAACGTTAGAATTTTTAAAAATGTTCACTAAATTATTTTCATAAAATTCTGAATTCAACCTGTTTTATATGGCCACTTGTTTTTACGCTCGCTTCAAAGCTAGATATCTACAAAATATTTACATTTCTAGATACTTGGTTGCAGCTTAGGATGCATACGAAATGTAGTGTTTATGTATAAACATATCAGTCCTTGCGATAGTCTTTTGGTACATTCTCCTGACAATAGTTCAAATGACCATACTCGGACCACTTCATGGGTATAAGCGGTATGCGGGGTGTGATGCGGGGGGATGGGCACGGGGAGCGGGCGGGAGGTTTTCAACCGCCCTTTTTCCTTATTATGAGCATGTGCCTATCCCGGGGCCAGTCTTTTACTGCCTAGAACACTATTTGACTACCTTTTGGACTATATTTGCCCAGAGCATAAAGTGACTCCAAGGTACATAATGGGAAGAGTACTTAAATCCCCTAAGACACAAATTGACCAGTGCATATTTTTCAGACATAGCATAGTATCGCACCTCACCACACTTGCTTGTTGTCACCTCGATTTATTCCTTGAGGAGTACCCAAGGTACATATTATGTAGGTACCTTGAGTTTACATGACACTGTTGATAGGTAAGATACACTTGACTGAAGAAATATTTAGCGGTATCCAAATCACACAAACTACTAAAACACCATTTTTAAAGTAAAGTCGAGGCAAGGAATTATAGAGATGACAATATGAGGTATAGAAAGACATATAAACGTCGTATGAATATGTTTGACTCCTAGCAATCTGAAGTAGCAGTTTTGTAAACCACTGTTCATAATAATATTCGTCTATTTGCAACAATCAAAACTGATATAATTTTTATAATAAACATTTGCTACAACAAACGGTGCCAAGAGAAACGAAATGGATGAGTCAGATTCTTGAATGAAGTTTAATGAGTTGATACTTAGCATAGAGTAAAAATTTGACTAAATAAATTAACCAAACTTCTGTTGCTAGCAACATAATAAGCAATATAATAAATAAATAAATAAATAATGCGGGACGTAATCACACAGCATCATGTAGCCCCAAACTAAGCAGAGCTTGTATTATGGGAACCACATGATTGATATACTAAACATATATTTTTTTTTTTGTAAATACATACTTATCATACATAGAAAACACCCAGACCCGAGACAAATATCTACAGACCATGCAAACATTTGTCCCGCAGCGGGAATCGAACCCGCAACCTTCTGCGTCCCAGGCGGACCTTCGCCCACTGCGCCACAGAGGCCGTCATAATAGCTATAACAAAACATGTTTTATGAACTCCAGAAGTACGTTCCTCACAAAAATATAGTTTTACTATCCAACACATTGTTGCAACCACTACCGGAATCAGTTCCACGCGATAAAGCATCAAGACGTCAGGACTCACCTACCTTTTGTGTAAAGGTTCATGCACACATATCAGTCACGTCACCGACCGGTCACCTATCACTTATCAGTCAAGTCACCGACAATTCATCGATCAGTTATGTCATAATATAGCTTAGAGTCGTTTGAAAATCTAATTTAATTAATATAAATGCGAAAGTTTGTGAGTATGGATGTAAGTATGGATGAATGTATGAATGAATGAATGTTTGTTACTCTTTCAGGCAAAAACTACTGAACGCATTGGGATGAAACTTGAAAGATATATAGTTTGTGACCTGCATTAACACATAAGCTACCTTTTTATCTGGGTACCACGCGAGCAAAGCCGCGGGTGGAAGTTAGTCTAATTTAAATTAAGAGAAAATCATATCGAAAGTTAAATTAATATTTTTAACACATTAAAAATAAGATACTAATTACCTGTCCTGTAGTTATTATATTGTTCTTGTTTAATTTCCATTTTTGTTTCCAAACTGGAGACGTGGCTTTAGTTCTGCTGCGTGCCTTGAAAATTCTTTTCGTTTATTTTTTTAGATCACTCAAGCCAAACTCTTACAACATCGGCCTTACTAAAATTATCATTCACTGTCACTCATCAATCAGTCACATCAAAAGCAGAGCAGCGCATTTTAATGTTGCATTTTTGACATACATTATACTATCAGTATGACACAGCTATTCTGCACTAATTTTGCTGCTAAGGTTACACTGCTGCAAAGCCATTAACCTAATTGAATAAAAGATAATGTAAAAAACGATTTTTTTAGTATAAAACTAGACAGTCATTACAAGTTTTATTGGTTTCACATAATCAGATACAACACAAGCGGCGCGTCTTCCTTAACGTCTCCAATAAGTTAAGACGTGATTGGTCACACGCGTCACCACGTCACCATCAACATCGGTGACTAATCCGTGACTTTATAGTGACGTGACTTATATGTATGCATGGACCATATAGCATGGAGACTCACCTGTCTCTGATATACGACATAAAACTATCTTTACTGCCTCGCGGATAGGTTTACGATCTCTCCATAATATTTCGGATTTAAGGTCAGAGTTTCGTTTTTATTTTGTGAAGTATAAGAATTTTATTGTTAGTACAAACGTAAGAATTGTAACAAATATTATAATTTTGGGTTACCTTATGGATATGACAGTTGTGTGACTGCTCGATGGACTAGTTGATTAAACTCCGTTTATGAAGATTGTTCTATTTTCTGTTTATCATTTACTTTGACTATAACTGCCTATTGAATTTGTAAACATTGACATAATTATTATTGTAAAATTTTGCAATTAAATACAAACATCTACCAAATTAATACTGAAATCGCACCTACCTATGTTATATTAAACTGACCTACGTCAATTGTATTTGGTGCAAACGTAAATTTTCACGTATAGTTACATCGGTGAAGGCACCGACGCCGCGCCGTTTCGACTCATTTAGTAGAGTTTACCATGAACTAGTGAGATTTCCGAGAGAAATATCAGAAACACGGCTTGGTATTTTACATAGCAGTGATTCATAAATATTGTTTATTGACGAGTAAGTGGAATCACCTTTAAACGGGACTTAACTCATCCATATTGAAAACCGGCACCGACGGCGTTTCGACTCATTTAGTGAGTTTTCAGAGAGATAAATCGGCACCAGGCTTGGTATATTATGAATCAGTGATCTTTTAATAATATTAAATATTCTGCTTTACTTACTTTTTCATAAAATCAACTCTACCCACCCTTGGAAAAAAGGTTTCAAACCATTAAAAGCCTTTTCAAATACATAATTTATCTAATATATTATTTTAACAATTATTGAATGTTTAAGAATTAAGCACTTAAAGGGTTTATTCCTAAGCACACCAAAAAGGTGCTCTATTAAGAGCGATAAATTTTATTAGCTCTCGCTCGCCGCCGGCCGATTCTAATCGAATCCAAACGAACGATGCGTAATGGTGACCACACGCATTTCGTGGGAATATACGGGAATATTAAACGGACGTGCGCGTTCAAAATTTGGTACTTGCGTCTCGCAAACGATTGAATTTTTTTTTAATTAATTATTTTCAAACTATTTATGAGTCTTTTTCATCTTTTTCTTATGAGTGGTATTGCAAACATCCGTTGAGCCTTTACGTGCAGTTTATGTACCTTTCATATCACCAATGAATTTTCCACGAAGTACGCTTAAGTCATCGTTATTTTGAAGCACCTCGGATTCCACGTGACAAGTCGCAAACCTGAGTTGCTGTGTGCGACTCGACTCACGCGTACATCGCTTCATCTCGGTAGCTTGTAAAAACCTTTTCGCCCGGCCATCCCTCGGATTGGTGACAGTTTGGCGTATAAGAGCAGTAGATCTGGCTTGCAAAACAAAACCACAAGGAGTGGCGTGATAGAGAAAAGTCCTTTACTAAAACTAGAAAGATGTTGGTCACAGCTTTTTCAGTTTATTAGCCATGTCGGGGGCCCGCGGCTTAAAAGCTCCCACTAGCAGCCACTCAGGCTTGCGACATACACTGCATGTAAAGGGCTTAATAGTCGGTTGCAATACCGACTCGTGTGTTTCCAAATGACCAAAGGCCGTGTTACGCCGTTTTATTTAATCAAGTGTGTAGTTCAATATTTTATTTGAGGTTTAATTAAGCCCAATTTATTGATACACTTTATCAGATTCGTTTTATTGGATCTGTATTTGCAGAAAACACGTGTTTACACTTGTTTTTATTTATATTTCTAATCAATAATGTAGTATATTTATTTAAAAAACATTATGACACAAACATTACTTTAAATCAACTTAAAAGTATTATTTGTTCTATAGTCAAGCATATATTTATAGTAATAGCAGGTTGGACAGGGCGTAATGTTGCTCATTTCGGGAGGCCTAAGTCCAGCAGTGGAGTGCTTTAGGTTGATGATGATGATAGTAAATCGCCCTCTACCCCACCAAATTTGCAATGCCTGAAAAGGATAAATATGTCCATAGCAATTAATATCTTGCATCTTGTATCACTAGCACTAGGCAATGCAATAAAATTCCATTATTATTCTATTTATTTATTTCACATTTCCAGTTATAGCTTGCGCCAATTACTTATAATGACTATTAATTGATTACCTTTATTATTAAAGTAACTACTTATACTTTATTTATCTTATAATTTATCTAAAACATAATATTTTTTCCTTTTTTGTTTGTTTTATGTCATCAAACAAATATGTTTATAGTCGTCTCCGTCATGGTTTCTATTAGTACATTCAAGATAAGAAAAAAAAAAAATTATTATATACTAAAAAGTATTCTGTCAACTGAAAAGAAAAAATAATAATCTTTAGAATAAGCTCAATATTTTCAAATTCAGAGATTCTGAATTAAGACAGTTAATAAAACCAACCGTCTTGTCGGCTTTTGACTATGGGACGTAATGTATATTACATCTTGAGCTATATATTATACGTGATCATTTGACACTTCTGTACACGAACGTCATCATTCACTCAAAATACAAAGTCAAAGGCCAGCCTCTATTTCTGTTGCTGGTTGTATGTATACATAAATTTGAATGCCATTTTGCATGTTCATATAAAAAACGCCCTGCAAAAAGCTTTCATACAAAGTTCCAACGAACAATGAAACCTTCATACAATGTCGAACAGCAGCCGCATACAAACAAACAAAAAGTAAAGTTCTCTTGAAACTGTTTATCTTTGAATTGAAGTGGCAGCGCGCTTCAATATGGCTAAAAAATCCCGCTAGTACCATAAATTTCATGGAACTAGGCAAGTTTCAATTAGTTCTATTATGTTGTAGGTTTTCATAGGGTTGGGTTGTTGTGCTAAATTATCATCATCACATCGGCATAGCAGTCCACTGCTGGACCTAGGCCTCCCCTAATGAGCGCCATTGTCCTCTACCAGCAGCCTTTCGCAAATCGTCACTCCACCTAGCCAGAGGGCGTCCTCAAGAACTCGTTTACCCAAACGGTTATCGGTTCTTCGGGAGATATGGCCAGCCCACTGCTATTTCAGCTTGCTAATTCTCAGCACTATATCGACAACTTGGTTCTTTGTCGGATAGTCTCGTTGCAGATTCTATCCTTCAAACAAACTCCGAGCATAGCTTGCTCCATAGCTCGCTGAGACTCTTTAAACTGGTGAACTAGCTGTACTGTAAGTATTCACGTTTCGGCTCCGTATGTCATGACGAAGCACTGATGAAAAACTTTTGTTTTCAATCATTGGTATGGGTGACAAGAATACTCGAAGTAGTTTTTCAAATGCTGCCCAACCCAGCTGAATCCTCTACTTGGCCTCCTTTCTCATAGTTATCTACCTAACTGCAAAATCTGCCCGAGGTATGTTTACTAAGAAACAACTTCAAGAAGGTGTCTATTAACGACGACAGGGCTCGAATGGATTAGTCATTGAGGTCTTGTCCAAATTGATGCCGAAACCTTTCTTTAGCGAGGCTGATGCTAGGGCGTCCAGCATCTGTTTCAGCTCCACCAGCAACTGCGCTAGTAGGACTATGTCATCAGCGAATCGCAAGTGTGAAATGTGCTCCGGTCCATAGTTTCCAGTCATATCCTCCAACGCGTTTGTGAACAGTTGTGCTATATAGCAGGTTCCCGCTAGTAACTAAAGTTCCATGGAACTAGGTTTTTATTATTTTCATTATGTTGATGTGCTTTCTGCGGCTGGGTACATTAATAACAATATACATAGAGGGAAAAAAATTCTGACAGTACCAAAAGTTCCACAGAAATTGTTGGACTAGGTTCATTGTGCGTTTTTGCACTGGAGAGTGTGAGTCCGTCACCATCAGAATTCAAACCACCTTTCCTGCCCGTGCTGTCCGTGGACCGTGAGTTCTGGCTTCCAGCTGATTGCAGCATAGCGCATAATAACTCCAGCACAGCTAAATTCTCTGACCACCAATAAGCGATGCAAGAAGCTGTGCCATGCGATTCCAAACCATACCCAGCGTGGGGATTATGGGCAATATCCCCCTTTTTATTAGAGGTGTTCTTGTTGTGGTTTCTGTTATTGTTGTTGTTGTTTTTTTGGATTATTTGTTATTTTGTTATTTATTTATTTAACCATTTCGTTATATTACATAACATTGGCAAGTCAATTTTTACAATATAAATTCTTACGATAATCTAATTATTTCTACATATGCAAATCAGAAAATGAGCAACTCATGAACTCATTGATATGGTAAAATGGATGGAATTAAAAAAAGTAATTAATTTTTGCTTAAATTGGTTTTGAGAAAGCTGTGTAATTTTTAATGGTAATTTATTGTACATATCGAGTTTTATACAGAAACCTTGTTTATAAGTCTTAACAAGTCTTGTTCTTGGTTTGTGTAACTTTTCTTTGTTTCTGGTATTATAATTATGTGTATGCATTACCATTGGCAAGCTGTTTTTTTTAAGTTTTCTTCTATAAGAGAGTTATATATATATTGTGATATTACAGTTAATATATCTGTGGTGCACTTCAATAAAACAGTCACTGGTGTTATTGTTGTTGTTGTTGTTTTTTGGATTCTCTGTGGTGCACTTCAATAAAGCAGTCAGTTTTCTTAACACAGGTGCTCATAGATCATCAATAATCATCGGATGACTAATCAAGTGAGTCACAGATCATTAGAAGTGTTACTAATGACCTATAACTGCTACTAAAAACTATTACAGCAGCATTTATGTTGTAAATAGCTAGTTTAGACACCAATTAGTTATTAACTAGATGATTTTACAATATGCGTTATGTTGTATAGAAATAATCATGTTGTGTTTTCCCACGGGTACAAAATAAGATTTTTATGCTTATGTTGTAGTATTAAGAAGGCAAGATACATAAGATACATATATTTTTTACATATAGGAATATGTTTTTTTATGGAATGAAGATGGAATTAGCACTTAGCCCACCTGATGTTAAGTGGTTACTATTACTTATAGCTGAGTATTGCTTCTGTAACGCATATTGAGAACGTGCCCTACCATGTAACGCCCTGCAAATATTTGCAGATAGTACAAACATTTGTCTCGTGGCGAGAATCGAACGTAAAACTTTCTGCTTCTCAAGCGAGCTCACCACAGCGCCCCACAGAGCTCATCGCAATATTAATTATTTGACGAAAAAGACAAATAATGTCTATAAAAATTACTAATCAACTGAAAAACTCATCAACCATAATGAAGAGAAACTTAAAAAATCCCCTAAAATAATCCCTTTTGCCTTCTTTTGTCCGACTAATCTCGAAAAAGGTTTGGCATAACCAATTTAGTCTAATTCTTTTATCTGGGGGACGCTAATTTTCAGGGCAAATGACTTAGAAAGGGATCCGGGGCGTGACTGCTGAGTATTTAACTGGTTCGCGGAGCAGGAATTTGGGAACAAGGAGAAATTCGGGGAATTTGCATTAATATGCCGCGTTCCTATGAAGTGGCGCTACTGTTCACAAGGCTCTTTGGTTACTATAACAAACTTGGTAATAGTTTTACTACTTATAATTTTGCAAAACGCAAGTAGCAATGTAGTTCCTAGGTTTGGGTCGGATTATACTAGAATTGGTCGAATCGTTTCCTAAGTTTAGAGGAACATAGGTTCGTTGTTATACCTAAAGATAGGTACCTACTTGGAACTTTAACATCTTCAATTGTATTTTAATAGCTGACCCAACAGATTTTATTCTAGATTTGATACAAAAATCACATAGAAAAAAATGTACTCAGTTTTTCTTTTTTTTCTTAGCCCTCTAGGCGAACAAGCATACCAATAATTAGTCATATTGGTCGAGCTGTTTTCGAACTTTGATGAATAGATTTTTTGGATTTCACGTTTTTTTTTAGATTTCATTCAGATCTATTTAAGGTTTTAATGAAAAATCCGTGCCGTACAAAAACCTCTGACCGTGACTCTCTCTGTGCATTGGGTTTTCAAGTTATCCTTTTTTCTCAGCAATCTTTGTTCCTGTAAATGATGATGATAGTGTTGATGGTCTAAATTAATAGATTAACAAAATATGTATTATAGGAGAGTAGAGGAAGATTAACGCAAGTATATTCTCTTTAGCGTTAACCTGTTCATTGTGGGAATATCAAAAACTCTTTGCCGCCAGGGTGGCTAGGGTGGGCATTCTGGCACATTGCGGCGGCAGATATTATATGGGTTTTATTGACGTTTTCATGGCACTGACTGACGACTGACGACTGGACTTATCCGTCTATCCTGGCGCATCGACCCCGAAGCGGGTCTTGACCTCCGACACAATAGGACGCCACCGGCTTCTGTCTTGTGCTGCCTCTCTCCAGTCCGGCACATGAAGAAAGACGAGGTCCTTTAGGACTTCGTCCTTCCACCGGTATCTGGGTCGCCCAACTGGTCGTCGGCCGACTGGCACGCCCAGAAAAGCCCGTTTTACTGCCCGATCCTCCTCCACTCGTAGCACGTGGCCGAGCCAGCGAAGCCAATGTGATTTAAATTCGGCAATGATGTTTGGCTCAGCCACCAGCTCCGCAGCTTCCCGATTTTTTCTCACCCTCTAGGATCCATCTTCCCGTTATCGTTTGTTGTTGCTGTCAATGATTACTCTTTTTTATGATACCTGAAGATGAAGCTTGCAAATAGCTCACCTCATGTTAAGTTGTTATCATTACATATAACAAAGTATTGCTTCCTATGTGACGTATGTTTGGAATGTGATCCAACGATGCAACGGACTACCTTCATGTCCGAGGAGTCAATTACTAGTATACTAGGGACGGCGGTGTATTTTTCGGCATTCAAAGTATAACTGCTTGTATTAACATCATACTTTATAAAACTTTAAAAAATAATTTACATCAATCATCAATATGATTAGCGTTACTTTAATGGTATTGAGCCTCTGAAATCGTAAGTGCTGAATAACTGACACAAGCTAGTCATCTCGACATCTTGCGAACAAGCTCAAGTACAGTCACACACAGTACAGTGTTAAATTATGAATAAAAACTCTGATAGGTTTATTTATGCAATTATATATCTTTTTCTAAAACATGCTTGGAAATTAGAGCATTATTTTGACAATGACTATGAAAACTCTGTCGTTGTATTTAAAAATGGAACGATCTTTTACTCCAAAACATGGCCACCAAAGAGGTAACTAATCAAAGGGTTTATTTAATTTAAATTTCGAAATGGCTTGCTAATTGAATGCTGTTTATTGAAAAATGTACAAGTTCTGTCTAGGAACTATTTTGTTTTAATTTCTGCGCATTAATTTGAGAAAAGTACTATACAAGTCTTGGCCACCACTAGGCATTGATGGACTCACGTATGTGTATACGGGTTACTTATGGCTGCGAACGATAATAAGAACCCAAAATAGTAATATAATAAGTTTCAAAACTAACTGAAAAATAAAATTAATCCTAGTATTTTATAAATTGTGAGGATAAAATCGATTAATAACAAACAAATAGTGAATTAATGACAATTGAAAAATCGGACCATAACGTTCACATAAGAACACACGCATTGTTCAATAATTTGATCTAAAACATCTGCAGTGCGATCACGAACATTTCAATCTGACATATAGTAAGTTACACTTACAAGAAAAATTGGCCAATGACAAAGCGTTATTTTGAATTTACACTTCTGATTCTGATTGGCCAAAATTGTACATCTGCGACACAAATACTTTTTTTTTAGTCTTCGTGATCAAGCTTCGGAAATATGTATGAAAACATTAAAGAACCTTCTTTTTTTTACAGTTTATAGGCTTACGTTTGACCGTCATCTCACCTGTTAGTAAGTGATGATGCGGTCGAAGATGTAGCACGCTTGCCTAGAATGTACCTATTTACTCTTCGCTTGAAGACCCCTAAGTCGTAGTGATCAGGAAACACTGACGCCGGAAGAGCATTCCATTCTTTAGCTGTTCTAAGGATGAAAATTGCAGCGAAATGCTTCGTGCGGGCAGGAGGAATGTATGCCGTGTATGGGTGACGAAATTCCGTGCGTCTGGTCGTACGATAATGAAATGGTGATGGGGGAATTAAATTGTGTAATTCTTGCGCACACTCTCCGAAATGTATCCTATAGAACACTGAGAGGCGAGCGATTTTTCGACGGTGTTCTAAACTATGGAGTTTGGCGGTTGCCAGTGAGTTAACACCAATGAGTTTTATGGCGCGTCGAACCTTTTATTATAATACTTCTACAAATAGAAACACATGCAAATGAAGGGTGAAGAGTACTTAGGTCAATGGAAAGTAAGATATATTTTTTTATTTAGCATGGGCCAGCTCTTCATCTCGAGGCTTGCGTGGGCAAGGATGAGGTCGACTATGGGACGAGCTTTCCCAGAAGATGCCTATTAACTCTCTTTTTGAAGCCGTTAGGGTCATAACACAATGGAAAAACAGATGCTGGCAGGTGATTCCATATTTTAGCAGTGCGCATTATAAATTATGTTTGGAAGCGCTTAGATATCAACTTGATGCGGATGGTAGTTAGCAGTGCGTCTGAAGCTCCTACGGAAGAATGGTGATGGCGGAATAATGTCATGTAGCTCCTGCACACACTCTCCGAAGAAGGTACAATCTATAAAAGACTGACAAGATAGTCTTCTTCTTTTTCTTTTCTTCTTTGTTTGAGTTAGACGCCGACTCTGACTTTGGAGTTAGGTCGCTCAATGGCCTTCGACATGGCTTAACGTCTGAAAAAAGGGACCGACATTTTAACGTGCATTCCGAAGCCCGGAAGGACTTAAATATAAATACCACGAAACACCCATCCAAGTAGTGGCTGGGTGGAGTGTTACTTAACCAAAGTGCTATGAACACCAAAGTAAGATACAAGAATTAATGGATCACTTTGAAACTATTTTGTAGCCAACTGTACTTCACTCGTTTTTCTTAAGTTTCCTTCGAGGCTTTGTTTCGGTCGCTGTAATTTTTGTAAGGGTATCTCCTGAATTGGTAATAGGGGATGAAGTTTGACAAGATTGTGCATATTATAGTGGCACCGGTTTTAGCTTCCGGGCTAGAGAGGTTTTTGAATTTGTTAGATGAAAAAGTGCTGTTAAGTGGATTTTTTCTACCATTCTTAATCATCATCGTCAGCCTGTAGCAGTCCACTGCTAGACTTAGGCGTAGGCTTATGTTTAGCAGTGGACTGCTAGTGGGCGCAATGGCGCTCATAAGGATAGCCTATCTAGCGCCATTGCGCCCTGTCCTCAGCCAAACGTAACCAACTTCTACCATCGTATCATCATCATTTTGAAACTAGGTAGCTAAAATTGTAAAGATTCTTTAAGCTCACTAAAAGCATAATATAATCTTAGAAATTGCTGAAGGTGTTGAGATACGTTGAAAGCTCACAATTATCTTAAAAATAGCTGAGGATGTCATTATATGTTGAATAGCTCAAAATAAATCTAATTTCAGTGAATAGCGAAAAACAAGTTTCATCATAAATCGGTTGCCTATAGACCTTGTGTTAGCTCAGCGATAAAAATACAAATAATTTTATATTTAAAATTTAAAAAAGTAATTTTAATGATATCCATAGAATATTGATGATAGAAATAACAAAAAAGAAAATGCGATAAAAAAAGGTTTTTGTACAGAAATTAATAATTATAAAACTTAATGAGAAATTTACACACAAATGTCTATTTATCATAAGTTTTCTGCTATGGTATTTAAAAATCACGATTGGAATCACAAAGCTATTAAAATAGACATGACAATAACAAAGGATCTTTTACAAACAATATTCTCTAAATCAAAGCAACAAGATTTAAAAAATCAAGATCACAAAAGATCTATCAAACGTAAACGAAACTGCAATTCGCCAAATCTCCGTACAAAGGCGTGAAAATAAACTAAAAACTCTGATATTGCTCAAAAAAGCTGATATTTTGCTGCGAATGCGAGCAATAAGTTCACTCGTTCTGTGTGAGTGAATTCAACTGGAAGCGATGTCTGATCCGCTTTTGAGGTAATATCAATTCATACGAGTAGATCTCACTTAAATGCGATATATAATAATTATAAATATATCCTACTCATAATAGTATGAACGTGAAAGTTTGTTACGATCTATGGAGGTATAGCCCGTAGAAATTATAACCGTTGGCGAATAAATATTATCGAATGACCTAGATTAACACATAGGCTACTTTTTACCCTGGTACGAAACGAACAAAGCAACGGGTAGAAGTTTGTATGTAGAACTTGACGCCGCTCAGAAGAATAAATATAGTTTTTAAAGGGCAAAAGCAAAAAAAATATTGTGTTTTGTTATCAAAAACACTATTTTGTTTCACAAGTGACATTTTTATTTGTTTTCTTAAAAACAAAATCTATGACAAACAAAAATGAGGTACCTATTATTATTCATGTCGCCTACATATTTATTTAGAAGATCTCGTTTGAAATGATTTTCTACTAGCTTTTGTCGATTTAATATCCATCGGGACCAGTACTTGTTTGTGTGACCGTTTAGTGGAATTTAGATCTGAGCGCTTCTTGAATCGTTTAACGTTCATTTGTAGTGAACAGTTCACGTCTTATGACGTCACCTATAAGTCAAGTCTGGAAACCAGCGCTGTCTGCTACCTTATATCCAATGTTTGTTAGCAGCATTTCGCTGAGACTGAGTCTATTTGGCCGCAACAGGGAGCGGCTACAATGATTTTAGATGTGTGATGTATAACTCAAGAACCCAAGTCATCATCACCAGCATATTAACAAACGGGACTCTGAGAGCCGGCTAATTACGGCATAGCGCAGCCTAACACTAGCATAGCTAAATCCCCTGGATGGCGACGGGCAGCAGCGTCGGTGGTGCGAGAAGCTGTGCCCTGCGATCCCCAACCCGCATGCTCAGCGTAAGGATTATGTGCTTATCCCCCTTTATGAGGGAAGGCCTATGTCCAGCAGAGGACAGATATAAGGTGGGGTGTTGTTGGAGAGGCGTGAAAGCGTTATTGAATCAAACAAACTCACTTTCGCGTTTATAATATTAGTTAGGATTGTAGTCCTGAGAAAAAAATGGATTTTTGAGTTCAGACAATATCCAAAAATATCCTCACTTCAATATATTTAGTCACGAGAAAAATATCAGGTTACTGAAAGGTGGA
This sequence comes from Horisme vitalbata, assembly GCA_951804965.1. Taxonomy (NCBI): domain Eukaryota; kingdom Metazoa; phylum Arthropoda; class Insecta; order Lepidoptera; family Geometridae; genus Horisme; species Horisme vitalbata. The sequence continues at coordinate 1,631,151 of OX638095.1, read as the reverse complement.
ATATTTATTTTAATCCGAATTCACATCACCATCATTAGTCTATTTTAGTCCATCTGGACATGTGCCTCCCCTTATGAACGTCTTTTACCTCGTTCTTACCTAGACGCACCCAGCTTCCTCAAATTGTGAATTTCTAAAATTTATCTCATTGGGTGTTATTGATGTCTTTCTCTTTACATGTTTACAAAAGAAGCCATATTAGTTAATTGTTATTTTTGCAGCAATAACCTTCATGCTATCTATTTAATTTTAAAATCAACAGCAACGTGATTTTTGCCTGCAAAACGTGGAATATAAACACCAAATATTTGCTCATGACTTGTACCTCGCAAATTAAAAGTAAACTTCGTTTCAATCAAGTTTTGTATTCCATGTATACCTTTTCAATTTGAAACAATAACAGCGTCTTCGTATCTTGCCGTTTTATAATCAAAGAAACCTCGAGCCACTGACACGAGAATAACTTTATGACCTTAGATAACTTTGACTATATCATTTTTCAAAATAATTTTAAAAACTTCATTATAGTCTGTGGTATACTTTTCTATATGAAAGGACTTAGTAAAATCTAGATGCAAAACAAGACCTAAGACTTGAAACATGTCCCGTGTAAATAAAACAGTAAATTTATTCCACTCCACTGGGAGAAAATTCAATTTTCCAGTGAAAATATGAGTTTGAATTCTATTTAGCAAACTTAAAATGTACGTCTTTGCATACACTCTGGCCTTCATTGGAGAATTAAAAGTTATGCTTTAAGATTTCGCTACAAATATGGAAAATTGAATTTGTGCTTCTTGATTGTTTAAGATTATTTCTATGCTAGCTCGTTTCGAATTGGCTTAAGAAAATATTATCAATTTTATAAGCTGTTTCTTAACTTTTATTTGTTTCTATAATTGCGATAACGTCTTCAAGATAGATACGTATATTCTCTTAGAATTTTTCGTTCACATAATTCTTGTTACTCCATTACAGTTTATTTTTCCAAGAAAAGCTTTCCTATTATTTTAACGACTCGTGTGATGCCTATGTTATTTTATATTCAATATTTATATGTGAAACCAGCGAACAAATTCTTTGATAAAATAAATTAAAATAGTAAATTTAAGTTTTGATCCAGTCTCGGCAAGGTTTTATTTTGACTTCAACTTTTGTTTTGTTATTACGAGAATCGGCCTTTGCTTACTTAAAGTGGTTCGGAAGCTTTAAGAAGTCTAGTGTGTTGATTCCATCTAGGTACTTCACCTAAGAAGCCATTAGCTTCTTCAGCTCAATTCCCTCTAACCCATTTCCGTAAATTCATTTTTGTACGGCATAAGCTCTTGTCGTTTCCATCCAATTTAACCCCTAGCTATCGGAGTAAATGATTTTTATTTCGCGTCGAAAATGCGCGATATAGCATAAATCACCCGTTTCCCGAGTTTTAGCGCCAGAACGGCGGATCCGCCATTATTGGAAGTACGAGATGGCGCGATATGGATTTATGTCACGGTTCAGAGATTAAACAGCTGGTTTAGTGACTGCAAGCGTAGACTCGCGGAATAATAACTGTCGTAGGATATTGGGGGCGCTGTTATGGAAAAAGCTTAGTATTTTGTAGAAATGATCTTACCATTTGCACTTTTAACAGATTAAGAAGAAAAGCTCCTTCAGATCAGATTTTAGATTAGGGGATTGTTATTATGATTTTTGTATTATAAGTGTTAGACAGGAACGTGTAGAAGAGTTTGGGGTAGGCCTTTGCCCAGCAGTAGGATGAAATAGGCTAGTTAAAAAAAAAGTGTGAGCCCACACTTCAGGGAAAGTCTATTTATGGCAAATCGGTATTTATGAGAAGGTCGCGGGTTCTAATCTCGCCCTTTTTTATTATAAGGGATATTCTAAATATTATCCATGTGGATTTGGCACTTATCGCATATCATACATGCCAACTACACGCACCCTTTGAAAATATTAAAGGAGATTAAAAATACATGTCAAGAAGGACGAAAACGTATATTTGAGTCATAAATGTTATAAGTAAACAATACGTACTTAAATCTAATCGAATAAATGGTGACACAAAAAATAAAATAAAATAAAAAGCGTTAACTTTTTAGCTACGCACGCCAGTTCTCTTTCCGCATTGAAGTTTCTTCCGTTCTTTCTCTTTCTATTCTTCTCAAGTATTTCAGTATTGTCTGTAACTTTCTTATTCTCAAATGCTAAACATATCCGGTATATCTTCTAACATAGGTGGTATCTATGGAGATATCTCTTATATAAAGTTTTTTCATTCTTTTATCTGTCTGTCTTTGTTATTTGTTATATAATAAGAGTGCAAAGTTACTTTTTAACCGCGTGCTCAATTTTGATGACCGAGCAAGCGAAGGAATCTAAAATTGAATCACGGGCGTAGCGAGTGTTTGAAAAATTAGAATCCTGAGCGTTAGCGAGGAAATCAAAAATGCACTAGGTGAAAAATCTTTGCACTCGAGTGCAACACGTAAGTTTTCATCCCAGCTAAGTGAGAGAATGACTAAATGCAAAAAAAAGTTTTACATTACAAGTCATGTAGTTTATCATTTAAAGTTTAAAAAAAGGTTCTGAGTCTGAGGTTTTTACAAATTTAAAATGGTGGTATGATAAATTCGACACCATGGAGGTATAATTAAAAAGGTTTAATGATGTTTTGAATTCACAAACTTAGGAAACACGATGTTTTAAATTCAATTTACTTTATCTTCTAGTAGATAAAAACGGCTTTTGCACTCAGATACCGAAGAGCAAAAATACTCTTTCCGTGATGGGGGGATGAAAATGTGTGTTCTTTTTTCCATTATCATTATATATTTTCCATTTCCATTATTATTTATTTAATTTTTTAATATTTGGACCATATTTGTATCTTGTAACTATTTATCAAGATGATTAAGTAAACGTAAAAACAAGTCAAGAATAACACACATCATACTTCTCAACGTTACTCTCTTATTCATTTTGTCTGAAATTAATAGACTGAGTATTGTAGCCCCAAAACAACAGACAAAATGAAAAATGAAGTGACCAAGCTGTCTTTAAGGACTGTGTAATGGGTGTACGAATGATTTCTGCTGCGTACGTGCTTCGTGAAATTATTGTCTGCAGATTCGAAATGTAAATACCATTCGGGTTGTAGGGCGAGTTGGGAGTTATGATCCCTTTGCTTGATGGTAATTCGTGTAAACAAATTATTTGGGTTTTTGTCGAATTGGGTGAATGAGAGAATTATTAATTGTTGAGCTACTGAGAAAAATATGTGGTGTTAAGCCGGCTTTTGAATATGGGATATATATATATATATATATAACGTCTTGAGCTATAATATTATCGCTCATCATACATTTTGAACGACACACCCGCCCGGACACCGCACCTCCCCCTCTTCGCCCTGAGTTTGAAGTGTCAAATGATCACGTGTAAAAATGTAATATACATACATTAATCACATAGTCATAAGCGCATAAGTTCAGGGCAGGGATGTTCAGTTTTAGGTTTTATGCAATGTACGTTTCTATTATTTTTGAGACCCCTCAGATGGATCGACTACATTTTCAGGATTGCAACGCAAATGGAAAGGATTAGAGCGTGTTTTTTTGTGGAAAACTTTTGGAAGAGATATAGGTTTCTTCAGTTGTGGACTTTTAATGACATAGTTGTTGATGATGATCATGATCGTTTGAAGTGCTACATTAGCCTAACTAATTTATAGCCTTGTTCTCATTATTAGTACATCATGAAACATCATGTTTATATTTTTACTTACTTAAAAACTACTACAACTGTCTTTTTCGTTCTTTGTCGTACAATTTTAGTTATTCTACTTTTTTCTGTTACAGGTTCGGTCTCTCCGGATAATGTAGTGTAAGTATTTTTTTATTCAAATCTTCTATTCTTATTATAATGAGATGTGGTTGAGCGAAAAAACTACGACACTAGTTAGCTTTTTGTCGTCGGAGCTAACAGATTTTTTAGACTTAAAAAAAACTGCATTCCCTATAAAAATAAGTAGACAAACACAAGGAGACAAATGTCGACTTTAAACATATTGTTCAATTCCTTTGTTAGATCAATTCTAGAATACGCTTCAGTAGTATGGAATCCTCAATACGATATTTATATCAATCAAATTGAGAGGTTGGAAAATAAATTCCGCAAGCATCTGGATTACCGATTTTACAAAAAAGTGATTTCTCTACATAATTTAATATCTTTACGTGACAGAAGAACCGAGCGTGATCAGACTTTTTTGTATAAGATTATTAATGGTCATGTTGACACACCATACCTGCTGAGTAGACTGAGATTTAGGTGCCCTCGAACCAAGTCTAGAAAAAAGCATCTATTTCAACCATCCACAACCAGGACAAAATATGCTTCAAATTCATATGTGAATCGTGCCATGACAACCGTATTTTTTCTAACATTGATATTTTTGACATTTCGCTTCCAAAATTCAAACTCGCAGTTCGGAATGAGCTGCAATCTCTGCCCTTTGAATAAGTTTTGGATATTTTATTTAGTTTTTCAAACATTTTATTATTTGTTTCTTTTTTTCGTAATGTTTATTGTTAAGATAGATTTCATAGAGTCCAAATAGTTATTCTTTTAATTGTTTATTTGTTATATTTTTTTTTTTCTGTCCAGCAATTTATTTATTTTGACGTGTATGTTAGATTTGTGTAAGTGGAAACTTTATTGGATTACGAATTATTTTAATTTAATTTAGTTTATACGATATATTGTTCTGTCTGTTTCCCAAATAAAAAAATACAAAATCTCTTTATTTAAGAACCATAGATAGATCATAATGAATAGTTAAAATCTTTTTTTTTATTTACACCAATTCGTAACGCGACCAAACAGAGAAAAATCGGCAATGCTCTATTCTATTCTTGTTCTTAACTTAATACATTGTTTTTTTAAACTACTATTCTTATTATTAACTTAGTACATTGTTTTTGAAGGAGTTGGAGACAGTTCCATCACAAGTTTTTTTGTTATCTTAATATGCAGAAATTTTATTACAATTCTTTATTACAGAGATTGCTTTTAACAAAATTTTAGAATTTATTGACTGGTAGATTTAGCACGTCATGAAATTAAAATAATGAAAAATTTATGTGGATAGCGAATATACCTACGAAAGTGCTATGTTGAGGATAGGTAATCTTGTTCTTGAACGTCTTAAGATGAAATTCACTATGTTGATTATAAACATCATTTTGTTCAGTCAATTATCACCACCAGATTGGTCATCCAAACCGTGGCCTCTCAATCGTAAAATTGACCAACCCTGAATGTAAACTCAGCTATTTTAGATATTCGTAAGGGTATCTATATAACCACATCAGAGCCAATTTCAAATACCGCTGATGTTTATATCATCAAACGACTTGCGAGATAAAATCTCGACCGAGACGTTTTATTGGATCATTACTGTTTTATAACAAAGAATATCGAGAGGCGGTACAGTCAGCGATGTTTAACATAAAAGTAGGGGTCTTTATGAAAGGATCGCCCAGGGAAATATCAACAACGTTACTAGCATAGGCTAGTGATATAGATCAGTCCACGCTGGATATAGGCTTCTGTCGCTAGGGAATATTTATTTTATTTTATTTTGGATTTAGACGGAACAAAGTAAAACAATAGCAGTATATCCTTGATTCTCATTAGAACAGATTCTCAAAGACAGATTCTCCAAAGGACAGATTCTCGTACATAGAGAAATAGGTAAACAGATCAAGTTAATTTGATGTAAATAGATAAAAAAAATCCAATAAGGTTCAAACTAAAATTTCTGGTTAGGTAAGGTTGTGTATGGGGTTCCAGCCTCCATCTTTGGAACCCAAGCTTACCTTACGGAACGTGGCGCACTCTGCTAACAAACGGGTCTCTGGCCAGCCAGCTGATTGCGGCATAGTGCAGCGTAACATCGGCACATATAAATTTCCTGCCTTCCGATGGGCAGCAGCGTTGGCGATGCGAGAAGCTATGTCCTGCGATCTTCAATCCGCATGCCCAGCGTGAGTGTTATGGGCATATGCCCCTTCGTATAGGGGAGGCAGTGGACTGAATATGCTGTTGTGGTTGTTGTTCCCGACGCTGCTGCAAGTCAGTGGCTATAATCTATAAATGTTGTAAGCATTAATTGTAAAACTAGCTTCTGCTCGCGGTTCAAGTGTACCTATTCAACAACAACAACAACAACACCAGCCTATTCAGTCCACTGCTGGACATAGGCCTCCCCTATAAAAAGGGGGATATGCCCATAATCCCCACGTTGGGCATGCGGGTTGGGGATCGCAGGGCACAGCCTCTCGCACCGCCAACGCTGCTGCCCGTCGGCGGCCAGGAATCTTAGCTGTGCCAGTGTTAGGCTGCGCTATGCCGCTATCAGCCGGCCGCCAGAGCCCCGTTTGTTAGTTAGCAGGGTGCACCACGTGCAGGTGAGGTTGGCTTGGGTTCTGGAGATGGGGGTTGGTACCCCTTACACCCCACCTATTCAATACCCACACAAAATATACCTATTCAATATACTAGTTCGGGAGTCTATGGATTTACTAAGAACATTTTGTAAAACTTTATTATGTCAATAAAACATTTTTATTTAAAAAAAAAAAATTCCGTCATAAATTACATGTGCAAAATGCAGCTTACTCACTTTAGTGGTTTTGTGCGTTATGGACGTCGAGATACTTAGTACTTCATAGAGTCGCAGTCTCCAAGTGAAAACTGTCAGAAATCGTCCGAATGTCGTTGACATACAAAAACATCAAATAAATAGATTGTGAAAAGTGTTCAATGTCAGCGCAATAGCTAGTGTGCGCCAAGTTTTGGTGCGTACATTTTTTTCACTTTTTTTAGAAAGGCCCGTTTAGTAGTTTTGCGCGTCAAGGATGTCGAAATACTCTATAGAGTCATAGTCTCCAAGTCAAAACTGTCAACAATTGTTCGAGCTTCGTTAACATACACAAACATATATATAGATTTGCACGAATTTAGACATTAGGCCGCTTGACAAGTATTCAATGTCAGCGTAATAGAAAGCGTGCGTAGAGTTTTGGTGCGGAGATTTTTAAGCTATTGCATAGCTTCTATCGAGGGCCTTGAGCGCGGGGACCGAATCCAGAAATTCCGTAACGAAAAAAAACCTCACGCTCCCCACTCCGACGGGCACGGAGGTGTGGCTTGAAGGCCGTGCATTGTCTAACATCGTTTCTTTTCGGCAGTCTTCGACACGGTGTTTGTGTGCGTGCAACTAGACGTTTTGTACGACTCTACGAAGCTCGTTAATTTAATAAAAGAAAAAAAATTGTTTTCTTATCGGTCACCACGCTCAAAAAGTGTAACTTGAATTAATATCAAAGAAAAAGAAATACTGCATAAATAAAATAAATAAATAATTATAATAGCATAAGTTGATACAAAATGCTATGCAATAGCTTTACCGCGGCAGTCCCCGAGTGCCACACGTCTTTTTCTTTACGTTTGTGGCTCTAGAGAACACTTTCTCGATGTTAAAAGATCCAAAAACGGAAATCATCACAACTTCACAAGTAGGGTGTTTATTTATTAAAAGCATCGAGCAGTTATATACTTAATTATTACATAAGTAGTTTTAATAAACCTTATAGTTCTTATAACATTATTATGTTAAGGAGTATAATAAGTGGTACCAGCCCTGTTGTTCACGAATTAAGTATTTACTCGTATAAGGTTAGGCTAGCTTAACCATATTAATACCTTTTTACTCAAGTAAAAAACCTTTAATTTTTTAATTAAAGAGTAGGTAATAGTTACAAAGTAGGTAGTAATTATACTTAGTTTAAGGCTGATTCTTTCAATTGTCGGTTACCACTTCGTTCCATTCTTTTTGTTATAATCAAAGATTATATACTTTTTAACCACAATTTTTTAAACCGAATTCTGTTGATCTACTTGAGCCATCGACTGTACCAATAAAGTGGGATGTTCTTTGCAGTTTGCTTTAAGTTAGTGGTTCGAGCGGTTCTTAGCTTGTGCAAGCTTATGAGTTTGTATAATATATTAAACACAAAACCCTAAGACACACATGCAGCTTTTTTAACCGACGTCGAAAAAGAATGAGGTTTTCATTTCGTCGGATGTTTTTATAAGTAACATCATCATCATCATCAGCTTATAGCTGTCCACTGCTGGACATAGGCCTCTCCTAATGAGCGCCATTGTACACTGTTCTGAGCTCGACGCATCCAGCTTCTACCAAATCGCAAATCGTCACTCCACCTAGCCGGAGGGCGTCTTCCCCAAGAACTCGTCTACCCCAACGGTTTTCGATTCTTCGGCAGATATGGCCAGCCCACTGCCACTTCAGCTTACTAATTCTCTGAGCTATGTCGACAACTTTAGTTCTATGTCGGATAGTCTCGTTGCGGATTCTATCCTTCAGAGAAACTCCGAGCATAGCTCGTTCCATAGCTTGCTGAGCGACTTTAAACTGGTGGACTAACCGTACTGTGAGTGTCCACGTTTCGGCTCCGTATGTCTTGACGGGTAGGACGCACTGATATTTCCGCAAATAGTCCGATTGGACCGATTTTCAAATATATTTTTTTGTTTGAATGAGTAGTACCAACGTAGGTGTAGCTCTACGTTCACGCATTCACGCTCGCGTTGGGTTATGTGATATGACGGGAGCGGAAGTATGTAGCCTAGCAAAACTCTAACATAAAAATGGCTTAGCACAGACTTCAAACAGATAAGTAAGTGCCTCACAGCGTACCATGAGTACCTAACACGTTAACTGTGGACCTGGGACATGGCGCGTAGCGTCAGAGCGCAGCACCCCGGCTAGCAAAAGTGTGTTTTTTCAGCACTCAACATTTCTTAGGCCACACGTAAACAATAGCGCAACTCCGTTCCTTTGAGCGCTGCCTGGAAGCCATTGAATTAAATAAATAAATAGTTAAGCTTAGCTAAGGCCCGAGTGCACCGACAAACTAACGGGCAGATAATGCTGTTTTCGTCCAGGACCCTTATTCCATATAAGCAAACGCAAACATAACTCGCTTCGTTACGATATCTGCGTGGAATCTGCGCGTGTTTGTGTTTGAAGCTTGTTATGACTTCACACTTTATAGGCAAGGGATCTTTTGTGTTATAGAAAATAAGGGCCCTTTGAAGCGTTCGTGGCGTGGTTTTCTTCAATGTTATTAGCAGATCACCTTGGTTAAGCAACACTCCACCCGCTCATTACTTGGATGGGTGACAGATTTGAGCGCTTCCGTGTTTCGGAAGGCACGTTAAGATTTTGGTCCCGGCTTTTCAGTCGTTATGCCATGTCGGAGGCCTTCGGGCGGCCTTAAAACTCCGACACCAGATTTGGTCACTAGCTCATATGAAGAAGAAGAAGAAGGGCCCTCTTTTTTTTCATCTAATACCTTATGTTCTCCCTGTTACAGAAATTGATCAAATTTTAACAAAAAAAATTGATCGAGACCAAACCGGACATTTTTTCTACAACATTTACGATATACTCTTTACGATATAACTCTTTGAGTATTGTAAACACAACTCTCGATGTGCGCAATCTTGGAGTCAGCGCGGTAAATGTATATTTTCTGTAAATACATAATTATACATAGAAACTTTGCAGATACAAATACTTGTCTCGCAGCGAGAATCAAACCCGCTAAATTCTGCGTCTCAGACGGGCCTTCACCCACAACCCTACAAAGGTAATATTTGTTTGTAATTTACTTCAAACATTTGTTATTTGGTTCTAACGCTTGTAATTTATTTGGTTTGATGAGTTCAAGCACTTACGTGATGGAATGATCAAAGGTTTATTCTGATGTAAAAATCGGCTGGCTTATGTTACGATTGCTAGGTTTGTAAGTGGAATCATTCACTTGATAAGGTTTTATTTTAATATTTGACAAAGCCTTAACAGCTGCAATGATTTTTTTGTTTGTCTTTTGCCATTTTTTTGGAAATCAACGTGACTAAGTGTACCCAGTGTTCCTTTATTATGAGTAAAATATAATAGGAACACTGGGTAATAGAATAGAATAAGAATAGGAATAATATAATAGTTAAGGGTATTCTAGTATGTAGTAAATACATCTAAGTATTTGTTTTCCTACTAATATTATAAATGCGACCGTTTGTGTGATGTAGGGATGTATGTATGGATGTTTGTTACTATTTCACGCAAAAACTACTGAACGGATTGAGATGAAACTTGGAATATACATAGTTTGTGACATGGATTAACACATAGGCTACTTTTTATTTGGGAACTACGCGAGAGAAACTGGGGGCGGAAGTATCGTACTATTGAAGTAAAGTCTTATAATATATATCTTGAATGACAGACAGACAGATGGACAACAAAATGATTCTATAAGGGTTAATTTTTTATTCCTTTTGGGGTATGTAATCCTAAAAATGACTTCATTCGTCACATATATAATGCTTTTATGCTGAAAAACACAACTAAGCTGCAGGCGCAGGTCGTGTTTCTTGGGCATAGCATGTCGCGTCATGTCCGAGGCCCCAACAATCAACGTGTGAAGCTGATTTTTTTAGAATTATGTTTGGAGTTCTTTTATAAAAAGGTGTAGTTTTGTAGTTAATTTCTCAAATTTGTACTATACAGTTCCTACTGAATAAATGAATTTTGAGTTTGAGTTTGAGTTTGAAATAAAATATTTTGAAAGGGCATAATGACATAAAACTCAAATTATTTTCTCTGTCTGCCTAAAATAAATTCGTCAAAAACCGAACTCGACCTACTAATCTCCACAATGACCTAAAAACCTCACTAAATATAATTAAGTCTACGGACGGACGGACAGCAATTCTGTCAGTTTTTGCGTATATACAGACCGAAGGGTTGGGTGTATGTCACGGGTGGAGAGAACCTTAAGCAGTAGCTTACAGCACAAAAGCTGGGTCACTTTTACTTTCAGGAATCGCTACAAAAATCGCAATGGAAATTTGGCAGACTTAAAAGCTTATGAATGAATCGACGAGGACATTCTGAACCAAATCATCAATAGCTAATAAATAAGCGAATTTGTCACAGTTTTTATTTTCCATTTGTAATTTTTTTTTCACGTAACGTATGACTATGACTTCAACATTGCAAACATTTTAAACAATATATATTTTTATTTTTACATCACAGTAGTTTATATGCATAACATTAACTAAAAATATAATTTACACAATGATTAATTGATGAACAAACTAACGAACAAAAGGGAATGTTGATTTTTAAATTTTTGTTTATTGAATAACTAGGTTTTACATAACAGCCTGCGCACATTGGACGACAAACGTCAGCGATTAGACGCCACGACAAGCTGCGGGGGACAATTTTCATACATTTTGTTTAAAGCTCCGCACACACGGCGACAAGCGTGACAGCAAGATATGACAGACGCTCGCGACTAAGCGCGACGACAAAGCGTCGTGTTTGCGAGGTCTGTTAATATAGAATTAATCAATCCAATATAAAGTAATTTTTCTATCCCTTGGGTCAGTCAACACAGTCCTTTTTTCTGGATTAAGGTACATAGTAACAAGATAAAAAACTCTTTAATTTACTCACACCATCACGAAGATACAGAAAAATACGGTCAAAAACAATTATAAAAGTACAATAAACGGTCGTATCGCTTACAAAGATCTTTTATTGACAACATTTGATGGTAGTAGTCAAACACTTGTACATTTTTGTAAAAAAAAACACAAAAATACCCACTTTCGCATTTATAAGATTATTCAGTATTATTAGTGTTATTCAGTATATTTTTCATTGAGTTGACCAGTTGTTTGTCCCAGGCAAAGCCCTAAGGACCTCGGATAGATACGTAGGGTCATGTGAATATTTATTGGGTTAAATTATTGTTACTCTGCTGGGATCGAACGGGGGTAATGGATTAGTTTTTTTGTCTTTTCACATGAAAACAATATGGAATTTATTATTTTCAACAAATAGCACTCCATTGATAAATGAGAATAAACCTTTTTTTGGAATACAGTGTTTACTCTAGGAAATCATTTAGGAAACTTTTGTTAAATTTGCTGTTGAATTACACTTACATAAAAAAAGTAAAGAGAAAAATTAGATTTTTGATCTAACTTTGGAATGGACAACGTAGTTTCAGTGGCGATGCTACTATTACAATGCTTACTGGTTGGGGCCTAAAACACTTCGAGTGCTGAACAACACGACTATGCTGCACTCGTAAACATTTTCTTAAGTCTCGCTTGGCTAGCTCCTCGGGCATGGTGCATAGCGTCCTGTCTAAGTCCCACAGGCAACGTGTTAAATTAGTCGATGTATTACTAGCTTCCACCCGCGGCATTGCTCTCATGATACCGGGAAAAAAGTAGCCTCTCTGTTAATCTAGGTTTTAAGCTAAGTACTTTTATTCCAAATTCCATCCAAATCCTTTCAACCGTTACAGAGTGAAGCGACCACAAAACATACTCACAAACACACACAATCTTTCACATTTATAATATTAGTATGATCTTTTGTAGATATTCCTTCTTCCTTCTTCGTATGAGTCGTTTGACCTAATAATACTTTTAGTATAAAAGTTTTATTGTTCTGTTTGTTTCCCAAATATATATAAATAAATAGATAAACTCTGTAGTCGGAGTTTTTAGGCCACCAGACCTCCAACATGGCGTAACGATTCGAAAAGCCGCAAGACAACAATTAAACATGCGTTCCGAAGCACGAAATACTATTCAAGTAGTAACCAGGGAGTGCTTTGCTTAACCAAGATGATCTCCTTAGAAATCCGAAATAAGCCAGGCCACCAAGCTAAAAATAGAGACAATAATATATATTTTATTTACAACTGAACATAATACAATTTTGCTGGTGCAAAATGCAAATAATGACGAAGAGTCTTGAAAATAAAACTTATAAAAAATATTTTTTTCCAAAATTAAGATGGCACAATACCAGCTTACTACCCAGTTAAATAATTCTAATTATAGCAGTCAATAAAGTCAATTTCGAACTTCACAAAGACCAGAAGTCAACAAACCTCTTGCACCATTGATCAAAGTACTTGTAATACCCACTTGGAACTTTCGAGATGTTTTGATTAAATTTTCATGTTTCTTGACTAGTTGGCAATGGTCTAGCTTTAAGCTTTGATCACGGAGGTGGAGAAGACTGGGTATTTATGTTTTATAAGCGATTTTCTGACATCCTAATGCCTCAAGCTCAGGTTAATAAAACGTTAAAGAAAACTATGGTCATTACCACAAAAATGACAAAAAAACAAGTATTAAAAGAAAACCCGACTTCCTAGACAGGAAATTTTTAGTACTTAGGCCCGTATTTTACAAACCAATATCAACTCGGAGTGCAAGCTTGAGAGTTGTCAAATCAATTATTTCTATGTGACATTTTGAAAAAACTTCATCATAGCAAATATTTTCTGCATATTAGTTATTCGGAAAAATCTAAATTCATCATATTACACAAAAAAGTTCTCTAGTTGACTATTGTGAAAAAATAACAACTGTACTCCCTACTACATTATTTCATCATTATCATTATCATGCCCTTGTCCCATGCTGCGTGGTGCCGGCACAAGATGTTTTATCTTCCACTCACCCCAATGTCATGTATCTTCTCTTTTACACAATCACATGAGCTACATACCTCATCATCAGCCCATAGCACTCTACAGCTGGACAAAGATCTCCCCTAATATGCGTTCTTTGAGAAGCCAAACTTTTTAAAGTATAATGCATTTTTTTCACTAAAATGTAAGTTTAAACCTACCTATTTACACTAACGATGTACCTAGTAAACTATTACTGCATCTCTGTCCTTAAACAAGAATAAAAATCATACCTACAGATATTGTACCTAACTGTCGAATTGCTTATTGAACTAATATTTATATGCTAAACCAAATCTAGAACTAAATAAGGAAGAAACTAGCCTCCCGCAACACAGGGAATCTGAGGGCCTAGTCTTCTGGATCTGGATCTATCTTGACGTGGTAAATAGATGCCCACCTAGGTCTTTGATTGAAGATTTCACAGAATTTTGGAATCTACCTATTACTGAAATTAACCATAGAACATAATAAATAAATAGTAAATTGCATGTTAGCTTATTTAGTAAAAAAAAAATAGTAAGATAAAAATGTAATATACCTTATTCCTAGTGTCAAATAAATAAATAAATAAATAATTATTATTAATAAATTATAAATAAGGGCAAATCTCTTTGCAAATCCATGATCATCAAAATTCAATAGTTTCAGTTTCATAAATTCAGTCCTTTTAATGTTGCAGTGGAAAAAACGTCTAGATGAAGTCGCGAAGTACCTTCTAGTTTTTTTCATAAAATAATAACAGTTTGTCTTAACAATGCTGCTGGATAAGATAGAAATAAGTTTTTCTCAGTAAAGGCAACACAGCGATGCCCGCCGGGCTTTCTGAAGATAGATATTATTTTCCTCTTGCTTTCGCCCCCTGCTCCACTCGCGTAACCAGACAGAAAGTGCCTGTGTCACTTTTCAATCGTTCAGCTGTTAGGATTGTGTGGGAACAAACATATACAGACATTAAATTGAAACGTGTTTATTTGACACCAGTTTATATGAGCCCACTGATTCACATAGACTTCTTACTATTAAAGGGAGAAATACCTATACCCCCACTCTTTCACATGCACAGTTTCTCGCACCGCCCATGCTGCTGCCCGTCGGCGTTTAGGGAATTTAGTCGGCAGGTTAGGCTGTGCTATGCATGCAAACGTGTTAATTGATTATGTTAAGAATATTTTTGTACAAGTATTTTTTATTTATACGGATCAGGGTTTGAAGTACTTCGGAATTCCACATCGCCTATTTTAATTTCTAAAAGTTATATTTGATCTATTACGGTCTCAATTATCATCAGCTCAATGACTACGAAATCAATGACTACAATGATTTTTTAAACTAAAGCTCGTGCCAAAATCATTCCATCAATTTAAAAAACAATATAGCGATAAAATAAAATGATCTAAAAACAAGAACGCTCCACATGGATTTAAAAACATCCCGCGAAAAAAGGTTTTAAACCTAAAAAAATACTCCATTTAAATACAGAAAAGTACGTCAACACGAACCCATTGAATATTGATCAATTGAATAAATTAACCACAACACCTGTTTTACGGGAAATCTCCTTGTACCCCAAATTGGCAATTTACATTTGAAATTACTATGAAACTCGAGGGTAATTTGCAAGTTCTGGGAAGTAGACCACATGGCGTATGAGACGTTGTTTTATGTTATTTGTTATATTTGCGAGGCGTTTGTAAGTGATAATAAATTTCAACTTTACCGTTTCTTGTTTAATTTGTTTCTTTATAGATCCTTTTCATTATTATCCGACAAACTGAGGCTAGGCCTGCCTTTGTGAATTTAAATTGCTACCATTTCATCATCTACATCATTCACAGTATGACTATCCACTGCTGGATAATATGCATACCTAAGATAAGGAATTGAATCAGGCGGGACTTTTTGGAAATCCATTATTAAGATATTTAAAACATAAAATATTAAGTACAAATTAAAAGTCAAAGAAAGAAAATAGAAATTCAAGTCAGAAGTCTTTCTGTTTTGCGCTGGGCAAAACAACACGTCTGCGGAGTTCTGCGGAGTGCCGAAGGTGGACAGCGAGTCTATCGTTTCCTGATAATGCCTTATAGGGAAGGCGAAACATTGTCGAATTTCTGTTGAGTTTTTTATGAAACTCGTCAGAGAGAGAGTTGGCAGAATTTGTACTAAATATTTTATCTTTTAAATATCATTCCTACCATTTTTGTTTACCAAGTTTGTGCCATCCATCACGGTCTTGTGCACGTCACATCCACGAGCGCCTGGCGATACTTATTATGTTGTCGACCCTCCCGCTACATATCTTCCGATGCTTCTTCTACCTACTCTTGGCCACCACACCACAAGGTCAAAGCCCTACTTCACCTGATATCCAGTAGCCATCTCATTTTTCGTGCTTTACAAGGCACGTTTTTGATCTCCGCTTGTTCAGCATCTAGAGCCCATAAACCATGATCAGAGGGCAATCAGTGCGTTGCCAGTGCGCTGCGTTGACGGGACAGTGACGTAACGCACGCACTAGGGGACTACAGAGACAAAGAGGGAAGAGGAGATGCGCTGACACATTGAAGCGGTAACACAGCAATCAATCAATCTAAACAAGTGTCACCGAATTCAGGACTCTCAACTCATCCGATAAGTTGAAAAGCTTCTAAGTTCTAACTTTTATAATTTTATTGAAAGTTCGTTGACACAACGTTAACATAATTTCACAGTAGTATCATATTATTTCTTCGAACTGGAACACAATTTCACAGAAGCGAAAGTTCTGAATTGAGTCTCGTTTAGTCCGCAATTTGGGAAAATTCTCCGAATAATATTATCTGTTTTAAAACAGTTTGTGAGATTGACTCATATAATGGAGCCACCAGATCATTTTAAATATATAAGGTATCAATCATAATGATATGAACATCATCACAAACCGGAAGCTGGGTATTCCCTGCCAATAAACAAAGATGGTATCATCATCAAATCAACGCTATAGCCGCGGGTGGACCTTGCCCTGCGCAAGTAAATTTCTCCAGTTGGGTCTATCTTGGGCTTTTTCTTTCCAGCTTTGCTCCATGCCGTCTATCCATCTAAGTTTGGGGTTGCCACGAGGTCTTTCTTAGCCTAATGGCTAGCGCCTTAAAAGACGCTTTAAGTGTCCTGGCGTCCAAGACATGACCTGCACATCGGAGGAGGCCAATCTTAATAAACTTTACAACATCTGAATCCTGGAACTTAGTCTAAAGGTCTCAGGCCGTACGCCATTCAAACAGGGAATCCTAGTTTCGGTAACAATGTTATCTTTCTTGGAGTAAAATAGTCTAAAGACTTATTATGATTGTAACTATATTATGTAAAGTTTGTTGTTTCAAATAAACTCAATTCAATTCAATTAAATATGTTTTTGCCAGCCTTCTCTGTCTGTCTGTGTATGAGTTAGTCAATTCTGATGGCGGAGTTTTTAGGCCAAAGGCCTCTGACATGGCTCAGTGATATAAAAAGCCGGAACTAAGAAGCCTTACAAAGCATGGAAGCACTCATATCTCTAAATGGTCACCCATTCCAAATAGTGACTGGAAATAATGAGATCAGGTCTTCCTAGTTTGAGCATATTGTAAAATTATTACCTCTGCTTAAATATTGTAATCCGTTTGGTAAATTTAGCACAAAGAAAGTGAATAAAGATTATTTATTTATTTATTAATAGAATTAGAATTGATAAAACAGCGAAGTAAACCACGTCAAGCTTCGCAGTATTTGCATAAAACTTACGTAATAAACTATACATATTTTTGCTTCAAACAAGCAACCTCGGAAAGCAAACTCCATTGTAAGTAATACGTGCTCATGTTTGAAGCTGTACTCGTTTACCGATTGGTCTGAGTACATACGTCCCTGGCAACCTTTTGTGTTGTCGATCACATGTACGTGTATTCTGGCCTATTTTATACGAGTTTGACATGGATATGGGTTATGCTCTTTGGCAAAATAGCTGCTTATTGAATTAGGTACACGGTTGTAGTCTTTGTTTTGGTATATAGGTATCACATTTAGTACCTTAGTGTGGTGGATTCTGAGTGACACTATTTATCAGTAAAACTAGTTATAATTAGCTAAAAGTCATTTCGTCTCGTATTATCTCCATCAATAAGAAAGAGAAAGCTCCTTTAAGTTTAGTGAAAATCTTTCTGAATCAGTACCATTCCCTCGCACCCGAAGTAAGTCTTTGTTTTTTTGGAGTTAGAGCTTGTTTAGAGTTTAGAGACTTATATGTTGTTTAAACAATATTATTAGGGCTTGAGGTATATCGTATTAAATATTGCATGTTTATGTTATTGTACGTCGTCTGTTAGAGACCTTTGAGTGGCCTCGATCATGCTATAAAACATACAGATGTTACTATGTCTGTTTACGAAACCTTTACCTGAATAAACTTTTTATCGGAGCACTTCCTTCTTCACATGGGGTAATAGCTAACTCTAATGTCAAAGTTTTTAGGCCACCCGTTGGCCTCCAACATGGCTTAACACGTTGACTGTGGGCTTCGGACATGAGGATTTCTGCTCGATATCGACAATTGTGTTTCAGCACTTAAAACATTATATATTACTAGCTGACCCGGCGAACTTCGTACCGCCTTAGCAAAATTAAATATATATTTTTCAATATTTCTGAGATTTTCTTAATATTTTTTTCCGTAAGAACCTTCTCCTAATAATAACAAATACAACAAAAAAAGAATTAGTGAAATCGGTCCAGCCATTCACGCGTGATGCCGTGACCAAGGAAAACGGGTTTCATTTATATATATATAGATTGACTAGTTTAGGGGAGACCTACATATGTCCAGCAGAAGACTGATATAGGCTGATGATGATGATGACACTCGTGACTGAAAAAGTTGGGACCAACTTTTAAATTATTATTACAAATGATTAAAGTTTTAGTATGGGCTAATTGATGTACCTACATCAATATGTAATGAGTTGCCTGACATAAAAATATTATTATTATTAAACCAGCTTTCCAAAGCACGGAAGCGCTCAAACAAACTAAACGGTCACCTATCAAAGTAGAAGATGATCTGCTACAGTTTTTTAAATACAGATTTGACATTGGACATTGACTCACAAAGTGATGACGACGACCAATGATGAACAATGACGTAAACCAAAATAGCTTTTCATTGGTTTGACAACCAAATTGGTGTTCGTATCAACCTATAGGAACACCAAAGCAAGCAACGCCACGAGCGCTTCACTATACACAGGGTGGGTCAATATTTTACCTCATTAAGGGCAGCCACCTTTTATTTTGTAGTTAGAAGGTTTTGTTCTTAGGTAACCGTAGGTTTATTTCGAAGAAAGAAACAATACCATTTTCGTAAATAAAAAAAAAATACAGTTATCCTAGGAAATGACATTTGTCCAAAAAAATTTGTTGGTATAAATCGATGTTATGGCGAATCAATGTTATGGCGACCTTAAACCTTCTAACTACAAAAGAAAAGGTGACTACCCCCAATTAGGTAAAAGTTTTCTCCGACCCGTATAACTGAAATTGGTCTTACTTAATACTAGCACTAAATATTGGTTCGGCTAACCGTGTACCATGTAAATGACTCTATTACAGCTTTATCTTGTACTCAAGAGCTTTTGCGATCCAAAACCACTTGGGAAATCTAGAATTCACGCATAATCGGGATATTTATCTAGGTTCAATTTGAATTGTGAAAGATATATAGCATCGGGAGGAGAGATGAATGCTTACGATGTTTCTTAGAAAGGCTGAGGGCACTCAGCTAATTCAAATTACAAGTGAGTTACTTGAAAACTTAAACAAGTAGTGACTTATTAGTCTTCACTTGTTTTACTTCTATCACTTCTTCTTTGTTACTTATCCTGTAAGAATTTTTGGATTGTTACCTACTTACTTACTACTAAAATTTTAAATTTAGTTCGTAGTTATTATGTTTAAACAAGAAACTTACGAAAATTGAATAATATAATAATAATAATGCTGGACTATCACACAGCATCATGTAGCCCCAAACTAAGCAGAGCTTGTGTTATGAGAACCACATGATTGATATATTACATTTTGTAAATACATACATATCATACATAGAAAACACCCAGACCCGAGACAAATATCTGTAGAACATGCAAACATTTTTCCCGTAGGGGGATCGAACCCGCAACCTTCTGCGTCCCAGGCGGACCTGCACCACAGAGGCCGTCTAACAAAGCGAAATTGATAATTTTAGCACACAACGTCAAAGAGCAATCTCAAAAGTTAGCAGAGCTTGTATTAGAGGAACCAAAGATTGTCTTTGGTTCCTGACTGAATTAAATAAAATGTATAATGAAAAGTTTTTCCCAGACTCCATGTGTCATTCTCACCATTTCCATGAAAAGGAAAAATCATCGACCGAATGTCGACAGTTAGAGAAAAGTTTATGCATCAGAAAGTTGCGAACTCCAAAAAAACTGCATTGTTCATGTTTTGGAAAGTTCGAACCAGACAGAATTTGAAACAGCTCAGTGAATATGTTCACAAGTTTTTGTAAGACTATCATAAATATTTTAATGTAGATACCCATAAAGGAGAATGCCGAGAACCCGTACCAATTGCATTAAAACCGAACGTATCCCATAAAATTTGTTATATTTTATAAATGATATTAACATTTTCTTTAGTTTTACATACCGACTTTAATAATCAAGTAAAAAATTTTTTTGTTGATTTGGTTTCCGCCGCACGCCGCCATTAGACTGCAACAACCAATGATATATACGTTGCTATGGCAACAAACATTGATGTAAAGTGTTACTATGGCAAAAACCCTCATTTTTAATTATTTTCACAGTAGAATCGAATAAACACTTAATGGAGATTTTTTTGACGCACTCACTTTAGTCTTGGTACCGAGCGCCATACATCAGACGGCATTCTCCTTTGTTTTTAGTGTAATTTAGCTCGAGTGAGTATAAAGAAGCACTAAGAACAACCTTTCACAGGTTACGTAGTGTTTTTTTTATAAATGTTACTTTGCTTTTATGGTAACTAAATACATACAAAAAAAATACAAAAAATACATGATGGTTTGTGACCGAGTAGACGCGGCATGGTTTGAACCTCTTCGTTGTTTGGAGCCTTTATCAACTTTAATTATGTGTATTGATTATTAATGTAAGTGTGCCGTATATATAATGGAGTGACGTTCGCAAAAAAAAGAAAAGAAAACATTTATTTCAACATCTCTTACATCCTGAAAATCAACTTAAAAGTAGGCTTAAAAGACGTTGAAACAGGTCGACAAAGCCTGTACTTCGGCAGAGGGCCTGTTTAAGCACTGGTCTTCCGTGACGCCAGGTTAGTGATAATTGGGTTATATTTGTTACTTAAGTGCGCACAATGTAAAACAGATATATGTTTTACTACCTATAATAATAAGGAAGACAAGACAATTGTGTGCGAAATTCTACTGGTAGAAGATGGATGAGTCGAGTTGAGGACAGGACGCAATGGCACTCATTAGGGGATATCTACGTCCAGCAGTGAACTGCTACAGGTTGATGATGATTACCAATAGGTAGTTGTCAGAAACAGTTGTAACATAACTTTCAATACATTCTAACTTGTTCTAAGTTTGTGTGTAACGTGACTGTCAGGGCCGCTATTAGAACTAAGCATTACTAATAAGTTAGGATTTTTTTACTTAATTTAAAACATTACCATTAAAATTCAGAATACCTAGATTTTAGTGGTTTCCCTTTTCAACTGTGCGCAGACAAAAAACCCGCGAAAATTGAATTTCTTAATTGCCCATCCGCAACAGAGAAAATACTTCCGCAACTTCCGTCCTTCCGGTCAGCGGTCGGTTTTCGGTGAATTTATTAATTCAGAGTTCCGTTCTCAGAAAAAAAAAAAATATTTGCCATTTGCCAGCTCTTGACCTTGACTTGCTTGAGTCTAGCTTTCCCAGAAGATGCCTATTTAACTCCCTTTTTGAAGCCGTTAGGATCGTAAGACAATGGAAAAACAGACTCTGGCAGCTGATTCCGTATTTAAGCAGTGTGCATTATAAATGATGTCAAGAGTACCAATCAGTCATACGTTCATGTATGAAGAATGTGATGAGAGTGTAAGAAGCGGAAGAAGTATGCCAGGATAGTCATACATATTTGGAGGTCTGCCTAGCACTCTATGCCCCTTTGACAACGTGTAGAGGTATGAAATTTCGTATTGTTTAAATAGTTAAGGCGTAAAAGCGTAATGATCAAACAAACTCACATTTGCATTTAAATAATAATAAGAATAAATAATGCTGGATGTTATCACACAGCATGTAGCTTCAAACTGAGCAGAGCTTGTATTATGGGAACCACATGATTGATATACTACTTATATACTTTTTTTATAAATACATACATATCATACATAGAAAACAGCCAGACCCAAGACAAATATCTGCAGAATATGCAAACATTTGTCTCGAGGCGGGAGACCAAATCGTGTATTGTGAACACGCTCTTAGTATGCTCGCTCATTTCATGTACGGAATCCTTACAAAATTTAAAGTTACACACTTGCCTTTTTTCAGCCGCGGTTGGAAAAGTTTTTTAATCTCGATCTACGGTCGTCTGCCGTACCTTTTGCAAGTATGTTGGCAACTTTGAGCAACTTTTACATATGAATCAATATTGAAAACATTTATATTCCAGGTTTTTGTTTAATCCAATAACTTTAATTTAATTATGATGTTTAAATTTGACGTATTCTTTTGACCTATTTATATTTGATTAGTTAGAAAGACATATTTCTACATCCACCTTGAATCAGTTAACCTCCAATAACATCTATCAAGAAAATGCCAGATTAAGAGCCCTTAGCTAGCTCCGAACAAGAATCGCCATTCTGTTGCCGTCAACATAAAATTCACTCGCTCTTCGGACTGAAAAATCGCCCCCATTGAGATATTTTACACATGAGATTGCTGCGCGGTGTGCCGCAAAAATTTGTAAACTATGTAGACAGCCCTAACTTTAATGTTTTACTAACCATTATGGTCGATTGTATATTGTTGAAAAGGTTAATAGGGTAACGAATTTATAAACTTTTGCCTAGCCTATATAAGATAAAAGGTAAAATCACAATTAAATAAATATCGGTTTCTAACTCAAAATAATAAGATGTACCAACTTGATCTTTTTTAAACGAATATGTAAAAAAAAAAAAACAGAAAAACATCTAAAATCAATAAAATATAAAAAAAAACCTACACTGATAGAAAAACTGATTTGATTGTTTT
The DNA here is from genome assembly GCA_951804965.1 of Horisme vitalbata. NCBI lineage: Eukaryota > Metazoa > Arthropoda > Insecta > Lepidoptera > Geometridae > Horisme > Horisme vitalbata. The sequence goes on along the minus strand of OX638095.1, from coordinate 1,608,180 downwards.
ATATATGTGAATCAATGAGAACAGAGTAGGTACTAATAGATTCTTAGCTATCTGCGATTACCTTCAGGATGGTAGGCTAAGGTATGGATTTAGACGTTTTACAAAAATTATGTATTATTTCAACGGTGTAACCACGTTCAAAAGTACTTAACACGTTGACTGCGGGCCTCGAACATGACACTACGCTAGGGCAACGTCCAGCAGGCGCGCTATTGTGTTTTCAGCATTCATAGCGTTATACATTATGGTAAAATCGTACATTTATTTCTAATGTGGCTAGTGATTTCTATCGATATTAATATGTACTTTGGTTTTCATTCCTTTGTCTGCCTGTTTTTCCCTAAAAAAATTCTCTTTCCTAAGTGTCACTCTTGCTAGCCATTTCAAAATTTGCAGCTCAACACAGTGGTATACAAGAGCCTTAGAGTACCAGGCAGGAAGTAGGCTAAGACGTCGTTATACAACAACTATGTATTATGTTTCCCGTGTTCAGAAGATCGTAAGGTGAAATAGTCTATTTATTAGTAAAGTGGCATCACGAAATCACTATTTCTATCGTTAATAATATGTACTTTGGTTTTTATTCATTTTACCGTCAGTTTTTTTCTTAAAAAACTATGTTACTTTCATAAGTGCCACTTCTTGTCACTACGGTCACTTATCCAAGTAGTTACCGGGCGAAATGTTGCTTAACTAAAGTGATCCGCTAAGTACGCCGAAGTAAGCAACGCCACGAGCGCTTCGATAAGTGCCACTGTGGCTAGCCATTACAAATTTTGCAGCTCAGCACAGTGGTATACAAGAGCGTTAGAGTACCAAGAAACAATGGACACCAGAAACAAAAGCCGGACCGCATAGGATCTTTACCTACTTTCCTTTTTATTGTGCTAACCTTTCCGTATTTCCACTTCGGTATAATGACCTACGGCCTACGTAATACGGGATACGGCAAAAACGTATTTTGGACGGCCTTGGTATTTAATTTTGTAATGGTATTTGCATAGTTGAAAAGGTGAAATTAAGGATACTGAAGGTTTTAAAGAACAATGCTTGTGATTCACGCGATAATTGTAAAAGGGATAAGAGTAGGACCGAACGGGACGCTGTACGTTCTGGCATATTAAAACATATCCCAAGAACGTACAGCTTCCCGTTTGTTCTGGAAATGGAATAGGCTTATTCAGAACTGACGAATCGCGATAAAACAACGTTTGCTATGAATCGGCGGCCTACATAGGCCATGCGCGAGCAAGGTATAAGTGTTAGCCGGGCCATGGAGAGAGAGCGTTGCGTTCATTCACTCTGATGAAGGCTCCCTGAACGAGTCGAAACGGCGTCGGTGCCTTCACCGATGTAACGGTACGTGAAAATTACCCGTTTTTCATAACTTAACACAGTTAATAGTCAGCCTCTAAAGTTTTGACCTCAGATTAGGATTACCTCCTTTACTAATGATATCAGGTACTAAAAGTACGTCATGATACAAAACCCAGCCAGGAACAGATATCTGCAGATCATAAAAATACGATCTGCAAATATTTGTGTAAAAATATCAATCGAATTTGAGATATCTCTTTTTGTGCTTTTACGATATTCTTACATGTTCATGAGCGATTAGCCATCTTTGCAGCATTGGTTGCGGGTATGATTCCCCCGTGGGACAAGTCGAGGTATTGTGATATAAAAGTGTACCACCAGCAGTCATCTCCTATAACTTCGTCAGTGGAGTACTGATGTGCCTCAAATGCAATCGTATCTTCGTCAACAAAATCAGGTAGGTACACAAGCCACACTAAATCACATCAGATAGCAAAACAATGAAGCTATCATCTCTTGGATATTAGATTTCTTTATCATATTTAAGGGCTGTAAATGTAGTTTTTATAAATAAAATAAAAATAAAATCTTACATAGGAATTCATTAAGAACAGATTTAAAAGGCTGGATCATCACCATCACATAAGAGAATCCTTGTGTAGATTATTATGCTGTGATGCGAGTACGATTGTTGACTGTTAGCTACTAGGAAAACATAATACTAATACTCTCCAAAACTGAGTCAGCGCTTGTTTATCAGTAAGCCAACGCAAAGATATTTTGAATTGAGATAAAGCCTCTCACTTCAAATTGTACAAAAATCTATTCAAATACAAATCCGACTCAGTCACTTGAAAAACGCGAAGGAAACAACAATAGAAACTCAACACAAATATTTTAGCACTCGACTGTAGATAGGCTTCGGAGGAGATTATGGGCGAAGTGTGAAGTTGCAAAGGGCTCGGTTTTTACGAACAGAGGGCTCTTGTAAGGGACTTATGGAGGTTCCATTGATTTTGTCAGACGCGAAGTTTTCTGATGAATGTTTTTTCAAGCAGAACTCTAAGGTACTGTAAGCTTATTACTGAACCGAAACCGAACGGGTTTTTATAGATATTTTTTCTTAACAAAAAATATATAATGTGATATATTATAACTTTGGCAGAGGCATTAGGAGCCTATTTCAAGCAGTGGACTGCTAAGGCCGATAGTGATGTAGATGTTTGTATTTACGAATATAAAAAGATTGACCGCAACGGCCTGTTACACCCTGCTAACTTACAAATAGTGTCCTGGTGGCTAGCTGAATGCAGCATAACACAGCTTAAATGTGATAAACCATAGATAAATCCCCTGGCCACCACCGGGCAGCTGCGTCGGTGATGCGAAAAGCTGTGGCCTGCGATCCTGACCCGCAGCGTGAACTATGGGTATATCCCTCTTTTAGGTAATAGTTGCTTTTGTCCATTGTCCAACAGTGGACTGGATATCGGCGGGTGTTGTAAGCCAACCCTCTTAACGAACCCGCAACTTCTTGCGTCTCAAACTGCTATAGGTACCTATGCGTCACCATGGTTGTCTACTCGTCAACCCAAACATTAGAAATAATCAATGTTTTTATGTAACCAGACAGTTAATACTGTTCTAATAATATCACATTTAGCTAACTTAAAATTTATGACGGCCTCTGTGGAGCAGTGAGCGAAAGCCCGCCTGAGACGCAGAAGGTTACGGGTTCGATTCCCGCTGCGAGATAAATGCTTGTATGATCTCCAAATATTTTTCTCGGGTCTGGGTGTTTTCTATCTTTATTATGTATGTATTTACAAAAAAAAAGTATCTAAGTAATATTATCAGTCCTATGGTTCCCATAATACAAGCTGCTTAGTTTGGGGCGACATGATGCTGTGTGATACTGTCGAGCATTATTTATTTATTTATTTATGTAAAATAAAATAATATTTTTGGACATGTAACCCGCAACGAAGACGCAATGGAACGCCTGGTAGTGCAAGGCACGGTGAAAGACAAAAGATCACGAGGCCGCTCTCCCACGCGACGGTCAGACTTTATTAAATCTATCACACAAACCTCTATGACTAAATGTTCCCGTCAAGCTACTGATAAAACTCAAAGGAGGCATGTTGCAAGAGCCGACATCCAAACTCGACCTCCATAACCACTACCACTCTGACAGAATGTACGACTAAGAATAATATGAATAACCCTTGTGAGAGAAAATAAATAAACTAAACTACTAACTATCTATGGATATAGGATGTCAAAGAGGGATATATATGACGGCGCTTATCTAACTAGGAAACCAAAGCTTGAATGGGAGGTCAATGTGGTCATCGATTTATATATCAATTTACATAGTAATTAATTTACCATCGTTAGCTGGTCAAATTCAATAAGGGTATTGTTGGATAATAACTGTTGTAAAGACAGGGCGCAATGGCACTCATAGCGCTCACTGGAGGCCTTTGTCCAACAGAGGATTGATATGATGATGATGATATGAAAAGGACAAAACACACTGGCAAAAAAACAGACGTAAAAACAAAAAATGGTGATACATATTGAGCTCAGAAACTATATTTTACGGAGATTTACGAATGAAACTTCATGCGCAATAAAACACGAAACGTCTGCTAATGATAGGTCACGATAGCAGTCTAAAGCCTAGGTTTAGGCAATAACACAAACTTTATTCTGGAAAACATTGGACTAGCTTTGAGTAGGTAATGACATTGTGTTACAAAATAATAGCAGTTTGTAGCAGTTCCAGTAAATAATTGATGTGTCTGTTACGATATTCTCTCACCAGCTCGTGAATATCATGGCGACTATAAAGGCTTTTTCAAATAATTCAGCAACATTCCGTGCTTCGGTAGGTACGTTGTTGCACATGACATTGGTCTCGGACTTTAAGTCGTTGATCCATGTCGGAGTCCTTCGGTCGGCCTAAAAACTCCGACTATAGACCTGGCCACTAGCTCATAATAAAGAAAAAGTAGAAAAAGTAGCAACAAAATAAACTTAATCCAACAAATAACATCACGACTATTTTCTAGTATATCATTTCCTTAGTCAGATTTGCTCATTCATGCCAATCTATTGAGGATAACATACAGAAGGTAGTCAGAGGTAAGTCTATCATACTCACTTTTTGCAAGCAGTTATAATTCCACGTTACAGAACTGAACCCATCGCTTTTTATTGGAACGCTAACTAAAATTCCCTCACGACGCTTCCTAGTTAACAAAAAGTATTGGCAAATCCATGTTTCGGAAAGTTTTCCAACAACACGCTTGGTTATCTGGCCATTTCCTAAAGTAATATATTGTAACATAACCTTTATAGAGTCCAGTCTCCCATAAAAATAATCCATCAAGCACAACACTCGTAAATCCAACGAAACTATGTCAATTAGCCCATTACCCGATCAAAAAGACTATTTACCCCAAAACCCTTTTTAGGGGTAAAATGGCTCACAGTTTTACATCCCCTTTTTTATACCGAGGGTCTATTATCATGCCATCTGTGGATAACGCGTTCAGTCATTGTAATTCAAGGGGCGATAAAATTCGCGTAAATTCCTTCACTAATGCCGACTCGCTTCTTTGAATGGGCACGGATCGAGCTGTTTTTATAGCAGGCTTTCAGTGACGAGTGTGGGAAATAATGTTAATATTTTCATGAAATTTTGATTCAGATTTTGACTGTCACACAGGGAATAATAAATTTGGGAAATTTTGTACGATAAAATCCATAAATAAGTTATCATTTTTTTAAAAAATACGCAATTTAATACTCCAACGATTCAAAATTGTGTGTGTGTGAAAAATATAATAGAGCCCTGCAAACGTAAAGTTCGGACCGCCGAAAACAGCACGCGCCATTCCGACCTGCACTCTGAAACGTACATGTAGATGCGCGGGGCTGACAGTCCGATCTATGTACAGCATGTCGACGCGAAGGCAAATCTCACAGTTTTAACCGCGCATCACGTCAGTGATCAGTCCCAGATGCGTGGTTGCAGATGCGATCTTTACGCGTCATTGGAATGACAGTTTGATCCGCAGTCCAAACCGTACAGATCGGACTGCAGTCTGAAAGCAGTCCCGATGCAGGGTCCGATCTTTACGTGTGCAGGGCGCTAATGTCCCTGGGATTTGCCATAAAACATGATTGCCAATGGTACTAAACTCGTATTTGCTTCCGGCGTCTGTTTTACTGGACGAGTACAATCTTGGAGTTTTCAAATCCAGAGTGAATCGGTTCCTTTTAGTCAAGTGCTCCATCTAAGACCACATCTTTACCGGTTTCAGGTGTGTTAGTGGTCAAACGCAGACTAATAGTCAATATTACTTTTTAAAAGATTTGAGAAACAAGCATGTTTTCAGATTACGGTTTGCTAGACGTACGCAAATATATGTGAAAAAAAATAACGCTATTCGACCAATATTACTGTAGTGCTAAACGTTTACACAAGTTAATTAATCCAAAGGCGGAAATAATAAAAATTATATGTGTAGTATATCAATCACGTGGTTTCCATAATACAAGCTCTGCTTGCTGCTTAGTTTAGGGCTACATGATGCTGCGTGATTACGTTCCGGATTATTCAATGACGTATTAACTTATTAATGAATTAAAATACTAAACTTAATTTAAAAAAAAACAGTATCTTTAAAAAATTAAACGTACAATGTGGTCTTATCGCTTAAAAGCGATATCTTCCAGACAACCATAAATAATATTTAGTTAGTTCTTATTTGTAAAATAAAAAAACAAACGATCCTTATTCATAATGAAACCAAAAAATAGCTTAAAATATAATATAATAACCCTTTCACACTCCCAAGAGGTGTCGTTTCTAGTTATGAAAGTCATCATTTGAAATTACGTCTATTCTATGAATATTCAATTTTAACGGAATTTGCTCCCGTAGCATTACAATTATAATGCAAAAGTATTTTTTTCTTTTTACATTTTGTTCGAGAGAGATTTTGACGCAAGATTTTCGAAAATTCACATGAGAGAATTATAAATTAAGTACAATTCCATGATTTCATGATTTTCAGAAATACTGATGAATTTAATAAAGAATGCAATTAAGCTGGTATCCTGCTAATATTATAAAAGCTAAAGTTTGTTTATATGTGAAATGTTTGTCTTTTCTTCATGCCAAAACTAGTAAACGAAGTTATCTTTTTTGTTACGTAGTTCTACAGCTAGAATAACACAAACGACACATTATTATCCCGACAACTGACGGCCTCTGTGGCGCAGTGGGCAAAGGTCTGCCTGAGACGCAGAAGGTTGCGGGTTCGATTCCCGCTGCGGGATAAATGTTTGCATGTTCTGTAGGTATTTGTCTCGGGTCTGGGTATTTTCTATGTATGATATGTAAGTATTTACAAAAAAAAAATATGTTTAGTATATCAATCATGTGGTTCCCATAATAATACAAGCTCTGCTTAGTTTGGGGCTACATGGTGTGATCACGTCCCGCATTATTGATTTATACTTATAACTACCTACTATGCTGAAGCTGCGGGCATAATCTAGTATTTCATAAAGAATAAAGCTGGAGAAAAAATCGAATTAAGCTTTCTTAATATAAAAAATATATTCTTATATAGTTTACCCAAAGAAGTGAGTATGGACATATATATACAAAAACTCTAATCTTAATCATATTCATTTATTTAACGAAACTTGGGTAGAGTTGGTAAATAAATGTTTAAGTTCAGCCATGATAAACTTATGTAGCATGTTATATTATAAGTACAGCTAGTTTAAAGAAAGTCTTAAATAAAGTCATATGTAATTTACTCTAGATAAAAAAGACAGTTAATAGGCATCTTCTGGGAAAGCTCGCCCCATCGTCGAATTCATCCTTGCCTATACAAGCCTCGAGGTCAAGAGCTGTTCCATAATGAATATAAAAAAAGATTAATCTCTCGATATTAAGAACTAAAACCTAAACTAAAAAGGTAAAATAACAAAGAACATAAATGATGTGATATTGAATCAAGAGATACTGTTTCAACGGATACTTCCTGAAAACTCTCAAATTACATATTGAATAGCTGCTTCTAAAATAGTAGTATTACTATCTAATTGATTTTGTGTGTTCGCCCCTTTCTGCGGCTCGATTAAAAGACTGAAGTGATTGAGTTGGATTGAGTTTTTTAAAACTAACGGATTCTATTTTAAAACACTTTTACAGTTTCTAGTTCACTGCGATGCAAACTTATGTCGCAGTAATTTAATATGAAATCGGATCCGATTGAATTCTAAGAATAATCATTTCTGATGGACTCGACGACTATCCAAGATTTTCGACGATCATCATCATCAACCTATGAATTCGGATCAAATTCTAGGAAGAATTATTTCTGAAGGACTTTATGGCTATCATCATCAGCCTATAGCAGTCCAGAGTTGGACATAGACCTCCTTTAATGAGCGCCATCGCGTACTTGAAAATGGAACAAGCCCACATGATGTTAAGTGGTCACCATTGCGTTGTATCATTCATAGTATAGTAACATTCCGAAAAAGCGTAATCTACTTACGCTTTTTCGGAATGTTCTCTACGATGCAAAGCCAACTTCATGCCTCAAATTGATGGACGCAATCAATTTGAGGCATGAAGTTCGTTCCCTTCAAACCGGAACACAGCACCGCTGCTTCACGGCAGAAATAGACAGGGTGTCAGTACTTCCCCGGACGAGCCCACAAATCTATACTACTACAAATTACAAGTACTTTCAAGTACCTTTACAACATAAAACTAAAACACATACTTGTGTGTAAGTACACACAACACACACACACACACACACACACACACACAAACACACACACAAATGCGATTGAAATAGAACAGTCGTTGTAATATTTAAAATTCTTTATAAAATTACCATTGCTGCTTTGTTGTTGTTACCTACCTATATTTTTACTCTATAATGTTTAGTTTTTGTGACTAGTAACATACTCATCTGCTAACATATCGTCCTAACGCATATTACGAGCTGTTTACAAAATGTGGATTCAAATTGGTTTATGTACAAATTATGTTTAACTAGCCTATAATTTAACATTGTAAAACTGTGAATCCTTGTTTAAATAATAATAAAATAAAATAAAATACTAAAATACAATGATAGCATAATCATAAATGTAAATGTACCTATGGAAGGTCTTAGGATTAGCCTAAAACAACAACGATTCAAAGTATACCTTAAGATTCGTAATGAATAAAGAAATTTTGAGTTTATGTTTGAAAGCGGTCTAAGCGCAAAAGCAATGTCTTCCAAAATATGGATTAATTCGAAGAACTACTTGTAAAAATCAGAGAGAACAGGAATCTCCTGGAATGTCCTCCTTGATGTAATATCGTTCCTTTGTTTCCGCTCCGTAATAAACGATCACCAGATTCCGAGTTCCAATGTCCGGGCCCTTGCCATTTTCGATGGCTACAACAGAACAGCTGCTAAAGTCCAGCTCAATAAAATCATATCATTATTTCTGCCCCACCGCGTTTTCTTAACTTAGCGGGTCTTAACATCGCGCCCTCCATCACTGCGTTCACTCAGCATCGTGCAACTAAAAGAATAGCAATAGAAGTAATTGTAATTTATTTGACAGCATAAAAGTTTGTCTTAAAAACAATAAATATTAGATATAACGACAATCACTAAATAGTATAAAACAAAAACGCTTCCCGCTGACTGTCTGTCCCTATACGTACGTACGTACGCTTAGATCTTTAAAACTACGCAACGGATTTTCATGCGGTTTTTTAATAGATAGAGATTCAAGAGGAAGGTTTATATGTATAACTTGCACCCGTGCAAAGCCGGGGCGGGTCGCTACTAAAGTATACAATGAAATTTTATCAAATTAATTACGTCACACCGCGTTTCTTTAACTTTGCGGGTCTTTACATGGAACCAGGACAAAAGTCAAAATTTCAGGTCACAAACTATTGTTTATTCAAAGTTTTATCAAAATTCGGAGTTGAGTTAGAACACGACAAACATAGAAACGCTCAGATTCAAATGCCAATAAACAGTCAACCATCCAAAATAGTGACCGGACAAAGTGTTGATAAAATTAGATGATTTGCTAAGAACATCTATGTAAGCTTGTACCTATGTATGTGGTATGTATACTTGGTTTGAAGCTCTCAAGGCGAACCTTTTGTGCTTAATACGTTTTTTGCGGACCACGTTGACGCAAATGTCAAATGCTATTAAACGGTCACCTATACAAAATACCAGTTACCAGGCGGAGTGTTGCCTAGCCAAGAAAGTATTATTTACCCTGTCCATCAACTTGTAGCATGAAGGTGTTAAGGCCTCTTGTGCCCATAATTTCTAAAACCGGAACACAGCAATGATGCTTCACAGTAGAAATAGGCGTGTTGATATATGAATTGTCCAGCTGTTTTTCCATCTGAGCTGTGACGAAAACATCTTTTCCATGAAAGATATTTAGGGGCACGTATCGGACGAGAGCTTTGGTTTCTAAGCAATGGATTGATAGTTTTTTGTTGTGCAACTTGATTTTTTTTTGGTCACTCTTTGCAATCCATGATAGAATACATACCATTCAGTGTGTAGTACCTAGTCCTAGTAGTTCATACACGGATTTCCGATCCGGAGGTCCAGATGGGTGTAAGGGGGAGGGGGAGTAACAATGGCATGCCCAACATCCCCATACTGGCATGCCCAACGTGGCGATTGAGGGCCCAGGAATGGGGCGCCCAGTGTTGGGGATCGCACCGTCGACGCTGCTGCCAATCGGCGGTCAGAGAAATTAAGCTGTGCCAGTGTGTTAGGCTGCGCTATGCCGCAATCGGCCGCCAGAGCCCCGGTTGTTAGTTAGCAGGGTGCACCACGGGTAAGGTTGGCTTGGGTTCCAAAAATGACAAAAATGAAACGACACTTTACTACTTGACGCTGTTTAAATCTGCTGGATTAGATGTTAGACTAAGTTTGTCGTTAAAAGATCTGATTAAATAAAAGATAAGGACAACTTTCCCGATCATCGTAATGAAAATAACAAAATAAAACGTATTCATAACAAAATCGAATTCCGAAATGATTTCACGCAAATTAAATAAAAAGTCCGGCGGGAACTCGAAAAAATCGTAATGGAAAAGGAAAAAGGAAACGTAGCTACGAGGAATCCTAATAAAACATTAATAAGGCCGTGTTGGCGCGAAACATAATTTCCCGGCACGCCGAGCAGTTCCAATTCATCTTACTTTTCATCTATTTTATATACTTTTTATGGTTCTGTTACTCATATAAAGAGCGGAACCCTGGAGAGGCTTTCACTAAAAATGCTATGTATCTCAGAATGTATTTACCACTGAAGTTATTATTCTGACTGACGGTTTTGCAAGAGATAATATCCTATTAATTCGAAGTAGGTACATTGAAAAAATAATAATACAGGGCCTTGTGAAGAAAGTTAAGTAAAAAAAACAACATAAAAGAAATTTATTTTTTGAGGTGGTATTTTTTCTTAGAATCAAACGAAGTATATCCTCTCAAACCAAAAAAAAGAATTTTCCAAATTGGTTCATAAATTACGGAGTAACTGTTATGAGGTAACAAACAAAAAAAATGCAAGTGAAAAAGGATCCTCCTCCTTATTTTTAAGCTGGTTAAAAATGGCTCTAATCAGTATCCCTTATTAATTCAAGTTTCCGTATTGAATGTCCATTGTAAGTTCACAGTTCCAATATTGATTGATAAAAAAAATTGCTGATTACGGCATAACGCTGCTGGCAAAACTTATTTTCCTTACCTGCCGTGCCCTATGATTCCCAACCCGTATGTTTGTTGAGGCTTTTGTTCAGCAGAGGACGGTTAAAGGTAGGCAATGTAAAAAAAAATATTGGGTATTCTTGCTTTGTCAAGTGAATTGATAATTATATTTCCTTAGTGCACATTCGTAATCATTCCATTTCATCGTGTATCCATTTAATTTTCCTCACTCATCTACTGTTAGAGTGAGACACACAATATCTCATAGTAGCTTGTCTCCTGCACATTATTCAGACGGAAGGGTTCTGGAGACTTGAGTTATAGTCTTTTAAAAATCTTTTTTCTTTGTTATCGTTGCGACTTCCCGACGATAAAGGGAATTACGTCATTTATCTTGGACTTGACTTGGCTTGTGCATTGCGCGGATTTTATTTAGGAGAGTTTTTGGAAGTTTATAATCAGTGTATTTTGTATACGAAAAGTATTTTTTGAGAAAGCTCGTCCCCTCTTCGACCTCATCCTTGCCCACACCAGCCATGAGGTTAAAAGCTGGCCCATATAAGAAATAAAAAAAACAGTAACACTTTATGTTATTGTAAAATGGTCAAAAATAAATGTTTTACTGATAACCTTAAATACCTAAATAACATGAAAAACATTATAGCAATAAATTTATCGAAACGGGAGAGCATCGCTTGTATGAGCAGAACTGAAATTCAGATACTTAAATACTAATATAAATCATTTTACTTCAATAAAACATGTTAAAACTTTCCTTTATGTTTATGCAGTTAGGGCTTGAATGTTATTTTACAAAATCACGTTAAAATATTGTCAAGAGGCCGAAAAACATATTTAAGTTACTTAGCTCATTTTGCAGCAAATGGAGGTGTAGTCAAAGCCGAATAATACCGACAGGGTGCAGAGCGAGACGTCTTTCCCATCTCGAAGGTCGAACCAGAATGTCAGAATCCACCGCCTCGGACTCCCTGACTACCTTCAATACACTTCCTCTCTGTACCACCTCTGACTACTTTTAATAACATTTTATACCTCAAATAAAATGTTATTAAATCAGCAAAAAACCTTCGAAAAATAATAACGATTTAATTTTATCTTAAAAGTACAATTAACATGAATTTCAGTTTTAGGCTACTTCAAAATAGCTTCCGGTAACAATTATTTTGTATCAAAAAGAACTGTTATTTATTTAGAATATGTTAATTAAATTAATTATTAACTTAATATGTAATCTTTTAAAGTTTTCATAATTTTAGACTGATTTTAAGAAGGTTTTACTACGTCGAGGCTCTTCGCTATCAGACCGTTCACTAATACTATCAAAATAATGGCGGTACTATTATTATTATTTTCAACCTACATGTTCTCACTGCCAGGCAATAGCCTCCCAATCCAGGGTTGAGGTGTTCCTATCTAATAAAAAGTCTCTTTATTAAAAGAGTCCAGTTCGTTGCGGCATCTCAATCGGAGACTGAGACATTCATTACGTTTTTATAGTGGAGATTTTAAACATTTTGTTTTTCCTTTCCGTAAGTAGATAGAAAGTTATTGCCAGAAATGAGTATTGTTTATTTGTTTGAGCGTTGACAAAATAGCGAGTTTTTGTTTCTATATTGTCTTAGCAACAGCTGGCACATCGTGGAAGTATCTTTTTATGTACTCTTTATGAGAATATTACTTGACAACTTGAATATACGGTCGGGGAGCTTCGCAATTTTTGACTGCCTAAACTGCGCTGTTGGATAAAAATAACATTTTTATACTTAAACTAACTTCCGCCCGCGGCTTTGGGCGCGTGGTACCTGGGTTAAAAGTAGTCTATATGATATTCCTGGTTAAGAACTATAATTATTGTTATGCTTTTTTTTTAAATAAGTGTCCAAACTAAGTTTTAAGCAAATCGCACTACGCGTTCAATATGTTAATATGAATTTTAAATACTTTTTTCCTTATTGAATTTCCAAAAATCTATTCTTAGTGAGTAGTTTTGCTATATCAGGAAGCTAGTCTTCAAATGTCAGCTTTCTACCAGTAGTTAAAGCTATGCGTTGATTACGGAAAAAAGGCTTCTCTTTTTGAGAAATTGTAGTTCCTTGTGAAGGGCTCATCCGGGTGCTTAATACCACTATGCCTATTGCTGCCGTGAAGCAGCATTGCTGTGTTTCGGTTTGAAGATGAAATTACAGGCACATGAGGTTTAACACGTTCAGAATTGATTCATCGAACTAGTTTTTTTAGGATCACAAAATGATTTTAGGATTATATTATAGGATTTATAAAATTTGTAGTTGAACCAATAGGCCTAGATTCAAGACATAATAGCATTAACGACCTCTGCGGCACAGTGAGCGAAAGCCTGCCTAAATTAATAATGCTGGACATCATCACACAACATCATGTAGCCCCAAACTAAGCAGAGCTTGTATTATGAGAACCACATGACTGATAAACTACATAGGTATATATATATACCTTTTTTGATAAAAACATACTTAAAATACCCAGACCCCAGACAAATATTTGCAGGTCATACAAATATTTGTCACGCGGCGGGAATCGAACGCGCAACTCTCTGCGCCACAGATGTCGTCAGAATAAATAACTCATCTATTTCAATTACTACTTTTCTCTTTTATGAACCGCCGCTGAGCAATAGTAATAAACTTTTACTCAATAAACAAACCATTAGTAAAACTAACTAACTTCCTTTACAAGTATTTAGATTCAGTCAATTATATGCAAAGCATCACAGCTTTATTGGCGATGTAGCCGGTCCAATTAAACTGGTATAATCATTGGGACACAGCACAATAAAGAACAGTTCAATTTATTTCTATAAATTATTTTAAAAAATACAAACGAATTGAGAACCTCTTCCTTTTTTGAAGTCGGTTAAAAATATATGGAAGTGGCGAAAACCATGGAAGTTGGGGAATGAGCTATTCGCACTATGATTTTCTCAATGTTATGTTGACCAAACGTGATGTAGTTAAAATTGAAAATTTTTGATCAAAAAAAATATAGCATCCAGGTTGTTTTTTTGCGAATGACCTAAAAAATAAGAACCTTAAAAATAAATCGAAGTTTTAAAACAATAACATAGGTACTAATAACTCTCAATTCTTTATTTATGACAGTATGTTTTTTTTAATATGATTCATTTTGATTTGTGATTGCTTGTCGCAATTTATTGAAATTGATTATATAGGTAAGTATTTCTTTAAAGATACGAGAGAGACCGACATTTATAATAAATATTTCTAGTATTGGTTTCTGCACGACTGAACCAGCTACTTAAACCTTAACTACTTACGTAACTATTCCAAACATTGGTTCAACTCAATCGCAGCAACCTTTCTCGTTCTATTGACATACAAACATACTCGTTTGTATAACATCTGTTATATCGATAAAGCGCAGTTTTACAGCACATACTACCATTATACCTAATTATGTATTCGGTTAGTTTATAACCAGTGGTCTTCTGACCATTTTATTTGACGAGTATAGTTATTTTTATGATACTTAAAAATGTACTCAATACTCAATAGTTTATATATACAGGACCTGAGGAGTTTACAGCTTTGTTTGACCATAATATCTGCCTACATCGCGATTCCCCAATTATTCAATAACTGAATGACTATTGGCGTCAATGCATGCTGAGCCAGCACCACGAGGCTGTACTGCGTGACCTGCCCCGATTTCCAATACGGGTCCAACTCCGAACCCTTAAACTGAATCATAACTTAGTTCACAATCTTTTAGTATTACTTTAACTTTGTAGAACTCAATAAACAGTTAAGATCATTTCGGGTTTTTTGAGAACTCCACGCGTTGTTCCTACTTTTGCTTTCAAGATCATTATTAATTTAATAATTATCTTGAATAAGTAGACCCTGTTGGACACAACTATAATGAATAAAAGAGAAGAGGACGTCAAAGTTATAGTCAAATGATAGATATTATGTAATATGCAAATAGCTGACCTGTAAAATACCTGATGTACTAACCAACACCTTTGAACAAGAGTGTGTTCAGGGGGGTGATCGGCTAACTATGAAATGTCAAATTTTGTTAAAACAGGATCGGTGTCAATCACTTTTGTTTGCAACAGAGTTAGCCGATCACTCCCCAGATGTTGAGTGTGTTTTTATAAACTTTAACATAACATCCGTCGAAATTCAATGAACGCCAATTGACAAACTGTCACAGATTGTTAAAACAAGATCGGTGTCAATCAGTTTTGTTTGCAAAAGGGTAGCCGGTAGCCGATCACCCCGCTGGTTACTAATCAATAATCATTTATTTTGTAAAGAAAGAAGAAGAAAAAAATTACACGTCAATCAAACATCACGTCACTGGTTGAGTGGAAACAAACGTAATAACTAACATTAAAAGAAATATAAGCCAAGCAGAGTTTCTTGCCAATTCTTCTCCGCGTTACTAATTGGTGTAAATAAAAAAATACAATTGAGTGTTCTTTAAGGTTTATAAAGAATAAGAGATTTTTACTTTACTTTAAGTAACTACATAATTATATAATATTGATAGGTTAAGATCAGGTTATGACACCTGCCTTAGGGTAATAATAATGTTTAGTATCATTCAAATTCCCACTATTTTCACTAAACAAGAGATTAGAGCTAAGCTATTTAGTAATCATCATAAATGTGTGAGTAGCTCGAGTTTGATTATTACGATGTAACATAAAGGCTCTTCTTCACACATGCAATATAACTGGTCGGTATACCGGTAAGTCATAATTTTCCCTCAAACTGATTTGATGTGCTTTAGAAATTCCACAATTTTTTTTAAATTATTTTGAAAAATTGTGACGTTATTATTTAGTTATTTTGCTCATATTAATAAGAATAAATAATTATTGACGCCTCATTACGTAATTTGTGTGTTTTTTTGTTAGGGACTGTTTGTGCTATTTTTAATATAATAAAGTACATATATGATTTTTTTTTTACAATCCATACAAATTGATACCGGTTACTCATCACATAATTTGTATGTTTATAAAATATTTTGAAGTGTGATTTTTATTTTTTTTAGATAAAGTTAAAACGTCATCATACAACTTTCTTCCTGTTTGTATAAGCTAGTAGCCAAGTAACAACCACTCGTACTAGTAGTGAGCTAGTAACAAATATAGTTTCGGAGTTTTAAGGCCACCCAAAGAAAACTAAAACTTCTCAGTCGTCTCAGCCGCCCGGACATGGTTTAACGACTGAGAAGTTGGGACCAACATCTGAACGTGCCTTCCGAAGCACGGAATGATAAATATCAATACCGCACATCTTTAACGTGCCTTCCGAAGCAAGAAATAATAAATATCAATTACACTGAACACGTTTAGAAGAACCCTAATTATCATGGTGACCAATCACCAAACTTTTCACAGGGCCACCTGATGGTAAGCAATCACATCAAATTATAAACTCAATTACTTTAGCAATTTCATTAAAATATTCCAATTTCTATGCAATTTAGCTTCTTATTAAAATGCAAACTAGCGGAGAGGTGTGAGAGTGATGATGGAATTTGATAAATTCTAGGTTTACGAGCATGCATTTACGGTAGCATGCCCAGCGTGGGTATTATGGGCATATCCCTTCCCTATCTCCCCTATTAGGGGAGGCCTGTGTCCAACAGTAAACTGATTATAGGGCGGTTTTGATGTTGCTTACGGTAGTATAGTCAGGTAATAATGAATATATGCTTCTTTGTTTCTATTTGTTTAACTTGCTCTCTCTTTCTTTATCTTCTGGGCGCTTTGGTATTTGTCTGTTGAGCCCACTTGTGTCTCTAATGAAAATAAATGGGTCGGTCTTGACTGTCTAGAACACAATTTGATTATATTTGATATTTGCGTACAGCATAAAGTGACTATAGATCCTCTGGACGCCGATGGGCAGCAGCGTCGGTGGTGTTGTGTCCTGCGATCCTCAACCCGCATGCCCAGCGTAGGAATTATGGGCATATCCCCCTTCTTATACATTTCGCTTACAATTATTGTCTTTTGGTTAAAATCAATCAATCAAAGTCATCAATCAGCCAGTCATCAGCTTAGTTACAGTTTAAAATGAATACTAGCTTTTGCCATGGCTTCGCTTATAGATTTTTCAATTGTTTTGTTTATTGCTCTCGGAAACAGTACTTTTTTTCTGCATAAAAGTAGCCTACATCCTTTTCTCTACCCTTGACAATGAGTACATAATGCGAAACGTGAAATTTCAAAAAGATCGTTGACTAGTTAAAGCTTTTACGTTATATAAGTTAGATTAAGATTTCGAAATGTTTAGGTATTCCAAAGCAAGATTAATTATTTATTTCATAATAGCTAAAAACCTTATTTAATTTAAATTATGTAATACTTATCTGTTTGAATATACCAAAGTAGCTCTTTTAGAACTGAAAGCGCTTTAGCAGCTGTAATTCACTCGCAGAATGCATCTAGATAGAATCGCTTGCGGGCGCCAGATAATTCAGGGTAGCGACTCCGCGCCTTATCTCGGGCTGCTGGCTGTGGAAACCATCTCTTAGCTTTATGTACACTCTGGTTTAAGTAACATAATCTAAAATGCTAACTGCAATTAAATTGGGGTGTTATGTTTGGACTTGGCCGTTGGCCTTTGACTACACTCATCTATTTAATATATTATATTACCCATTCTAGCAGCAGCCTTTCGCAAATCGTCACTCAACCTGGCCGGAGGGCGTACACAACGTATGCCGAGCCGTCCAGCTTCTCCCAGCAGCCTACACTGAAAGGAAGCTGTATGCGTCGAGCTCAGAACAGGGCGCAATAGCAAACATTAGGGAAAGCCTATGTCCAGCCGTGGACTGCTATATGGTTGATGATGATGATGATGAAATCATAATTATTTGAACCTAGTACGCCGTAAGTACGCAACAATAAATATACTTTGACTTTGACTTTGACTTTGACTTTGTAGTGGATTTGTGCCTTTACCGTTACACATCGTGTTCTAATTGATTTTGGTCAAATTACTAGCCTTCCTACCGGACACTTCTCGACAAAAACAGAGTAGGGTAGATCCCTGATAAGGCATAGCGTGAACTGCCTACCTACTTCCTGATAATTATCTATAGTAAATTCCAAAAAAGCCTTATAATCTGAACTTTTGAAATAGACTTTCTGTCGATAAACAGAGGGATGGTTTTTCATTAATCAAGTACAATTTAAAGCTTATTTCATAAAATTCGTGTAGAAAAGAATTATTGTAAATGATGTGTAAAGCTGTTTTTAAGAGCCTTGTTTGTAAAACTAAACGTATTTTTTGCTGCTGATAAACTTTACCTAAGTTATTATAAAGTTTTTATTTTTATAAACAGCTTTCCAATATGTCGACCCATCTCGCTGGAGTACGTCCACTATTCCTATAACCAACTCTCGGCCAGCAATCGGTCAGCGCTCTAGTCCACCTGTCGTCACTCATTATGACCAAGTGTCCTGCCCAGCTCCACTTGAGCTCCAATATCCGCTCGCGTAAGTCCAGGACCTTTGTCTGCTTGCTATGTATACCTATGTGTGCTAATGTAGAATACTAAGGTACTTCAGAAGCACTGCTAACTACCATCCGCATGAAGTTGATATCCTATCTACCAGAACTAAGCGCTTGCAAACATCATTTATAATGCGCACTGCTAATGGAATCAGCTACCAGAGTCTATTTTCCCATTGACTTACGACCCTCACAGCTTCAAAAATAGAGTTAATAGGCATCTTCTGGGAAAGCTTGCCCCATATTCGACCTCATCCTTGCCTATGTAAGCCTCAGGTCAAGAGCAAATAATAAAAAAAAATACGTCGGGCTTTTTTTTCTTTCCAGTTAATGTAACCTATCTGCTATTTCTGGTCTAAAACTATTTATTATGTCCAATATTTAACTCAATCTATTCCATATTTTTGGGGTGATGGAAAAACAAATATTTCTTCGCAGATTTTAAATTTTTTTTACAAACTTTCGCCTTTATAATATAAGAAGAACCGGGTTTTGTTTCCTAGATAAAAAAGTATATGAAAAACATTGTATATGCCTATAAAATTTGAGGGTTGCCCTCAATTTTTCTGAGATCTCATCATCAGATTCTTCTCAAACTTGGTGACAATGGGACCATATTAGGAGGCTTTCGATTAAAAAAAATATTTTGAAAATTGGTCCACTATTGACGGAGAAATCGGTGAACAATACAAAAGAAAATACATACTACAGTCGAACATATAACCTTCTTCTTTTTATTTGAAGTTGGTTAATAAATTCCATCTCGTTGTTCCAGGTGATCAGTGCGTGTAGTGTGTGTCAGTGCGGCATGTGTTAGTGTGTGCGATGCGAGCGGCTGCGTGGGCGCTGCTGGCGGCGCTGGCGGCGCTGGGCCCGGCCGCGATGTGCGCCGCCTACACCGACACCGAGGAGTTCCTCAGTGACCTCGATAAACCAGGTGAGTTCCACACCCTTGTTCGGACTATAATATAAATAATAAGATTTGATTACTGATCGATTGCTCGAAACGGTGAAGAAAAAGATCGTGAGGAACCATGCCCTCAAACTAAAAAGTTCGAAAGGTATGTGCTAAGTTAATGTTCCAATAAAAAGCGGCGATGGGCTTGCAAACTGTCACGTGGAATGCTAGCTGCTTGCAAAAAGTAGGCATGTATGGAACGTAATGTTTGGACTTGCCTCTGACTACCCCCGTTAAGGTATCCTCAATAGATTTGCGTACTGAGCAATATCTGAAGATATCCATACTAGGGAAAAAGTCGTGAAGATGTTTGTCTGTTTTTTTGTTTTTTGATTGTTGTATACATAACTTTTTAATAATGTTTAAACTTATTCTTATTCCTTTTACATTTTGAGCTATGCCTTCATTAAAATATAAACTTTTTTACCACTTTTTGTTACAAAGTCAACAGCAATAATTCTAGACGTAAAGCAATATATAAACATTTTTCTTTAACATAAATTAGTATTCATAGAAGTTTTAACTATGTAGCTCCAATTTAAATTACTTCAAAATTGTGACGAAGTGTACTAACTAAAGAATGAAATAAAAACCACTCATAGAACTAAAAATAAAAACTTATTAAACCATCTTCAAAAATATGAAGGAGGTTCACAATTCGGTTGACAACGACTCCAAAAAGAACAGGTAGATAACTAGATCTACCTATTTGGTAAAGGCATAGATCGTACGGGATAAATTGAGTAGAATATAAGGTTAATTATTATTGTAAGCTGTAAAAAATACGCAGTTATTTTTAATTTAGTGCAGTTTTGGTTTTTCAATAAAAAAAACTGGTGTGTTTTTTTATATTAAAATATAGTAAGCACCCTTTTAAAGCAATAGATTTATAACAAATACCATCAGGATAGTTCTAATTTTTAAATAGTACAACTCTAAAAAATCCTACTCTTTTTTTAAAATATGAATTAGAATTAAAATCATTATTATTGTTATTTTTCTATTTTAAGACATAAAAACATTGAGACGAAACTAGCTAGGCTATAACACTTTGAGTACTGAAAACACAGATGTGATTCTGAAGGGCGACGGATTTCGAAGTCCTCCTCGTGAAAAATAAAAAAACAACAATAATACCTAATAATTTTAATTATATTTCGTATTTTTTTTTAAATTCACAATCGGATTGATGACAGGTGAACCAGAGCGCTGACTGATGGTGGCCGAGAGTTTATTACAGTATTACGGGATGGAATTTACTCAGACTAGTGCAGGATCGAGGCGAGTGGCATAATAAAAAGAACGCCTATGCCCAGCAGCGGGTGAAAAACGGCTAATGATGAATACATAATCATCAATTATGTGCTTCCAATAATTACAAGACAACTCTTAATAAAGTTACCGCCATGTTACCATTAGAAATCATATGAGTTCCAATTTCAAAATCGCTCTCGACCAAAGAACAAGAAATAAAACCACTATAGAAAAATAAATCATGAAAAACACGAGCGCGGACAGTCTCATAACGTTATAATGAGTTATAATAGACAAAAACATGGCAACCCAGAGCGTTAGTTATTGTTGCCAGACAGAAAATAATTAACACAGGTTCTTTCACATTTAACCTTATTTATTGTGTTGATAACTTGAATAATGGTGCGGGGGACTTTTTTTAATTGCTTTCGTTCCGGTTTCTTTGAGCTAGATAGTTTTATTTTCTTACCAACCAATAATGTTTATTTATTTATTTTTTATTTATTTTATGTTACTTCATGTGAAGCTTTAAAATTAGTTATATTTTTTAAGGTAAAATAATGCATCGGATTTTAACAGTATTTAAACTACATAAGGCTCCTGAAATATAAAAAAAATATTTCATCTTAGTTTGTCGGATGTCTTGATGTATTATTTCTATTCTTAGTTTATTTTCAAAATTTCACAATCGCGATGATAGGTACAATAATTCATTTTGGTGATGTGTATGAGGCAAAAAAACACGTACCCAGGTATACTAAGATTTTATTTTTCATACAAAAGTGTTTTTTTAGTTTTAATATGAAAATTTAGATAAGTGTGCAGATTACGCAATGAATGAAGTTGTCGACATGGCTCAGAGAATTAGCAAGATGAAATGGCAGTGGATTGGCCATATCTGACAAAAGCCCTCCGGCTAAGTGCAGTGCAGAAGACGAGTGTAGTGTCTAACATTGGACTGCTAAAAGCTGGTGATTATGATCACGATGATATTAAAAACATTGGAAACCTTCATTTAGCTAAGGCTGTTATTATTATAAACATTGCCAAAAAAAAAGATAAAAACCTCGCAGATAGGTCCGAAAACTTACTACATAAATACTCACAGTACATCGGTTTATACATTTGAATGTCACTGTAAGGTCTTTATGCGAGTTGGTCACGCGGTCTGATGTGCGCCAATCCGGAGTTCAGATTACACTAAAAGGTTCCATGCATAGTTTTTATTTTAGGCAGATATATTGTATTTTAGTTTGCTTTTTGTATGATTGACTAAATGGATGTTCCGTTAGTCAGTGCTCACCATGACTTTTCCTACTATACTGAGTGTATCAAATGGAATAAATAATTTAAAAATTTTAAAATTGCGTTTGGACATAATTTATAGTAATATATAAAAATCTGACTTTGTTGATTGTATGTTTAATTTTTATTACCGTCATCTACAGTTGAGTTGATATGTATCTACTTATTATTTTATTATTGTTATTGTCCGTTTTGTTCTTTAAGTTTTTGTTGATGTAAGTACAAGATAAAGTTTTCCTTCTATCTATCTATCTATCTATTTATCTACTTTCAAATACAACAATGCAATCATACATTAAAATTACTTTAAAGTATACTTACCTTGACGTACAGAACGATGAATATGTATCATTGGCTCTTTTCCTTACAAGAGTTTTATTTTTATTTTGTTACCACATAATAAAGCAAAACATATTGCTATTTTTGTGTAACAAAATGATGATTTCTTTTTTTCTAAAAAGGTTTTTTTTGGGTGAAACATCTACACAATAACTGATTCCAGAAAGAAGTCAAAATATATCGCTATTTTTATTTAACAATATACTAAAATATTGTTTTCACAAGTTTTTTTTTTGGGTTAAACATCTTCACAATAACTGATCCCTAAAAAAGTATCTCCATTTTTATTATGAACAGATAATAATACATCAGCGGTTTAACGTATGACCCCACTTGATAAAACTCCCAAAGATTACCAAAGTAATGTACTCAAGTCGGCTTTTATTTGTAATAAACATGATATTTCGGGACCTCGGGATTTAATCTATACTTTCTTATTTGTTGATTTGATGGGTTTAGGGGTCCGTGGCGATTTGTGTTTCGAACATATAAAAATAGGAGTTTAAACATTTTTACAAAAAACAGTCATATATTTGTATGTTTTTTTTCTTAGTTGACTATAAATTGCCTTTGATAAAAATTTCGTTAATAATTCTTCAAAAAATACTATAATTTTGTTAAGATGGTTGATAAATTTATTAAAATAATAAAAGTACAACTTTATCCTCTCTCCCGTCAGAGCCACTAAGGTACAAAATACCTCAAATGTCAAAACAAAATGGCGTGTTTATAATTTTTATTGCATAAACTTTATTTGAGTAACTACAAAACAAACAAACACTTGAGCATAGTAATAAAGATTGAGTGGTGTTTTAGAATTAAGAGTTCCGTGTTACGGCAAATTCGAAAAAATGCTTATATAATGACAATCGTTAGTTTCATATTATAGTTACAATAGTTAGTTGTCATTATATAAGCATTTTTTCGAATTTGCCGTAACACGGAACTCTTAATTCTAAAACACCACTCAATCTTTATTACTATGCTCAAGTGTTTGTTTGTTTTGGGAATTGATTTCACGGCTTTGGGAATTATGAAGGGTTTTGTTGGAACGAAATATTTATATGGATTATTGTAATTTAACGTTGAGTTTGTTTTCTATTTTCGAAAATAATAAGAGTTTATGACATAGTGTTCGTTAAAAAGCATTTTACCTATAATGATTTTCAAAAAATTCGAAATAATTATTTCCTTCTTCGTATGAGCTGGCCGGGAATTAAAAAATAATAACAGTGCCTATTTAGCTTTATTTTATCACAACACAATTTTTTTTCTTTAAATTACAGTTTCATAATTATTATGAAACTAAAAATCAGATTTTTTATTTTAATCGATTTCATAAAAGAAGGAGGTATGTTTGAAACATACCTCCTTCTTTTTTGAAATACCTACTTATCATTCGATTAATCGTGGATTTTAAAAAAAACATAACCTAACCCCTATAATAGTATTAAATTTACTAAAATGGATATCCTATAAAGTTTATTTTTCACTTTTTAGGGAAATAAGAAGTGTAGTTTTTGAATTTGGTTAATTTTTTTAAAGCTTATTATACATTGCTTGTGTTCGCTTAGCAAAAAAAAACATCAAAATACGCTTAGAACCGTGTGCTTGCTGTACGTCGTTTAAATCAGCGATATCAAATAAATATATAGTAACTACTAGCTTGCGCACGCGGTTTTACTCGAGTTGTAAGCGGATAAAAGTAGCCCATATTTTAATCCTGGTACGTACAGAATTAATTCAGGTCCTCTACGTATACATAATTTCATCAGAGTCGATAAGAAAAAGTTGACGATTCAAAGTTAGGTGACAAAGCTTGGGATGAAACTGTCTTCAACTCCCTCAAAAACAATGTAATAGTTAAGAATAAATATGGTAAAAATTACAATAAAAATATAATCCCAGTAGTTTTTCTTGCCAATTCTTCACAGTTTGGTCGCGTTACGAATTGGTGTAAATTAAAAACATTGACAATTCAAAGTGTACTGTAATGCTTGTACTGATTTTTTTTTCTTTACTTTACTTTAAAGTCCTAATTGAATAAAAAAAAATGAATTTTCATTTATTTATGAAATGAGTTTATGAAATGTCATAAACTATAGCCTTCATAATCGTAGGATAGGATAGTATATAAAATAATGCCAAATAAAATTTTCTTTAATTTGTGTAAATAACCCAATATAGAGCCGTAATATAGAGCCGTGGTGGCCTATTGGGATGTACCCCGACTTAGGATCTGGAGGTCGTGGGTTCGAATCCCAGCCTTGCACCAACGGATTTTTCGTCTCGAAAAATTTATATGCGCATTACCACGAGCTCGAAACAGTGAAGGAAAACATCGTGAGGAAATCGGTATGACCTCGAACTAAAAAGTTCGAAAGGTATGTGCTAGGTTAGTGTTTCAATAAAAAAGCGGCGATGGGCTTGCAAACTGTCACGTGGAATGCTAGCTGCTTGCAAAAAGTGGGCATGTATCGAACGTACTTAGTGTTTGTACTTGCCTCTGACTACCCCCGTTAACGTATCCTCAATAGATTTGCGTACTGAGCAATATCTGAAGATATCCATTATGGGGAAAAAGTCGTGAAGAATTTTGTTTTGTTTTTATTAACCCAACAATAAGTTACTATTCTTGGCGTGTCTCAGAACTAATTAGCCAGAAAGAGCTTGAGCTTAGCGTAAGACCGGGTCTTGTGGCGTGTCAAGTTCTGCAGGGTGCTGGTGGGGCGACCATGATATATGGTATTTATTTAATAGGCACGCCAACAGCTTAAATATCAATACATTGTAGGGTTACACTGACAAAGTTTTCATTCTGATATAGAAACCAATTAAAGGCGGACACAGCATTCATAATAACTAAGTAGTAGGTACTTATGGTTACTAAGAGATTATTAGGTACATATGTATTATTAGAATTTAAAATATTTACAACTAAAAACTTAAAACGAATACTTAATAAACTTTAACCAATAAATGTCCAATGCAACATGCATATTTACAGACAAATTTAATTTAAAAAAAAACGGAACTTCTAAATATTTTGTTTAAATTTTCTGATATCCTCTGTGGCGCAATGGGCAAAGGCTGCCGGTAATCTCGCGGCGAGATGAATGTTTGTATGATTATTTATTATTATTTATTTATTTATTCATGTGGTTTTGATAACACAAGCTACGCTTATTTTTGAGATATAATGATTTTCTATGAATAATATCTATAAGTATAAGACAAATATCAAATCAAATTAAATCTCAAAACGGCAACTTAGTTAAGCATAGCTTAGCCAGTATATTTTTACTGATCTCTCAATAATATTTAGTCATGATTACGAGTTGAGTTTTGCTGTCGCAGCTACATAGCTAATCTAGTTACCGATTTCATTGCAATTATAAATTTTTTGTTAAATATATTATGTTATAGTTGTGTACAATAATCTGAGATATAATAAACTTAAGATACCAAATTTTTCATCAAACTGGCAATGTTATGAACAAAAAAGTAGTAAGACAACAAAACTCAATAATTTTAAATTAAAACCCGCAGAATTAGCTTCCATACAACGCCAAACAATACAGAACAATGCTTCTTTAATAAGTGCTAACATCACATTTTCTTTTGTTCGAGCTAATCCCGAAAATTCAGAAAGCATGGTCACAATACAGAGTTATGACGCAGTGCGGCTGCTTCTACCGAGTTTGTTTAGCCTTTTAACCTACTACGATGTTTAGCGAAAACGTGTAGTAATACTGAACAGTCCTTTCAGACACAAGCCGTTTCAGATAACGGAAGCAGATAAATCTGACAATCATGCAAATATTTGTCTCGCAACGGAAATCAAACACCTTGCGTCTCAGCTGGAAATTTATTACCTATTAAGTTACGTAAGTAAGTAAGTATTTTGCCAACAAGTTGCCCATATACCGAAGAAAAAAAGTAAGAAATACCCATATTTTTACCCAGCTTAAGTATAACACAAAGCTATACCTATGGTCTACGTACTAAGTAATTATATGGACTTAACATAGAACATAAATTATATATGCCTCTTGAATTTACGAAGCCAAGTCTCTGTAACTGAAATCAACGAGGACGTAATTTAACTTAAATTATTGTTATAATAATGGAACTAGCTCTTGTTGGTTTATCGATGCAATTCTCTTCATTTTGCCTTTTCCATTTTTCTCTTTCACTTCCTTATACGATATAACTGTAACTTTTTACATTAAACTGTAAAGCTTACTGACTGACATACTGATAGTCAATGCACAGTCTTAACCGTAAGTCCTACTTTAAATATGGATATAATATTTTTGTGTGATTTAACTAAAAAAAAACGCAGGTGAGTAAAACGGTTGAAGTCGCGGGGCACTCACTAGTTGGTTTTACTACGTATTTTTGCTTTCGTACAATAAAAGAGGCATTATCATTCTCACGCCCGTTTTTACGTTTGTTTAGGCAGTGAATAGGCTTTGTTTGGTTCAGCGGATTAACTTTATGAGTTTTGGACATGGTTGTAATTGATGATTTTTGTTTAGATTTTTAATATTTATCTTTATTAAAACATGATGACTTTGTGTAGTCGAAACGTGGACACTCACATTACAGCTAGCCCACGAGTTTAAAGCCCAGCGTGTTATGAAAGCTAAAGCTATGCTCGGAGTTTCTCTATAAGGGCTCTTATACACGAGCGGTATGCCGCCAACGGCAGAACAACTGCAGCCGTCGACGCAACGTTGACGAATGCCGCAGTCGACGGCAACCGTCAACAAGTGCGGCATGCCGTTCGTGTATAAGAGCCCTTAGTAGAATCCGCAACGGGACTATCCGATAGAAAACTAAAGTGGTCGACATAGCTCAAAGAATTAGCACAGACAGTGTGTGGGTCATATCTGCCGAAGAACCGAAGACCGTCGAGGGAAACGTTTTTCACGGTTTCCTGTAGAGATCGCGGCTCAGCAAATGTTCCCCAGTGAAGTGAAAATCTGTAAAAAACTGGGGATAGCGCGCAATAGCGCTCATTAGGAGAAGTCTCATGTCCAGCTGTGAAATTTCATGATAATCGGTTAAGTAGTTTAAGTGTGAAACAAACAAACTAACTTATTTTCACATCTATAATATTGGTTGTGTGTTATTTTAAATATTAAATCGAGGTAGGCAGCCTATATAGGAAGATAGAATATCAGGTAGAAAAAATATTTGGTAGGGAGGGCTGCCCTCACGTTACTCCAACGCACATGTTCTCTGTTTTTATGTCTGAAAATGTATTCATCATCATCATCATCAGCCTATAGCAGTCCACTGCTGCACATAGGCCTACCCTAATGAGCGCCATTGCGCCCTGTCCTCAGCTCGACGCATCCAGCTTCTATCAGCAGTCTTTCGCAGATCGTCACTCCACATGGGCGGAGGGCTTCCTATACTACATTTGCCAAGCCGTAGCCTCCACTCAAGAACTCGTTTACCCTAACGGTTATCGGTTCATAAATAATAACTTAGCTAAGTTCATAATAAGTAGGAAAACATTGTGAGGAAACCGGCATTGCCTCGAACTAAAAAGTTCGAAAGGTATGTATGTGCTAGGTTAGTGTTCCAATAAAAAGCGGGTATGGGCTTGCAACCTATCACGTGGAATGCTAGCTGCTTGCAAAAAGTGGGCATGTATCGAACGTAATGTTTGGACTTGCCTCTGACTACCCCCGTTAAGGTATCCTCAATAGAGTTGCGTACTGAGCAATATCTGAAGATATCTATAATGGGGAAGAAATCGTGAAGATGTTTGTTTTTTTTGTAATAGGTAGTAGCAATAGTAGGTATTCCAGCATACTCGAACCACCAAAGCCACATTTCGTTACAGAATGTCAAAAAGGGCCCGCTCCTTGGACCGCGAGCTATAAAAGTTCCCAATCTTATCTTATCTACTTATATCTCAACGTGACAGAGTTATGATTAGGCTTGTGTGGTGAGTGGGCTATACTGTGCTATGAGATTTTTGTTTTATTTATGTATACTTTCTGTTTTTAATTGTTTAACGGGTCTTCCTTGGGATTTACTTTATTTATTAAATAATAAATAATAAACTAAGTCAGGAAAATATACAAATAAGGTACCTACAGCTTTTACCAATATCGATGATAATTATGTTTACTTCTGAAAAAATAATACTTTCTTTTTATATAAATAAATATCAATAATTCTGGACTAGCATCATGTAGCCCCAAACTAAGCAGAACTTGTATTATGGGAACCACATGATTGATATACATATTACTTAGATACCTTATTTTTTTTTTGTAAATACATACATAACATACATAGAAAACAACCAGAACCAAAACAAATATCTGCAGAACATGCAAACATTTGTCCCGTGGCAGGAATCGAACCCGCAACCTTCTGCATCTCAGGCTGACCTTCGCCCACTGCGCCATAGAGATCGTTTCTTCTTCCGTGTTGTTGTTATTGTGTTAAAGTTACCATTATAAAATGCTATCATATTATTAAATACCTCCAAAATCCTACTTATATTTTGTGACGGTTGTAGATGTGTAGGTACATACACATCTAAAAAAACATTTGATTCACGTTTACGCCAAAACTTCCAAAAGGATTGAGCTGAAATGTTGCCTATATGTGGCTAGACCTGGAATAAAGTTTATGCTACTTTTTATTCGGGTACCAAATTAATGAGCGAAGTCGTGAGCTAGTAACACCTAGTTAAAATATGAATTCAAAATGAGGAAATAGAGTCGGAATAGATTGAGACAAACTTGTTTTTTTTAAAGGCAGGCTGTAATTTTTTTCAAAAATGGGACACAAGCAATTTTTTTTTTCTTCAAAACAAACCGATTCAATACAATCAATTCAAAACAAAACCTTCTAACTACAAAAGAAAAGGTAGCCAAAGAGGTAAAAAAATTCCCCACCCTGTAGAATAGGTTGTTATTTGTAACAGTAGAAAACGGTGTTAAATATTTTGAAAAGAGGTAGTATATTTAATATTTCAAAGAAAACGAAAGCTGCAAAATGGTCTATAACTCAGTCTAATGCTGGTTGCAGCAACCAGCGCTGACCTTCTTAATTCATCTAGACTAAGTTTAGTTCTCACTACGATAATATCGCATCCACTAGGCCACAAGCCTAACCTTCGTGTGTGATCCGCTATCAGTACATTAGTTTCTATTGTGCACGTGCCTTTAGAGATAAGATTGAGATATGCCTTTAGTGCCCTTAGCTTGTTAAGATAAGTGTGGATGCACCTTAACGTGGGCGTGTAAACGGTAGCTTTATGCTTGACGGGTTTTTGCTTATTACTTTTTGTGCTTCACAGCAGAAATCTGTATGAATGGTGGTGATACTTACCCGTATGAGCCCTTCACAAAGAACTCTACTACTTCAACTTTTTTCTTTCTTTGTCTTTTAAAGTACGACTGGCCTCTTAGCTCAGTTGGCAGTAACCCTCCCTTCCGAGCTGCAGGTCGTGGGTTCGATTCCCGCGCAGAAAAAACACTTGTGAGATAAACCAGCAGCCTTTTTCAGATCTTCATTACACGCAGATACTCACTACGTTTGCCAAGACGATAGCACGTAAGGGAAGAAAATAATAATTAATATATCATATAATCTGTGTCCATACATGTAAAGCCTGACACCGTAAGTTCATATCTGTAATGTTATTTTTTACGTTAGTGAATAAATGAAACTTGAACGTGAAACTTGAATTAAAAAATGCGCTCTCCGTTGACACTACCAACGATATACACGACAGAATATTAATTACTTTTGCTCCCAGTGTCGGACTGGCAAACGGTATTGAGCCATCGAGATAGTTTTTTTAAATGTTAATAAGTTGTAAAAGTTGTGTATTTAGGGCCTTACTTGCTTAAACTATTGCCATCTCTTACTGTTGGATATTGACAAACAGTGACAGGTATAACTTTAAGCAATGGTTAAATTTAAGTAGCGTTTATACTTTTAAAGGGGGTTACGAGGGTTAGTTTTAAGAACATATGAATCGTGTTGTCCGAAATAAAATTATTTTATGTTTATTTATTTATTTAAAGTCCTTTTTAGTTTTTAATATTCATATTTACAACAGTCTCCAAGTTAAAACTGTCAAAAATCTCCCGAGCGTAATGGAATGACGCTTGGAAGATTTTCAATGGACAATAATAAAATACAATGCCAAAGCGATGCGATATGCCAATTTATACGTATTACTATTACTATTAATATATGTACATATATATTACATATATTAAAATGCCGTACGACATAATGCTGTGGAAGTTGCTGAAATAAACCAGTCTAGCCTTTTCTACGTCAATAAGTTGACGGATTATTTTAACTGCGTATGCTGCAGAACTGAGTCTGTTCGACAATCCATCCATGTAGAGTAGAGAACCTATAATATTATGTAACTACGCTCTTTTTCAGCAAATTAGTTGACAAAACTTTTTTAGCCAAAAGCCTTTTATTTTCCGAAGTCCAAAATATAAGCAATATATCAAAACACTCCGAAACACTAACCCTATAATTTTTCAAAAATGATTTATCACTTCGTTTTATGATTCGGTTCAACTGAATTTGCAATGCGTATGAACCGCAGCCCAGGCACAACAGCTGGCTTAAAATAATGGTTATTTATTAGTAGAGAGAATATTACAAAGTATTACGCTCCAATTAATTTTGAAAATGCAAATGAAACAGAAATATCATTGATGAAGGGAGTTTGTTATAATTCTAATTTTTAGTGGTGAATTTACACCACTTGCAAAAATTTTGATTTGATTGTCGAATCGAGGCAAAAGAGGAATGGCTACCATTCCATGTGATAAACAACCCGTTTGGTTATCTTCACTTTAGAATAGGCTTGAGTTTGAAAGAAATGCGTTGAAATAACGGCTAATAAAGAATAATGGAAAAAATCATGTTGTGTTAATTTTACTCGATAGTTTATCTCTTGCCAAACATCATTGCCGAATTTAAATCACATAGGCTTCGCTGGCTCGGACACGTGCTACGAATGGAGGAGGATCGGGCAGTAAAACGGGCTTTTCTGGGGGTACCAGTCGGCCAACGACCAGTCGGGCGACCCAGATACCGGTGGAAGGAACAAGTCGTAAAGGACCTCGTCTTTCTTCAAGTGCCGGACTGGAGAGAGGCAGCACAAGACAGAAGCCGGTGGCGTTCTATTGTGTCGGAGGCTAAGACCCGCCTCGGGGTCGATGCGCCAGGATAGTAAGTAAGTAAGTAAGTTTATCTCTTGAAACAGTGGACAGATAATAATGATGCATAAATGATAATGCTTTGTAAAATATTCTCGCAAAAATTGAATTTAATAGTACCCCATATGATCTTTATACCTTCATTATGACCCTAACGGTAACATTAACAAATTATTCTGTAAGTACATTGTTATAGAAAAAACAAGCATCATTCTTTAGAATTTATTCATTTTAACATAACGCAACAGCTTATACAGATAAATAAGTAATGCTGGAACTGTTGTGTTTTTATATATTTTGTATTTTTCGATACAAATATTCGAAAATCATACAAACATATTATGTTTTGCATCGGGAATCGAACCTGTAACGTTTTGCTTGACAGTTTTTTCTTCCATAGCACCACAGAGGTCATCAAATTATTATGGTAATCAGATGATATAATTATACTTTTTATTTACAACTTTTTTTCTATTTTTTCTCATTTGTTGTACTGTACCAGCCTATACGTCTTGAAGCTGTGCCTCTACCTACTTCAGAGTGGCAGTATTTCAGCTCCGAATTTAATATATTATTATGGAATCTCTGAATATTTATGAAGCAGCTCGAATGTAATGTATCACTTAAAGCGGAATGTTCTAGATCAGCGATAGTTTAATGACTGTATTTAGATTGCAATAAAATGTACTATGAAAAAGTTAGCTCATTCCAGGGACCCATATCAATTTTATAAAAATATAGTAATGTTTTTTATCAAAGGCCACTGGCATAGTTAGATAGATAAACTATTTATTGAGATAGATAAACCCTTTATTGCACACAACAACAATCATAATTACAAGAACAGAGAAATAAAACAGTAAGGTACATTTGGCGGTCTTTTCACTTAAAGCGATCACATCATACCACATTCCACTAGTATTATAAATATGAAAGTTTGTGTGTGTGAGTATGTTTGTGGTCGTTTCACTCTGCTACGGATAAACAGATTTGGCTGGAACATGGAATATGTATAGTTTATGATCTGGATTAACACAGTTTAACCGGGTACTACGCAAGAGAAGCCACGGGCGAAAGCAAGGGATATATAATTCTTAATTCCCTGACTGCAGCATCGCCTGTACGAAAAGCTGTACCCTGTAACCGCCAGCAAGGGCATGGGTTATGGGATATCCTGTCTTTGAGAAGGCGCAGTCGATCATTTCCTGAGAATGCCTTATGGGGAAGGCGAAACAACAGTTCCTGAGAATGCCTTATGGTAAAAAGGTCGCGGCTGTATTTTTTGATATGTCAAAAGCGTTTGACTTTGTCTCCCACTCATTATTGCTAAATAAAATAGAAAAATACGGTATAAGGGGCCCTGCTTACAAGTGGTTTGAAAGTTATTTGACAAACAGATTGCAATGTGTAGAAATTAATAATATTGATGCAAATAAAGAATTAAAGCCATATCAGTCAAGTTATAGACAAAATCGGTATGGAGTACCTCAGGGTAGCGTATTGGGACCTCTTCTATTTCTACTCTATATTAATGACCTTCCTGATGTGACTTCCAATCCATGCACTTTATTCGCCGATGACATATCTATTATAATATCATCTAGTTCTGACATTTTGACTGATTATACTGCTGACATAAATAATACAATTGATTGAATAATTAAATGGCTTGATGAAAATAATTTGAATGTTAATTTATCAAAGACATATGTAATGCAATTTAAAAATTCTAGTAAAAAAACGGATCAGCTACAAATTTGCTATAAGGATCAAATATTAAATTTAGTGAACGAAACTAAATTCCTTGGCATTGTCCTAGATCAAAATTGCAATTGGAAGGCACACATCGCTCAGGTTTGTAAGAAATTAAATAAGTTTGTATATGTGCTTTATAAGCTTCGTAATACTGCAAACCATAACACCATTCTGACTGCGTATCATGGATACGTAGCATCAGTCTTAAAATACGGTCTTATTCTCTGGGGCAACTCGACAGATGTGCAAAGAGTTTTCATTGCACAAAAGAAATGTGTACGAGCAATTGTTGGAATACCTCCGTGGGAGTCATGTAGGCCTATCTTTCTGAGACTAAGGTTGTTGACATTGCCAAGCATGTATATTCTAGAAGCTGCTAAGTTTGTTAAGGAGCAATCGAATTTATTTACGAGGGCACGTGATATATACCCTAAATGTGTAAGGAACCCAGACAGAATAGTTCTTTCCAGGGTTCCTAGAACAGCGCTTTACCAAAAAAAACACTTTTGCTACGTGTGGACGAATATTTAATAAAATTCCTGATGAGATGAAAAATCTACCAACTGGGTTATTCACAAGAAAATTAAAATTGTGGCTCATTGGAAAAACTTTCTACAGCGTAGATGAATTTCTCAACACAAAAATTAAACCATAATCTGACAATTTCAAAATTATTAATTTTAATCCTATGTTTATTGATTTATTGAAGTGACATGTTTGTATTAATAAGAATTATGTAATTTAAATTCCTTGACAATTAAATATTTAAATTTTGCATGCCAATTGTATTTGGTGAAATATGAGAATCCTGTACCATAGCACTTAAGAACTTTGTTACCATATTTCAAGCAAATAAACCATTTCATTTCATTTCATTTCATTTCATTTCAACATGGTTGAATTTCTGTTGGGTTTTTTGAAACTCGTCAGGGAAGATAAGAGGACTTTGTACTAAATAGTTTTCCTTTTGAATTATTCCTTCTTATAAGGGAAGGCCTATGTCCAGCAGTGGACTTATAATTAGACTATTGGTGTTGGTGGTGTAGAATAAATAATTTAATTTCGTTTCTCTATACGGTGTCAAGTGTCTATCTTAAACTATGGTGAGCAAAATTAACTTTCATACAATATTGTTTCACCAATGTAAATTGGCTAGTTAAGCCTACTACATCTAACCATGTCCCCGGTGCTGTCATCTAGGTTAATATATGATCTAGATGTCATCTAGATTATAGCATAGATGTTTAGTAATGTGATAAGATTAACAAAGGGTATTCCTATAGAAATTAGATTTAAATTAATTACATATAATCTTCCATATTCGATTCATTATTAGATTCATAAATTAGGTACCTAATTCATTCTATAAATATTCTGATTTTGGGTGTAGGCCCGTAGTAACGAATCACGAGGAGTGGAAGTAGAATAAGGATGCCATGGCCCTGCAGTTGGATAAAAATAGCTGAATAATAATAATATTTTTTTATGAAGTTAGTAACATTACTTTAAGGTACCAGATACAGATCCTTTCAAACTTTGAAAGTATTATAACCAAAACTCTCGGTAAAAACCGGTGATTTTCCAAAGCACAGTATCTCTTAAACAGCCTCAAACGAGATAATATTAATTTGATTTCTTAAACAAAAACGCTCATTCTAACCATTATGCTCCTATCAACGGTGGCATTTTCATAAAAATGTTTAAATGCGTCCTGAAAGTGCCTTGGGCAACCTCGGAGAATAAAAATACCTATTTAAGGCTGTTGGGCGCAGTCTCTGAAGTACAGCTAGTACAGTGATAAAACTATTCGGTGGATGCAGCTTTGGTTTTGTTTTTAAAATGTTGCGTTTATCTAACGCGTCCATTACATATGTATTCACATTTAAAAATTTCAATAAATTGTGGCAATTTTGTGACAACTTTCTGACAAACTGTACAACGCTGGAAAGATTATTAGCACTTGCCTACATTGTTTTGTTTATTGCATCATGTTCAGTTTTGTTTAAGGTCTTAGTTGTAGTTGTTGTTGATAAATACGTAAACTCTGTAAAAGAATTGCAAAAGTGAGTTTCCCTCGTTTTAAAAAAATAATATTCTAAATTCAAATGAACATAAAGTAACCCACAAGTTAGACGTAATTGACTAGGTACGTACAGCGGGTACACACCCGCCACGAGAAAATAAGTCTGTATTTATGCGGCGTATTACGTGAGTGACCGGGACGCGAACGCGAAGCGGCGTGGCTCGGCGCGAAAACAACAAACAGTTGACTATTGAATTGTTCTTCGTGACCAAACGCACGCAAGGTACGAAGCGGCGCGGCGCGAATTGACGCAAACGCGATATGTTGGTTTGATATTTTCGCGCGAATTGGACGCAACGCGATGGCGGAGGGCGCAGAGCGCTGGTGATGTAGGACGCTTCGCTTCTGGATGCCTTGTACGCACGAACTGTGCACACTACGCGTACAAACAGAGCATTTCTGCATACATGCTATGTGAGCGCGCTGTGTCCACACTTATGAAATGCTCCTTTCATGTGAAATTGCATGTTACGTTACAGCAGTCAATATCCGCCTTCATATCGTTAGTACAATTGATAATCCTATGTGCCCTTCACACTTCCCTATGCAGTTTCCCAGCTGTATTCTTCGGCTGTGTCCAACTTAATAACTTCTTCACAGGGAGTTTGCGGTTTCTCTCATAACGAAACTAATTTCAATGCATTTCTTTCTGCTGCAGTCGGTTAATTATAGGGGTTGAACGACGGCTACTTTACTGAAAACCATTGAATATTGACTGAAAGTTTTCACAGTATTTTTATTCATATTGAATAAGTTGGGCGAGGGTGTCAGGAGTTCCAACCCTAATCTCTGGAACTTAAGCCAACCTCACCTGCACGTGGTACACCCTGATAACTAACAAACGGGGCTTTGGCGGCCGACTGATTGCGACATAGCGCAGCCTAACACTGGCACAGCTACAGCCCTTGGCTGCCAGCGGGTGGCAGTGGTTGCGGTGCGAGAAGCTGTGCCTCAACCCGCATGCCCAGCGTGGGGATTATGGGCATATCCCCTTTCTTATAGGGGAGACCTATGTCCAGCAGTGGACTGAATATGCTGGATTTGTTGAGAAATTTTATTAATTTTATATGTATTTACACTTAATAATCGGATCGGGCTTAGACGAGGGTTATCTATTACCTTAGCAAAATTCTATGTTTCAAGTTCGAAACCGCTAATCTAATTTTATTAAGTAACATAAATTCACTAGAACTATTGAAAATACCTAATAAATAAATATTTCAGAATACTTTCGTGAAATCATCATAGTAAATAACGTTGTCCCAAAATTGTCTCTCTTTTAGTTTGCACTAAAAATGGTCCCCAAATACCTAATTTCATAGAAACTTTACCTTTTCATGCCATCAACTTACCTCGAGGTTCATTGCCGATGAGCTCGTCAATATTAACCCACCGCTAAACTATCCCAGACCCAACTTGCCCGAATCGGCCTGTTCAGCCAAAATTTTAATCTAGCAGAGATTTTACCGAAATTCCGCAGCTTAATTAAAGTCCGACTCGACGTTCGACAATGTTTCGGGAAAGCCGAAGCACGGATACGTTTTACTTCGAGTAGAATGAAATATTTATGTAACAAATCCAATAGTAGCAGTGTTTAGATCAAAAGTATTTTTATAATAATAATAGAGAGATTCCTACTATTGTAATAATATTTATTAGTATCATCTTATTCTGGCTCTTATCTTGGACCATTACAATCTTGGATTCTTTAAATTTGGAGTGAATTGGTCCGAAGATAGTTACATTCATAACTATCTATCTATCTATCTATCATCATCATCATCATCATCCACAACCCTACTTTATCCACTGCTGGATATACTGCTCCCGAAGCTTGTGCCATCCACCATTGTCTTGTCATAGTCGTATTCACCCGGCCACGCCTATTATCTATATTTAACACAAATTGTACAAGTGTTGTAACTCTAAAAGTATTTCCCTTGTTGTACCTTGTTCTTATTGACTTACAAGTGCTGGCAACCCCACGCGTACCTTGAGACCTTCAGCAGCATGTTCCGGAAAAATACTTTTAATATTTGAGAAGGCACTTCGGGGCTGCGAAACGTGCAGGCAGCCAAAACAACTAACCAAACAAATAGATTTTTGAACCACTACTTGCAGATTGAAGTCCAAAATATTGTTTGTTTTAACTTTATTGATATAAGCATCTAAAAATATTTAGGTTGTTATTAAGTTTCTCGTATGGTATAATTCCACACTGACTTCTAATAGCATTAAAGATTCTATCGAAATTTCAAGTCCTAGCTTACAGACTGACTGACAATCAATGTACAGTTATTACTGTTGTTCTATATATTCAGAGAATAACGTTATGAACTTTAGCTAGTAAAACCTTGTATCGATCTAAGGAAAAAATGGTTTAGATTTGAAACAATACATTTTCGTTTACATACTGCCGAAGAACCGATAACCGTTGGGGTAAACAAGTTCTCTAGTGGAGACCGCGGCTTAGCAAACGTAGTGCAGGATGCTCTCCAGTCACGTGGAGTGACGATTTTCGAAAGGCTGCTGGTAGAAGCTGGATGAGTCGAGCTCAGGACAGGGCGCAATGGTGCTCATTAAGGGAGGCTTATGTTCAGCAGTAGATTGCTATAGGCCGATGATGATGATGATGAATACATTTTCAGACATAAAAACAGAGAACATTTCCGCTAGACTTACGTCAGGGCAGCCTTCTCTACCAAATATTTACCATTGGACAGTTCCGCCCTTTTGCGAGTCTTAAAATTAATATTTGAACTGTTTAACATGACTAATTATTTAGTTCTTGTAAAAGTTAAATAAATATTGTTTCTCTAAATTATTATTTTGCGTTTTTTATGGCAATAAATGACAGGTAACACAAGCCAAATTGGTTGGCGTCAGGTTAAACAGCTCGACACGTGTAGAAGTGCCGTAATGGAATGGATTCTTGCGTGTTACAAGATTTCCTACCGAAAGTATGAAATTGCTCTTGAATCATTTATGTACGTTTTAACAATTTTGATGTTATCTGAGGCATGTTTGTTTTGGTTGGGTTTTTTTTATTAAATAAGGCGGAATTCCCTCTATTCGATCCTTACTGCCAACTCGAGAATTTTGACATAGTACACTTTGTTAATGTGTTCACATTTGTTATACGTACCTCAGTATCTACTAATACTTTCAACTAATAAATTACATAGCCGTTGTAGAGGACAAATCAACTTAAATTCACCATCTTATTCATTATTAGCTTCTGTCTGCAGCTTCACCCGCGCGGTACCTATATTCCAGTACAGATGATTAGTTATTTTACAAAAACATCCACACCTACTTGAAACCAAAAATATTTACAAAAATATTGTAGATTTAGTTTGAAAACTATATTTCTAATCAAAGCAACACGTTACACAGAAACCTAACAAAAACATTTCTAGTGAAACTGTAACTGAAATACTTGTAAAACTGAATATTAGAGCCACGAGAGTCAACGATTACTTAAAATCCTCAACGTAGCAGATTTTTTTGTGAAGAGCTCATCTGGGGAAGTAGGTACTACCACTATGCCTATTTCTGGTATGAAGCAGTAATTTCAGCAATTTCTGCTGTGATTAGATTTGAATCGTGTGAGTCCCGATGAAATTACAGTTATATGAGGCTTAACACCTTCATTCATCAAGTGGACGTAGGGCGTTACATTGTAGGGCCCGTTTGAAACAAAAGTGACTTTGTTACTCACACTTACTATCAGGTGGGCCATGTGCGGTTCCATCACGTGCGATAAAAACATATAAATATGATGCAGATAAAACTTATCTCAATATGAAGCAAAATTGAGCTAAAATGTTTCATCACCGGATTGTATTGGAGCGCGCCACGAAAGTCAATATCAAAAGTTTTTATTTTCTTGTATAGTGTTCATACTTTGCATTGTAGCTTGCTAATATTACCCCCAGTTCAATACCATACAAGGTCACAGTTTCAATTAACAGAAAGGTCAAAGGTGATATTTTCGTTAAGTTTTTGTCACTTTTTGTCGTATGTTATTTTTAACGAACGTTACGAAATGCTTAACGAGTTTTTTAGTTTTAAATAAAATTTATTTATTTTAAGATTTTATAATCTTTACACACCTTTCCATAAGTGTGGGAACCTTGAATTAAACATTTATCTAATTATTTGAAATTTAATGGCAATAGTTGAAATTCTAGTTATTTAAAAACCATAGATCTCACAAAATATTCGAGTAGTATTTTAGTAAACAAGAAAAGAATATTTAAAATTACATATAAGAAATGTAATGAAGGTGACTGGCTGACTGACTTAGTTTGAGCCAATGATGCGTGGTGTTTTAGAATTGAATTGAATATTTTTTATCAGACACTTATACACAAAAGAGATGATTAATAGGTAGGTCGTTTATAAATGAGTAGGTAGGAAGTAATAACAAAAAAATCTTTACGAATAGAGAGACTAGCTGAATACTTATCTATATGCAAAAATAAAGTTTTTTACGCGAAAAAGTCCCATTAGTTTCGTTGTGTAAGCTCAGTCAGTCAAAGTG
This sequence comes from Horisme vitalbata, assembly GCA_951804965.1. Lineage (NCBI taxonomy): Eukaryota > Metazoa > Arthropoda > Insecta > Lepidoptera > Geometridae > Horisme > Horisme vitalbata. Next base: position 1,568,037 of record OX638095.1, on the reverse strand, counting down.
TATTTTTTTTTAATCAGCGTATATTGTCTCTGGGGAAAACCTCAGGGACATTCCATAGCTTGATTGTTTGCGGGAGGAAATTCCTCTGGAACCTCACAGTGCGAGAAGATAAAGTTATAGGCAATGTATGTGGATCTCACACTGCGCGCATGGATCTCACACTGCGTGCAACTATCCAAGGCATTGAAAATGTAATTTATAAATAAAGCACACGATAAAATTTGACTTTATTGTACTGACGATAGTGTGAACAGACTGACCTCGCGCGTAAGGGACCACAGTTTTTGTCCTCCAACCTCTTAATGTGGCTCAAACTGTAGCTTAATTAAATCCTGTGATACTATTTCGTCTGGTTTTTGAATGACGAGCTCAAAAAAAAAGTTTTGTGAACTTCTTGATCCAATACATCGAAAGAATTTTGAAATTTAGACAAATTTTGGAAAATTATATAAAGTCACCAACTGATTTTGGGGATTAAATTGCACTTTAAAGTCATTCAATAGACGCATATTTTGACATATAGCTCATTCGCGTACCTCTCATATCTGTGAAACTACAGGCAAATGTCACTATCACATCAATCGGGGCACTATACTTAGGCAGATCAGGAAAATATAAACATTTTCAATATTAAAGTAGCTGTAAGCATCATCTCGAACCATTCTCCAGAACACTTCCTATCATACAAATGGTAAAACACACACAAGGAGGAACTGTCTTACGAATTTGTAATGTAATTTCATATCCCACTGGTCTTTACGACCTCAAACTCATCAGGAAATTGAGATTCTTACGTAAATATGATTTACAGCAGGTAGTTCGATAATCTCGTGGTAATTAAATGGTTTTGAATTAATTGATGTCAATGGTAAAGGTTACGAGTTTACGAGGCGATAAGAGGATTTCGTAACTTATTTAAACTTACCTTCATACATAAAACATCTTTATTTTTATAACATGTTTTTTATTTTGATGGCAAATTTTATGAGATACCAACATATTAATATAAGTAAAATAAAATCTAACGTATTCTATAATCTTCCTTATAAGTTTGTTAATAAACACAACCTTATGAATATGCATGATAAGGTAGTTGTTTGATTGTTGATTGCGGGGTTAGAGGACGAGGGTTTAAGGTTTTTGATTGTAACCGGCATACTGGATATAACGGATTATCTACACTATGTGTGAGAACAAATGGATAGTAACAGATTTTGAATTTCTGTATTAATTATAGGTGATTTTGTAAATTTTAAGGATCAAAATATTCATTCGCGCGATATTTTGAAATAAAAATTACTGGAGAAACAGTTATGACGACAGTTATATAAAAAAAAACAATACCAGCTCATATTTCCACTGCAGGATAATGCTGCAAGGAAACAAAGAGCTATCTTTGTTATAATTATAGCCCTGTAAAATTAAATTGAGTTTATAAAAGTGAACAACAGAATTGAAACAATATTTCTACAAGAAAGTTCACGATATCGTACTGTGAACTATAAAAACCCTCATTTTAAACAAGACAGTACTAACCGGACGTTTTTAACTTTCCGATCACATAAAAAGACTTGTTATTAAAAGTTTCACGTCAAAACTCATAAATAAATTAATACCAGAAGCCATTTACGGGACCCACGGTTTTATTGCCGGTATAATGTCGCAACTATAAAGTAGTCTACGTCACAGGATAGAGTTCACACTGGTCAAGTTACTTAGCTTGAAACTGGACAGGCTACTTGGCCAAGAATTTGTACTAGTCCAAAATGTTAGGTGGAACTTGAACCTATGATCCCCCGTTCCCGATCCCGTTTGGCTTTCTTTTTTTGGCTAGTGTAAATTCTTAGAATTTCTAAGAATTTAGACTAGTCTATATAGGTATATACATACTATAATAATTTCCAAAATATATATTAACAAGTAACTCAAGTCTTGAGCTTTAGATTGAAATGACTGGAGGGATTGTGGGGAGCAGCAGTGGGACATAACAGGGTAATCATAATCCAGTTACTTGGACGGCTATTATGTATTGTGTTACAAAAAAAATATTTTTTTTTGCTGAAACACAGCTTTTTCTAGTAACTTTCAATATTCCAATGAATAAAAATTAAAATTGAAAGTGAAATAGCTTTATTCAGTGGGAACCAAGAAACACTGAACTATGTGCTACTGTAGATTAAACCAAGTAGACATCGGACTTAACAAGACATCTCGACCATAAACTGGCCTATCCAGTACCCACTCGACCCATGTCAACACGGCATAGGGCGTTAACTGCCAGATATATTTGTACTTCAACCAATTAGGGTCATAATTTACGACCTTTGAACTAGTATCGGCTTGGGTACAAAATGTTCCGTGCAAATTGCCCAAATTACTTCGAAAAACTTTTTCAAACGGGAACTAAATGCGATTTATTTGCTGTGAAAACAAAAACACTATGAAAGTTATTCACAATCTGTTTTTTAAAAGTTACAAACATTTCGATGAGAAATGGTTTGTTTATTTTGTATTCTTGCAAAATGTTAATGAAAATAAATATATTAAAAGCTTGCTTGTTAAAATATTTGACGCATTATAATGGTAGTTGGATTTGAAAACCTGCAGGGGTATTTTAAAAAGTTCGATAGGTTTCCGAATAGAATCAGTCAAATTTTGGTTCGATTGTATTTTTATTGCTATGGCTTTCTAGGATCTCAAAAGCTTTTTTCTGATAGGGATTCTGAAGAACGGTGCAACATGATGGTGCGATATAATACAACACACGAAGTACAGGTTTAAGATGTTTATTCTCATTAAGAAATAAATTTCACTTACATGAGAACTATAACTAAAAATATGTAATACAATTTATCTGGGCGTAGGTAGGTACATAGCATTACACAGATAGCATACACAGTTAAACATATTATTTAGATCAGTAGCAAATAATAAAAATACAAACAGGAAAAAAAGAACACAATTATACAAGAAAAAAGAGGGTAGTTGGGTATTATCTATCACAAGTTGAATCACTGGTGACCATTGATAACACAGACTAAGCGCAACTGGATACGACATATTTTTATGAGCGTTATTTAGAGACTACTACGAATAAAATGTTTAAGAGTTTTTTTGAAAGTTAAAGGACTTTTTGAGTCTTTAATATCTTTGGGTAACTTATTATATATCTGGGCACCTTCGTACATGATATTTCGTTTTCCATAGTTAGTCCGTGGTGTGAGTAATTTTATATCATTAGCCCGTCGTAGTCTAATTTTTTGGTATTGTTGTTTTTTCGTAAATGTTATTTGTGTGTGTAAGTCTTTATTTAATATTTTCCTTATCAATATACAGGTATGATATGTATAGCTCTGTAGTATATTCATTATATTGGTTTCTTTATATATAATTTTTGTAGCAGTTAGAAAATCATAATTAAATAGGGTCTTTATTAATTTGTTTTGAGCCGTTTGCAGAGCTGCTAGGTTCGTTTTTGCAGCCGAGCCCCATATTTCTATTAAATAGTCCATGTGTGGCTTGATAAGCGAGTTATACACGTAATAACGGATGTGTGGAGGAACACATTTGACCATGCCTCGTAAGGCTCCAGTTAGTGATATAATTTTATTTCTAATTTGATTTAAGTGTGGTTTCCATGTTAGGTTTTCATCCAAGATTAGACCTAGATATTTTTCCTGGTCAACCTTATTTATTTTTTGTTTATTTATTGTTAATTGTGTGTTTCCTGAGATTTTTTTGTTTTTGGCAGCAAAAATGATGTAATTTGTTTTAGATATGTTTATTGTTAAAAGATTATTTTGAAACCATTTACTTAAAAGATCGAGATCGTTTTGGGCATTAGTTATTATAGTATCGATTGAGTTACCAAAATAAAATAAACTTGTATCATCAGCGTATAACGTTAAATCGCCCTTCAATCCTATTTCATCTATGCTATTTATGTAAATGAGAAAAAGTAAGGGTCCAAGGATTGACCCTTGTGGTACCCCATAAGTTATAAGTTTAGGAGAGCTTTGTGCTTGACCTATCTTTACGACTTGGCTTCGATTCATTAGATACGATTTGAAAACGTCTAGCGCTGTATCACTTATTCCTATGTTATTTAATTTTTTTATTAACATGTCATGGCTGACGGTATCGAACGCCTTTTTCAGATCGATAAAAATTCCTAGTGATGTTTGTTTCTTGTCTATATTAAGTTTAATTTTTGTTACAAGGTCTATTGTTGCTGATAGTGTGCTTGATTTCGGTCTGAATCCGTATTGTTTATCAGTAAGAATATGCTTTGTTGTAAGAAAACGTTGTAAGCGACTATGAAGTATTTTTTCAAAAATTTTTGATAGTACTGGGAGAACGGATATGGGACGATAATTCCCTGGATCTGTTTTGCTGCCTGCTTTATATATAGGGGTCACCTTAGCTATTTTTAAGGTGTCTGGGAAAGTCCCTAGGTTGAGGCATTTATTTATACAGTCGGTAAGTTCATGAACGATAGGATTTTGTACGCATTTTATAGCTTTTGTGCTTATACCATCTAACCCGGAACTTGTATTGTTTTTCAGATTAGCTATAATTTTATAAACTTCGTCTACAGTGGCATTTTCAAATTTATTTAAAATGACCGTTTGAATTTTATTTGCGCATAAATCTGTTTTATCAGTGGCACTGTTTAATGTTTTTTTGGGGATCTGCTCTGCAAGAATAGTACCAATATTTACGAAAAAGTCATTAAAGTATTCACAGATTTCAAAGTCTTTGGTAATAAATCCATCTTGAGTTTGAAGCTTGCTAGGTGCCGATACTTCCTTTACCTTGTTGTTTGAGAGACTGTTTATGAGGTTCCACATCTTTTTTTGTTTGTTTTTACAGTCCATAAAAGCTTTAAAGTAATATTTGCTCTTTGTTTGTTGTATTATTTCAGAGACTCTATTCCTTTTTTCTACAAATTTTTCTTCTATTCTTTTGTCTTCAGGATTATCTTTTCGCTGTTTCCATAGTATATTTCGGTTGTTTATTTCTGTTATGATTGATTTGTTTATCCAATCTTGCCTAGGTGGGTTTTGTATTTTTGTCTTTATGATCTTACTGCTATTTATACTGGATATAATTTTTTCTTCTAATATGTTGTACATACTCTCTTTGTTAATGGTTTTATTTTCTTTAATGGATTTAAACAGTTTTTCGTAATTAACACTTTCATAGGTAACTTTCTGTAGTGGTGTAGGTTGATATCTTTTTATTTCAAAATAGATTTGTTTGTGGTCTGACATCGGTGTTTCTATTATTGCTAGATGAAAATCATTATTACTTAAGTTCGTATACACGTGGTCTATTATAGTTTTAGTAGAGGTTGATTCTCGGGTGCAAAAGCATTCTTCGGTTTTATTTAGAATTTTATAGTTCTCTTCTTTCAGCATTTCACAGTACAATTTGGTGAAACGGTCTGAGTTGAGCAAATTAATGTTAAAATCTCCAAATATTATTGCCTTTCTTCTTTTATGTAGTTGCTGAGAGAGAGTATCTAAAAAGTTATTGAAGTTGGTGTTTTCTGGTTTTCTGTATACAAGACCAATATCTAAGGCATAGTTTTCTACGTGAATCCAAAGGAAGTGATTATCATTTATGCATAGTGCCTCAATTAAGCTATGTGTCAGTGTGTTAATAATGAAGATTGAAACTCCACCGCCTCTTGAATCACATCTATAGTTGTAGTAATGGAAATAGCCTGGTATTTGGGTTCTTTTAGCTTCTTCTTCTGATTTTATCCAAGTTTCGGTTATAACAATGAGGTGTAGAGTACTCGTAAATGATTTTAAAACGCATTTTAATTCATCCAATCTACCTGGTTTTACGATGCTTCGCACATTGGCGTATAGAAATTTTAGTGATTTCTTACTTGTATTTATCTTTTCGTAACTGTCGACAATTTGATAACAGATTTTTTCACTTCGTTTTGGGCCGTTTTGGTCTGTTAGTTCTTGTACATCTAGTTTTTTGACTTGATTTTGGTTATTTTGGGCACACCTTTGATATATTTAATGATTAAGTCTTTTTCCCCATCATCTGTTCGGCGTTTTATTTCTTCTTTAAGGTTTCTCATATAAATCTGTTGCTGAGGTGTTTGATCGGAGAACAGTTTAATGGCATCTGATTTCATATTGTTTCTGTTGCGCAGGATGGATAAAGCTGTCTCTTCAGATTTGTAGCAAACTTTGATAGGACGATTTTTCTCTGGGTTGTATTTACCCAGGCGAATAATATTTTCTGGTTCTGGGCATTCTGCGTTGATAACTCTTGTTATTTTAAGTACTTCTTTTTTATCCTCTTGTCTTCTGTCGATGTTACTTTCGGATACCGGCTCATTTACCCCGAGAATGACAATATTCTTACTTCTTTCATCTCTTTCTTTTATTTCCATCATTACTGTTTCTAATGTGTTGGCGATGGGAATAGTAGGGGGAGCCACTTTAAGCTGTACAACGTCTGATTCAATAGTTTCAATCTTTATCGCTGTTTCATCATTTTTAATTTTAATTTTTGTAATCTCTGTTTTGATTGTATTTTGTTCTTTGGTTAGGTTGTTTGTCACTGTTTTTATATCGCTTACTTGCTCCTTGATAGCTGAGATATCTCCGGATATTTTATCAATAAATTCCTTTTGATTACTGGTAAGAGATGACATCATTGCCATCATTTGTGACAGTTGTTTTCGAATTTCAACTAACTCTTCTGTAATATGGGTACTATCATCCGTTTGCTTTCTTTTGTTGCGAATAGTCACTTTGTTGCTATCAGTGGATTCCATTGGTAGACCAATGCTCGCCAAATTTGGTTGAGAGCCACTACGCGTAGCGGACAGGTTACTTCCAGTTGGCGACTGTGCAACACTCATGATCCGTGTTATAGTTAAATACACTTGGGTGAGTAGGAGTAGTTATGACCGGTTTTTGTAAGTATAAAGCGTAAGGACTCACGTTGAAGCTCAGGCAACTTTAGTTCTTGACTTCACTCTCTTCTTTCACTGTTTGTAGTACTAGATTATATTGCGTAAAATGCTTGTGTTTGGGACGATGTTTACGACACGTCTGCTCCGTACGCCGCCCAGACAGTATAATCAAGTAAGTAAAAGTAAAGTAATGTTTAATTCAGTACGAACATTACAGTTCACTTTGAATCGACAATGTTTTTAATTTACACCAAATCGTAACGTGACCAAACAGAGAAGAATTGGCAAGAAACTCTACTTGGTTTATATTAATTTTGAAAGTACATGTTACAATTTCTATTCTTAACTATTTATTACATTGGTTAGGGAGTTGGAGACAGTTTCATCCCAAGCATTTTGTCATCTAAATCAGGAATTTTAGAAAAAGCTTTATTACAGAGATAAGGTACGTTTAAAAGCATTTTTTAATTTATTTACAGATAAGCATATCATTTGGGTGCTAACAATCCCCGGGATACCGTCGGCTACCTGAAACAACTGACCCTGGCTACGTTCAACGGACGCACTCTGAGGCTCGATGAACATCTAGCGCAGTTGGAAGTGGAGCTGGAGAACATTAGGTGGCATGTTCTGGGGTTATGTGAAGTCCGTAGAGAGGGAGAGGACACCATTACCCTAGACTCGGGCCATCTAATGTACTTCCGCGAGGGTGACCAAACATCACAGGGTGGCGTAGGGTTTCTCGTCAATAAGGCCCTCTCTAACAACGTTCAGGAAATCTCCAGTGTGTCGACCAGGGTAGCGTACCTGATCCTTCGACTATCCAAGCGGTATAGTATGAAGATCATTCAGGCTTACGCACCGACCTCGGCACACTTGGATGATGAAGTGGAGGATATGTACGAGGACATATCCAAAGCCTTGCACAACACCACTAAGGCTCATTTCAACGTTGTTATGGGGGACTTTAACGGCAAAGTGGGAGTCCGGGTTGGCGACGAATCCAAAGTGGGCCCACATGGTCATGGAAGTAGGAATCACAGGGGGCAAATGCTCGTCAACTTCCTAGAGAAGGAGGGGCTATTCTTGATGAATTCGTTCTTTAAGAAGAAGCCCCACAGGAAGTGGACGTGGCGAAGCCCCGACGCTGTGACCAAAAATGAGATCGACTTCATCATGACGGATAAAAAGCACATATTCAGAGACCTCTCCGTGATCAACAGGTTCAATACCGGATCTGATCACAGACTTGTCCGAGGCTCTCTGAATATTAATCTAAAGCTGGAAAGAAACCGTCTGATGAAGTCCACGCTCCGACCCAATCTACTCCAGATCATGGCGGGCACCGAGAAGTTTCAGAAGCTTCTCGGTGATAGATTCGTTGCCGAGGAACCCACCGAAGACGTAGATGAGGACCTACAAAACGTGGTTGGGGCGTTAAGGGACGAGGGCATCAAATTCTGCCAAATGCAGCCTAAAGGCAAGAAGTCCAAACCCTCGGATGAGACTCTTCGGCTCATGACAGAAAGACGGGAAACCACTCAGGCCACTTCGTCAGAGAGGTCAGACCTGAACAAGCGAATTGCGAAGATGATGCGGCACGACCTTCGGAGCTCCAACACACGCCTCATTGAAGAGGCAATAGAGCGAAACCGAGGGTCCAAAGTATTCACTCAGCAGCTTGGCAGGAGCCACCTGACGAAGTTAACAACACACGATGGCCGAACCGTATTGTCAAAGCCGGAGATATTATCAGAGATCGAGGACTTCTACGGCCGACTGTACGCGGCACATGCTCCTTGCCCCCAACGTGACAACCATGATTCCAGAGCCACCCTCACCCGCCACTACACCGACGACCTGCCGGAGATCAGCCAAGACGAGGTCGTGTTGGCCCTGAGGCAGCTTAAAAATGGAAAAGCCCCCGGTGAAGACGGAGTTACTTCAGAACTTCTGAAGGCTGGAGGAGCTCCTGTTGTGCAGGAGCTGCAGAACCTCTTCAACGCCGTCCTTCACTGTGGGAGAACTCCTAAGGCGTGGAACGAGAGCTTGGTGGTTCTGTTTTTTAAGAAGGGAGATAAAACCCTTCTTAAAAATTACAGACCTATCTCGCTCCTGAGCCACGTCTATAAGCTGTTCTCAAGGGTTATTACAAATCGTCTCGCCAGAAGACTCGATGAGTTCCAGCCACCGGAGCAGGCCGGGTTTCGCGGAGGATATGGCACCATAGACCACATTCACACAGTGAGGCAGATTATACAGAAGTCCGAAGAGTATAATCAGCCCCTGTGTCTGGCGTTTGTGGACTATGAGAAAGCCTTTGACTCTGTAGAAACCTGGGCTGTCCTGGAATCCTTGCAGCGGTGCCAAGTGGACTATCGTTATATCGAAGTGTTGAGATGTCTGTACGAAGCCGCTACTATGAGTGTCCGAGTACAGGACCAGCAGTCTAAACCCATCCAGCTGCGCCGCGGAGTGAGACAGGGAGATGTCATATCTCCGAAACTGTTCACAAGCGCGTTGGAGGATATGTTTAAGACGCTGGACTGGAAAGATATGGGCATAAACATAAACGGCGAGCACATCTCACACTTGCGATTCGCTGATGACATAGTCCTAATGGCGGAGTCGCTGGAGGAGCTGCAACAGATGCTGGACGGCCTAGCATCAGCCTCGCGAAAGATAGGTCTCGGCATGAATTTGGACAAGACCAAAGTTATGGTCAATGACCGAATTGATCCGAGTCCTGTCGTCGTTAATGGACACCTTCTTGAAGTTGTTTCGGAGTATACATACCTCGGGCAGATATTGCAGTTGGGTAGAAACAACTTCGAGAAGGAGGCCAAGAGGAGGATTCAGCTGGGTTGGGCAGCATTTGGAAAACTACGTCGAGTTTTCTCGTCACCCATACCGCAATGTTTGAAAACGAAAGTTTTCAATCAGTGTGTCCTACCCGTCATGACATACGGAGCCGAAACGTGGACTCTCACAGTACGGCTAGTCCACCAGTTTAAAGTCGCTCAGCGAGCTATGGAACGAGCTATGCTCGGGGTTTCTCTGAAGGATAAAATCCGCAATGAGTTTATCCGACATAGAACTAAAGTTGTCGACATAGCTCAGAGAATTAGCAAGCTGAAGTGGCAGTGGGCTGGCCATATCTGCCGAAGAACCGATAACCGTTGGGGTAAACGAGTTCTTGAGTGGAGACCGCGGCTCGGCAAACGTAGTGTAGGGCGCCCTCCGGCCAGGTGGGGTGATGATCTGCGAAAGGCTGCTGGTAGAAGCTGGATGCGTCGAGCTCAGGACAGGGCGCAATGGCGCTCATTAGGGGAGGCCTATGTCCAGCAGTGGACTGCTATAGGCTGATGATGATGATGATGATGATATCATTTGGGATTTTGATAACAAATCGTACACATTACCCTTTAAAAGATTGACTAACTTTATGAAGCCTTAGAATAGGAACACCTAGTTTACCTTTATTTCTTTTGAACAAATTAATATGTTCTTGGATATACATTTAGTTTTCATATATATGTTAGCACGGAACTGTCATCACATTTATATCTTTAAACTTAGTTCTAAGTGATTATCTGGGGTCCATATTATAAACTGCATGAACAACACTCTTCTGCAGCACAATTAAGGTGTTGTATTCGGAGTGCAGACACTCCGAATAAATAATGTAATTCTGGCTTTATCTTTAATGTCGGATTCAATTTTAAACATTTCGGACATTTGAGAATGTCCTAACTTTATTTAATTTAAAATTATAACGGGTGTAAAAAGACGTCTACTGAAAATTAAAGATGGTTGTAAATCACACCAAAACCCAGGCAAATAAAAAAATATGTGATCAAAAAAAAATATAACCGGAGAAAACAATGTTTCAAAACTGTACGGCGGACTGCTTGCTGAATGCTTAAATTGCAAAATAAGTCAAAAAAGTTTTTTTTCCTTTAAATATGTTCAGAACTATGGTCTGACAACCTCCCAGTTTTCAGCAGTAGTCTTTCTCCACTCTGCATATCAGATCAATGTATAATATTATAAACTTTTTCACTGTTTGTGTTAGTAATACAGAAAACAAACAAAATACTAATGACTTTCTTGGCTCAGCAATTCAGGGCATAGTGGATGCCGAAAGTGAATAAATCAAAACAAGGTGGTATCTTACGCGTTGCTACGCGAACTTATTCACGCAATGTTCGTTTAAGAACCTAAAAGTGTAAAAAAATTGGTAAAGAAATACTTAACTGATGAAGTGTCAACAACAGCTTTTTTCCGAGAAACAAGCCAGAAACCTTATTTCTCACTTTCATTTTCCAACAGCGGGAAATACAAAAACGCCATAATCCCCTAAACTCTGGACAACATCAAAGAAAAAATCTCGTTAAAAGCTAAAATTATTATGTAAGAGCAATAATAGCCAGCTATGGAGTGTACTGTACAATTAGTTTAGTCTGTATACACATTCTGTATTCTTTGAGTGTGAACTGACAGGTTTGATAGTAAAAACATAGTAGTTCAATGTAAATAACCTATTAAATAATGAGTAGCATTTATTGCAACAATAAACCTAAATTTGTAATATTTTACTCATTTTTTGTGCCAAATAAATGATTTATGTATTCAATTATTCATTCATTTATTTATTCAATTATTTATTCGTTCATACGTAATTATTTAGATCTCGCTTTTCCACATAAAAAACTCAAATCTCTATCATTTCGTAATTACCCTCAATTGGCTTTACTTCTTTACAATTATTTAACTTTATAGGCTTAAGTTTAAGGTAATGTTTGAAGTTCTTGCTAGTCGTTATTACTCTGGCCAACCGTCGCCATCGTCGCCAACGAAGTAATTTTCCCGGCGTTTAATAAAAATAACACTTTTTTGAGAGACGCTCCAGTAAAGGGTTCACGGTAAAGTAATCGAGTGTCATTATCCGACTATGAATAAATTACAAGTTCCCAGACCCGCCTGGTAAGCGGTGCAAGTTACAAAATGTTTGGCAAAATTAGTGTTATATATAGCCCACTGTTAATACCGAGAAGGATACAATACATATAATATTTTGCTGGCCAAAGCTATTATTTCCGACAGATGAAGGTAATTATCGACTGATAAAGGCCACGTTCAATTCTTGATCATTATAATTATGTCGCACCGCTTTTTTGTCAGTATCAAAGATAATAGGTAAGCATAGATATTTTTTTTACAAGGTTGCAAATTTGCCCACAGCATGACAGCTAAACATAACCTTAGGTTATGTTAGGTTATAAAAATGTCTTTCAGAGCTAGGTACTAGAAAACAAAAATTACAAAAAGCATGGCTGACAGTTGAAAGCAAAACTATCTGCAAATCATTAGTTCTCGAAGTAATAGACCTTTTTTTTTTACCCCGTGGGGAAGGTTTTGCTTCGGTCCTCCCATTTATTACAGGATATCCTTTCCACTTACAATTTTTTTTCTTACACTGCGCAAATAAAATAACGTCCAAATTGCATTGCAAGTCAGTATAACAACTTCATTACAGATTTATATTTAGAAGATGGGGTCATTTGGCGCAAATTTTGTGAAATCCACTTACTTACGCGAAAAAAAATTCAACCATATTGAGAATCTTTTCTTTTTTTGAGTCAGTTAAAAAGTGTCTATTTCTGACGTCCCCGCTTGACTCTTATACCTTAGACTGCACACTAGCGCTGCTAGAGTTGAGGCAAAATTCGTTATAATATCGCATTGAACACAACTTGTGTTATAAGTGCGCTATATTGCGTTCGCTTTTATGAATCATTACTCCATTGTTCAAATAAAATGAATAATAAAATTGTAAAATCATTCTGTATTTACCTCAACGGAATAAAATTGCCATTTCCTATTTTATGCTCTCATGTTTGATTAACATTTCATCATCAGCCCATATCAGTCCACTGCTGGACTCAAGCCTCTCCCAATGAGCTCCATTGCGACCCATCCTGAGGTCGACGCCTCCATCTTCTACCGGCAGCCTATTTAGCAGTAATATTTAGGACATGTTGAAATTTGACTTTTATGCACTGGGCTCTCCGTTATGTACTAGCTTCCGCCCGTGGTTTCACTCGCGTCGTACCTGGATAAAAAGTAGCCTCTATATGATTCCTCTGGCTAAGCACAGCAATGTAGACAAGGTTTTGTCGAGGAAATAATAGAGAAAACATATTATTTTTTGTTGTAGATGTAGTAACATTTTAAATGTTCTAAATACTTATAGTTTTCTATAGAATAGATAAAAATAAGAGTTTTTGAATATTAATAGGCATGTTTGGGATGCAGGTAGACCCACGAATTTTTCAGTCATCTAGCTCTATCTAAGCCTATAAATAGGCTAATAATAGGCTTAAAATTCTAATTAGTTAGTTTTTTACATATCCAAAAAATATTACACACGTATTTTTTATTTTGTCAATTAAACAAAAAATAACAAAGATATAGTGCGTTAAAGTTCCGCGTGACGTCACGATATGGTAAATTTTTTTACCTAGCCGTGACGCCACGAGCCTATACTTCCGAATTTTTACGTTCTTTATCTCCGTCAATTTATAAGGATTCGATAAATAAAAAAATACGTATTCAGTATTTTTTGTTGATCTAACCGACGGACTAAGGAGAATTATTATTTTTTACCAAGTCGTCATCTCTTTCCTTCTATATCGCAGAGTAGACATAAAAACAGCATGCTAAGTGGGCTGGTCTAGAACTACATAATAATGTGCAAAATATCAGCTCATTCCATTCAGTAGTTTTGTCGTGAAGGAAAAACTAACTCTTCACATATTTTCAATATTAGGCTTAATCTCATGAATGCCCCTAGGTAGGAGTAGTAATGGAAAAAAACATTCATTGTTAATAAGCTAGCTTTCACTCGCGGTTTCGCTCGCGTGGAAATATTCTGACGAATTGAGAAATCCTCCTTTTAAAAACATAAATGAATAAAACTGCACGAGTCTCGCATTGTAGTTCTGCCGTAAAAAGTTGTGAAGTCAAATGAAAACCAAGTTGGATGATTCAGTACCTACCTATCTATGGGAGCAGCTACCGAACTATTTTTTCACAAATTGATACGTTGTTACTTAGCTTACAACATTTGACTGGGTGTTTTCTATGTATGATATGTATGTATTTAAAAAATAAATATATAGGTAGAATATCAATCATGTGGATAATACAAGATCTGCTTACTTTGGGGCTACATGATGTGATATGAATACGTCCCGGATTATTTATTTATTTATTTATATCAGTAAAACATTAATTTCACTTCTTAATAAATAGAGTGATTTGGCAAACGCTCATAGTTTTACCATAACGCTTTCACGCCTTCACTCGATCGACCCTTATGAAATTTCGCATTATCAAGGGTACAAAAAAGGGGCATAGGGTACTTTTCACCCAGAAAAAGTACTGTTCCTGTGGGATAGTAAAATAGCTTTTAAACGGATTGACAAAATTTAGAACGCGAGTAAAGCCGCAAGAAGAAGCAAGTAACTTTCCCCGTTCAGAACATGTGCTAGACGGACAGGCAGACGTGTGACTAATCCTATAAGTGAGGAACCCTAAAAAAATATTACCTATATCTAGTCATTAGTACTCACTGTATTTATGTTTAGTAAATGTGTACTTCCTAAAAAGAACTCTAAATTATACCTTAGGAACATATCAATAGACGTGAATTGCCGCATATCAAGGTATCCAATGGGGTGTACGGGGTTCCAACCCCCATCTTCGGAACCCAAGCCAACCTCACCTGCACGTGGTGCATCCTGCCAAACAACGAACGGGGCTCTGGCGGCCGGCTGATTGCGGCATAGCACAGCCTACATCGGCACATCTAAATCCCCTGGCCACCGACAGGCAGCAGCGTCGGTGGTGCGAGAAGCTGTGCCCTGCGATCCCCAACCCGCATGCCCAGCGTGGGGATTATGGGCATATCCCCCTTTATTAGGGGAGACCTATGTCCAGCAGTGGACTGATATAGGCTGGTGTGGTGTGGTGTGGTGGAAGGTATCCAAGATTTATCAAGGTAACCACTAGCCTGCTACGATGGCTAGTCGTAACCATGGACCGTACCATCGTCAGCCGTCTCCCCAGGCAACCCACAGGAGACCTCATGTTAATAGACCTGAAATACAGTACACATATTATAGTGACGGATATTCTTGGGTTTTATTAAGTTGAATATGTCATATTGCCTCTAAAATCATCGAGCACCAAATAGGAAGGTACATAGGGAATTGCTATGAAAACTGATACTCTAGTGTTTACATAAATATGACCGACTGCGCGAGAGATCAACTCTACTTATTAAATATTTTTACGTTTATTATCTCGCGTTACATTTATTTATGAAGTCGAGGGTTTTCATTTATTTTATACTTTTCTATTACATTTTAACGGTCGTGGGTTTTTAAAAATGTTTAAATTTGCTTTTCATATTTTACAAACCCTTACAATATGGATGCAGAACTTGCCTAAGTAGCAAAGTGTAAAACCTTAATCCACTTAGACCTTTTTTGTAACACTCAAAAAATAATGTTACCCTACGAGGTAACAAAAGGAATGTCAGAAAGGTTCAACACAATGTTTACCTTTTCCACTTCATAAAATTAGTGTAACATTATTTGAAAGAAACCGGGTTACGAGAAGGCCAAGCCTGGAGGCAAAAGTTGAATTTATATTAGTATGTTTTACATAGTTTCATTTTTATTCGAGTTTTATTGGCAAACGTAAAAACCTGATATTTCTAAGGCAAATTTGGGTATTTTTCTATATGCCATTGATGCATTCAATATTTGTTAGTACCTACATATCTTTTAACGGCTTAGTTTTTGCGATTAGTAACATACTTAGCTACAACATCGTCTTTTTTTTTTCTTATAGCCATCGCATATTACGAGCTGTTTACAAAATGTGTATTCAATTTGTTTTATAAACCTATTATTGAATACTGTGAAACTGTGAATCTTTTTAAATAAATAAAATAAATAAATGAATTCTTAATCATTCTTCAATATTTACCATATTGTAATTGGCGTATTGAATGAAAATTATAAATATCTGCCGAAGAACCGACAACCACTATGATAGACGAGATCTAGTATGGGAGAGTGGACACCGCGGCTAGGCGAACGTACTGTAGGCTAGAAGAAACTGGATGCGTCGAGCTGAGGACAGGGTGCAAAGCACTTATTATGGGAGGTCTATGCCCAGCAGTAGACTGCTAATACGCTGATGATGATACTGATGATGACGCTAAAACCTTTGATGCCATTTGGTGAAAAAGAAAGCTTTACTCCTAGCGCAAAATAAAGCTTACTCAAATAAATTTGATTGTATTTACTAAGTATTTACAGATCTAAGCGCTTCCAAACATCATTTATAATGCGCACTGTTAAAATATGGAATCAGCTGCCAGCATCTGTTTTTGCATTGACTTACGAACCTAACGGCTTCAAAAAGTGCGTTTATAGGCTCGCCCCATCGCTCGTTGACCTCATCCTTGCCCACGAAAACCTAAAGGCCAAGAGCTGGCCCATAGTAAAAAGAAATTAGCTTATTCAGAGGACTAAATCCCTATTATATAATAAGTACTTAACCATAATATTAGTACTTACAAAATGGACTGTAATTTTTTTGAATTTTTTATCTACTATTATTAATATAAACAAATAACCAAATTTTCATTATTGAATGGAAATAGCGTTGGTTTTCATTGAATACATAACATACATAAAGGCATTTATAAACGAGTGCTCTAAGCCTCCAGTTAGTTAATAAGCCATTAGGCTTAATGAAATGGTCATTTTAATGGTGCTGTCAATGGCTTTAACGGGCTTTTTGAGTTGGAAACGTGTTTTTATTGTTTTAAACATGCTTTGTAATGAGCCATTTTCATCGGTAAATGATAACTTTACTCACACCTAACTATAGGTAATTGTTTAGTACAAAAACTTGACGATAATATTTTATGTAAAACTAAATAACCCGGTGAACTAAAAATTTAAAACAGATATAAACACTTTATTCATAATAATATATTAAATTATGCGTCTCAAACATTGCAATTAATTAATTCGCTCGCGTGATACCGGGATAAAAAGTAGCCTATGTGTTAATCCAGGTCACAAACTGTGTATATTGAAAGTTTAATTAAAATCCGTTCAGTAGTTTTTGCGTGAAAGAGTATCCTATCATCCATACTCACAAACTTTCGCATTTATAATATTAGTAGGAAGTAGGATAGGAAGTAACTATGTTACTCGGTAAAAGTACACCTTTCTACTTATTGTATTAAGGTGACGATACATGTTAAACCTCCTTCTCGCTCAACATTTTAGAAGATATAAAATCACTGAATGTAGTTATGCAAAATAGCAAACCTTCCTAGAGAATAACAATACAAAAATTCAGCAAGAATATCATGTTGAACCCAACACGTTTTCCTAGCAATTTTTTTTTACCAAAATTGATCACATTGGTACGAGTTTTTTTGTAAAAAAACGTGATAGAATCAAAATGATATTATTGCTGAACCTTTGAATTGTTATTCTCTAGAATGTGAAGGTTTGCTATTTTGTATAACTATAGTCAGTGATTTTATATCCTCAAAAATGTTAAATAGTGCGAGCGAGAGGGAGGTTTGACATGTATACATGCCTTAATATAAATATTTTTGTAATAGATGTGTGGAAATATTTTTTTGAAAATATTTTGTATCATTCGTATTTTGTATAATTTTTGGTATGTTTTGTGAAGAAATTTCAACAAGCCTTTTATCTCCCAAGATGTCTCCAAAATAGGTTGTCTACACCGAAGCTCTACAGCAGGCCTTTATTAAAACAAGGTGCCAATAAATATTAAAGGCGCCTTTTTCTCATTTACACGAACACTTTTTAGCGCAAGCCTTTTTAGGACCTAAAGTAAGTTCAAACGGGTCCAGTGACTTGACTAAACTGGGTGAGTTATAGAACTTGACTACATTTTTTTTATGTTTCCTTAATTTTATCAATAGATTTACATATTTATGATGCAGCACTAAAATATATAGATGTATAGATAACACTTTATTGACCACTACTGTCATACAATGAAAAGTAAAATAACTTTGGATAATTTTTACAAAAACAAGGTGTTTCACCGCTAAAGGATTACACCATTATATTTTGTTTAAAGTCGAAGCTAAAAATAAAATACAAATTTCGAAATATTATACCAGCAAGGGAGAGTGGAACTCCCACACAGGCAGCCCATTCACGTAATTCTACTACCACTCATAAGCGGGTGTGGGTGGCATTTGATCTGTATTTTCACAGAAAAATACGTAAAACACCTACGGTTTACAAATTTTCTAGTGCAAATAAGAAATTATAAACAATGCAATTATTAGTAACAATTTATTTCCACCAAATTTTGGCAGCTAATTTAATATCACGTAACATTGTGTTCACGCCGAAAAAGAATAATAGTAACTGTAAGTATACCTACATCACCATCATCCCTCTCCCCTAACCCACTTAAGTAAGGTCGGTACAATATGTTTTCTTCTTCCATTTTATTCCATGAATAGTCATCTCAACATCCTTACTTAGTATGTCCTGCGTAAGCAAAAAATGCGGCTCAATGCGACGCAACACGACGATGCTACAAAAGCAATCAAAACGAACGGCGTGCCTTGCTCACAACCTATGTGGCAGTCTGCGGCGAAACGTAACATTATATGACGTCGTGTCGTGTTGCATCGAGCCGTTTTCGTCGCTCACGCAGCGAGACACACCAACAGCAGACAATACCTTACCCATACTGGGTAACACGCAAGCGATGCCGTGTGCCGATGCCAATTATATTCACATCACGGTGGATAATTACTGTAAGAGCCTATTCAATGTACAATATTATCGTCTCACAAATCGATAGGCGACACGACGACAGCTTGCGAGAGGTAAATGTGGTACCTAACACTACTAACGATCTATCGCGATGAGTTGCCACACGGTAGCATTTCTCCCGCTACCGGTCTCTCCCAAGTGTATACCCAGCATGTTACTAGTGCGTGTTGCTAGTGGTAAGCAATCGCTGTCCTCGTGCAATCAAGCCTAAAGCCTTTTCAGGCAAGAAGCTGAATTTATTATTCGTGCCTTATCTACGGTTCGAAGGGAATTTATTTTTCCACTATTTTCGCTGAAGGGCGAGTTTGTTTAAGATTAAACCTTGAAAGATAGATAAGGGAAGAGACATCCCTTGATGTTGATTTGATACTTTTGTAAAAACCTAAATATTACAATAACATTTATTGGTTTATGACCGTATAACATTGTACGAACATAGGTGAATAGTAATGAGTATCATTCGTTAGTTTACTTTTGTATGAAAACGTCAACAAGTACAACCACCACTAGCCTATACGGCCACTGCTGGACATGTACCTCCCCTATTAAGAAGAGGATATGCCCATAATCCACAAGTTGGGCATGCGGCTTGAAGATCGCAGTGCACAGTTTTTCGCACGCTGACGCTTCTGTTACTTAACAACGTCAACAATAACACCAGTCTATGACCACTGCTTTTACACTGTTTTCATGTCTACCCTACGATAGAGAAGACAACGTATTTTTTCTGATTGACCTGCCTGCATCCCAAACATGCTTATTTTTTCCCAATGCGACATTTGCGACACTCTTCCCGATATACCTTGTTGAGTTAACAGCTTTTTTGAGGTTATTTTCATTGTTATTTTGATATTTTCGTCTTCATATCTTCTTTTTATAATTTCTAACCATTTTCTCTTGTTTTAGGAATCTTATATTCTCTATTTATCTATATTACGTAATTTTATTAAGTAATATAGACAAATGACGTCGTATAAATTCCAAATTACTCGTGGGTCAAAGTAGCCCCAAAATGCGTCGAAGTAACCAGTAATGTCAAAGTAGCCCCGGTTCTCGCACGCTGAAGCCGATGTCTGCATACCTTAAATCATTTTCTGTATCAATTAAAAAGTGTCTGTGAAAAGACAATGATGTATGGCGCTTCTGTACCAAGACTAAAGTGAGTGCGTCAAAACCAAACTAATAAGTTTTTAGTGGATTCTACTGTCTAAATAATTTAAAAAAAAATTGCCATAATTACAGTTATATCAATGGTTGTTGCAGTTTAAAGGGCGTTACGGACGGTGAAGATACTTTATCATTTTATCTTAAGAATTTATTTTAATAATTTATTTATTTATTTTAAATCTTTTACAAGTTAATATATATTAGGCCATTACAGATGACGAAGATACAATAGTATTTTTTCGTCGGGACGTGTACTACGTTGAACAATATACGAGAGTGAGAGAGAACATATATTTAATAACATAATATGTTGTGTTACGATAAATTCTCATATCGCTCTCTATCTAACGATGCGAAAATATATTTTATATTATCCGTGTGTGATGCCTCATAGTTATTGTAAGGCGAGCGATATTATATCTTAAGATAAAGTGTTATAGTATCTTCACCGTCTGTATTGCCCTTAATGGAGGCGTGCGGCGGAAACCAAATCAACAAAACATTTTTTTACTTGATTATTAATCCTGTCGATGTGTAAAACTAAAGAAAATATTAATGTAATTTATAAAAATATACTAAATTTTATGGGATACGTTTGGTTTTGACGCGATTAGTACGGGTTCTCGACATTCTCTTTTTACTATAGGATCGGATTGATCAGTTGAGTAGATAAGGCGTGAAAGCGTAACAATTATTATGTTGGTTACATTTATTATATTAGTTTAGGTATATTTATTTGATTATCTATTACTACAAAAACTGTTACAAGGTAAACACACCCCGAAGTTATTGACCTATACTTTCAACTTTTAATATCTTTTGATTTAATGATGCGATGACCTTTGTGCCGCAGTGGGTGACGGCCCGCCTGAAACGCAGAAGGTTGCGGGTTCGATTCCCACCGCGGGACAAATGTTTGCATTATCTGCAGATATTTTACTCAGGTCTGGGTGTTTTTTTATGTGTAATATAATTGAAGTATTTACAAAAAATATATATTTATCTGTATCAGTCATGTGGTTCCCATATTACAAGTTCTGCTTAGTTTGGGACTATATGATATAGTGAGTTTATATTTCCAGTTATTTTTTATTTGTTTAACAAAAACAAAAAAAACTGATATCAAGCAAAAACATCATGAAGTTATTAACCTTTGCTCTCGTAAATTATGAAAGAAAATCTCTTCTGAAATAATCTAAATAAATCACTTATTATAAAAAGCAAATAAACAAAAAGCAAACATAATACAAACCATTAATTAACAGAATATAAAACCAGCATCCTATTATCAGTAACAACTATAATCTCTTCATTAATAACTGAAAAGCAAATAAGCGAGTTTATATTAAATTTTATAATAGCAACCATAATTAGCTTGCGGGTAATTTTATTAAAACAACCGCGGAATAAACTCATAAGCAGACACTATACGGCAAAATATACTTTATATACGTGTACGGTACATCAATGTGTAGAGAAAAGCTGAAACACACGCTTTATGCACTAGAACTTGACTGTGGGTCTCGGCCATACCTGCAGGGTGATCCGCTAACGCTGTTGCAAAAATAAATGATTGACACCGATCCTGTTTTTACAAACTTTGACATTTCATTCGTCGAAATTCAATGAACGTCAATTGACAAAAGGTCACAGTTTGTTAAAACAGGATCAGTGTCAATCATTTATGTTTGCAACAGAGTTAGCCAATCAACCTGACATGACGTGCCAGAGCGGTCCAGCGAGTGTAGCGCAGCAGAGTGTGTTATTCAGCACCCAAATCGTCAACTTATCGTCCCATAGTCCACCTCATCCTTGCCCACGCAAGCCTCATGAACAGGGCCAAGAGAAAGTTATCAGAATGCAAGTAGGTATTAAAAAATGGGTGTTTCAGATGTATGATATTAAAAAGTCAAAGTATAGTAATTGACTTCCGACAAGTCACGCCTGTTCAAGTCACTACCTGTTTCTAACCTAGACAAATATCATAATGCAAGTTATCAGAATGCAAGTAGGTATTAAAAAATGGGTGTTTCAGATGTATGATATTAAAAAGTCAAAGTATAGTAATTGACTTCCGACAAGTCACGCCTGTTCAAGTCACTACCTGTTTCTAACCTAGACAAATATGTCAAAAACCTCTCAAATGTTTGTCTTTGCGCCTAAATTTTGTCACTTAGAACTCCCCTACACTCTGCAGGGAATATATCCTCTAAAGTCTCTAGGATTTTGATTTAAAAGCTATGCGTTGAACGTCAGATACCTCAGATAGCTTCAATAAAATGTTTGCTAGAATCAACAGACCAGCTGTCTTGTTCGGTCCTAAAACCTGTTTATTATAATCTTAGTGAATAAAGGTTTATCGCGCTGAAAGAAGTTTATTTTTAATGTATCCCAGGACGAGAAGGGTTGCTCCATGAGGAAATTGGAGGAACGGTGCTTAGCTCGGTAGCCATACCTTCAGAATATTTTAAGGATAATGTTGGCCTAAACATACCGACATCAGAGTTGTCTATGAGCTCATTCAAAATGGAAAAGGATAGTGTAAGGATAGGATAAGTGTACTCTAGATAATATTGAACCGGGTAATGTCTTAGTGAGTTCTCCAACTTCCGTGGCTCGATTGTATCATCATACCTTACTACAACGTTACGTTAACCATTTTTTGGAATAGTTCCCGCTGTGGCGCTCCACAGCGGGAACTTTCTAAGTAGGAAGTCAGCTTTGACATCTCCATACAAAGAAGATAGATATATCACAACACAGTTTATGTGTGTATATTTCAACATCAACACAACTTCTTAAAGAATGAACGGATTTGAATGAAACTTGGAATATACATAGTTTGTGACCTGGATTAACACATATGCAATATAACCTGGTATAGAAAAGCCGCAGGCGGAAGCTAGTAGATAGATATTTTTTTATTTAGCACACAAACCACAATATGCAGAATAAACGTTGAGACATAATACGTAGGGGGTTTAAGGGGTTCCAATCTCCATCTCCAGAAACCCAGCCAACCTCACCTGCACGGGGTGCATCCTGTTAACTAACAAACGGGGCTCCGGCGGCTGGCTGATAGTGGCATAGCGCAGCCTAACACCGGCACAGCTAAATTTCTTGGCCGCCGATGGGCAGTAGCGTCGGCGGCGCGAGAAACTATGCCCTGCGATCCCCAACCCGCATTTCCAGCGTGAGGATTATGGGCATATCCCCCTTCTTATAGGGGAGGCCTATGCCCAGCAGTGGACTGAATAGGCTGGTGATGTTGTTTATTGTATGAGGTAAGTATAAAAGTAGTATAGTTATTAATAGTATAGGTATTTTCACATTCAGGCAACAAATTCAAAGATTTAGTTTAGTAATGTACGATTCACACTTAACGGTCCGCGTCGGAGAGCATCGGAGAGCATTTAATAACATGCTAAACGAAATTGAAAGATCGTCAAAGCAGTTAAGTTCCTTATTTGCACGTAATTTACGCAGATAATTTTAGTAGTAGTAGAGTTCTTTGTGGAGGGCTCGTCCAGGGAAGTACTGCCACCATGCCTATTTCTGCCGTAAAGCAGCTGTCCTGTGTTTCAGTTTGAAGGGTGTGGGTGCCGTTGAAATTACAAGCACAAGAGGCTTATCATCATCATGC
The DNA here is from genome assembly GCA_951804965.1 of Horisme vitalbata. NCBI lineage: Eukaryota > Metazoa > Arthropoda > Insecta > Lepidoptera > Geometridae > Horisme > Horisme vitalbata. The sequence continues at coordinate 1,544,351 of OX638095.1, read as the reverse complement.
CTCAAGTTGATGGACGCAAGGCGTTGCAAGGTAGAGCACGTTCCAAAAAACGTGATCTATGTTGCAATGCTTTGTTAATTTGGTTATGGTTACCACCCAACATCAGGTAGGTCATGTGCTTTTTCCATCTCCAAGTATCATAAAAAAAAGTTTTGAGATTTGTCAAACACTGACATAAATAGATCCGTAAATAAATATTGCATACAAATTAGGAACTTAACTGCTTTGTGGATGTTTCATTTCCTCTAGCATGTTTTAAAATGCGCTTCGTTGCTTTTCAACACGCGCCGGCAGGTGGGAATCGTACATAACTCTCGTGTTTGCACGTCATGAAACCTTCATAGATTTCATATGTGGTATTCATATTTAAAATATCACTTCGTACGTACATGATGGTAACCCCAGCGCACCCCGTCAAGGTTTAATGTCACCTCGTCTTTCACTTCCTGCGTACATTTTCAACATTTATAACAATATTTTGTTCATCTTTAAGGTAACCCAGGGCCTTTACTCGGAGGAAATTACCTCGCCCTCCTGTGAATACAAAAATGCCTGTCGTTTAGTTGAGGTAAATTTAAACCACGGTGGAGCCGACGAAGGGTTTCTTGTCGGCTTTTGTGTGGGTCTCGGTATAGTGTTGAACCTTTGTTACCTGAATGTGCCGAACGCCTTTATTGTTTGGGCTTGGTTTGGATCAAATAGGACATAAGTTTATAACATGTGTTAATTCTACTTCACTAGCTTTGCCATAAACTAGTCCTCTCCTAAAGAGAGCCTAAATAAAATAAATTAAATGACTATAATTCAAAGCGAATCTTCAAATTGGCGTGATTTATTAAAAAGTTTGACTATATCCGAATTTATAGTTTGAGAAATCTGAAGTTCACATTTATTTTCGTAGCTGACTGTACCTACTTAACAAATACTCAATCATGATAGAGTAACTTAAAAAATGGGAATCCTTATTCACAACCTTTTTATTCAGGAAACATATCATGTTAGTTTTGTTTACATATTTGATAAAAATAAAAAACTCTATGCGGGTTCAAAATTGCATCGAGGCTTTTTGTATTTTGTTATATTGCGAGATAGTGTCAATCTATGTTTCGTTTGTTATTTAGTGTGTAAATAAAAAATTGTTTAAAGTTCCAGTTAGAAAAGTATTTTGGTAAATAAAATTTTGTCATAGGTATTTATGAAAACACTTCCTCCCTTCTTTATATGCTAGTGGCCAATACTGGTGTCGGAGTTTTTAAGCCGCTCAAGGTTTAGTTGTCAAACCAATGAACTATTTTGGTTTTCGTCTCATCGTTCATCATTGGTCATCATCGACATAACTACGTGTATATCAATATTAATGTGCCGCTTATCAATCTATATTTAACCAACAGTAAAATTGATTAAAAGGAGGAAATTCGTTGGAACCTTTGTTTTTTCGACATTTTTTTTATGTATGTTCACAGATAACTCCGTCAATAGTGGACCGATTTTCAAAATTCTTTTTTTGTTTAAAAGAGTATACGTTACAAGTGGTCCCATATAAATTTTATTCCTAAGGGATTGGTAATTTTCCCGGAAAACTCAAAAAACCTCATCCTCACTTGTAATTTTTGCCCTATGATCACCAATATCTCGGTCAATTGTGAACCGATTTCCAAAATTCTTTAGGGCAAGAAGTAAGAAGTGATTTATTTGAAGTCAGTTTTTTTTTAAATCTTCTACTTGTTTGTTACATAAAAAGCTTGTTTTTTTTCCTACTTAATACAATGTAGGTAATTTCTAAGAAAGTGAAAGAGACCGCAATGGAAATAGCAAAACGTAGATAAAGAGAATTGCATCATTACACCGATACGAGCTAGCAAGTGGCTCTTATTAAGCTCTTATATTATATCCATACAAAAGTCGAACGTAAATAACATTTTCATTTATACGTACATAATATCAGTCTATACCTGTATCTTTCAAGACCAATTCAGTTTTTTACCTTCATTTTGGAATAAACCTGAAAATTCTCGTATCATTCCCACGGATTTTAAGAATTGTATTTTCAAAGAATTCCCTAAAAGCGTAGCTAAAGGTACAGGTACTTTACAAATCCGTGTTCCGTCTCGTTCCATACATTTTATTCAACTTGGTAGCGTTCATCCCGTGTTGGCAAAAACTCAGCAACTTTACAAGCGAGAGTACCGTGTTATGAATAAATTAGAAAAGTTTGCCCTTCTGTTTGGCCATTACTGTAGCGTGTATATATTAACGAAATAATTATTAAGTTATTAGCTTCCGATTGTAGCTCTACTCGTGTTATCCTCCCCTAATGAAGGGGGATATACCCATAATCCCCACGCTGGGCATGCGGGTTGGGGATCGCAGGGCACTGCTACTCGCACCACCGACGCTGCTGCCGATGTAGGCTGTGCTATGCCGCAATCAGCCGGCCGCCAGAGCCCCGTTCGTTGTTCAGCAGGGTGCACCACGTGCAGGTGGGGTTGGTTTGGGGTCCGAAGATAGGGGTTGGAACCCTGTACACCCTTTATATTTAAATAACGGCTAAACGGTTTTGAACGAAATTTGGAATACACATATTTAATGACATATATAAACAAATAAGCTCTTTATCTAAATGTAATAGATGGATACGGATACGATAAGTATACGGAGTGAGAACAAACATTCGCATTTTTATCATAAGTGTGATAAAGGTATGGAGTGTATGAAGTTTCTTTTCTTCTTTCCATCTTCAAAACCCAAGCCAACCTTAGCGGCCCGTGGGCACCTTGCTAACTAACAAAGGGGGCTCTGGCGGTTACTGAATGTGACATAGCGCATTCTAACACAGGTACAGATAAATAACCTGGCTACCTGGCAGCAGTGTTGGTGGTGGGAGAAGTTGTGCGAGCGTAGACATCCCACGTCCAGCAATGGACCAATCTAAGCATGAATCTACTAATCACTATAATACTGCACGCCACACCATGTCTAATACTATAAAGGTATGTTTGTAAAGAGCATAATTGTTTGAAATATTCGATTCAATTTTTCTTTTTTTGGCACAAATAGAACTAATTGGTATTTTCTAATTGCAGATGATGTCTTGAAGTGTATCTTGTAACCATTAATAATAATCTCTAACTACAAAATGTTTGATCTCAAATCTCAAACCTGTAGGACACATTATGATATAATAAATTCAGAGAGTCTAAGAATCATACCAAATTTTAATTTAATTTTAATTAAATTTTAATTGGAATAATGAATAAAAACGCTATTTTCATAGCCACAACTAAATCCGCGATCCGCGTCGCAACAACGTCTTCGCTATCGTAATGGTTATATCGCCGACTGTACATGACTTCGCTTCGTACTTTTTACTCCAACTGTACTTTTATGGCAAGGACGTTTGGCAAAATTCAAAATGAGTTACTTTTGACAATGTTGTTTGTGCCTCGTTTGTATTATGTCATTTGCTTACGAGATAAAGGGGTAGAATATGACACTTTTTTAGGTATTTATAATTTTTTAATTTATGTAAATATTAATTGATAAAGTCTGCTTACGTCTCAAACTTTCCTCGAAGAGTATTTTCTTTGTTGTTTTTTTATGTTCATTCGAGACTTTACAGGTCACACCTGTACCTATGTAAATTCGAAGTTCCATCAAATATTGATCAGCCGTCTTCTTCTTTTTCGTACGAGTACGCCAAGTTGTGGCCAACTCTGGTGTCGGAGTTTATACGCCGTGCGAAGTCGGTCGGTCGGCTCCGACATAGATTCCATAGATTGGATGGAAGTTCAATATCTTTAACGTGCCTTCCGAAGTACAAAAGCGCTCAGATCTAAATTCATTAAACGGGCACCCATCCAAGTAGTGATCGATCAGCCATGATTGCGTCAATTGGTAAAAAGTCATTATTACGTTGTTGAACTTGTGATTGAACGATGTTACTTTCTTATTGAAAATCTAAAAAAAAACATGTATAATATTTTATTTAACTAAAACTAAAAAAAATACCTATTTTACTAAAAATATAAAGAAAACCTATTTATTCACTCACACAAGAAAACAATGAAAGCCTATAAGTACCTACCTACTTCTTAACTCTTCTAATGTCTACTATGATCTCCTATTTTGAAGTCAGTTAAAAATTGTATTACTTTTTCCAAAGTACATAGGCACTTACCCACTTCGGTTCAAAATATTCCAGAGTACCAAAATTAAGCTCAGTTATTGAGATGTTGGTTTTAATAATTAACTCGGAACTTAATTATAAGCAACACCAGTTATCGTCAAACTTTAATCCGCAAATAACAAACTCTTAAGTACGTATTTGGGATCAACACCAAGTTCTAACTGCCAAAAACTTCGCGGCCCGAAATAGGAACAGTCAAAAACACTTTAACTCAAGATGGGTCTGATATAAATAAGGCCTGCTCGATGCAGATCTTACAGTTTGAGAACTTGTGTTCTTGTTTAGTGATTGGGAAGTCCACGTCAAGTTCTCAAACTGTAAGTTTAAATATATAAATAATTCACTAGGTAATAGGCAAATTTGACTTAGGAAATAATCAACTGGCGGAAATACGAATATACAAAAATCTATCAAATGCGAGTCAGATTCGCCACCAAGTTTTCTGTACTTTACCATCGTACAAGAAATAACACTGTGTACTTTTTAAATATTGATTGTTGTTTGATTTGTTGATTAAACAAAGCGAAAACAGAAATCATGATGATTTATTGCTAAGCTCAATTTCATATGTTTTTTGTAGAATTAATTGATTTAATAAAAATTACCTAATAGGGGGAATATGTACTGCTATAAAAATTAAAACATTAATATTTCTTTTGTTGTTGCTCTCAGCTTTGAGATTATTAATTTCAAGAAATATTGATGTAGGTACGTGTTAACATTAAGAAATAAATTCATAATCACAGTAAGTTAAGTTGGTAATTTCAGGAACAACAGTAGTAAACGCGGATTACTCCAATCAAATAGTTTACGTAAATTTCAAGCTTTTATACTTTTAATCTAAATATTAGGTTCTATAAAATGGTCGTTTCTTCAATCTATTTTATTTTTTTACAACAGTTATTTTTTGGTTTGCTGGAAGAAAACTCTTAAAGGGTTAAAATCACTTCTGTACATACTTTTTGTCATACTCTTTGTTTGTATTATTTCCGTGTACAATAAAGAATTACAAAATTACAGAATTAATTTCATCTGTTGTTGCTTTCAATGATTAAATTCTTAGATTTTTTTTTACCAGTTAATTTTCTTTTTTAAATAAAGCTACGCATACTTTCACAATGTTTTCCAATTATACACACAACATTTTAAGGGAATAGGATTTGTAGTTTCAGAAAATATATGTAAAGAAAAATTAATTATACACGAAATTGTCCATACTAAACGCCAATTTCATAACTCGCTAGGAGTCACCACACTTCTTATAAATCTTTATCTATCTCGACTAGTGTATAATAAGAAACCTGAAACCAAAATCTAGTTATGAATAAAATCCTTTCTATTTAATTCACAAAAAGTCTTGAAAGGGAACCATGGAGTCGTTACTCGCTAGGAGCCACTAAGCTTCTTATACAACCTAATCAGTCTCCTGACCGATGCAAGAAACGTGGTTCTCTCACGATTGCTTATAACCTACGAAATTGCTGACTCAGCAAAAGAAAAAAGAATTATGTCGTGTAGATGTGAAATTCAGTACAAAGAAATAATCTTTATTAATTTTCCTACAGCTAAAATTAACACACGGATTATTTGATAAAAAAAGGTTACTTCAGACCATTAAATTATTAACAATTTGACACACATCAAAATTATTGAAATAACTAAATAAAGAAATTAAAATTTCAAAATTACAAAATTAATGAATTAAAATAAGGTATAAAAATGAAATGAATTAAATGAAATTAATTAATAATAAAATGAAGAGGATACTATAGGAGAACAAGTCGAAAGTTTTTGACAAATCCAGTAATAATTTTACAACATGCCCAAACTAGGAAAGTAAAATTAAATAGGAACAGTATTTAAAACGGATTTTTGTCCCTCTGAAGTAAGTCTCAGCAAACAATTGGACAAATCCAAGTCAATCTGACCCAAAAACAGGAACTACGTCACTAATTGCAGCCAACTTAATGGGAACCAAAATACGTTATTTTGTGAGTGTAAGTAGGTAGTCTAGAAAAAGGAACGTCTCCAATCACACTAATAGGGATGAGTGAAAAATTCTAATTAGTCTGTCATTTACATTATCAAAAAATATTAGACACGTATTTTTTCTATTGTTAATTAAACAAAAAATATATAGGGCGTTGAAATTCCGCGTGACGTCATGGCTTAGTACATATTTTACCTAGCTGTGACGTCACGAGCCCCCACGTGCTTTGAACCCCGAACTTTGACGCTCTTTATCTCCGTCAATTTTTATTTATTTGATAAATACAAAAATACGTATCCAATATTTTTTCTTGATCTATATGACGGACTAATTAAATTTTTTTTTTTTTACCCAGTCATCATCCCTATTATCAATGCAAAAGTTTGTGTTATGTGTGTGTTTGTGCCACTGCAAGAACGGCTGAACGGATTTTTATGAAACTACACTTGGAATTGGTTCCGTGACCCCGAATACCCCCGAAAGTGTAACATCGGTGAGTATGGGAAAGTCTGAACTATCAGAAATACGAAGATCTGCTCTTAGGAACAGTTTCATCAATTTTAATAACAAGGAAAACTGCATTCATATATATAAAAAAAACTTGAACTCAGATCGGGAACCGAACCCGGCCGTTTTGAAAAATAGATTGATTGTTACACCTTGAATATAATGCTACTCTTTATTCAGAGACCACGCAAACGAAGCTCTATAGTCTATTTCTAATTGTGAGGTTAACGTTAGTGGAGTTGAGATAAATAGAAAGGCATCCAGTTCTAGATTAGACTGACAGGGGCCCGAGAGACAGGAGTTGGAGCGGATAAGGGAAATTAGACGGTCCCTCGGACATTCGTATTGTAGGCGTATCGTGAAATGTTGGCGACCAAGCGTTATTTCTCATCGACACTTTCTCATTGGATTCACTTTTTGATGTGTGTTTCGCTTCTATTTTGCTCCAACATTATTTTTCGACGCAGTTTCAGCCAAATATCCTTTGTACGCCGCTTGAATAAGATCTAAGCTATTCTAAACATTCAGCTAAAAAGCAATTCTATTTGTTCTGACTCTTTGAACATTTCAACACTATTCAAGAACATTTTATAAGTTAAGAAAGATAAAGATAGAGATCAGATAATGATATTTTTATTTTAGCTTTTAAGTAAAACGAATTCATCGTAACTTAACTAAGCAGTTATTTTATTATTAGCTTTAAAATATGTTTACATACTAGAGTACCTAGATAAATGGTGTCACATTTGTATAATAAATCACATTATAGGTAGAAGTAGCAGAATTCTTTATGAAGAGCTCATCCGGAGACCATCCCCCCTAATCTCCGAAGTTTGCAAAGCCAAATAGAAAATTAGATATTGTAAATTTAAAATTGTAGCGAAGTCTGTAGTTAAAACGGCTTTGTATAAAATTTTATAAATATAAGGAAAACGGTGGTCAAGCTTACACGGGTAAATAGGGTGTTATCTGAAAGGTCTTGATTTGCCTATTCTTTTAAAGGATTTTGTTTTTATCTAGACGTTCAGATTTAAGATTACGAACCAAATTTACTGATAACAAAAATACAACGGAATTAAGAACCTTCTTCTTTTTTAAAGTCGGTTAAAAAACCACTTACTGTCTCAAGTTATGGTGTTCAGCCACGTGGATGCAACTACCTATAAAAAAGCGAATTATGAAGAGGGGTAGAAAAAGTCCTACCCCTGAGAACCCAGAGAAAAACTATATTTCCCTCACTCTAGCTCACTTTCTCAATCTATCTCGTTCTTCAAAAACCTGTCATTACGTCATGACCATTTGTAGTTTGTTTGCTTACCTTATGGGTTCGTTTTACTAACCTCGTGGATTTGTATACAGAGTATTTTTGGGGACAAGCCCTAGTTCCTTCTCTTCTTACGTATGATATCCACGAGAATACAATACTGAATGTATGAATTAGACGTTATTGACGTCACCCGCCGTGGGCGAGTTAACTCGCACTTTACCGGTCTTGTTGTCATCATCAACAGTCTATAGAAGTCCACTGCTGAACAAACGTCCCAAGGATTTCCACGAAGAATGGTCTTGAGCCCTTTCCATCTACCGATTACCAGCAATTTTAGGGATGCCTACTGTCCATCTGGCGGGGGTCTCCCTACTTTAGTGATAATCTTTTTTTCTGATAAGCTTAATTTATAAATAATATTATAAATGCACAAGTCAGTTTGTTACATTTTTGCTAAGCTTTAACGCCTCAACAGATAATAAAAAAATCGCATACACCTTTTCAGGGGTACAAAAAAGGACATAGGGTACCTTTTATCAAGAAAAAGACGCGTTTCCCGAAGGGAAAAAAATACTTTTAAAATATCGTACTTTTCATCCTGAAAAAAGTTTTCCCAAAGGATGAAAAAATAACCTGCAAAATATCTTTAAGAGCTAGTACTATAATAATTAAGTATGATATCAAGTCTGCCTACCTGTTATCATGAGAGCCGAGAAAGTGCCTTTAGTAGGTACCTACTTAAGCGTTGTATCTTGCAAGATACCACTCCAGTGAATAGTGTAAGATTTTCCAGCTATTTTCCAGCTCAAACCCTAGAAATAAAGCTTATTACGTCGTTCTATATTTTCTTGCTGCTGCTGAAAATACAAGGAGCTGGCGGTAGTTTAAAATCATCACACTTAGGCAAATTTGCACCGACACACTGACGGCCAAGGCAACTTTGCACCAACACACTGACGAATGGTTAAACAGTTTAGTTTAACCAGTTGACATTGAAAGAAGTTTGAAAAATGTATGTCGTTTCGATTGTAAAAGTTTGTTTTAAAGTGTCATAAGCAAAAATAAATTACTTTTTTGCAGTGAAGATTTTTAGAATGCAAACTATACGCTAAAAGCATTAATGCCTTACGGGTTCAATGTAATAACGCATTCAGGCTGCTGATTGGGCTGCCACGCTTTTGTAGCGCTTCTGGCATGTTTGTAAAAGGGTGAGAGGCAGCCCTACTGCATCCTGGATATGTTGACCGTCTGATGGGATTGTCCAACTAACCAACATTGGATCCTGCTTCACATAGGAGTGTAATAGTTCAATTTCTTTTGATATTTTAATTTGACTTTGTTATTTAAATTTTGATTATGGTTTATTCTTGTAATAATGTACTAACACTCTTTTTTGTGTTTACATTTTATTTTTATGTCTTTGTGTACTAACTAATATTATTGATTATAATTTGAAATAAATGCATATATACATAAAGAAGACTAGCATGGTATGGGCATGTGATGAGGAGAGATGGAAACCATGTGACTAAAAGAGTGATGAGTATGAATGTAACTGGATGTACGAGTAAATGGAGACCGAAGAAGAGATGGATGGATTGTGTGAAAGAGGATATGAGAGTGAAAGAAGTGAGTACAGAGTTGATAGGAGTGAATGGAGAAAGAAAACATGTTGTGCCGACCCCACCTAGAGTGGGATAAGGGCAGGGAAATGATGATACATATAGACATAAGTGGGTGAAAGAACGAAACTAGTTTTCCATTTTGGCTGTTTATACGGCCTGTTCCACTCTAACTAAATTTGTGGGAGAGATTTGACAGAAATTTGAGAGTGAAGAATACTGAAAAGCTTTTCGGGTGTAAGAACATATAACTGACTCTTATACTATATTACAGATTATCCCTACGACGTTGTATTATAATAACCTGGTCGTGTCGCGGGCTAAACCGTTCCCAGAGACAGTCTTGTAAATTGCTTCGAGAAAATTCTGAACGCTTACAAAGTTTGCTGTTTAGCGGTTTTTGAATCGATTGGTCTTCAACGCGGGAAAGCTTTAGATTGGTCTTCAACGAGGGAAGGCTTTGGATTGGTTTAGTGCAGGATAAGGATAAGCTTTAAAGTGTCAATCCCGTTGGTAATGCGTTTCATTGATGATAGATGGCATTGCAAAAATCGGTATATTCAGTACCTTCTATATTAATAAAATTTAATGATTATTATTATCAATAAGTTTATTTAAAAAAATCCCATACAGCTATCAGAATAAAAATGAAGATACCAGGTACTGTTTCTGGGGGCGCAACAGCACAAACTTACAGCCCAGGCAAGTCATGCGAGCGAAGTATAATTATTATACTTATATTTAATATCTAAGTACCTACTTCATAATTCATTATTTATTTATTTGCTACATATGCAATAGTACTTATTCATAAATGAGCATACTTATTAAATTAAGACACGCATATAATCACAAAAAAGAAAAGACTTTGGTATTAGAATCAGATAGGATCTCGATTATATTTTCAAAAGAATATATGAAGTAATGGAATTTACTGCATACCTACCTTACAGATGAGATAACAAGCATATCTATAGATACGACATGAATAGGTAACAATAACCGATATAGAGACAACATTCCAATACCAAAGTCTTGCGGTATACTCGTAGCTAGTCTATTATCTAATGTCGGAGGTTATTGGCTATAAATCGAGCCTAATTGAGATTACATACAGGAAACCCGTTTGATCTCTGATCCCTATCTTTTCCTTTGAACTAAGAATTATCTCCGAGTTGCTTATCCTGGCTCTATTGGTTTGATCTTAGATTGAACTATCGCAAGGATGAATAGAAGTACCTATACCTACTGATAGTCAATCTCACACGCGCAATGTATACATTATTACAAGTAGGTGTAGGTACTAATATGTAGTGACACGAACACAAATAATGCAATATATTATGTATTAAGTATGATGTAATAGATATGTTTAAGATTTTGACCAAAATTGTTGTTTATCACAAAACAATTTCCAAACAGGTATCTGGAAAAATAAATTTGCATTAATTATATGGACTTTACATGGGTGAGTAGGTGAGTACATAACTAATAATGCTGGACATTATTACTCAGCACCATGCAGCCCCAAACTAGCAGAGCTTGTATTATGGGAATCATATGCCTAATTATATCTACATTCTTTTGTAAATATATAGATATTAAAGATATAAAACATCCAGACCAGATAAAATATTTGCTAATCATACAAACATTTTGCCCGCGGCGGGATTTGAACCAATAACTTTCTGCGTCTCAGACAGGCCTTTGCCCACTGCGCCACCAGACTTCCAGAGGTGAAACCTAACACGTAAGACAAAAGGCTGGGGCAAAAGTGTGTATCAAAATAATTACTTACCACTTTTAGTTTTATTAAATTTGTCATAGGAAAGAACAAAGTAATTAATATCACAATAAGCAGTAAAATTTTTAATACCGAACTAAACTTCTATAGAACTAGCAAGTAATCGTGTTTGGGCATTTTTGAAAAGGTAAAGTTTCAGTTAAAAAACAATAATCTGTTGCTAATTGTCCCTAATAATATAAAATTACCATGTTCCCAACACCTCGCTTCTCAAAACTGCTTAATTTCGAAAACTATTGACATTTTGAAAGCATAATAACAGCGATTTATGTGAAAATTGCAAATTTTCTAGAAACATTTCCGAAGCTCCGCACGCCATCTACCCGCGAAATGTGAAAACTAAATTGCTTCGTGCAAGAGTTTTATTTGTAAAAAGCTAATTATTGTGCATAGCTATAGCTTTCCTTTCATAATACAGTACAATGTAGCTTGGATTTTAGTTTAAGCTTGGTTTGAATACATGCTACATCTGCTACAAGAGTAACATAAGTCCGTTGACTTCGCTCGATTTTATAAAAATTTTTGTTTGTGGTTCCTGCGAACTGTGTTACTAATATAGATCATGAAAACAGTCCCGCAGCGGGGATCAAACCCGCAACCTCTTGCTTCTCCGCCGACTCATAGCGTCAACCAAGGTATCCAATCAATAGGTACATTATTCAGAAAATCACTCTCGTGTTTCTCTTTTGAAATTCTACGGGTTTTAAGATTGTACTGCGTCTATTGAATATAACTTTTGATTTTATTTCATTTTAAAATGTCAAAAAGCCGATTAAGTTTTTAATTTTTGATACTTATCAAATAATTTAAAAGTTTGCCAAAAGGGACTTACAGACCTTGAAAAGTTGACCAAACGCAAATTCTTTGTACGATACATTTACCTAATGGGATCCTTACCAAACGAGACGTAGCCAAAAATTCTTAGAAAAACGATCAAAAGAAATCAACTAACTGAATCTAGCTACTTCCAATCAAGACTTTGTGAATGTCACATATTTCGTTTTTAGGATTTTGTTTCGTCAGAGTTCTTTGATCAGCGACCTGTCAACTGCCTGGCCTAGGTATACTGACAGGGGGAACAGTGAGAGGGGGTTGATTTAAGTGGGGTTTCAATTACCTACGGTATCTATAAACAATAATGTAGTGTAGCTGGTTGCCATAAATTAAGTAACAAATTATGGTGATCACTAGGCCATAAAACGGATGTAATAAACCGATATTTTGTATGAAAATAAGGTTTCCGTATTAGCCAGAGGTCTACATTGCTTCGGGGATTTTAGGCCACCTAAACTGAGACCAATATAAATGGCAATGTACGGTCACATATCCAAAAGGTGACTAGGGTGGCATAACTCAGTTGAGAGATAAACTAAAGTTTCTAAAAGTTTCAAAAACCATTTTTTCTATCAAAATAAAAACATATTTTCTTCAAATTTCAATCACTACATAGTATAAAACAAAGTCGGTTCCTGCTGTCTGTCTGTTCCTATGTACGCTTAGATCTTTAAAACTACGCAACGGATTTTGATGCCGTTTTTTTTAAATAGATAGAGTAATTTAAGAGAAAGGTTTATATGTATAATTTGTACCCGTGCAAAGCCGCGGTAGGTCGCTAGTAAATAACTAAACCTTCTGATATCTTTATGATAGTGAATACGGTATCAAAATCTTTTGGGTAGTTTAGAAGACCACAACAGGCAAACGCAAGTAGCGACTACGTTAAACACAATAACTATTTAGAGATAAACGATCTATTTCATAGTTGTATCCAGGTAAACAACTGGCCAATGTGTTATCGACTAAATTAAATACTAAATTCAGGTGCCCTGACCTGTCCGAAACAATCTCTTAACTAATTAGCGAAACTAAATCCAATTTTGTTAATTAACAAACAGCGCTGGAACCCAAAACATTACTGTCCTATTTTGGTCACTTTAAAATAAAATAAAACTAACAATTTAGGTACTTTGTCCCGTATGTTTTCTTAAATGAATTTTTAATTGATATTTTTAACCGACTTTAAAAAAGGTGAAGGTTCTCAATTCGGTTGTTTTCGGTAGGTATCTATACCTACCTACGTGGTTAACGCATAGACCGTACGGGATAAATTGAGTAAAAAACAGGTTGATTGTAAGGTGTAAAACAAAGAAATTAGCAATTATTTTATATATTTTTTGTGCAGTTTTGGTATTTTAATAACATTATTGATCGGTTTTTTTTTAATTTTTTTTTTCTTAAACCTACCACCACCTACCGGAATTATTATTTTGCGCTTAGGTGAGGGAGCGCTGCGTGAATTTCACTGACCCTGATGATGATGATGATGAGGATAAAACCTCGATAATGGTCAACTGTATTTAAATTGATAATACGTAAAACTTATTCTATTTTATTATTTTGTCAATTTGTTAATATTTTTTGAGGATTACTTCTACATGTTTTTTTTAATTGAAACTTTTCAAGAACTCTTTTATATTACATCGATATAGATAAATAAATAGAAAGATATAAAACTCTTTATTGTACTCACACGAACTTAAACGTAACAAAACGGACAATAATATATACAATATACTACACATACACAATCAGAATAAAACTTTATAAGTGTATGTATTTAAATAAATAAATAATGCTGGACGTTATCACAAAGCATCATGTAGGCCCAAACTAAGCAGAGCTTGTAGAACCACATGATTGATATACTACATATACAGTTTTCTTTGTAAATACATACATATCATACAAAGAAAACACCCAGACCAAACAACTATCTACATAACATGCAAACATTTGTCCCGCGGCGGGAATCGAACCCGCAACCTTTGCATTGTACGTGCATGCGTGGTTTAATTAGAAATTGGTTTGTTCTGTATTGTAAACGGGTTGTTAGTTCATAAAGGTACTAGGATAACATAACATAGTGGAGTTTCTTGTTTCTATATCAGGCGATATAAACCCAGCATATTGCACACATGGTTACGCGTTGAACCTGTAAGCTCAGATCAAAACCTCGGACGAGACTATTTTTCGCGATTAGATAGCAACCGACAATCGTTAATTCCTTTGCTTTTTTGCTCAGAGAGAATGAATCAAGAGTATATACCAAACCGGAAAAAAGCCAAATATTTATACATTTTTAAATCATGGGAATTACTCGTAGGAACGAATATGCTGAGAGAGAAACATGTAACCAAAGTCATAGGGTTGACCCAAGCTGTAGAAAACACCAAACTTAGTCACTTTTACACAAATCATGACAATTGGAAACAAATATGAATAAGAGCTTCACCCCTAAACCTTTTCTAACCGAAAATAAAATATTTTTAAATAGAGAATGATAATTTTTGACAGATGAGACTAATTGAGTGTAGGGTCGTGTTCTCTATTTTCTATCGAGCCGATTATTGATAGGTAGATTAGATAGATAATATTATTTATTAACCCAAAGTATAAAAGTATCTAAGTAGGTCTAGCAGGTATAATAGTTTAGGTAAACTCGTCCCATCGTCGCCCTCATCCTTGCTCACGCAAGCCTCGAGGTCAAGAGCTGGCCCATATTAAAAATAAAATAAAAAAAAGGTTAATGATAAGGCTATTAATACATTAACATAAAATGAGGAGAAGATATGCACTATTAAATTAGGTATAACAGTATTCTTAATCAAGAGTACTGTTTCATTGTGATCAAGCTCAAATGCTGCGCTTATATTTAGTGAGGGCTAAAACAAATATTAAATAAAAATTAAATATTTTTTGTGTCATGACAATACAGCTTTGCTAGTGTGAACGAAGAGTGCATTTTTTATACATGTACTCCCTCTAACAACAAGCTCTGAGTCGTCAACAAACACGACTTTAAGTCTCGTCTCCTAGATCTTTGTTTCAAGCGATGCACTAGATAGTATTTATGTAAACAGAGCGTGAGGAATGAAATATTAGATTCTCGTGTGTTGATTTTACATTTGAGTAGAATTTAATTAATTAATTAATTATTTATACATACAGGTATATAAATGATTTTATTCCATTCATACTCATAATTAGTGCTGAAAAGTCAATGTACTCAATCGTTGTAGTAATAGAGTTCTTTGTGGAGGGCTCGACTGGGGATATTAACACCATGTCTATTTCTGCCGTGAATCAGGTGTGCTGTGTCTTATTATCTTCATGCCTCAAGATGACGGATGCAGGGCTTTGCATTGTAGAGCAAGAAAGGCAAGTATTATTAAATTTGTCAGTAGGTAAGACAAACAATAGTACAAATAACAACAAAATACCAAACAAGCTTATATACTTATTTAGATGTATGTACGTACAGATCTGATGACGATGATACCTCTAAGCTTTGAAGCCATAAAAGTAATATCTTAATTTTAAACCGTTCCCCAAAGCCATTCAGAAGGCTTTGAGGCAAGAAGGAGCTTTTAGTACGATGCAATCTTCACACGGATTAGATTGAGATAACATTTCGCTTTCATGCTCTTCTGGTAGTTCAGAGAAAATATTTGGTTTTCAATGGCTTCTTTATAGGGTGAAAGATGTTGTTTTATGGAGATTTTTATAATTTAATCCTCTTTTGTTAGTTTTTTGATTTTAAAACCGTAGTTTTTTCTTTGAATTGGCTAGTAGCCAACTCTAGTTAGTTAGTAGTTTAGTTGGAAGAAAATGATAATTAGCATTAAGTTCACCTGTGTACTTGTTTATCTTGGGCAATATTTTTTTTATCTTTCTATCTATTTCAGGAAGATGATCTGCTAAGTAGAGCTACTCTATCAGTTGATTTAGCCGTGCTGTGGATGATAAAGCCATAGATTTTTTTTATGAAGTGATGCACTGTCTACGTATTGAGTTTCTTATTATTTGGTCGTGATGATGTCACGTTCTGAAGAAGTGCCTTTCCATTCCACAAATTAGAGAGGAAGGGGATGACCTCAGACCACATGGATGAAGAATGTTCATAAATACGAGAAAATACTCGCCTTTTCAAAAGATGATACAAAACAGCAGAATACCTTCTTGGCACCGCATGCCGAAAGCCGACCAAAAAATTAGATTCGCATATCACTTCTGCTTTTGGGAAAAGGTTAGGCCCTGTGCCTAACCTACACTAAAGTAACAGGAAATAGTTTGTGGGAAAGAGCGAGGGCAAATAAGACAAAGTAGATTTCATAGTATCCTCGTAGTTCTACGAGGGCCTCAAGTACAATATCAGTAAGCTTATTTACGAAGACCTTCGCAATAAACATCATAATCCTCCGAATGAGATAACCAATGGAGCAAGAGACTCATTGGAATTAGACAGCGAGCGTTATGGACAGCCTGTCTTAGAGCAACCAGGCATTTTATTGTTTGGCCTCATGTCGAATGAGCTTAGTACTCGATATTAGAAGGTCGTGAACGAGTTTTAGCTCGATCATTTATGTATGTGTATTCAAAGTGACGTCCTCTGAGACGCAGTGGACTAGGCCCACCAGCAGAGATAAAAGTTGTGGGTTCCCAGTGCGAAACAAATTTTTGTATGATTTGGAAATATTTGTGTATTTCCAAATCACTACAAGCTCCTTCTTGCCTCAATATTTGTGTGTTATTGTATTTTCTATTTTTTGATGATTATGTATTTAAAAAAAATTTATTTAAGTACACATTAACACAAGAATGTAGTTCCCTTCCCGCCCGCAGAAAAGCAAAATGTTTGTTTGTGTGTGTTGTTAGGCTAAATATATTTTATTATCTTTTATTTGTTGTAATAGATAGTTGATTGGTTCCTGATCTTGATTAAGAACGTGATTTAAGCTCCCTTTTTATCATAATCCTTACCCATAACTTAGTATTATATATATATATATATATATATATATATTATATGTATGAGTAAGTTTATTTAATTTATGTGGTTATATTTCTGAGGTTCCATAGTTACTATGTTTATGGTATAAACTTGTATCATACCTACATTTATACAAAATCAATTAAAGAAAGGGTATAATTGTTTACGTTTGTGTAGCCAGCCCATAAATCTAGGGGAGGTTTAAACAATGGCCTTAGATTTATGTCCTGGGATTGTTCCTCCAAGATAGTCTATAGGCTATTAATATTATTAAGGATTTGTTATTAGGGTCTTAGTATACATTTGTAACTAGTTTCCGCCCTTGGAACCGCTTGCAAGTCACTTGGTTAGTAAGTAGCCTAAGTTTAGGCACAAGTTAAGTACAAGTCCCGTTTGATTCGAAAATTTTGAATACCATTTTTAAATCTTTTTAGTAATTTATATTTTATTTTATTTTATTTTATTAGTTTTAGGAAAACTTACATCTAGGTACACAGAAAACTAAATGATTAATGCATGGATAAAAACCATGTATGCTAAAGGCCAACTAAAAGTTTTCATTGACAACTAATATGAGTAAAATATTAAAAATAACAGAATTAATGGACGAAGGAATGTTAGATAAGACCAGTAGGTACAAAAGGTATAAAAAATAGATATGTATATAATTATTTTAAACATAACAAACATATATTAGCTTGAGCCCGTGGATTCGCTTCTGAAAAGGTGTTAAAACGATGTGTTATTTCAGGTGTTCACATAATAATTATGAAACAAAAATCGTCACCGTAATTACCTAGGGGTATAAAATATACTTTACGACAAACCTTAACAGGTTATGATGTAGGTTAACTTTAAAAAAACATAAATATCGGTTGAACCGTTTTTGAGGAGTGCGACTACGAACACCGTCTTTTATATAAGATTACATACATTACATACTCTCTAATTCAAATATTATTTTTCTTGTTGTCACACTTCAGTGATTAAATTTAATAAAAAGTCATCAAAAAGGTTAGTTTCTAAATCAGCATCATCATCATCATCATCATAAACAGCCTATAGCAGTCCACTGCTGGACATAGGCCTCCCTAATGAGCACCATTGCGACCTGTCCTGAGGTCGAAGCATGCAGTTTCTACCAGTAGCCTTTCGCAAATCGTCACTCCACCTGGCCGGAGGACATCCTATACCACGATTGCTGATCCGCGGCATAAAATAAGACGTTTTAATTGATATGAAATCAATCAAATTTATATTTAAACTATAATTTAATCATAATAATCAGCGGTTATCTTGTGATTTTGAAGTTTCTATTTTACAAAGTATAGAAGACTAGTGAAAGAGTAACAAACATTCATATATCCATTCATCCCCACTTTTCTCGTTTATAATACACATTACACAATTTGACGTTTTTAATACAAGCATTCACTTTTATAATATTAGTAGGTTTCTCTGAATTTGAAGTCTCTAGGATTTAGGCTGTTTGATCGTCAGACAGACAGCTTCATTAGAGTTTTACGTAGTAATAAACAAAGCAGTAAATATTTTAATTCCATAATCTCAGATAAATTATGATAAGCTGAGCTCTAACAAAATTCTCCCTAATTATTTAAATGTTTTGGATTACGTTTCAACATTATGGTAGTTTTTATGTACATGTTATACTTTTCATAGCTTAAAGATTATGAATTAAGTAGGCTGTTGATACAAAATCTACATAAATAATTTCATACGTTGTGGTATTCTACATTTGAATGTGATATTGATATCAATTATTTTACTACCAGCTACTGTTATGTGTATACGCTAACTGGCATACATGTAGCTAGTACAACATTTGATTTACTTGCATGCGCATTGAGGGAGGGGTCTCGCGGGGTTTGCCAAACTCGTACGTGTGAACAGACGCGACAGCTACGGGAATACCAGTAGCTGACTCGTTGTTGACATAGGTGCACGTTTTTTGTTTCGCGCAAGAATTGCTATGAGCGACTCTCACGAACTGAGCTTTGTATATGCGATGGGAATACTGGCATGCAAGGGCACAACTTGCATGCCAGTATTACTTGCAAATGTATCTGCAGTGTACCATGTAACCGTAACTCGTATGCAAGCTACTTTCCCGATTTACTGGCCAGTGTATCTTTAGTTATCAGGGTGTACCACCGGCAGGTGAGTTGGCAAGGGTTCCAAAAGAAAGAGGTCGGAATACGTTTATCTTATTAATAGATATCTACTTCGTTGTGTCTTTTTTTGAAAATAAATAACATCATTATCACTACATAGTATAAAACAAAGATGATTCCCGCTGTCTGTCTGTCTGTCCCTATATATTCTTACATCTTAAAAACTACGCAACTGATTTAGATACGGCTTTTTTATAGATAGAGTGATTCAAGAGGAAGGTTTATATCAGCATTGCATCCGTGCGAAGCCGAATAAATAAATAATACACTATCACACAGCATCATAAAGCCTGAAACTTAGCACAGCTTGTATAATGGGCACTACGTGACTGATAAACTACTTTTTATATTTTTTGTTAAACATACATACTATACATAGAAAACACCCAGACCTGACCCCAGACAAATATCTGTAGAAAATGCAAACCTTTGTCCCCCGGCGTGAATCGAACCCACAACCTTCTGCATCTAATAATACTATTCTATTATTTTATTTTAGTTATGTCTACCTGGTTAAATACATAACATGACAATTAATAAACCACAACCACCAAACGTTAAACAGAGCCAGCAAAACAAACATACAAATATTTACGTTTAATTCCGAGTCGGGATCCCATTTTCTTCAATTCCTCAAAAGCCTATTTCGGAAGTAATTTTTAGATGAAAAGTCGGTTATATTTTTTGCTGAGGCCAAAGTTGCCTCATAACTACCGCTGTACAGTACAACGTAGCTAGTTATGCGTTTTGGTAATTTTTGGTTGGAAACTTTTTTGGTGATATTTGTTTATGAATAATAATATATAAGCAATTGTTCTGTTACCTGCAAAATATTTTAATAAATATATTTATGAGGAGACCTTTGAGCACCTTATATGACAGACTGAGAGCTACACCTGATTTTGCGCAGAGATTTTCCTTTAGAAAGAAATATTAGAGGCAATATTTATGATTGTGAAGAGTATTAAACATCTTATCAAGAAAGCTGAGACAATTTTAAATAAATTATTCAATTGTCAGCTTAAATATAAAATTTGAAGATTCTAACTTCAAAACTGATGGACTTAAATACAAACTTTCATCCCCTATTTTACCCTTTTAGGGATAGAATTCTAAAAATACTTCTTTAGTGGATGCGCAAAATTTCACGTTTAAAGGGCCAGAGGTTTGCGCTATGCTTTACCCTTGTGTATGTTACCAAGTCAAACAGCTTATCAATTGATTTATTTAGATAATTAGTATAATTGGTTAATTAAAATCGTTCTAGTTTTTTTTTATGATACTTGAAGATGGAACAAGCACATTGTCCACCTGATGTTGAGTTTTAACCCTATCACAAATAATTGCAACATAGTTATTAATTAATAAATTAATAGTCTCCTGGATTTACGGTTTAGGTTGTATGATGATTGTCTATCAGTCAGTCTGTCTGGCTGCTTTATTACCGTGTTATAACAAGTAGGACTTTTTTTTAAATAAACCGACTTCAAATAAATCACTTCTTACTTCTTGCCCTAAAGAATTTTGAAAATCTGTTCACAATTGAAGGGTATATTGGTGATCATAGGGCAAAAAAAATTACAAGTGAGGATGAGGTTTTTTGAGTTTTCCGGGAAAAGTACCAATCCCTCAGAAATAAAATTTATAGACCACCTGTGTATATATACTACGTGTAGTATACTCTTTTAAACAAAAAAAGAATTTTGAAAATCGGCCCACAATTGACGGAGTTATCGGTGAACATAAATAAAAAAAAGTAAAAAAAAATCGTTCCGACGAATTGAGAACCTCCTCCTTTTTGAAGTTGGTTTACAATAAGAGAAGATCAAGACTGCTTAAATGCATAACAACTTGCGTAGTACTGGTATAAGTAAGTAATTTCGACAGACGAGAAAAATGATAGATGGCGGAATACTACGTCACTACGCGTGAGGAATTTGTGCGAGATTGCGTAGTGTGTGTTAAACTATTTCCCGTAGCTTGCCAAAAATACGAACCGTGATAATAATATTTTATTATTTATTTTACAGATAAACAGATTAGGTATTTTCATTTAGTGGTCCCTCAAGTCCAGTTTTACAGACCTCTGTTGAGAATGATTGCGGCTACGATGGAAAGTTCAAGCTGTATTTCGGGTTCTAGTGTTGTCCAGTTTTCTCAAAAATATAGTTAGAGAGAACTCTTTGTACCAACACCAACATAAACGAACAAAACGGACAGTAATAAAATCTGGCTAAGTGCGAGTCGGACTCGCGCTCGAAGGGTCCCGTACCGTTGTATAGGAGCCCCGCTTAAATATTTATTTTATTATGTTGTTAGTATTTGTTTTAAAAGTGGCAACATAAATACATCATCTGATAAAATGTCAACTGTTTAGCTATCACGGTTCATGAGATACAGCTTGGTGACAGACAGACAGACAGACCGACGGACAGTGGAGTCTTAGTAATATGGTTCCGTTTTACCCTTTCGGTACGGAACCCTAATAATGAAAGTACAATGGGTGGTCTTATCGCATTGAGAGCGATCTCTTCCAGACAACCTTCGGATGGATTGTATTTAAAAAGACTTGCAGATATTATTATTGTAGTTTATTATAGAAAATATTCTATGACATAAACTATACATATATCATCATAATTAATTGTATAATTGTTCCGTGATCTTAAAACAAACATTTGACATTTGCGTGTTTCGGAAGGCACGTAACGATGTCGGTAGGGTTTTTTAGTTGTTGAGCCATGTAGCCTTAAAATTCCGACACCAGAGTTGGCCACTAGCTCATACGCAGAAGTTATAAGAAAGTAGAAATATTTTTTTATATCGTCGTTTTCTATAAACACGTCTAAGTTTATACCTTAATCCATCCCCTAAATATATCACGCGAGCAACGCTTACACCTAAAATGTCATGTTGAATATTGAATTTGGAGTGATACCATCGAAAAATGTACCTAACACGGGAACATTTATTATTTACACCTGCGTAGCTTTTACTGTACTTTTATACTTTGGCGTTTTAGTTCGACTTGTATACTCGGTAAGAGTACTACACGCATTTTAGGGTTCACTTGAGCAAGTTAGTTTACTTAGAAAGAAACTTAAAGTAACTTTAAAAAGAAATATTAGAGGCTTGTATCCAGCAGAGGGTAAAATTTGGCTGCGGATGATGATCGGGAATATAAGACAGACGATATTTTGTGATTTTGTAGATTTTTAAACATCTTATCGAATATATTTCCGTTATTCCTGAACTAGAACTTCATTTAAATACATAGGTGTAATATTTTAGCTTTTTCTACGTTACCTGAAGATGAAACAAGCAATGATCCACCTGATGTTAAGTGGTAACCATTACCAATCACAAAACATTGCATTATAGGTCACGCTTGTTTGAAACGAGCCCTGCTATGCAACGGCCTGCGTCCATCAAGTTGAGCATGAAGGTGATAAGCCTGTAATTTCAACGGCACCCACACCCTTCAAGCCAAACCATAGCAAAGTCAAAAGTCAAAGTTCAAAGTGTACTATACAGTTCCTACTGAATAAATGAATTTTGACCTTTGACAACAGAAATTCACAGCTTAAAATAACATACAAACAAAAATTATAAAATCTTTCCATCAGGTGGCCCGTTTGTTCGTCTGCCAGCTTTGGCATAAAAAAACCATTACATTAGACAAACATTATGTAGAACAACGACAATAAAGGCAAGTACGTAGGCAGGTACCACACGTCAATAAAAGAATAAAAGAGGGAAGTAGGTACCTATGCAGAACAGATACCTACCTACCCACCTGCCGCCAATTGCTAGTGCACCAATGAGCCACCTCCGCAGGTACTGTGAGGTAGATGAGGTTTTTTTCCATGATTTTGCTTATCAGTCCTTTAGCTGCAGAGACAGATGAAGTTCTAGACCAGGTATAACGTAAATTAGCAAGTTACTTAAAACAACCAACATAGCCAGTAAATTATGAATACTCAGCTCAATCTGATTTCCAGTCATAATTTTATAGGCGGCTGGCCACGGCTCAAAACTTACTAGGCCACCACTTCAGTGAAAACACAGCTCAAGGCCTGTCTGAGTGTATGTAAAGTTTACGACGCAGCGCGAAATAATTTCAATCCACCGCAAAAACCCTCCGAAACCGGGTAAACAAAACCGCGGCTAGATAAATTAAAAAGAAAAAAAGCGGCAAAAATTCGGAAGCGTTTTATATACGGAACCCAGTTTATACACGTCCAGTGCGACCCGCGAGCTCGTAAATTACAGAGTTTTTGGCGGCCATTTTTTGTTTATATTTCGGACGAAGCCTTTTTAGATAAGTTTGATTTTATGAATGAAGATAAGTTTATTGTATCTGGGTTCGGAGGGAGCTGTTTGGGTGAATGGCTCGGTCCGCTATTGGAATTGCCGGTGATATCCCTACCTGTTCTATAAATGGAAGATTTCGGAGAATTTTGATATAAAGGGGTTCGTGTGAGATAAGAGAATGAGTAACAATAAAACTGAGACTCATCATTAACTGCCTGCGGAGGTTTACTGTTTGGTAGATTTGTACAAGTTCCTTAGAATTTTCATGACGAACTGCTTCTTAGCCATTTTCAACCCCAGACATCCTGCAGTTGTGTTGACATTGGTCCATCTGGTAGGTAACATAGTGTCAATGCCACTATAGCAAAACAAATCCTAGATAGCAGGAAATAGTCAATCATAGCATTGACACTAGATTAACTCCTGTATAGTCGTAATCAGGAACTATGAGTACATAGTCGAAGTAGTAGAGAAGCATATAAGAGTTCTTTGTGGAGGGCTCGTCCGGGGAAGTACTGCCACCATGTATATTTCTGCAGTGAAGCAGCTGTGCTGTGTTTCGGTTTGAAGGGTGTGGGTGCCGGTGAATTTACAGGCACAAGAGGAGTATCATCTTCATGCCTCAAGTTGATGGACGCAGGGCGCTGCATCGTAGAGCACGTTCCAAAAAAACGTGTTCTATGATGCAATACTTTGTGATAGGTAATGGTTAGCACTTAACATCAGGTGGAGCATGAGCTTGTTCCATCTCCAAGTCAAAAAAAAAAACATAATCATCATTCTCTTGCTCTTGTCTCACGCTAGGTGATGTCGGCACAATAAGTTTTCTTCTTCCGCTCACCTCTATGAGCCGTCAAATCTGTGCGCACTTCTTTCCTTCCCAAATCCTTTTTCACACAATCCTCTTCTTTGATCTCCCTATACGTGCATCAAGTGATATTTATACATCACTCTTCTAGTCACATGCCACTATGCTACCACAACACCGAGACCCGTAAAATTGACAGCATTTCATGCATTTGTCCTGAGGCAGTAATCGAACCAGCAATCTCATTAGTTCAGCTATCTATTCGCTGCGTCAACAGGGTCTTCAAACAAAGAAGAAAAATGTATGAGCTAGCATCCAACTCTGGTGTTGGAGTTTTTAGGCCTTCGATATGGCTTAATGACTGAAAAAACCGGAAACCAACATCTAAACGCGCCTTAACACCATACCTATAGTTTATTTCCACAAAACGGTACATAAGTATACTTCAACACAAAGTAATAAGCTTAAAGTAAGCCACGCCATGAGAGCTTCTGTGCTTGTTAAAACACGTTAATACAACAATGACTCAGAATGGATTCGTCGAAACTAGTTGTTAATCGAACTAATTCGGTGCTCGCGTGATTTTAGCAATGAGTACGCACCCGCTTCCGGTGAAGTAGCCATGAATGTGGAATGGTATCGGACAAACACACGGACAATCTAAATGACACACAAAATAATGGGTGGAAACTAATAGCAAATGATTGGCTTATTCCCAGAATTACACGACTCCATTGTTTTCAAAAAACTTAGATGCTTATGTACCTACTTTGTTTCGCAACGGAAACGGATCCACGACATAACACTAATATTATAAATGAGAAAGTTTGTGTATGTGTGAATATGTTTGACGTTGCTTCACGCCGTAACGGCTGAACGGATTTAGACGAAACTTGGAATATACATAGTTTATAACCCGGATTAACACATATGTTACTTTTATCCCACCATGCGAGCGAAGCCGCGGGTGGAAGCTAATAAGTAATATTTCCTTTTCCAAGGGGTCCATGGACTTTATTAGTACAATTAGCAATAAAGGCTTCGATAAAGTAGGACACACATTTGTTTTTTGATGAATTAAAAGACAATGAATAGATAAATCAGGACTCATATTCATAATCATATTCTTTAAGGCACGAGATGTTAAAAGAGTAAAGTTATTACATATTTACCAATTTGGGCATAGGAATGATCAGAGTGGATTGCGACGGTATAAGATGGACGGTACCGCATTATGTCATTGTCACACCACACTGTGCGGTTATTAGCTTCATGAAGCTTATACATCTATGCTTTAAGTTCATCCTCGTAGGGCATGTTCCAATGAGAGTCATGCATTATAAAAAAAAAGTTACACAAAATAGAGAAGCGTTTGTATAGGTATTTATGGGAAAATGTTCAAGATTTTTATAATTTTATATTTAGAAAATTCTATATCATTAACTCTCTTCATTTACTTGAAGTAAAATAAATTATAACCTAACACAACTTCTTTCAAATTGAGGCACAGCAATGCAGCTTCACGGCAGAAATATACATGGTGGTAGTACTTCCCCGGAAGAGACCTTCACAAAGAGATTTATAACTAGTACAGTTTGTGACCATATTTACTATTGATACGCGGGACATTGACATTGACATACATGTTGTGATGTCGATGACCAATGACTAAAGATAAAGAAAACCAAAATGTTAAAACAATCATAAATTATATATCTCAGCATAATGCAGCGCCACATCAATAATGACTCAATAATGACGTGGGCAGCCCTGGTTTTCAGATAGGCCCTGGGCGACATCACGCACACAAAAATACTATTCATCATCATCATCATCATCATCGGCCTATAGCAGTCCTCTACTGGACATAGGCCTCCCCTAATGAGCGCCATTGCGCCCTGTTCTGAGCTCGACGCATCCAGCTTCTACCAGCAGCCTTACGCAAATCGTCACTCCACCTGGCCGGAAGGCATCCTACTAGTGTAGGTGTAGCGTTTGCAGAGTCGCAGTCTCCACTCAAGAACTAGTTTGCTCCAGCGGTTGTCGGTATATGAATACTATTCAGTAAATGCGATAATAATAAATGCCTCTTATATATACAAAAACCTACCAACAGTGAAGTAAAAAGATATTTACTTATGCGTCTACCTACTCAATATAATAAATAAATACACTAGTTTGCCAATATCAATGTCCCACGCATCAGCCTATATTTAACAATTGGTAGGTTCCTCAACTTTCAGCACCGTGTGTCCCACACCATTCACTCGACTTTTATTAGCAGCGCCGGAATGCCTCAAAGGTCAAAGTTACAAGAAACTCCATTATTTGTTTTCTTTGTGCTCCGGATAAGCAGGAGGTGATTATGAACTCTGTTTCCCAAGTTTTAAGGGTGTTTTTTGTGTAAAGATTAAGATTCATATGATATAAGTATTGTGGCACGAAAAGTACGAGTACTCAATCCATTCATCCTATTGGTTCTTTTTGAGGACTATACCTCAACCTTATGAAATTAACGCTATGAATGCTGAAAACGCAACTAGCTCAGTTGTGATTTCAGCATGTATGGTAGGAACAAAAAAAATTATGAATGAGGCATAAAAATAAGTTTATCACGTGTGTACCTATTTTATTTTCTACTAAGTACGGATCCAAAGATCCGACTTGACATTCGGAATCGAAACATGGACTGCCGAAGAACCGATAACCGTTTGGGTTACTGAGGGTGCCAATGCTGTTGGTAGGTTGTTGGTAGAAGCTGCATGCGAGGAGCTGAGGCGCAATGGCGCTCATTAGGGGAGGCCTATGTCCAGTGGAGTCCAGTAGGCTGATGATAGTGGTACCACCTAACCTGAGAGATCAGAAAACAACCAGCGTACCAACCAACTCAGACCAACGACCCGGACAAATGAATTCCATTTTATTACCAAAAAGAAAGGTAATATCGTCCAAGTATTATGTAAAGCGAACACAATATTGGCAGAAGTTTAATTTGCGTGAGATCAAAGGACGACTATGTAACACGATATTTCATAAAACATGTTTTCCGGTCCCGACTCGTCCGGATTCTGGGGTGTGGGGGAACACGGATCACGAAAATATGATTCTCTACAGCGATTGAGGTTGGTCTTCTTCGAATGGTTCCATCATGGATTTTTCAATTAATAAGCTATTAACAACACAACATCACCGCCTATATCAGTTCACTGCTGGACATAGGCCTAGCTATATCAATTAATCTACATCTTATCTCTAGGTATCTAGATTTTTTCGTAAGTTCTAAAACTTTAAATCGACAAACATCAACACCAGCTTCTTCAGTTCACTGCTGGACATAAGTCTTCCTTACAAGAAGGGGGTTATGTCTTTATTCCCCACGCTAGGTATGCGGGTTGGGAATTGCAGGGAACAGCTTCTTGCACCTTTGACGCTGCTGCCTTTCTATGGTCAGGGGATTTAGTTGTGCCAGCGTTAGGCTGCGCTATGCCGCAATCAGCCGGCCGCCAGAACCCCGTTTCTTATTAAGCAGGGTGAACCACGTTCAGTTGAGGTTGGCTTGGGTTGAAAAGATGGAGGTTAGAACCCCATACACTCCTTGACATGGACCAAGGGAATGATTAATTAATTGCACCGACCTTACAAATACCAAGTACCTAGTTTATTATTCTATATAGGGGTATAATACAAGCTAAACCGAGAGTAGAAGCTAGTGAGTGAAACCTCCAAGCGATAACCATTTGTTAATTTGCACTAAAGCCTGTTTCGTCACCATTTGGATTGGACTCATAATAATGTTATGGTATATAATACAAACTTTGATGACCTTTTTGGCGTGTTTCCCGCTCATCATCAGCCATGTGACCCACTGCTGGGCATTGGCCTTCTCTTGATTATATCACTGGCCTCGATCCTGCACTAGTCAAAGCCAGGTGCCACACACATTCTTTCTGATATCGTCGACCCATTTTCGCGTTTTTTTCTGATACCAATTGATGGAACTAGCCCACCTTATGTTATGTGAAAACCATTATCTATAACAAAGTATTGCTTCATAAGTCACGAATGTTTAAGCAACGCCAACCTCACCTGAACTTAGGATAATAAAAATAGCTTGTTTTTATTGGATGTTATGCAGCGTCAGCATTATGCCGCACTCTATATTCTTGTTTTGCTCGCGTATTTTACATCTTGTTCACTCAATCAGCTCTAACCATGCGTCGCTTTGTGTTGGGGTGGTTGGCATAACTCTCTGCTCGTTTTTGACTTAGACCAACCATCTATCAACAGCTAATCAAAACCGATATTAAATGCACTAATAATCCTCTTTGAATCCAAAACAAATGTATTAGTAAATTCGTTTTCTATGTTAATTTGCTATAAACACACATTACTCTACATAATATAAGTAATCTATGAATCGCAAAAGCTACTCAAAATTTAATATAAATATATAAAATGTAAATTACTAGTGGACGCCCCGCGACTTCTTCTATGTAAGTGGTTTTTATCCGAAATCCAATAGCGCCTACCTATTGAGTCCAAAAAACTCAATATTTTATTGAAATCGGTTGAGTGAATTCGAAGAAAAGCATGTACAAACGTAGTGATACCTAATTTTTAAATTAAACATAGTATAATTATGAAGCTAGCTGACTGACTGCCTACCTGACAGACGGCCTGACTGACCCACGCATCCTAGTTAATATCAGCTGCCCGTTTTCCACACTGCCATATATCAAACGGGGCTCTAGCGGCCGGCTGATTGCGGCATAGCGCAGCCTCTCCAGTACAGATACATTTTTTAGCCGCCCCGACCCACAGCTAGGTCGACGCGACGGTGCACTTTAATTCTCAACCCGCATGCCCAGCACGGAGATTAAGGACATATCCCCCCCCTCATTCATATTATTTGGTGTCGTTATTATATTTGGGTGAGCTTATGTTAGTTTTTCTTTTATTAATCCTTTGATGATTTCAACCCTTACCGTACGTACGTTAGGCGATCAATCACCATCAAAACCACATGTCACAGCCATGCTTTTAAGTACATTATACAAAAGCATGCTTTTGACTACAATAGATGCTTGTGCATTATACGCAAGTGAATCCACAGTCAAACAGCTAGCTTTTAAACTATAAAACCCAACCCGCAACACAACAAAGTACGAGTACTTCGCGTCAAAAGTTTCAATGTTTGTCGCTTCGAAACTTGGATGTATGCGGGTAGTTCGGTAATGCGTTTATGATGGTAAGGATGGTAGAAAGTAGGTTTTATGTATAACGATGTTTTGAACGGAAACTTCCATGTTGAACAAAGGTTTAGTGTATAACAATCTAACCAACCTCTTACAATTCATAACAGAGATTAGGTATGTTCTTGGAACTTTGCTGTTATCTATTTTCAACATGGGTAAGACCATTTTCCTATGGAAGTGTTGGTTTAACTGCGATTACAATATAATTCGAATGTCATTTATTAATCGGCATGTACCGAGCTCAGGACATTAAAATGGCGCTCAATAAGGGAGTCCTATGTCCAGAAGTGGACTGCAATAGGCCGATGAAGATGATGATGATGATTTACTGAATGGATTGTTTGGAGTTGCGTCTGACTACCCACAGGTATCTTAAATAGATTTGCGGACTGAGCATTATCTGAAGATAAATGTGACGACCTTGGTGGCGCAGTGGGCGAAGGCCCGCCTGAAATGCTTAAAAGGTTGCGGGTTCGATTCCCACCACCAGACAAATATTTGTATGACCTGCACATTTTTGACACGGGTCTGGTTGTTTTTTATGTATTATATGTATGTATTTACAAAAAAACGTATCAAGTAGTATATCACTCATATGGCTCCCATAATACAAGCTCAACTTAGTTTGAAGCTACATGATGCTGTGTGATACTTTCATATCCAGTCCAGCATTATACTTTTATATCCAAAATATGTGGAATTCCTCGGGGAGACCTATGTTCAGCAGTTGACTTCTATAGATTGTTAATGTTGATGATGAATGATACATAATGTGGAAAAAGTCGTCGAGATGTTTGTTGTCAGTTTCATTATACAGTGTTATGCCATCATCATTCTCACATGCCTCCTTCTTCAAACGCCATTGCCAACGATTTGCGATTCTTGCATCCAGGTTTTTGCCTGTAAAGTACCTATCGTACCAGTTTTACATGATTACATTTAAAGCTTTAACTTTTATTCTACCAAGAATATCTACTAAACCTACGTACTAATATATTTATATGCTATACGTCGGTAGTTTCCAAGTTTACTAATATCATTGTACTACCCATAGTCCACTGTTCCAAAACTCGCTCCGTCGAAGCCTTACATAATTAATTTGGACGTGTTTCACACAATTTAATTGTATTCTGTTTTTAAGAAATAAATATAAACACCGTTCTTACCAGCAGCATTTCACAAATCATTTATTTGAATTTCTTTTTCCTTTTAACCCATTCATCGCACGTAATGTAAGC
This sequence comes from Horisme vitalbata, assembly GCA_951804965.1. Lineage (NCBI taxonomy): Eukaryota > Metazoa > Arthropoda > Insecta > Lepidoptera > Geometridae > Horisme > Horisme vitalbata. The sequence continues at coordinate 1,513,338 of OX638095.1, read as the reverse complement.
TGGGTTAAATCCATGTTATCATTGTATAATAAATTCAATCAGCGCCTACAATACCCACCTCTAACCGCTCTAATTAAGCAGAAACCGGCAGTTTCTGCAATCCGGTATAATGGGCCGGTATTATCCTCGCATAATCCGGAGACGTGAGCCTGCCACTTATTCTGTTACGACATATTGTTTGGATGCCTCGCGCGACCTCACAATACGGTACGTTTAGTGCGAACCTGGGGAATTAAGATGAAGATGGAGATTACCTTAATATCTTATCTTTACGTCTTATGACATTAGATACATTGTATTCGGGTGATAAAGATAAGAATATGTCTTGAATAATCTGAAAATCTATAAAAGTTGGAGTTTTTAGACTGGCCAAAGATCTCCGATATGGCTTATGGGAGCACACAAGCGCTCGTACCTTATTGCCACAAAACGATCACCCATTCTAGTACTGGGCGTAGTGTTGCTAGCATGAACACTGAAGTATGAATTAATTAATGAAAATACTTTATTGTACAACTTAGTTTATGAATCAAGTTATTGAATCTATTGGTTGAATATAAAATACACGCCACAAGCGCTTTTGATAGTAATCTATCTAGTTTTACAAAACCAAATAAAACTAAAAGTATCGATCAATATAGTCTTGATTGATTTATGGTTTATGATTAGAGATACGGAATTTTCGTATTTACGAAATAGATGCGAATTTATGCGAAAATTTGGATATAAATGTGATAAATTTTGAGTATTTTCCTCAAAATACTCAATAACTATTGCTGATTTTGATATGATTTGGTTATGGCGCCACTCAAAGTGACGCAAATGTTACCCGGTACTAGGCAAACAAGGCTTTCTTTCACATTGGACAACGACCGTTAAGATCTCGTCGTAACCGACAGAAGGACAGCTCCTGAATAGTCGAATGTTGAAATAGTAACCATGTTAGCATTTTTTTATGATACTTGAGAATGGAACAAGCACCTCACCTGATGTTGAGTGGTAACCATTACCTATCACAAAGCATTGCATCATAGATTACGTTTTTTGGAACGTGCTCTACGATGCAACGCCCTGCGTCCATCAACTTGAGGCTTGATGATGATAAGCCTTTTGTGCCTGTAATTTCTCCGGCACCCACACCCTTCAAACCGAAACACAGCATAGCTGCTTTACGGCAGAAATAGGCATGGTGGCGGTACTTCTCCGGACGAGCCCTCCACAAAGAACTTTACTACTACTCAAATTTAATTAATATTAATAATAAAGTGTTTCTTACGAAAATTTACTTTTTTATGGAAAATCATTAACTAGGCTGTTAAAAATAGTTGTAACCCTTTTACCTGATCTACATATCAGTAGACGAAGTAGTATATTGCTAGCCATCCCTTAGCCGATTGTTGATCATTAACAGCCTGCGCACATTGGACGACAAACGTCAGCGATTTAACGCTACGACCAGCTGCGGGGGTCAATTTTCATACATTTTGTTCAAAGCTCCGCACACACGGCGACAATCGCGACAGCAAGATAAGACAGACGCTCGCGACTAAGCGCGACGACAAAACGTCGTGTTTGCGAGGTCTGTAAACATGTATAAAGCCAAAAAAATTAAGTGGACATACAGTACATGAACTCCAAATCTGTACCCTCAATTACCATAACCTTGTCCATTCATATAAAACAATTAACCAACCTAGACTACAGGGTTAGGTTTAAGTCCAAGATCCCCTGTTTTCGTGTTCGACTCCTGTATCACTATGAAATTATATTTGATAGGTTTATAGCAAGAAATTGTATTTAACTTAAGACATAATAATTAAGATAAGACTGGTGATTGTACCTGTATTACTATTTTATTTCTTTGTTCTTGTATTTTTTGTATTGGTGCTGTGTGCAATAGACTGTTTATCTATCTATCTTAAATGCACCTAGCAAGTTTTAAATTTAAATTAAAGAACTGGCTCGTTGAAAAAACATTCTACAGCATTGACGAATTTAAAAACTCTTACAATAAGTAGGAAGATGTACCTACATTACTTTCGTACGTTTAACTAGTAGGTAACATAGTTACATAATTTTAAATAAATAATTGCAATGTTTATGACGTATAATTTGACATATTATGAATAAAGTATTTATATCTTTTTATATCTGTTTAAAAACCTTATTTGGTTTGACTGGGTACTCACATTCGTCCTTAATTATTAGGTTAATGAAAACGTGGGTGTTTTTTTACGTACATTCAGGTACATAAATTAGAGATTATAAATTATTATTAATTTAATGGGGTGTTTCAACCTCCGTCTTCGGAGCCAACTTCACCTGTCTGTGGTGCAACCTGCTAATTTACTAACAAAGGGCGCTGTGACAGCTAGCTGATTACGGCATAGCGTAGCCTGTGCTGTTAGCACAGCTTCATGGCCCCTGGCCACCGACGGGCAGGAACGGTGGTGCGAGAAGCTGTTCCCTGTGATCCCCAACACGCATGCTCAGCGTGGGGATTATGAGCATTTTCCCCTTTACTAGGGGAGACCTATGTTCATCAGTGGACTGATATAGGCTGGTGTGGTGGTTGTTGTTATATTCCCTACGCTGCGATGTGTTGCGCGACCTGAGTTTCCGTATTCACTTCGCCTGATAAAAGTTCTTAATTCTTAAACTGATTCTTAAAAGTTATATTAAAGTGACAGATATTCAATACAATAGTGTATATTCTGTGGTCGACCCGTTAAGCGGTCCTTTACAGAATGCTCCCATATTGTAAGGCCCGGGAATTTCCTAGCGATGTTTATGCCATTGTGTAGTGGTTTGTAGTGTAAATTGTGAACTTACAACTATTTGAAAGCTGATTTTTTTTATGGTACTTGAAGATGGAACAACCACATGGCTCATCTTATGTTAAGTGGTAACCATTGCCTATCACAAAGCATTGCAACATAGATCACGTTTTTTTAGAACGTGCTCTACGATGCAACGCCCTAAGTCTATCAACTTGAGGTATGAAGATGATGAGCCTCTTGTCACCGGCACTCACACCCTTCAATCCGAAACACAGCACAGCTGCTTTACGGCAGAAAAAGGCATAGTAGCAGTACTTCCCCGGACGAGCCTTCCACAAAGAACTCTACTAGTACTATTTATAGAGTAGGCTTTTATATTTATGAACCTAATCAATTTTTTCTTTTATTCTAATTGTAGCGTGGTGGGCGAATACCTGCCTGGATGCAAAGGTTTCGGTTTCGATTACGACCGGGTCAAATTAAGGCACGGACTGCAAATATTTGTCTCGGGTTTGGGTGTTTGTATGATTTGTACCTATATGTTAACAAAAAAATATCATGTAGTTTCCATAACACAAGCTCTGCGTACTTTGGACCTATATGATATTGTATGAAATTGTCCAAACTTTTATGTTGTTGTTTTTTACCTTTTCATCCCTCTGCTCTGCTTTTGTTCAGCTTTACAGGCCTACAGCCATCTCCCCTAAAAAGCTCCTACTCAAAAATATAATTGTTATGCCATGATAATTTAATGTACCTACATCATGAGTGGGTAAAGTAAGCAAGAAAATTGATCGAGTTAATATTCAATGTAGAAAAATATTTGGAAAAATAACAAAATTTATAAAAGAGACGTGAAAAGCTTGATCTTTATTTATTATTCTGCCAGAAAAAGTATGAAACAAGTCAATAATTTTGTTTATTTTTCTCATTGTCCAACAGTAGGCTATTAAAGGCTTATGATGATTTTATCTGATAAGAGGGTCAGTTTGTATAAAATCGCTCGAAACTTAGACCAAACTTTTAAAAGCATATTTGTCGGTAAAGTTTCATATAATATGCACGAAGACGGTCTTAGTTGTATTTTGTTCGCTTAAATAGATAGAGAATAGAGAACAAAGCTGGCAAAGGGACCTAGGAACCTGCAGAACCTACTTCGGGCTTTCAGCATTGTAGAACTTGAAATAAATAAATTGATTAAATTAATTGAAAATTGTTCACATAAAATGTTCTTTCAACAATCACCTGAAACAGAAAGGGTTCCATTTTTTCATCTTGAACGACGGTTGTATCATTTTTATTTTACAGTGTTTTTCTGATTTATATTGTTTTAATCGTTTGGTAATTGAACCAATCTACCCTAAGTAATAAGACACAAGTTTATTGAAATAGAATAAAAGCTGATTTGAACTGGAATTCTCTGATGAATAAAATTGTTCGCCGATCGTTTTTTATTAGTCGCCATTGCTATAGCAGAAAACAGGACTGAAGACTGGACGACTGGACTTATAAACCGTACAACGTAGCCTCTTTTTGTTATGAACAATTATACTTGATACTGGTGAAATTGTGGAGAACTATCCCAGAAGCCATTAGAGGTGAAGTTGTGATCCTATAAGGGTTTTTTTTTTAATTTTAAGATACACAACTCTAAAATAGGAACTTTACTTATCTTTTACGAACTGTAACCATACACATAACAGACATAAAGTCATCGCAAGCTACCACTCCAGTTTATACCTGTCCAACTCAATCCGCCGGGGGCGATAAATATACCATTCGATCTGATGTATTTACGCCGTCGAGAGTTTTAAAACGATCCATGTGAAGTCCTTGATAAATTATGTTTACGTTTCAGAGCAGATGCTATGTCTGGTAACAAAATAAACCCTGGAGCCCTCAGAATGAAAAGACAAACAAGTTCTTGAAACAGACATGTTTAGCTCAGAGAAGCTGGGACAACAATCGATTCGTAGAATCTCATCTGAAACGGAAAACAATATGCCATTCTAAGATTAAAGAGTCAAAAATACTGCAATTTAAGGAATAAAAATTATGTAAAATAAGGAATAAAAGTACTATAGTATATAGAATAATAGTAGTAATTGCATCAAAATACACATAAAAGAACAAGACTTTTTAATACTTATAAACAAGGTTTCTGTATAAATTTTGATTTGATATCTATATACAATAAATTATCATTAAAAATTACACATCTTTCTCAAAACCAATTAAGGCAAAAATTAATTATTTTTTGAATCTCATCCATTTTATTATATTAATGAGTTCATGAGGGGACTCCTCTAACACAGGTTATTGCAAACGCGGAACTCACTCCCGCCAGTTAGTACAAGCGATCATAAGTCGAAGAAGGAGATGGGAGACTTTTGCCTAGAAGTGAGACAGCTTAAGTTATATTATTAAGTATAAGCAGGAACTTTCTAGCGGACTTAAAAGAGGTTATAAAAACTAAATTACATAGGATTTATTAAAAACAAATCATATTTTTTTCAATTATCCACCAATTCTTTACCGTGTCTAGGGTGTTATAACTCAGCCCATAAATGCGCCCCATGGTGATATCGATAACCCATATGAATTCTTTCGTAAAATTGATGGCGCCAGGTATATTTAATATTTTTTGTTGCAGGTAATAATGGTGCTACACAACATGGTGCTTTATTAAGGTGTTTGGTTAAATGGTTGTTTTAGTTCAAGTCATATTCAACTTTAAATCGGTGAGTACTTAGCAATACTATTATATGAGAATAATTTTCGCAAAGATGCAAAATTTTATCTATTTTTCACAATTAAGGTCAGATATTTCAGTTGGTTACCATTATCTGTTAAATTATTCATTTGAAATCAGATCGCGTAATTTCATACCTTTTTCTTCAATTGGAGATTTAATGAATTATCTGAGTATCAAGAAATTTTCGCTTACCATAGTGATTTTTATACATAAAAAACACCCAAGCCCGAAACAAATAACCCACCACAGCTGTCGTCATTTCCAATAGAACCCAGCAAGTCTGAGTGAAACTAGAGTCAGCAGTTTTGAGTCAAATGGAAACTAACTTATTAAAAAAATAATTGCAACTTACTTGTAGTAAACCTACTAGCGCAAACAAGTTCTGATTCTTAAGAGACACTGGAAAGTCCAAGTATTTATTTTTGCAAATGACTTACTACTTGTAAAAGGTTTTTTTTAATACAATTTGAAGATGGAACAAGCACATGGCCCACCTGATGTTAAGTGGTAACCATTACCTATCACAAAGCATTGCATCGTAGATCAAATTTTTCCGGAACGTGCTCTACGATGCAACGCCCTACGTCCATCAATTTGAGGCATGAAGATGATAAGCCTCTTGTGCCTGTAATTTCACCGGCACCCATACCCTTAAAACCGAAATATAGCTAAGCTGCTTCACGGCAGAAATAGGCATGGTGGCAGTACTTCCCCGGACAAGGACGAGGACGAGGAGGTTAACCGGAAGTTTCTAAATAATTATGAAAATGGATTGAGTTTTGTTTCTCATCAGTCCCCAAATGAGTAATTCCCATAACCAACAATTTCACACACATAAAAACTGGCATACGTCCCACGGGACACATCACAATACCTCTCAACGATCTCATAATAATGGCAAGCGCAGACGTAATAACTCACACTTAGCTTTTTATTATCACTCAAATTTCCTTACGCATACACGCGGGTATTATAATGTTATGAGTGAGACTCTACATTATCTTTACGAGCTGATAGTTGGTGCAAACAATGGGAACTTGCGTAGGAGTTATGTTTTTCTGATAAGTTATGTTAGTGTATAAATTTTAACTAGATGGCACTGTTGCAAATAAATCTATTACGCGTTTCATATTCTCGATTTCACGCTAGAGTACTTCATAAACATTTTGGTTCTCTTCGCTATCCTGTATGGACAACTTTGACAGTGTGGCGGCTTACAAATAAGAGTGTGGATGGCGCTGAGAAAGTCTGATTCAGATCAAAAAACGGCCACATAGCCAAGAACGAGATACCAATAACGCTTCTCGGCTGTTCTCGTCAGAGTGTATAGGTTATGTGACAGTTATATTACTCTGAAACTAACTTGAACTAACTCATTTATATTGAAGATGAAAACAGTTACGTACCGTTACACATTGGTGTAGGCAAAGGCGGTGTTTTGTCTCGTTTAGAGAGCCTTTATCAGGTAAAGGGGAGTAAAAGCAATGCTCTCTCGCGTCCCGACTAGCACTGGTAGTGCTTTCATCACCGATGTTACTATAAATAAATAATAATAATAATAAAGGAAATTTCTATTTTTCTTTCATTGTGTGACAATTCAATAAATGGGCCTTGATTTACCTTATTTCTGGTTTACCTACCAATAAAAAGAACATTTTTATTGAGAGTATATTTCAGCTCGTCTATTTTAAAACACATCTAAAAATCATAGTACAAAATTATTGTTTACCACGTGAGCGCCGTGTATAAGAATAACAAACTACATTATATTTTTAACATCTTGATGTTCATCTGAGGTTTTTCCTTACGCTAATCACCCATAACTTGCCCCACACCCCCTCCGACCGTCATAAAAGGGGGTGTACACTGAAAAAGACATCAGACCATGTGATTTTGGGCTAGGTGTGAACTCTGATCACGTGATATGGTTTTATGGGCAACGTGATTTACTATATAGCCGAGAATATGAGGCATATATCAGTTTTAATAGATTAATATTACCAGTACTTTATGGGTTTATTATCTGAAAAATGGATTTTAACGATCATATTGAAAAGTGTCTCGGTATCCCGATAAAACATGTATTTTTGTATATGTTACGTATTAAGAATACAGTAGATTTATACCGATTGCTTTTATCGATAATTCCAAACTGGCCACCTTATAACCTTTTGAGGTGCCGCTGCAATTAGTTTGGGGGTTCAGTCGGCCAGTCCGAGGCCTTACGCCAGCAATTTTTTTAAAGTTAAATTAATTTAGGCTTCCAACGTTTGATAAGTTAGAAAGTATGCAGTTATTTAGTTAGTAGGGTTTATGGTCCTTCGGTCAAACCGAAGGTCATTTCATAACTTCATAAGGTCATAATATTTCAAAAGGTCAGTTCCTTTACGATCCCATTCCAAATGATTCATAGATCGTCAACTCGTCTTGAGGTTATCGCTTTTACGAGACTCGTGTTTCATGACACTTTTAGTGCCTGGGAAATGTTTAACATCCTGTATGTAGGCTTAGTTCATTATTAACTTAACAGTTTGTAATATTTTTTGCTTTGTCCTAGAATTTTTGTTTTCTACATTTTAGTAATAATTTGCAGTTTTTTTTCGTTGTCTAAAATCGACTTATAAATTTTATTTTACGTTTGTAAGTACAGATTTTATGTCCCGTATAACTGAAAGACTCGGAACGAGTAAATATCGGTGTCTTCATTGAATGAACTGTACGTTAATATTTCCTTTTTTAAGGAATACCTCTTGTTATTTATAATATACAACTCGTTTATGGGTTTTATGAAATCTTAGTCAATAATAAGAGACAGTAAAACACATAAAATAAAAGCATCGAAAGAAGGATAAAGAAGAATCGATGAAAAGCAAATTTATATAAAAGTAAAAACTAAAACTAAAATGACAAGTGAGGATTAGGTTATTGAGTCTCTCAAGAATTTTGAAAATCGATCCACAATTGACGAAGATATCGGTGAGCATACATAAAAAACATGTACAGTTGAATATAGAACCTCCTCCTTTTTTGAAGTAAGTTAAAAAGTTTTGCAGGAAACAGGGATAGTAAAGTCTTTGTGAAGTCCAAAGAAAGCAGAAGCAAAGCTAATAAAATTTACAACACTCACAAAACAAGCTAGCGGGTACATGAGAATGAGACAAAATGGGTAGTTAGGTTCGAATGGTCCTGCTATTTCTTATGAGGAATGTAGACGTGTACGACTCGAGATGCGAAAATCAACCGTTTGGTGCGAGTGATGCAACAACGTGTGTAAGGGCATAACGACTTGATTTTAAATTATATTCTCAGACCATGTTAGATCAGTATTTAGATCTGAAGATACTTTTATAGTTCCGAACCTAAAAGAACAAAAGCGGGACTATTAAGATTCCACTGTCCGTCTATCTGTCTGTCACCAGGCTGTATCTCATGAACCGTGATAGCTAGACAGTTGAAATTTTCACAAATCATGTATTTCTGTGGCCGATATAACAACAAATACTAAAAACAGAATAAAATAAATATTTAAGTTGGGGCTCCCACTACAACAACGCTACTACTATACAACAACGGTACAGAACCCTTCGTGCGCAAGTACGACTCGCACTTGGCGAGTTTTTCAGTAATATTATTATCACCATCACCCAACAGCCTCGAAACAACAACTCGAAAGAATACCTTACAACCTGATTTCACCCGCTACTGGGTATAGGCTTTCTTTAAAAGCAATCACGATCCTACGCAAGTCTAATCAATATATTATATTAATTTAATCATATTATTAATGACCATTTATTGACTTATTTGTTTATATAGTCTAAACAACAGAAGCGCTTATGGCTTCACTCCCTCCCTCGATTTTCTTAACGGATCATCTTGGTTAAATAACACTCCACCCGGTTACTACTTGGATGCATAACCGTTTAGTTGTATCTCAAACTACTACTGGCACTGGCTGCAAATTTGTCGGTCATAAAGCAATGTCGGAGGCCATGCTGCCTAAAAACTCCGACACCAGAGCTCACTGCTAAATTCACCATCATTCATTAGTCACTAGCTAAATTCAGTAAGGACACGATCAAAAAGGACAACATCAACAGTTGGAACTACTCCTGATGAGTCTTTGACTCCCATCTTCAAGATATAGAAGAATACGTTAGCAAAAAATATTGTTTCTATTTACTTGGAATTAAGGACTGAAAATAATTAAAACCTTGTGGTAAATTTTATGGGCCATGGAAGTCTGGGAACGAGCCGTTTTAACAAACAAATTTTAAATATTATCCAACATTTTGAACAAGACGGGACTTAAAACCGCAAATTTGAACAGTCAAAAATATAAAGTTGTAGACGATAATACCTACTGCTATAATTTTTTTAATAATAATTCATAAATATTCCAAAACATTCAAGGAAGTAGACAAATTATACGTGACATTTTAGTTTTAATTCTTGAAGATGGAACAAGCGGAATTTATATATAAGTGATAAGAAATTACATATAACAAAGTATGAAACTGCGTCCACCATTAGGCATGAAAGCTCATGTACCTGTAATTTCTTCATCGCTCTTAAAACCGAAACACAGCATTGCTACTTCACGGCAGAAATAGGCATGGTGATAATACTTCCCCAGACGAGTCCTTCACATAGAGCTTCTACTACAAACTACTGACGTGTTCGAAAACAAAGCGTTTCACTTAGAGCTGTTTCTAGAGTAGTTGATCTCTAATTTGCTTTTCGCTGACCAAATTGAACACCCTGGTCGTGACATCCAGACCGAATTTAGTGTCGTAAATTACGTCCAGACGCTATCTAGTCAGGGTTGGTCTGACTAGAGTTCAGACTTACTGTAAGCGGGAGCGGTGGCGAGCAAGATTTCTCAGACTTCTTTACTTTCTTGAATCTGATTTAATGTAATCATTTGTAGTCAAGATGTACCTTATAGCTTGTATCATGCTTTAATCTTACGTGAAACTTACACGATCTTTTACACCGTCAACTACCAAAACTAGCATAGAAACTTCAAAGTTCTATTCTTTAATTACTGAAATATAATCAGGAAATTATTTATAAGTAGTTTTTAGAAGAAAATCTAGCAAGGCTTCACACATAAGCCATACAAAGTTTTTGTTTGAATCTATCCCTCAGTGCAAAAAGTTTCAAGTATTTTTGAGAATATGTACACATCCAGGTGGTGCAGCAGGTAAACATTTTTAGTACAGGCCTGATCTCAGGCATAATACTCAATATTAGTTTTATAAGAGCTCGTCACGTGGCTTACTTATCAGCGTTCTAAGCAGGGCAAGTTAGTCCTAGCTTTTTTTAGTCGCCAAACTATTTCTTAGACTACGGGCGGCCTTAAAACTCCGATACAAGAGTTGGCCACTAGCTCTTACGAAGAAAAAGTATCCAGGAACATTAAAAAACATAACAAAAACATATCTCTGGTGTACGCTTACTGACTATCCTCGCGTTCACTATGACCAATCTTCGGATAGATCCGGAGATAAATTGGCAGATCGAGGAAGTCTTGCAATTAGTTCTGAACTTCGCTGTCTATTGTTCCGCGGTTACATTGTGACTGCTGCAGGATTTCGATGGAGATGCCGATGTATTTATAGCTAGAGTTTGATTTTAATTAGAATCTATTGATTTTGCATCAGCAATTGGCGTCAGCAAGTAGGTATTGGTATGGAGAGAGGTCAATAAGTTCTTGGTAGATTTATCATTCAAAAATTAGTCAACGGATTAAAAACTTTTTTGATATAAATAAATACCTAATACCTGAAGAGGTATTTATTTAATGACGATTTCAGTTCTTAAAAGGTAATTTGCAGGTCGCGGGTTCGATTCCCGCCCAGGATAAACATTTGTGTGGTGAACAGGGATGTTTTTTCTGTGTCTGGGTATTTTTAATGTTTAGATGTATGTTTATAAGTCTCTGGTTCTATCGGTGGTCTCTGGTAGTCTACGTTCTGCCTAGTATAGGATCAGTTGACCATGTTTAAGATTTCCCATATATTTGCCTTGTTTTTTTATTTGCTGTCTGCCAGCTACATTACGCATATCGACACAATATCTAGGCAGGGGACCACTATTTTAATTCTTAAATTAAAAAAACAGTTTTTAAATCGTCATTGACCTTTGATAGTTTACACGTATTTAATTTTTAGCTAAGTAAACCGCGTCAATACCAGACAATGAATTGACATTTGCACTGGCCTTCGCCATACCGCTAAAAGATCAAGATAATGAAACAATAAACCCGGCACATATTCACATTCTAACTCGAGATATAACTCGAGATATAACTCGAGATATATGTATATAACTCGAGATGACAAAGTTCCCAACGCTACTTTTTGTAACGAGCCATCTCGAAGATCCCAACGCTGCTAGTTCGCTCCATTGTCCTCTTTTTAGTTCAAAATGAAACTTGATTAATCAAAAGGGATTTAGTTTGGAGTTTTTAGATCATCCGTTTCGAGAGGAAGTTTTCTAGTAAAAGTTTTAGCGTTTCTGAGAAGCATTTTCCCTTGTGTTTAGTCAAAAGCGCGCTTAGATCCTTGACGATGTTTGTGGTATTATAGAATTAAGAGGAATTTGTTTACTTATTAGAAATTAATGGGATTCTAAGTCCCTTGGGTCGGAAGCTCTTTGAGACTCGTCCGGGGAAGTAGTATCACCAAGTTTGTTTTGTATTACGTGTCGTTCTATAGCAGAAATTCTTTGGTTATTTGGTGTCGCGTCGGTAATATAAAAGGCAAATTATGCTTTTTCTAATCCATAATTTTGTGCAATGCATGAGTATCTAAATTAATTTGTGATTTTTAATGTTCAAACCTAAATTAATCTAAATATTCTATGTTAACAATTCACATACATTTTACTACTTACCTATCATAGTTTTTCAGGTTAATATTAAAATTTCTATTATTTAATTATTATTTTAATTTCAATACTTTTGAAGTTAAAATTAAATTGACTATGATATTGACGACGAAAACTGACATTTATTTCGTTATAAACTTATGGACCCATCTATTACTACCCACCTATTACTCCGCAATACACCCAAAACCAAAGTTCTCAAAGGCGGAAGTTAAAACGGATAAACAAAACGCTCAAACAACTTTTTTTTTCATACGACCGTGTTCAATCAATGAACTCACTGGCCACCAACAAAAAAAACATGGCGTACTAAAATAAACAGAGAAAAAAAAAACAATGATGGTTTTGAAATTCGAACATTGTTACTGACAAGACAATAATAGATCCATGTTTTCTTTGATTTGGTACATGAGACCGTAGAGTATGATTTTAATGTCATCTGTAATAATACTACACTTGTTTTATTAGCCCACAATGCTCTTATCAATAACTGGATATATATTGCCGGATCACACAAGTATTACTATATTAATTACATATATAAGTATTGCTAGACTACATTTTTCGCACTTTATTGAAACGAAGGACGATAGCGAGTATTTCAACTTGATGTATGTCGTATTGAAGCGCTCGTGGCGAGGTTTACTTCGGTTTTCGTAGCAGATCACCTTGGTTAAGCAACACTCCGCCCGGTCATTACTTGGATGGGTGACCGTTTAGTGACATTCCGATTTGAGCACTTCTGTGCTTCGGAAGGCATGTAAAGATGTTGGTTTCGGCTTTTCAGTCGTTAAGCCATGTCGGAGGCCTTCGGGTGGCCTAAAAACTCCGACACCAGAGTTGGTCAATACTTCATACGAAGAAGAATATCCTGATATATCGTAAGGGTAAAAATTATAAACAATGACAAAGCGTTGTTTTGAATCTACGCTTTCTCTATTTTTTGGGGTGACATTTGATTAATTTATTTTATTATGATTTTTGTTAATTTATACATAATTTTGTATGATAAACTTTGTATATAAATTATAAAAATTTTAATTGACGTACTAAAGAGCTACCTATATTTTACTCTATAGTGTAAAATGCTCATGTACTATTTACCCATTGATATGTAACTTGAACTTGTGCTTGAACTTGGTCAACATTTTAGGTCTACGATACGATAACTTTTTCCCTTGTCTTCGTGATCGAGCCTCTGAATTAATTTTTATTTATGATTATTTATTTATTTGAATAAGTTATTTCACTTGAAATTGAACCAAAATGTGCATTACTAAAAAAAACTATTTACACCAGGCCAGTGGCTAAACAGTCAACAGCATGTGAGCAAAACCGTACCGTGAGACCGCTATTTAAATTATTTACACAACGCAAACGGATCTTCTCAAGACATACAGTTTGTTTACGGACAGACAGACAGTCGCCGGCGGGTGATGTGTTCCACTTGCGTCCTGTTAGCGTGCTATTACTGGCTGGTTAGCGTTAACTTTCACTAAAACGATACTAATTCAAACTCGTGATGAATATATAATGATTGTCTTTGACAACCTAAATCATTTTTAAATGGAGTTGACACAGCATGGTCCTCTTGCATTCTTCTCAATAGGTAGTAACTGCTTTTGTGCTTGAGTATTTAAGTTGTTAAAGCATAAACAACCAACAAGCGGAAACAAACATACTCATTTTCGTGTTTATAATATGAGTTAGTGTATCAGACATGTGGTTTCCATAACATAAACTCAGTGGGGAGATCGGCCAACTCTGTTGCAAACAGAAATTATTGACACCGATCCTGTTTTAACCACAGATATAGGAAGACAACTAGACTGTAACTGTTATCTACTTTCTTATGTCCAATATCATCAGTTAAAAAGGGATGCATACATATATCAATGCGTCTTCAAAAAGTTAATCGTACCAGGGCGCTCGAACAAATTGCATACAAATGCCCTGATACGAAGTCGTACGAAGTCGCAGAAATCGCATTGAGATAATGTATGCATCTCTTTCTAGTTAACATACATGGACATAAGAAAGTAGAGATCAGCCGTATGAGTTAATGTTCAGAGCATAAATGAATTTTAAGACTTCTTCTATGCTTTAGTCCAATTTATTTGGTTTTAACAAACTGTGACAGTTTGTCAATTGACGTTCATTAAATTTCGACGAATGAAATTTGAAGTTTGTAAAAACAGGATCGGTGTAAATAATGTCTGTTTGCAATAGAGTTAACCGATCACCTCGCTGCTTACTATAGGGCTAATAAGATATGTTGTTTGTAAAAGTTAAATTAATTTTAAAAGAAAACAAATTCGTTTATTTATCAATAGATTCCGCGTAAAAAGTAGCCTGTGTTTTAATTCAGGTAACAAACTATGTATATTTCAAGTTTCATCCAAATTCGTTTATCCTTTTAAGTGGGACCCTGCTAACACACAAACGGGGCTTTGCTGGCCAGCATAGCTCAGCTCAACACCGGCACAGCTAAATCCACCGATGGGCAGTAGCGTCGGTGGTGCGAAAAGCTGTGCCCTGCGATCCCCAACCCTCATGCCCAGCGTGGGCATTATGGGCAAATCCCCCTTCTTATAAGGGACGCCTATGTCTAGCAGTGGATTGAATAAACTAGTATTCTTGTTGTTAAATTGACTTTCTTCGTCAGTATCATGAAAAAAAGTTTACATTATGCATTTATACAGTTCACTTTTGTTTCGAAAACAGTAAATTGTCTCTATCCAAATAGTTAGACTACGAAACGTTGGCTTAAATCAAAGTCACTTATTTAGGCGAAAGTAAAAGAAATTTATACGTTCCAATAAAACAATTTTAAAAGAAACAACGCATTTTATCTTGCACATAAATCTGAACGTAATTTATCTCTTTCTTTATAACTAGCTTAACTGAGAATTGATAAAAGTTACATGTTGCAATATGCATGTGTTTAATTCACAGAAGCTGATAAAATATTTTTTACTAGTTTCGACATATTCCTTCTTCTTTTTCCGTATCTTTCTTCAAAAACGGTAAAGGGGTTTATGAGATACTAGGCAACATCAATTCATAATAAATGTTCATAGGTAGGCTGACTAGGTTCAGATAAAATCTAATTTTCTATTAGCATTTGTTATTAGCTCCGCTTGCGCGGTACCTGGACAAAAGTAACCTGTAATGTATTTTCGTCTTTTTTATGAATTAAATAATTCTTCTTCTTTTTCCTTCTCTAATCGGGTGACAAACTCTAGTGTCAGAGTTATTAGGCCGGTCAAAGGGCTTTCGACATTGCTTAACGACTGAAACAGCCAGAACCAACATCTTCCGAAGTACGGAAGCGCTTAGATGTAAGATCAGACGGAGTGTTGTTTAACACGTTGACTTCAGACCTACGTGCATGTCCTACAGCAAGTACGGCGGTGGTATTCAGCACTCTAAGCCGTCTTCTAAGCGTGTCTGCTAACTTAAATAATTTTGTAGTTCTTAAAGAAGAAAATTCATTGAGAGAAGATGAAGTCATTATATTCCATCCAAACATTCGCATTTACCTTGGATATACTGAAAAAGTTCTAAAGCCTGCACATCACATTATCCTCAGAAATCGACCCTCGTAAAATAACATTCAGAAGCAAAAAGTCGTAAAAATGGACGTCAAAACTCACCGACAAACTTCACGTTTCAAAACCACCTGGCGGCCGAACAAACTTTGATAACTTTTGAATAGGGTTGCTGTACATTTTTGTCCTATTTTTTTAACAAAGATCATTAATGTTTATATTCAGTGAGCTTAGCCTTTTTTGCTTTATAAAACTACTTGCTTCCGCCCGTGGCTTCGCTGGCGTGGTACCTGGATAAAAAGTAGGCTATGTGTTAATCCAGGTCAGCAACTATGTATTCCAAGTTTCATCCAAAATCCGTTTAGTAGTTTTTGCGTGAAAGAGTAATGAACTTTCACCCATCCATTCATCCTTACAATCTTTCATATTTATAGGGTTAGTGACATTTCGACTGAAAAAGTTTCGACCGATTTGGCCCAAACGATGCTTTCAATTTTTAATTATTTTTGTCTGACGGTCCGACCAAAAATAATATTAGTAGGATTTTCGTACAAAAATTTGTCCATTAAATTACGATCGCTCATTTGGCGCCTATATCTAGCAGTCGACTACAGATACTGATGATGATGATGATGATGATGATGATTTGCCTACTCTTATTTCGTTGTAGCGCTCATGGCGTGGCTGTTATTTTCTCAGCAGATTGTCTTGGTAAAGCAGCTCTGCCTAAGTTTGGATGTGTACCACTGCCTCAAATAGATTTCAGCTCTTTCATCCTTTTGAAGGCATGTTAAGTTAGTTCCAACTTTTACCGTCGATAAATTATATTTGTGTAATAGGTAGAATTCCAACTTCCATCTCCGGAACCCAAGCTAACCTTGACGACCTTAGTGGCGCAGTGGGCGAAGGCCCGCCTGAGACCCAGTAGGTTGCGGTTTCGATTCCCGCCGCGGGACAGATGTGGCCATGTTCTGCAGATATTTGTCTCGGTTCTGGGTGATTTCTATGTATGACATGTATGTATTTGCAAAAAAAATGTATTTATGTATGTCACATGCTCTGCTTAGTTTGGGGCTATATGATGCTATGTGATAGTCTGGCATTATTTATTTTATTTATTTATTTAACCTCATCTATCTGTTGTGCACCCTGATGAC
Organism: Horisme vitalbata; assembly: GCA_951804965.1. Taxonomy (NCBI): domain Eukaryota; kingdom Metazoa; phylum Arthropoda; class Insecta; order Lepidoptera; family Geometridae; genus Horisme; species Horisme vitalbata. The sequence continues at coordinate 1,496,201 of OX638095.1, read as the reverse complement.
TAACAATCGGGGCTCTGAGGGTCGTCTAACACCGGCACAGCTACAATCTACATCCCCTGACCGCTGGCCGCTGACGGGCAGCAGCGTCGGCGATGCGAAAGGCTGTGCTCTGTGATCCCCAACTCACATGCCCAGAGCGGGTATTATTATGGGCATATCGTTCTTATTAGGGGAGGCATATGTCCCAGCAGTGGACTGATATAGGCTGTTTATTGGATTTTTTAATTTTGGTACTAGATTCTGCCTGCGGCTTTGCTCGCGTAGTATCTGGATCCGAAAAGTAATGTGTCTCAAAATATGTATGGAATATACATCGTTTCATCCAAATCCGTTCAACCTTTAGGCGAATACGCAATGAAACAACGCGTTCTGAAACGGACACTATCGATATCTCAATTTTTTTAAGACAAAGTATTCATGTCATTTGGTTATTGGCAGCACTTATGACCATAGACAAACCCACAATGATGACAGTTTCCGGCATTCATTACTTACGTTTATTTTTAACCGACTTCAAAAAGGAGGAGGTTCTCAATTCGTCGGAACCTTTTTTTTCGACTTTTTGTTATGTATGTTCACCGATATCTCCGTCAATTGTAAACCGATTTTCATTAATTTATAAGGAATCGAGGTAACGCCATCTAGTAAGAAACGCGTGGTACCTACTGACTCCTTTCTATACAAATTTGCGTAAACGCAAACGCGATCGAGCTGGTAAAAAAACTCGCACTAGGCACCCTGTAGTCCACATTTATCTGCGAGTCTTATCCCAAAAAACAATTTAGTTCTAGGAATGTGATAGCTCGTTGGATTTAGGGCCCGTCCCACGCTCTCCACATGCCGCGTCCGTGACAATAACCCGGAGTAGTGTTGCGCAAACTTCGACCCGCTGCCGAATTTGACCGACATCAGAGTTAGAGTACAGATTTATACCTTACGATACGATATGCGGCTGAACCGACCTATGTTTGATATCGCTATTACTTGTTTCCATGGTTAGAATATTACAATATTCTGCACCACTGCACCAGTGAGATTTAAGGTTTCACTTGACGATAAGGCTGATGCGAAGGTGTTTGCAGGTAAGATTCCCGCTGAGAGACAAAATAAATTAGGTATATATATATTATCAAAAAACGTTGTTGAACATTTTTAATTTTTACAATAATGACGTTTGTAGCAAACGTTCATATTTGAAAATGGAAATGAAAAACGGGAATATTCAAGTACCGTTACATCGCTGAATGCACCGAAGATGCCTTTAAGAAGGCTGTCTAAATGCGTCGGAACGGCGTCGGTCCCTTAACAGGTTTTTTTAATATGAATGAGTCACGTTAGTTTCATGGGGAAAGTGTAGCAGTTGCTTTCATGTTTTGTATAACGTTAACATATGTTTTCATGTGTACAAAATGCAACAAAGTTTAACAAACCTACATTAAGTAGTAACAAAATCTATCTAGTAAATGTTATAGTTAGAAACAATGTTCAATAACGTTTAAGAACATTTTACAACTGCAGCGTCGCAACACTTTTAGAGTACGATTTCATACAAAATCTGACTCTAAGTATTTCCACGTCGGCCGGTATAAAAGCCTTCGGCTGGATGGACATCGGACGGTGACCACGCACTGACCGATCATTAGTCGCCGGACACGTCCATTTGTCATTCTCTCGCCTTCCGTACAACTCGATATCTGAACATACACGGTTATGTGAAATTGCTTTGGAGAAACAAATAACTTTGTGGGTGGCCGAATATTTTACTAGCTTTTGGTTCCTATATTTTACAGTAAAAACACTGTAATATCAAATGAATTAATTCAGTCTAAGTCAAGACAAAAAATCTACTTAAAGTGGGTGGGTTCTTTTTTAAATTATTACTTGAAGTAAAACCTAGAAACAGTAAAGGCGAATCAAAAAGTCAAACATAAAAATATTCTATCATTTTGTCGAATTGCAAAGAAGTTTTACTGTTGACTATGGACATTAATGATAGGTCAAGTTTTGTACGAAAAACGCCTTTTGTATTTTAAGTGTTAGCCCACACTTCAGGGAATATCTAAGATTTTTATATATCCCAAAAATTTCGTCAATACCGGGACGCGCTAGCTGATTTGATGATCAGAGGCCTCATTTACTAACTCAGTTACACACCGAAATGATCGGCACCGGACCTTTATTTGCAAATTTTGAAATTTCGTCTGTCGAAATTCAAAGAACGTCAATTGACATATTGTCAATGTTTGTAAAAAGATGACTGGTGCTTATCATTTCGGTGTGCAACTGAGTTAGTAAATGAGGCCTCTGATCGGACTGCAGTTGGTACCTGGTCTTGATGGGAAGGCGCGGGTTCAAATCCCGCCTGAGTCGACTGCAAATCCATTTGCACAAACATCCTCTCATCCCAAATTCCGTCTATTATACCATCTCCGTTTCATCGTGGGTAAAAAAAACCCTCATTAATTGGAAGCCTATCATAGACTTGTAAATACAAAACTTTGTAAAGACCTTTCAAATTACCCACTCTATATGAAGAATCTTTCCAACCTACTTCAGTCACAAGATCCCATACCAGGGTCTCTAATCAGGGTACCGCTTGCGGCGCCGCGGGGCGTGTCTAACTCGATCGGCTGCCAGATTGCTACGTTCTGTCGGTTAATATGCTTTTGTCTTCTGTAATGTATCAAATGACGCTCTTATGCTTGAAACGTGGGTTATGTATCACCACTTAGGGAGACTTGTGGAACGTGGGGTGGATTTTGTAATCACTTCCGCGTCTTGAAAACTTATTTCATCTCAAGACGCGGAAGTGAGATTAACATGCATGCTTATAGTTCTTGAAAAATACTTATGTACATTTATCAAGATACTTTTAACGTAAATGGCACATATTTTATAAGAACTACTAAAGCATAGAAGAAATCTTAAAATTCATGCATGCTCTGAACATCAACTCATACGGCTGATCTCTACTTTCTTATGTTTAATATCCTCAGCTAGAAAGGGATGCATACATCTCTCATTGTGACTTCAAATAAGTTCAATTGGAATTTAGTGCTTTGTAGTTTCATTAAAATGCTCTGGTACGAAGTCTATTGTTTATTGTTTATTTATTTAGGGCTTCCAATGAGTAATTACACAACTCTTACAAAAATTCTTAATATTTAAAATTCCTTTCCTGTGCTTACTCTTTTATGGTTAACAGCTAAAAAGTAAAGTCCCAGCAATCGCATTGCGATAAAGTATGCATCCCTTTCTGGCTAATGATATAATTATAGACATAAGAAAGTAGAAATCAACCGTATGAGTTGATGTTCAGAGCTTAGTGAATTTTAAAACTTCATATCTTCTAAAATCTATAGTTTGTACTGCGACCAGTGATTGTGAATAGGTGTTTTTAATGTTAAATTATACTTATTTTATTTTTGAATTTTTCAAATATATGTGTCGTACATTCTGTACCATTTTTGCAGTAATTGATCCTGCATTTATATTTTATCATTGTTATTTTCAGCCTGCATCGTCCCACTGCAGGGTAAAGGCCACCCCACCCCCTTTCCATTTGTGATCAAGGGCTGTGGTGGCTGTGGTGGTCCAATTACTATTGGTTGTCTAAATTACAAAAAATGTTGTTTTTTATTTTTAGCGATGAGTAACTTATTTCTTTACAAATAATTATACAATTAACATAATATTAAGAGTTTTAAGGCACAAATGTCATAAAATCTTCAAATAGAATGGCAGCCCCGCTGTCAATAGATACTTTTAAGATATTCTGTAACGGGCTTCCGAAACGCGTTATTTGAGCGGGTGCACAACAGACGAACGTCGCAGACACGTGTTTGCAGAGCGCACCTGTTCAAGGAAATTGTGTAGACGCCCTTACTAATGGAGTTAGAGGAGAGAAGTGAATATTTTAGAATTGATATATTATATTATTTATTTATTTATTTATTTATTTATATTTATAGAACGGCTTGCGCCAATTACTCTAATTATAAAAAATTGGTTGAGTTTACATCTTACCTATACATAGTCAAAACTCAATAAAAATAGTCAGTAATAACAATTTCAATTGTTAGTCAAATCAATCAATAAATAAATTAATATGAATATGAATTATTTACAACATTATATGAACGATGCTTTTGAACGCACTATGAATTGCCAATTTCCCAATTGCGTCACTTTTAGCTTATTTTTTTTTATTATACAAAGTTTTTAGACAAATTTATAATGACTAATATTTTTGAAGCGGCCGAAGCGTAGCTTACTTTCGTGTTCTTAGGAACACTCCGCACGGCATTTAAATATGAGCGCTTTCGTGCTTTTTAAAGAACATTTATAATGTATGTCCCGGCTTTTTCTTGTCATTAAGCCATGTCACTGACTTTCTTTTAGCCTAAAAATTCTGAAACTAGAGCTGGCTACAAGCTCATTATGAAGAAGGAAGGTCACCTATTAAACTCAGTATGCTAGCTTTTGTAGTTGACAGCACCTCAATGACGCAAATTTATACATCTTAGACGTAGTGTGTAATTTAGCACCGATACATTTCAATAGTAAAAACAAATGTACTTGTTCTATTGATGATTAATTTGTTAAAACAAGGATCATTTCACCGAAGATTAGACGATAATTAATCATTTGATCCTAGGATAATTTCTAGAATCAAATTATTGAACAACAACGCCGGCCTATTCAGTCCACTGCTGGACATAACCCTCCCCTATGAGATGGGGAATACGCCCATAATCCCCAAACGGGGCATGCGGTTTGGGGAGCGCAGGGCACAGCTTCTCGTACCACAGACGCTTCTGCCCGTCGAAGGGAGGAGATTTAGCCGTGCCGGTGTTTGGCTGCGATATACCGCAATCTACCGGCCGCCAAAGCCCCGTTTGTTTGTTTGCAGGGTCCACTACGTGCAGGTAAGGTTGGCTTGGGTTCCGGAGATGGAGTTTGGAAACCCTTACTCTATTAAACAGAGTTTTTGTAATTTTTTTGACTTTCAAAAAATTAAGAAAATACGATTAACATTCTATTCGACTTGCAATCGAGAACTAATCGTACAAGCACCGTGTTTGCGCATCATACGTTTTTTGAAAGGCTCCTGAACTCGTCTCCATTTTGATTTTCAAATAAGATACCGTTTCAAATCTCGTGTTGAGCTCTCAGAGTTATTGAATGCTGGTTTTTGTGAGCCCCGAGACGGTTCCGAGACGATGTTTGCTCTACTTTAAGGTGTAGACTTACGAGCAAAGATACCGCGCTAGCTACGCTCCTATTATACTTTGCTTGGATTAATAAAAAAAAATGATTTAGGGTGTAAGAGGTACCAATCTACACTCTTGGAACCCAAGTCAACCTCACTCTGCGTGGTGCAGCCAGCTTTATAACATACGGGGCTCAGGCGGCCAGCTAAATATGTCATAGCGCTGCCTAATTACCAGCACAGCTGAATCCTGGGGGGCAATGGGCAACAGTGTCAGTGGTGCCAAAAACTTTGCCCTGTGATCCCCGACCTGCATGCTCAGCGAGGGGAGGCATATGCTGAGTAGTGGGCTGATTAAGCTAGTGTTGTTGTTGTTGTGGTCCTTTATTCTATACTAATAATGATGCTGGTTTTAATTATACAATCAATGTATATGCAGAGTAAAACGTCTAATTACGCAAAACGTCTTATTAGTGATAATTATGACTAGTTAGCAAAAATTAATAAATTGTCAGTCTAACGATCAATGTCAATTACAGCTATGGAAATCATGTTTTCTAAAATAATTGCTGGTATTTTTTATTTACGTTTTGATACAAGCTTAATAAGTTTTGTATGTTACATAAATATAAAAACTTATTAAACTTTTTAAATAAAATAAACCGATAAATTTATTATATTATTGTTTTTTTTTTGGAATGGTATTAAAAATATTTAGAATAACCCAGATTTTGATTTATAGACTCCAACGATTAAAAATTATATGATCTTATTGAATAAAGAGATTTAAATTAATTAAAGGAAGAAAAAACAAATATGACTTTGATTTTCATGAAACCGCGCGTAAATGATGCTCTCTTTCTCGTTCCACGAAAGCGTACAACAGTTATCTAGGAAAAGTAATTTGTTTGAACACTTGGAGTGATTTTTATTGGTTATGATCTCGAAGAAGTTTGTAAAGTAATTGTTGTTTGAGTTTGGATTGATATTAGCGTTTTCCAGGAATATAATTTATATTAAGTATGTATGTAGGCAAAATATCATAACTTTAATGATATTTTGCCACTTCATTTGTTTAGTTCCACTCAAAATCAAAATCATAATTCAATTATTGAGTTGGTTGGAACCTTAAGGAACACTTTTAATAGTATTTTTTTTTAATTGACATTAATGCGTAACCGTAACGCGACCGAACAGAGAAGAAATGGCTAGAAACTTTACATGGCTTCGTACGTCTTCCTTAACCGATTTACAACTAAAGTTGTCATAGAATTAGCAAGATGAAGTGGCAGTGGGCTGGCCATATCTGCCGAAGAATCAATAACAGTTGGGGTTAACGAGTCCTTTAAAAGAGGCTGCGGCTCGGCAAACTTAGTGTAACACGCTCTCCGGCGGTTGAGTGATGATTTACGAAAGGCTGCTTGTAAAAGCTGGATGCGTCGAGCAAAGGACAGGGCGCAACGGTGCTCCATAGGGGAGGCCTATGGTCAGCAGTGGACTGCTATTGGCTGATGATGAATATGATTAGGTAATTATAATACGAGAAATTACGTCCATGATTGTAAATTATTATACCACTAGCTTTGTAACTAAAGCGAATTATTCCGGAAATCCCCACCAAGCCGCCCCACTGGTGGGGATTATTGGATTTTTTTTCCAATAATCCCCACCAGCTACGCCGTAGTCAGCTACGACGTAGTGGTGGGGATTTCTGGATTTTTTTCCAATAATCCCCACCAAGTCAAATGGCAAATTTTAAACACTTATTCCTTTACTTCGTGGTATTATGTTGTTCTCTGTAGTGCATCATATTATAATAACATAGGTAATTTAAGTAGGAAGAGTTATTTACTAATGTTTATAGCAACATTGGATGTTAGAAAAAAATAAAAGAAATAATAATTGTTATGGTCTTTAATATAACTAAATTATTTTTAAAATTATAATTCTTTAATTAGTTAAATTATAATCAGTTATGTATTACTAGTTATAATTAAACTAAATTAACAATATAAACATAGTAAAAATCAACAAAGTCTTAACAATACTTATTTCTACTTACATCTAAAAATCAACCAATTTACAACAATTAAAAGGGCAACTTTTAATCACTGTTTTAGTATCACACATAATTTTTATTTTGTCTTAAATAGTTCTAAATCTGTTGTTACTATCTGTTATCTATACGCTATTTAATTGTTAATAGTACCGTAATCAAAAACTACTACATAAAACCACTACATAATAAATATATGTTATTTTAATTTAAGTAGGTTTTACGTAGTAGTTTTTAATTACGGTACTATGAACAATTAAATAAGTGTTTCAAGTCAAAAATATTACAATATAATTGATTTTCCTAGCATACACTTACTTTTATAAGTATCTTATAAAATTATGAAAACATTTGAAATTAACCATATAAATATTTGCCGAAACCTAGTAGGATTTAACTAGCAGAATCATAAGCATTGCGCATTTCCTTGAAAAAAAAATAGATAAAAAACTTATTCGTCTATTAAAGAAAATTTAAATTATATGTGATACTAAAAACGGGAATACAAAAGTTGACTTTTTAATTGCTGTAAATTGGTTGATTTTTCTTTTTCTAAGCTTTTTTTTTTGTTCGTTTTATGCGTTGACCGCGTTAACATTTTTCTCGTTAAAGAGAATTTTTCTTTGAGACTGATTTATTCAGTTTATTAAGCCATCCTTCTAGTGAGTTTGACCCAGTCGGAGTTAACTAGCGGAATAGTAACAGATTTAGAACTATTTAAGAGAAAATTAAAATTATGTGTGATACTAAAAACGTGATTATAAAAGTTGACCTTTTAATTGTTGTAAATTCGTTGATTTTGAGATGTTAGTAAGTTTTATTAAGACTATGTTGATTTTTTATTATATTATTTTTTTATTATTTTATATATAACAAATATATATATAGTGAATTTGAAGTTCTTAAATAATATTATAAGATAATTTTATAAGTAAGTGTGTGTTATATAAGTGTGTGTGTATGTGTAGTGTGTAAAGTCAATTATATTGTAAATGTTTTTGTTGGAACGCTTATTTAATTTTTAATAGTACTGTAATAAAAAAAACTACTGCATAAAACCTATATAATTAATATTATTTTAATTTTAATTAGTTGGCTACTCATAATCACACTACGCACTAATAATAATTAAACTAATTTTAATTATATAAGTTTGTACTAATTTTTGGTCACGGTACTATTATCAATTAAATAAGCATATAAATAACAGATAGTATAAGGATAACAGATTTGAAACTATTGAAAACATAAAAATTATGTGTGATACTAAATAGCGTGATTATAAAAATTTACCTTTTAATTGTTGTAAATTTGTTGATTTTTAGATGTTAGTAGAATAAAGTATTGTTAAGACTTTGTTGATTTTTATTATGTTTATATTGTTAATTTAGTTTAATTATAATTAGTAATACATAACTGATTATAATTTAACTAATTAAAGAATTATAATAAAAAAATAAGTAATATATAATAATTAGCTATATTAAAGTCCATAACAATTATTTTTTCTTTTATTTTTTTCTAACATCCAATGTTGCTATAAACATTAGTAAATAACTCTTCCTACTTAAATTACATATGTTATTATAATATGATGCACTACAGAGAACAACATAATACCACGAAGTAAAGGAATAAGAGTGTTTAAAATTTGCCATTTGACTTGGTGGGGATTATTGGAATTTTTTTTCCAGAAATCCCCACCACTACGTCGTAGCTGACTACGGCGTAGCTGGTGGGGATTATTGAAAAAAAAATCCAATAATCCCCACCAGTGGGGCGGCTTGGTGGGGATTTCCGGAATAATTCACTAAAGCGAGTAGGTATGTATTATTGACAATTGTTAATTACTATCGTTTGATTAGTTAGGTAGTCCCTTTGTTATGCACTGCTACACTGTACAATAAACATACCCAAGTTTCAGGTCTCTTATGCGGAAAAGACAAATCCTAAAGGTAATTTTTCAAAAGTAAGGCTCTTATACTTGGGAGTAGAAAAATCTTAAATTTTTACCCGTTAGTTATTAAGTATAGTCCACTAATGATTATCTACTTAATGGGCCTTTAATAGATATCCTATTACAAGATAAACGTCTTAATTAAAAAGGGTATCGGATAAAAACGTCCACCCTAAAATTGGGGAGGGATGATTTTCACCTGTGTCAGGGTAAAGAGAAGTTATGGATTCAATCTTGTTGGGTAGTCGGGGGTAAAAAAACGGTATTGGGTTCAATATACATGGCACCTACATTCTATACTTTACGGTTTTTGGGAGGTTGCGGTGCACTGGCAATTTGGTGGACTATGGGTGTCGTAAAGTATGCGATGATCTGTTAGTTACTTAGCTTTGTCCTTAAGTTAATAAATAAATAAAAAAGTATTATATAAATAGGTGCTTTCTGACTACTTCACGTAAGATTTTAATTAATCTTTTTTTTCGTAACTATCATACATACGTATAGACTCTATGTATGATGTCTAAAATTATAATATATTCGAACTCATCCACAAAAAACTGAGCAATAACATAAAAAATAATGTCACTCATACCTTGTTAGAGAAATAGTTAGGAAAAAACTGATCAGTTTTTTTTTTTCAATCAATTGAAAAGTATTTTTATTTTCTTTTCGAAAACTCGATTAAATTTATATTATTTACCTGGCTAACGTGGTACTCTTTTATTGGACTCTTTTATTTATTCAAACTGTTACAAAATAATCTGGAGCCCTTAGTTTTAAAAGGTTGTATTTGTGTGATAGTATAACTAATAGTAGTAATAGTACTATATGTCATTCCAGGTCTAAACTACATAATCATGCCCTACTGGCTGTGTCTTTGATACCATATTGTAAAGCTGTGTTATGAAAAAAATTGCCTCAATCCGTTCAGTAGTTATGGTGTTTCATTTTCATAAACTTTCGTCATTAGTAGGATTAGAAAGTATTTTTAAAATGTCATTATAATTAGAAAGTAACTCAGATAATGCCATACTCCACAGAGCATGATCGATCAACGAGACAGCTCATTCATCAATGCCGGTAACGTGTAGGAGTAGTATTACGCATGCACGTAAATACCCAGAAGTGTTTCACAAAGTTTTTGTTATAACATTTTCCATCATCTTATTGGAGTATAATTTTATAAGTACTATACTACTAAATAAGTATTATTCAACAACAATAATAACAACGCCAGCCTTTTCAGTCCACTGCTGGACATAGGCCTCACTTACAAAAGGGATGATAATACCCATAACGTATACCCAGCGTTGGCGGGCATGCGGTTTCGGGATCGCAGTGCACAGCTTCTCGTACCGCTGACGCTGCTGCCCGTTGGCAGCCCCATTTGTTATACAGCAGGGTGCACCAAGGGCAGTTAAGGTTGGCTTGGGTTCCAAAGATAGAGATTGGAACCTCTTATACCACAAAATATTGTTAACATCAGACAAACTATGCGGTCATTTCTTATTGCGAATAACAATACTTGGATTTAAAACACAAAAACCGCCTGAAAAACATACAGAAAAAGTATTGATTCCTAGTCTGATACTTCTTTTAAAATGCTTTACCCATCTCTTCACCTCCTTATTCTATAGGGATACTTATTTCAAAATACAAAATGACCTTTACCCATGCACCTCGCATCCTTATTATATAGACGTGTGATTAATAGGCTATCTTCCATGTCACCCAAATAAATACCAGTTTTTATAACCAAGAAAGAACCAGTATCAAAACAAACACCATAAAAGGAAACACCAGAAACGCAATCCAAACGTAAGAACGGCCCGGTAAAATGGATTAATTTGTCTCGACGAAATTGGAAATGATATCACCATAATTGGGGACTTAAACGGGTAGGGATTAGGGTGAGTGATATGATCGCCCACAAATTGGAATTGAATGAAAAATTACGCGAGTGGGTGGATACTTGGGTGATAATCTTATGGAAACCACGCTTATATCTACAGATGAGATTGAGGACGGATGGTCCAATTAGAAATCTAGTAAACTCAACCGTGAAACATGCTTATGTTAGAGTTACTATTTGATTTGTTTTTAAAACTGAAGTATATGAGTGGTATATATCATATAAATGATAATAAAGCCTAGAATGATTGTTCTAGCTCAGTTGTAAATACATTGCCATGTGAAAACCAAAGTCGAATGCAAGTTTGTAAGCCTCTGAAAAAATTATTAAGTAACGAAATGATTTGAAGAAAACTGAGCCTTATGTTTTTGCTGTTCTTTTCGAGCTTGGCGGTGGAAACGGTTCAGTAGCAAAAATAACATCACTTTTTTTATTGAAGATTTGAAGTGATTCTAGGATTATTAACTAACTAACTTTCATCAGCGGCTTTGCTCGCGTGGTACTCGGTTTAAAAAATGCAAATTTCAGCTCAATACTATCTGCAATTTTCAAATACAGAATTTTGACTATATAAATATAAGTTTAGAGTTCTTATATTATATTGAAAGGGTTTTTGAATTTTGTTTGTGAACAACAATATTGGTATTACAATGAACGTAGTATTTCATATAAAGCATAGCTCCTCTATTGGTTCTAAGGCTAGTATATCGTTGAATGCTGTTTTACTTCAATGCTTTTTATAAGTTTTATTCGTAAACATCTGGTGCATTTCACACAGTAATGTTAAAAACAATTTCAATAAACAATGCCTTGTTATTAATAAATTAGACTGAACATCAACACGACCACCCACATACTCCATAAATACCATGTTGCGACCGTAACTTTGACCAGCGTATGTTGTGACAACTTGATGTGCGTGAATGCTTATTATATCAACTAAGTGTGTTTTGGTGTTGGAAATAAAATCACAAACACATAAGGCCTCAAGTACCTACCTATAGATGATTTATGAAGCGTCAAGTGCTAACTTTTACTTTATTTACTGACCAGGACTGTAGTAGCCGGGACGTGTTTAGATGGAGCTTAGCCAGCCTCTCACACAGAAAAGGCTTGGTCATACGTGTGGATCTGACTAAACTACGGTCCCCACAATTAATTCCTTCACCGTTTCCTGTACATTATAATACGCAAATAATTATACAAACGCAATATCTAGAAATCCAAAGAAATTGAATTGAATTTAAGCTCAAATGGCGGTGGGCTGGTCACTTATGCCGCTGAGCCGATAACCGTTGGGGTAGTAGAGTTCTAGAGTGGAGACCGCGTCTTGACAAACATAGTGTAGGGTGCTCCCCGGCCAGATGGAGTGAAGATGGCAGGTAGAAGGTGGATGTGGAGAGTTGAAAATCAGGCTCAGTGGCAATTACTGGGATATGAGTATGTCAAGCGGTGGACTGATAACGGAATTCTATGCAGCGCTCGTCTGAACTTTCTTTGTGTGATCAAAAACAAAATATCTAGAAAAGCCATAAGCTAGTGTATCTATACTAGGTTTTGCCTGCGGGTTCGCTCGCGTTGCCTTTTAATTTTTATATTTTAAGTTATGGTTGGTATAAGTCTCAGAAGTTGAATACGTTGAGAGGACATTACGTGAGGCCTCTTCCCAGCAGTTTACAAATGCTGCGCTTTGTATGGTGACGCCACTGAAAACCAGCGCTGCAGTTGCAGCCATGCTTCTGCAGCATATGCTCCTCATTGTGTCACTACTTCTCTTAAACATTAAAACACTTACCTATTGTTTATTTTTGTATAGTTTGCGTTTTGTGGTTTAATAGGTATAGAAATTACACCATCATTGGCATTGAACATTTACTTAAAATTAAGTTAATCTTGAAACTTTTCTTAAAATATTAAAGAGAGTGATATAAATGAGTTCAGTTATTATATCCACATAAATTTAACCCTTATCACAAGCACAGCTTTAACACTATTCTTCATAGAAACAAATGTAACTAATTTGTCAGAGCAATTTATTTTAGTACCAAATTGTTATAAATTTATCTCTTCGAGTCATTTTTCAAGCATTAACTTTAATTTATAGAAGGCATGAACAGTGTATAGATGTGCAACTCGATTAATTATTAATGCGTTAAAACTTTGCATAAGATCTTTGAATATTCCTTAATATTATTATAATTATAATTTAAAAGCCTAGCTCTTGTCGGTGTAGTGATGTAATTATCTCCAATTAGCTCTTTCCATTGCTGTCTCTTTCACTTCTTAATACGACATTCCTTTTAACGGCGACCTTCTCTGCTATCTAACTCATGTAGCTTATTCTTGATTTTTTTCTTCCACGCTTTCCTTCGACCTTTCCCTCGACGATGTTTCTAATGCAGCTGTTTCTATTTTTTACAATTAGTAAAATCAAAATTAATTATGGAACTGATTTGATTTAAAAATATCGGTAAAGTGTAATAAAATTTAAAAATTATAATAAAGTTCAGTCATTTATAAATCTAAAGTTAAAACTACATTATTTTCTAAGTAGTTATTATGATAATAAAATAATAAGCGTTCAATCTTATTACTCTGACGTACCGTGACGTAAGTACAAGACTTCCAGAGTCTCGTTTCTATGGGGTTAATATGTGTATTATGATAATGTAACCGATCTAATTTCATATCTAGTGAGGTCATTACTCTTGTTGGTTTATCGTAGACGCTGACAGAAGGTTTTGGCATCCAATATCTTGGAGATGGTGTAAGATAAAAGCTTTCATTTTGTTGTACACAGTTTGTAATACAAGTTTAAAATATACCTGTATTACTAATTATTTTGTGGAATGACATGAAATCATAAAAAATATAAGTAGGTGTTTTTTTAAGCGTAATTAACTTTTTTTGGCCGGATATAATATGCCTGGATAAAATGTTATTTCAGGTTGTAAAATAAGTATGAAACGTATCCAAATTTTATCCGAATCCGTTCTGCCGTTATCTAACAAAAATACACACACACACACACACACACACACACACACACATACACACACACACACACACACACGCGCGCGCACAAGGATTTGCTCCCAAATTTCCAGGCGTGATGAGTTCTCACCACTTTTATGGATAAGTTATCAATTGGTAATATCAAAATGTAATACAACTCCTACACAAAATCTTATTCCTACTACTCCTAAAGGCGTAATTTTGTGAAATGTATGTGAAATGTCCGTCATTCACGCCAAAACTACAAAACGGACTGAGTTGAAGTGCAACAAAATTGAATTGTTCAAGACCTCGAATTAAATTTGGCTTTTTATCCAGTTGCCACGTGAGCTATGCAGCTGGCAGAAACTAGTAGTACAATATACAAGAGATAAGACTAAAGCAAAGCAAGGTAATATATAACCCGCTACCGCCTATGCCTTCTATCACACGCAGGGACTAATGCCTGTCACTCGGGAAGAAGAATCGCTTTATATAAATATCTTAGGTGCAATTAATTTATGTTATGTCGAGACGCTATCGAGCCTTTCATTAACCTTTTGAAGGTGATCTTTGGGCTCGGGGATATTGCTTAGTCTACTTTCTATAATGAATATATTTCAAAGTATTTAAGACCTTAACAAAATGTAGATTATATTGTAGAATTGGTAGATTATAAGATTATGATTACTAGGTCACCACAACTCGTAATGTCTAAATTTATGTTTAAGGATAAATTCGTAATTGTGTGAAATCAAAAATTTCTAAAAAATATTATCAAATTTACGAAAAAACCATATCCATTTGAGGAGGATTCGTATTTACTCATACAGGGTGCCTAGTGCGAGTTTTTTTACCAGCTCGATCGCGTTTGCGTTTACGCAAATTTGTATGGAAAGGAGTCAGTGCCACGCGTTTCTCACTAGATAGCGCTACCTCGATTCCATATAAATTTGCGTAAACGCAAACGCGATCGAGCTGGTAAAAAACTCGCACTAGGCACCCAGTTAGTTAAACAGATTTATTCAGAAAACTTGGGATAAAATCTTCTCTAACTCCCTCACAATGTTATAATAAGGTTTTTTTGACCCACTGCTGGGCAAAGGTCTCCCCCGTAGACTTCCTAACAACTCTATCCCGAGCCACCTCCAACCACTCATTTTTGAAGGCATCGAACCCATTCATCTCATTCTCGGCCGACCCCGACGCCGCAGTCCCTCAGGCATCCAAAAATGAATATACATATAATTAGAATAATTATTTACAATAAAAATTGTAACAAAGACTTTAATTAAATATAAGCCAAGCCGAATTGGTGTAAATAAAATATAATGGGTGTTACCTTTTAATTTCATTTTCAGTTTTTGAATCTCACGGGCCAATAAAGACCTTTTTCTGCCATGAATCACCTTTGCTGTGTTTCAGTTTGCTGGTGAAAATACAGGCACAACAGGCTTATCACCTCCATGCCTCAAGTTTATGGACGCAGGGCATTGCATCGCAGAGGTGATCTACGACGCAATGCTTTGTGATAGGTAATGGTTACCACTTAACATCAGGTCGGCCATGTGCTTCTTCCATCTTCAGGTACCTACCATTATAAAAGAGTACGATTAAAAACCCAACATCGATATTTTTTTGCCTTTGCAAATATTCACAAAACAGTATACATCAAGTAATGGTTCTTCATTAAACCCCAATTCACTTTTCGATATCATCAGAGCTTAAATAAATTATTAACCCTTGACTGGCGTTTAGGTTCCCATTATCAAGAGGTCTCATTGTCGGAGGATTAGAGCATGGTGACCGGAACACGATAATATACGCGAGTGCCCGTACCAAAGCAATCGAATGCTTCAATGATCGATTATACGCTCGTTACCCATTTCGCTGGCTAGGGAGGTGCTGTATCGATGATTAGGTACGATTTGCGTGTGCTTCGATCTTTTTATCGATATTACTTTTTGTAATTTGTACTAAATATTTTACCTTGTTCAGCTTTTCTATGGACCATTGAAATTTAAAATTTCTAAGTTGTCTGAAATATTATTATATTATTATGACACTTTATGTAATTGTAAACTCGTCAAAAATATTATTATTATTATTTGGTCTCTATATTTTTTTCTCGGTATTAAACCGGAATGATCTAAAATGCACGGGCCTAAGCCAAGTGCATATCAGTATAATGAATGGGCGATGCGTTCTATTATTATTATGAGCTGGCCTATTAGACTTTTCGATTGAAAATTAGGGTGCTTTTTTCGATATGTTTTTTTTTGTAAAAGATGAAAATAAAAAACAAAAAACTTGTTTTTTTGAATTTTTCACATATATTTTGAGGTTATGTGAAAAAAATTTATAAACAAAAGTTTTTTTTTTTTTTATTACCTACACTTTGCCATTTAATTTTTTTCCATAGGACTTTTAGTTTTGCCGGAAATCGAGATAAACCGTTTTTTACCCTTAAAACTCACCCCCTTCCCCTTCTCTACCTCAGATCACCTGTAAATTATTTTTCCTTTCATATTTATAATATACTCCTCTTTTTCCAATGAGTGTCATCCTACCATTATTTTTTTTGTTTTATAAATTATCCACCCTTGTCTATATACTGAACATATTTGTACAGCTTGAGCATAAATAAATGAATATAAATCTAAATAATTATTCGATGATCTAAAAAAACTTGGGTCAATTTTAAATAGTCATAATAATCCAATTATTATTGCTATCGAATAAATTCTAAAAAAAAAAAAAAAAAAAACATGCGTTCTATTTAAAATTATCTAACAGGTGGTATGCTAAAAAGAATGAAGGGAATTCTTCACGTGA
Source organism: Horisme vitalbata (assembly GCA_951804965.1). NCBI lineage: Eukaryota > Metazoa > Arthropoda > Insecta > Lepidoptera > Geometridae > Horisme > Horisme vitalbata. Next base: position 1,479,235 of record OX638095.1, on the reverse strand, counting down.
ACACTAAGTTGACGTGAAAAATTCACTTCACGGCATTCATATAATGTACTCGTAGCTATATCTCATTTAATTCCGTATTCATTTGAGACAAGTATGGTAAGTCCCTGAAAATATTTCAACACGTTGACTATAGGCCTGCATCATAAGCGTGTTTCAGCAGTCAAATCATTACTTAATACTTTTTTAAGATTTTTTTTAAATATCTTTTTTCAATCTATCCTATTTGAATAACTTTCTACCTCAATTATACGAATAAGCAAGCTGGCCCAAAGGATAACTTCATGACATATCTGTACTTACTAAGTATACGTTCTAACATTTAATTAGTAGCAAAGATGCATTGCTGCACTTCTGGCGGCTAGCCATAACTAAAATTGGTACTTTCTGCAATACTGACCCAAAAGTATTAATGAAAGAGTTCTTAATTATTTGGGTTAGCTATTTAGTATTATTGGGTAGCAACTATTCAAACAATAGGTATATATTTATTTATCAATATCGATAAACATTCGATTTAATAAATTTCCCGTCTCTTCTACTAAGTAAAGCCACAACAACATACCGATTTACTATCAATTTTATGAGATTGCTGTACATTACCACTTTAGGAAGCACGGATTAGCTTGTAATCAGCTAGTCGGCAATGGATGACAAATTACTACTCATGTAATTGTAACCGTAATGAACTGTAGTTGTATGTTATTAGGGTTTATAATTGTGTGCAACTAATTGGACTTTCCGTAAAGAGCTCAACTGGGATAGCTAAGTAACTTAAAGCTTTGTACGGCACAGTCATTTAGAACTAAAGCTTCTATTTTTAACTGAAAACTCGAACAGAATACAATTAAGTCTCACTGACGACCTATAGAACTTTATTTTGTTTAGTAACCGAATATTCCCTGCTACTGATTTGAGTTAGATGATTTCCATCAACGCTTCGGGCAATTTACCTAGTTCTCACAGATTATAGGAATCTAGTAGTATATTAATTATATTTTTTAAAGACATGATCAGCAGCTATTTACAAAATTTATAATATTTAAGGGTAATCTCTATCTCGGGAATCTAAGCCAACCCCACCTGCCCGTAGTGCACCCTGTTATCTAACGAACGGAGCTCTGACGGCCGGTTGATTGTGGCATACTGCATCGCCAATACAGATAAATTCCCTGACCGCCGACGGGCAGCAGCTTCGGTGGCGGTGCCGAAGCTGTGACCTGCCTAGAGCGTGGGGATTATGAGCTATCCTCCTTCTCATTACGAGGGGGCAATCAGCAGTAGTGGGTTGATAAACAGTTGGCGACTGAGATTTGTAACCTCAAAGAATAATTATGTTGATGATCTAATAACGGATGTGCCACAAATATTTCTCAGTACTGCGTAGTCTGACGCGATGACTAATATCCGTGAAATTAACAAAAAAACCAATTATCTTGGAGCGTGAATAAATCACGCAATGACACAACCTTGTCTCGAATGGTTCATTCGTATTTTTTGTATGACAGTCCGTTTCTAACTAAATAAAGCATTGCTAGGAATCCTGCGTACTTCTTCTATGCGATTGAGTTCAAGAAATGCATTATTTTACATTTTACATTATAATAATTCAATTTCAATTTTAAAAAGCATCTATTAACCAACTTAGGCTAGTTACATATTCATCATCATCATCATCAACCCATTGCAGTCCACTGCTGGACATAGGCCTCCCCTATTGAGCGCCATTACGCCCTGTCCTCAGCTCGATGCATCCAGCTTCATATACACAATAAAATTTATAAAATTAGGCAACGATTGTAAGATCGTTTTGATTTTTAGCCCGCGGGCTCTTCCATAACTACCTGTCTCGGACTTACTAGGAGCTAATACTATATGTAGACCAGACAAATGGAGCAAGGATATTTTAGACCACATTATAATCATAACAAATAATAAATAATGCTGGACACTATGACACAGCATCATGTAGCCCCAAACTAAGCAGAGCTTGTGTTATGGGAACCACATGACTGATATAATTTGCCTATTTCATGGAAGTGTCTCTCGGTCGACATCAAGTTGGTATATGTATAACAGAAGTAGAGGGACTCGGCCTGGGCCTATGCCTGATCCTGTATGCGTTAAGGCCGGTACTACGTATCTACATACATAGTTACGATGGTGACAGTATATTGCTAGATACAAAACATCACTAAAGTCACACGCGGACACTCGCACTGCGCTTTTTTATTGTGAGCAGCAAGCAAGTAAAGTCTATTTTATGACTTAACTGACTTGGTGCAAAAATGCTAGTAGACTTTCGGTTATTACGAAAATAAACAAAAAATACGTTAGTGAATCGATAAATATTTTATTTTATATTAGGTAGCGGTTTAGGCTATTAGCTGCTTACGATGTTTGGGTGGGTTAGGTAGGCAGATTATTAGGTAGTGCATAAACAGTCACACTCATGCTTAAATTTTTATTCTTAGATACTTCATTAGTCTGTACTTTTATTGAACATGTATGTTCTTTTGAGATAAACAATCTTTTAACTGAAACTCATTGAAATAGCTCAAAGAATTAACATATATCTGTGGACGCGCCATATCTGCCAAAGAACCGCCAAATGTTGGGATAAACGAGCCTTTGAGTAGAGACCGCGTCTAGGCAAACTAAGTGTAGTTACCTCGATTAAAATAATTCTGGGGTTAAATCATTGACTCATGTAATATGTAATATACCGGTTCGGGTTTATCTGATTGCTGGTAAGAAATTATTATTTCTTTGAATTTCGTTCCTATCTTGAACGATAAAACTGTACGAAAACAGAGTAGGTATCACTCATTACGATCATTAGTAAACTTCATTCAATGAAAAATATACTATAGTGATTTTGTACTCAATTCATTGTACGATGTGCTAAGACATACCACGCAAGTTACCGAAGTTCACTACAATAACTCACAGCGTGGGTGCAATGATTGATTTATCGGTCTAAACGACCTCCAAAATTTTGCCAGAGAGTTAAAACTAGCAAGCTATGAATAGGAGCCTTGTTACGTCATGCGTAAGCAATCAAGCTGTGGACGTAAGCTGTGGTGTAGACGAGAATGTCCTCCAAAATTTACTTATTATCGTAATTAGGCTGTTATTATTCAACATCATTGAATTCATTGGCGGAGCGAGCTCATTGCCTTCAAAAGGAGCAGATGGGAGGTAGCTCGGAACAGAGATGTTTGGAAGTCTATGGGGAGACGAGAAGGACTCAATTTAAAAAAGGGATACTAAAGACATCTCACTAAGTTCATTCAATTTGAGGTAAATTTCACAATATTTTTGAGATTGGCAGATAATTTTTATATAAAAAATTTTTTAGATAAATTATATATTTTAGACAACCTCTGTGGCGCAGTGGGCGAAGGTCCGCCTGTGACGCAGAAGGTTGCGGGTTCGATTCCCGCTGCGGGACAAATGTTTGCATGTTCTGCAGGTATTTGTCTCGGGTCTGGGTGTTTTCTATGTATGATATGTATGTATTTACAAAAAAAAAAAAATGTATCTATGTAGTATATCAATCATGTGGTTCCCATAATACAAGCTCTGCTTAGTTTGGGGCTACATGATGCTGTGTGATAACGTCCAGGCTTATTTATTTATTTATTTATTTACAAAGACGTTTCTATAACTCTTCCGTTGTGGTTAAATATTAAGATTAATTAAAAATGTCACAAAGTGACTTTTAGCTAACTATTTTGTTTCAATGACGTTCATACTTTGAAAATTCCACTATTTTACATATTGTTCCTCTGCCGTAGAATACCTTCAAGTGTTATGGGTGATATAACAGCCTCATTATAAACTTTCTAAACATTGCAATCGTTTTCAGGTATATTTAATTAATTGATTAATTAATATACAAAATCGCTAGAAGGCAACTTGATCTGTAAACTCAAAAATTAAATTAACGAAGGTAATTCTAGATAGCAGCCTTAATTTACAACTTTAATTTACCTTAAACTATGAGATTCGAGATTTTTATATGTACGTTATTTTAAAATAAAAGCCCGGACGGATTGAAAATCATGATCGATAATAGCCACAAAGTTACTTGGGAAGCTTAGAGCCCGAGCAGCCCGACTAAACCTTACGGCTAACGGCTTCAAAAAGAGAGTTAATAGGCATCTCCGCATCGAAAGCTCGCTTCTTCATCGACCTCATCCTTGGTCGAGATCAAGAGCGTACCCATTACATTAAAAAAAACCACTGAACTGTTGTTTACAAACTCAAGAGGCGATCTGTGCAAATACTTCTCTACAACCTCCAACTCCCCTCAAAAACAATTTATAATAAGAGTAAAGATAAAATATATAGACAATATATATAGAGACAGGGATAAAATATATAAGCCAAGCAGAATTTCTTGCCAAATCTTCTCTGTTTGATCGCGTTACGAATCGGTGTAAATTAAAAAATGACAATTCCAAGTACTTATAATTTACAGTGCTTATTGAATAAATACATGATTTTGATTTTGAATATATATTACTATCCGTAGCTTCGCTTATGTGGTATCCGGGTAAAAAGTAGCCTGTGTCGTTTTCCTAGTATAGAACTACTTCCAGCTCCATTTAGTAGTTTTGGCGTAAAAGAGCATAAAACTAACTAGACTTTTACATTCGCATCCAAACCTTTGCTTATAAAATATTAGCTTCCGCCTGCGAGGTACCAGGATAAAGTGTCTCTGCGTTAATCACAAACCATGTATTCCTTCATATCTTTTATATCCAAGAGTCGTAAAATTGTGGAATAATTAGCTCAAGTTTCGTTAAAATCGTTAAGAAATTTACAAACGACCTTTCGCATTTATAATAATGTAATGGCGATATTCCGATTTTTTTAGTATAGTTAATACTTACAATTAAAAGCTTACGTTTCACCGCCCTCTTACTTGTTGCTGTTGGTAAGTGATGATGCGGTCTACGATGTACGCTTGTCTAGAGTGTACCAAATTACTCTTTGCTTGAAGACCCCTGATAAATTGATAAATCTTCACCAAGTAAACCAGCCTCCACGTCATAATATTATGTTTTCCATTTACTTACATCTTGCTCTCATTTCAAGGCCACAGACTAAGTATAATCATGACTTAACAAAGAATTACACTAAGTCGCTGCAAGCGCCCGACCCTTGAATATTCTACGTAACGTAATAACGGGACAAGGCTTGAATCTGCGATGCAAAGCCTCTCATTATTGTTCGCAGTATCGGGGCAGGCAGAACTGTCTTTTGTTGTTCAAGTCTTTGAAAGGACTTTTTGGGGCCAAATATTACAACGCTCTACCACCACCACCCTTGCTAACCGCCAAACACTGACGCGGACCGGGCGCCAACATTTACTTCACTCAAGACGACCATCGAAATAGGTGCACGTTTTTTATTGGTTCTACTTCAATATAACTAGCAAGTTTTACAGTCTACTCTGCTTTTTCATTTTAAAGACCCGAGACACCTCAACGGATTTCTTGATCGGATCATGTCGATATGCGAATATTTAATTGTTACAGTTTTTGTATTGACTTCCTGATCAAATTGGGTTGAGATTGGGAGATTGGATTGGGAAAAATGACATCGAAATCTTTGATATTTAATGTATTGGTAAGGACTTCTTGATTAGATTGTGTCCCTAAAGATTTTTTAATTCAAACTCAATACGAAATTTGGTGATAGTACACATGTGCTAGAAACACATACTCTCGTGCTATATTGGCAGCAATATAAACTAGCTTGTTGTATGGTAATATGGTACGGCCAATTCCTCCGAAATTCAGAGTTAAATGTATTTTTTTGGAAATAAAATTTTTGTATTACATGACCTGAGTGGAATACTTATCCTAGACCCCTAGGACTCTTTCCTATTTCGTAGGTGTGAGGAACTGTGTAAACAATCGTTACTTAACACCCAGACTTGAATCTGCAATAAATATATACAGATCATGCAAACATTTGTCCAACAAAAATTGTCGGAAACATTGGAAATCAACACTGTTCTGTATTCACTAAGTTTCCCTGCCGACATCGCACAGACTCGGGATTTCTTTAAGGTTATTTCGAGCACCTAAATAAGTCTTAACATGGTTGTGAGCCGCCCTTTGTGGGCTTATGTTTCATTTTAAAGGATTCACTGTGGTTTTTCAAATTTTAATACAAGTTTTTGTCTCTTAGTGGATTTAAAGGGTGGAATGTAAAGGGATAATGGACCTTGGCTAATCATAATCATGTATGTATAGTATGTTTATATGCAGTAAATATTTAAAAGTTATATCATGTTTTATAGATAATACAAGATTATTATTTCATATAGAATGAATACTAATTGATCCATAATGAAATGATGATTTTCATCCATTAATGTACTAAATGAATAAGCTTTCACTGTTTTTAGAAAACTTACACCAACCTTTTTCCTATATATTATGGTCCGTCTTCCAAACTATAATCACGATAGCATCTGCCTCAGTACTCAAACTATTCTCTAGGAACTCGGTCATGTCCATAGAATACATCTCATCGCATCCTATCTGCAAGTAATCTAGCTGACATCAGCCGCGTCAGAGGACAAAGCGTCTTGTATCCGGTCGACTTGAACGGCTCAGTGCATCCGTTCAGCTATTCATTGATCACTGTTTGAGTCTGTGCACAATTCTGTGCTAAGCCGGTTTTCTGACTTAGCCGATTTAATTGCTCCATTCTGTCCCTGTATTCGATGACTCAGTTCTCATCATTTTACCTTGCATGGTACCTTGCTCGGCAACGTTTGAAAGAATCTAGCCACGTATACAATATGGGCATCTAGTGCCCGCTCTTGGCGCTCGTAGCAGCTGTTTCAATATAATCAATACACAGATTGCGCGGCAAAAAACTGACAGCTAGAGTGCAACGGCGCGCTATATGTTCAAGTGTTGTAACGTTGACATTGACGCGCGCAACACAGTATCTCTTTCATGCGGCTTGAAGGCGCTCCAATGTTCGCGTTTTTGGAACGCAAAGTCAATACGGAGCTTAAAGGCTTATACTATAGAACTGGATATAAAACAACGTCTTTCTTCCATTGTTCAAAGTCGTATTTCTCACTTTCTTTGGACATATTACACGTCGAGAAGACACGTCTGTGGAGCGCAAATTCAGGTCAAAATTGAGGGCACGAAGGCCCGCGATAGATCACCAATGCGGACCAACTGCTGGACCAACCAAATCAGAACTGCACTAAATGGGCAACTCCACGAATGTTCGAGACAATCAACAGTACGAGAGGAATGGCGACGAATTGTGAAGCTCGCCATCACCCCCGTCATGATGAACACGACCACTCTGCCAAAAGTGTGACGACAGAAAATAATCCAGAATATTATTTCATATTATTTATTTCTAGACTTGGAATAACACATGCTTTTTATTTGGGTACCACGTGAGCGAAGCCGCGGAATAAGCTTGTGTGATTATAACAGTAATAATAATTTGATTTTTTAACAAGGCAGCCCAAAAGAGTTTAGAAAAACTAATAAGAAATTTTTTTGGAAAAGAAAATTACAGAAATTGAAATTTATTTCGCGAAGTGAATGATGGAGATTTCTTGTTTTGTTTGGAAGTTCTGTAAAAGCCAAAATAATCTGGAGGCAGTATAAAAATGTCTGAAAAGTTTCGATAAGGTCAAGCTATAAAGCAACTTGACTTTGACTCGTAAACTCAATCTCTGTATTAATTAACTTAGAGAACTAGACTTTCGAAATATATTTACTAACCTGTTTGATACAAACAAAGTTTTCTTTGGAGCTTTCAAAATATTTTGATCACTGATTAAGTGGTTGAAATTATAACTAACATATTGAAGAGTAACATTTTGTTTAACAATTTTAGAATTTGTAAGAAGTTAGAATTGTTGTTATTTTTTCGTCAGTGTAGAAACTTGAATTAGTCCGGTGAATATTGCAAAAGATAACTAAGAGATTTTGAGGCAGCATCTACTTTTGTTCGGCATTACGCCATTACTGAGATCACCAAGCCTAACAAATGTTGCAAGCAAATATTACTTAAAAATATGACATGTAGGTTTAATGTTTATGCTGAAAATAAAAGCCGATGGAATTTAACAATAAAACTAAAAAAATACATTTAACCGTTGAGCACACAGAGCTCGTAGGCAGCCTTAGCCCAGCCTCCTTATTTGCTATCTCAGTTGCGAGCTCAATGCTATTACCGGATATTTGAAAAACTTGTCATATTTGGGTAAATTTTCGAACAAATTCGTCACTCAGTATCTAAAAATTTCAGTGTGAACTATAATATTGTATCTTAAATGATGCCTGTTGCTTCTTCTTAAGCTTTACTTAAAAGATGATGAAATTTCTATTGAATCGGAATAAGCCAGTCCCGAGGCTTCATATAATAACTCAATTATAAGCACCGGTCCTGTAGAAACATTGATAGTTTGTTAATTTTCTTTGTTTCTTCTTCACGTTCTTTGAATTTCGACAGGTCCACGTTTGTAAATAAAGTCCGGTGCCGACCATTTCGGTGTGCAACTGACTTAGTAAATAAGGCCTTTGACTACCGGTTGACGATGATGTATGCATTTCACAGAACCATTCGAACCTTTCGGAATTCGCTCACGAAACACCATCAACAATAGATCTATCAAATCTCGAGCCAGCTATTCCCACGGTAAATCCACGAATGTAGGCGATAGAATGACACCTACATGATATTATACTTAGCGGGTTATATGAGCTAGTACAATACATATCCGGAATGAGGTAGCAGAGTGATTTAGGGCGACGATAAAAGTGTAATAAATATTTGGAAAGAAAGATTCCATTGATTTTGATGTCAGGTTGATCTACATACGCAGATGTAGGGTGATTCATGGAGCCATAACTTAGAAGTCGGATGTTCGTTCGTATTAAGAACTACATAATCATAGGGAAGATTTACAGTACATATTAAGGATTAAGATTTTTTTTAATTGAACTTTTAAATCTAGGTACCATTGGTTGGTTCTAAATTTATAAAAACGAATACATATTGTGTATTTTTAAAGTAAAAATAAAACCCATGGCAAGAGTACTGATGTACTTTGCATTTCATAAAATAATCTATTTTTACAATTATGATATTTGCTTTGTTTGGTTTTATTATCTACTCTCTGCCTTGTTCCCACGTTATGAGGGGTCGGCACATTATTATGTTCACCTTCCATTTTCCCATGTCTTTCTGTCATTTCAAAACTCATCATCATCATCATCATCAGCCTATAACAGTCCACTGCTAGGTCTTCCATAAAGAGTGCCATTGCACCCTGTCCTCAGCTCGACGCATCAACACTCATAACTTTCTTACTCATGTCACACAATCATTACACACAATCGGGCCATCTTCTTTGGCCAACTCTACCGGCACAAAATAATAGCAAAAAAATCTGAATTCAATTAATCAGGTCTCATTCAAATTAATTAAATCCCATCAAAAGTCTGATATAAAGGTTTTGTCCAGACAGTTGATTTATCCCACTTGCGTCAATATTCAGAAATTGGACCAGAATTTAAATCAATTTCGGTTCATCAGTATCTTTTCTCCCAAGTCAACAGAACGGTTCAATTTAATTCGAGTCTATTAATATCTTACAAACAAAGACTCCTAGTGCCACAGTATAGAAGCCAAGTAGTACAGAGGATGAGAATATAATTTACTACTTATTTCAATTGAATTTTATAATACAGCTATTGCAAGTGTTATATGTTATGTGAAATCAAGGTGTAAAAGAACGAGACGGTAAGTCAAATAACGAATGATAATTTAGTGAAGTAAAAAAAATCTGTACAAATTCTGAAGAAAAGTGGTGTCCTAGCAGACTTAAAGCGGTCACACGTTCAGACTTTAAGCGTTCCACGATCGCGTTCTGCGTTCGTTGTGTTGTTACATAGACATACACATTACACGCACAGAAGGTATTTGGTACCACACAAGGTATTCGTACTTGAATTTCATGGTGTAGAACGCAACACGCTCGAACGCATAACCACTTTCTGTCTGATAGAACCGTCTAATGAATGAGACTATCTCAAATGATTGAGTACGTTTAAGTATTCGGGTTTTTCTTTACTTGAAGTTAATTAGCCTCTTTGCCGTTGGAACCCATATATGGTCCAAAGTCTCTCAAGTGTCAAAACAATGGTGCGCATTTTTTACCAACGTTCATCTCGACTGTAAGTTGTTTTTATTCCAAATGTTTTTTCAAGAAACTTATGAAGAAATGTTATTGTTTTACAATTAGATTCAATTATTTAGCGGCTTTTTTAGCACTCCACCCTGCAAAAGAGCATTTACTGATGGATGTTCTCTATACTGTGCCAATTACCCTTTAAAATCAATACTGATTGAATTGAAAAGTTACATAATGAAAGCTCCTAGCCTCAATTATTTACGAGTAGCCTTTATAAAGCTTTTCATAATAACATCAAGAGTTTTCAACCACCAGTAATATCATTTACGATGAAAATGCATCCTGCTTCTGGGAAGTACTCTAGAGAATTTCTGACAGAAAGCTTCTTCGCTGTGTTTCAATTTCATCGTCCTAATTTGTTCATTGAAGTTCTTATCGATCACTTAAGCTAGGCAACCTTCAACCCGGTCACCATTTGTGTGGAAGACTGCTTAGTAGCATTGAGATCCGAGCGTTTCGGTGCATTAGAGGATAGCTTATTATTTCCTTAAGGATGTTACGTCCGGTCAAGCTTCATCGCTTTGAGTGCTGAATAATACAACCTTCAATGTTTCGCACCTCTGGCCTCTCGGGCATAGCAATAACACATCAGCACCAGCCTATATCAGTCCACTGCTGGACATAGGCCTCCCCTAATAAGAAGGAGGATATGGCCATAATCCCAATTCTGGGCACTGAAGATCGCGGAGCACAACTTCTCGCACCGCCGACGCTGTTGTCCAGAGGATTTATTGTACCAGTGCCGGTGTAAGGCTGTGCTATGCCGCTGTCAGCCAGCCGCTAGAGCCCCATTTGTTAGTCAGTAGAGTGCACCACGGACAGGTGAGGTGTGAGGGTGACAGGTTGGCTTGACTTCCGAAAATGGAGGTTCAAACCCCTTACACCCTCGGGTATAGCGTTATGTCGAGGCCAGCAGTCAACGAATTTAAGCTTTTTCAGTCTAAAACTCCAAGACAAGTATTCCATCGGAAGACACGGTTGTTTTGAGTACGCATTACAATCCACTTGAGGCATGAAAATGATAAGCCTCATGTCCCTGTTATTTCAACGGCAATTGGAAAAAATTCAGCGATCCTAGAAGTTGTACCGACAACATGATCAAAATTGACCAAGGATAATCATAATACATAAAATAGAAAGTCACGTAACTTATTACGGAAATATATCGCGTGTAAAATTCCTCCATTATAAAGGCCATAATGACTGATAAGCGAGCGATAAATCGTATTTGGCTCAGTCGAATATGAGTAGTTCGTGGCCAATTTACGTTCACTTCTCATTTCCTTCGACGTGACTCGAGGGCTGCGGTACACGGGGCATTTTTACACGTTTCATTCTTTATTCAAGAATAGGTGTAGGTCAACGAAGTATTTTTTTGTGCTGGCAATTCTGTTAGTGCTCATTGTTTATTGTTTACAAAAAAACATCTGTGCGATAATTTTAGGTAATATATTTAGTGTTTTCTTTTCCTGTGTTCTTTACTGTTGCTGGCAGCGTAAGTCATGTCATGCTCTGAACTTCCAGACGATTCGGTGAAAGTAGTAAAAAATTCTAGCGTCAAACCATCTTTTACCAAAGTAGTTGAATGTGATTCTTCAACATTTCCTGCATGTGAAATGTGAATGTTTGTCCAACAAGGCTTATTCGTCAGAACAGGATTGAAAAAGAAAGTGCCTGGGAGACCACGATCATAAGAGTTTTTCCTGCCAGATCAATGTTATGAAAATGATTTCTTCAAAGAGAAATATAAAGATCTTCAAAATTGATCAAAGTTTTGTAGCTACAGATATTTCAACAAACAAAACATTTTTACGTATGTTTCTACGTAAAAATTCCAAGGAAAAAAACGAATTTGTCAGTGACATATTTCACTTTTTCTCTGTTAAATCTGACTTTTGATAGTTTTTAATTTTTTTTATGTAAAATTGACCAAGGATAATCATAATACATAAAATAGAAAGTCACGTAACTTATTACGGAAATATATCGCGTGTAAAATTCCTCCATTATAAAGGCCATAATGACTGATAAGCGAGCGATAAATCGTATTTGGCTCAGTCGAATATGAGTAGTTCGTGGCCAATTTACGTTCACTTCTCATTTCCTTCGACGTGACTCGAGGGCTGCGGTACACGGGGCATTTTTACACGTTTCATTCTTTATTCAATGGCTTCTGGGATCATTTTCCACAATTTCGCCAGTATCAAGTATATTGTTCATAATAATAAGAGGCATGATGTACGGTTTAATACTATAGCAATGGTGACTTTATCAGAAAACGATCAACGAACAATTTTCTTCATCAAAGAATTCCAGTTCAAATTCTTTTTTATTCCATTTTAGATAAAATAAGATAAGATATGAATTTATTCCATTAAGATTATTAAGATAACCGTTTCACTTCACGTGTGTCCTAATAGTATCGTAAATTGATGTAAATGCTAATAATTATAAACAACATAAATCAGAAAAACACATTAAAACAAAATAAAATACAACAAAAACGATACAACCATCTTGAACGATGAAAAAAATAGTCCCTTTTACACAGTTTTACAGACAGTTTTTACAGAAAGTTTCACTGCCACTGAACCACACGTTCTTGAGTGGAGACTGCGGCTTGGCAAACGTAGTGTAGGACGCCCTCCGGCCAGGTGGGGTGACGATCTGCGAAAGGCTGATAGGGCGCAATGGCGCTCATTAGGGGAGGCCTATGTCCAGCAATGGACTGCTATAGGCTGATGATGATGATGATGAACCACACGGTCAACTGATCCCAATCTAGGCAGAGCCTGTATGTACTATGGGCACCAGAGACTGATAAACATACATAGATACTCTTATAACACCCATACAAAGAAGAAATTTTATGTTCGCCACACAAATGTTTGTCCTGGGCGAGAATCGAACTCGTGATTAAACTATTCAAAGGGCCAGTAAACTATTCAAAGTCAAAGTCAAAGTCAAAATTCATTTATTCAGTAGGAACTATATAGTACACTTTGAAACGTCATTTTTTTAATTTACCACCAATTCGTGACGTGACCAAACAGAGAAGAATTGGCAAGAAACTCTGCTTGGCTTATATTTTTTTAACGTTATTGTTCTTAATAACTATTACATTGTTTTTGATGGAGTTGGAGGCAGTTTCATCCCAAGCTTTTTTGTCATCTAAATAATCAGATATTTTATAATAAGCCTTATTACAGAGGTTACGTTTAACTACATTTTTGAATTTATTTACAGATAGATTATTGATACTGATATATGTATACTGATTTATTCAATCATGACACAAAAGCACTCGTGGTGTAGTTTACTTCAGTGTTCTTAGCAAATCATCTTGGTTAAGCAACACTCCATCCACTACTTGGATGGGTGACCGTTTAATTACTTTTTATCTGAGCACTTCCGTGGTTCAAAAGGCACGATATGTTGACCTCGGTTTTTTCAGATACTAAGCCATTTCGGAGGCGTATAGGTGGCCCAAAAACTTCGACACCAGACTTGGCCACTAATTCATACGAAGAAGAAAAAGAAGAGTGTTGATGATGATGATGATTGACATAACTTTACTATCATCTATATCCCAAAGTACCTAACTGAGCTATCTGTTATCGAGCTTGGATCAACACTAACTAACTAACTAAATAAATGTATAACTAACTATATAATTATAAATAAAATAATGCGGGACGTAATCACACAGCATCACGTAGCCCCAAACTAAGCAGAGCTTGTATTATGGGAACCACATGATTGATATACTACAAATATATATATATTTTTTGTAAATACTTACATATCGTACATAGAAAATACCCAGACCCGAGACAAATATCAACAGAATATGCAAACATTTGTCCCGCAGCGGGAATCGAACCCGCAACCTTCTGCGTCTCAGGCGGACCTTCGCCCACATTGTCAAAGGCCGTCGATTATTGTATATAATTACTTATATAATATATTTTAGATTATTTATTATATAATAATTGAAATAATACACAAACATATATCATTCTTCCGTGCCTAAAGCATGGAGATTTATCAAAAGGCTTAAATACTAAATTGTTATGTAAACTCATAGCTAAAAGGTTCCTTTTACAGCGAGCACCATTTTGGAGTGAATCGTCTGGTACGGCCGATATCCATGTTATAACCATCAAAATATCTTTTACGGTCTCTTATGGCGGGAAATCGAGAATTAAGTGGGGTAAGGTGAAAACTCAAAGGGTATTGTAATAAAAATCTATGTAAAGAAGGGAAAGTCGGAATGCTGTTTTTTAGATAAAAAAAAATCTAACTGCTGCAAGCTAAACATTTATCAAACCATAGCATAAGTGCAGTATGATGTTGATAAATTTTGATAGGTGTATCGTTAACAGTAACAACAACACCAACACCAGCCTGTGTCAGTCCACTGCTGGACCTAAGTTTTCCTTAATAAAAATAAAATATGCCCATAATCCCCACGCTGGGCATGCAGGTTGGGAATCATAGGGCATAGCTTTTCGCACCGCCAACGCCCGTTGGTGGTCAGGGGATTTAGCTGTGCAGCATAGCTAAATCCTAACACTAGCAGCTAGTGTTAGGCCGTTGTCTGATGCAGCTGGCTGCCCCGTTTGTTAGTTAGCTGGGCACCACGGGCTGGTTAAATGGAAATCGAACCTCTTACACCCCATTAACAAAAAAACTTCCTTATTTAGTGAATTCTTCCCTTTCCGCCCGCTGCCTCCCTCTCGTAGAAGACAGATATCAATACTTGATACCTATACCTCATTTTTGGTCTTAAACTACATTTTTATGCGCGTAATTTCATCTTGATTGGTATTTTGGCATAAGAGAGCAACAAAATCTTCTCTTTATACCCAAAGGTTTGCTGTAAGTAAACTCTTTCATGGTTAAGCTCGCCTTTGTACATAGCTATTAAGTATTTTGTTTGTGTATTATGTCTCTGTGTACAATCTATATATATAAAAATGAAACCCGTTTTCCTTGGTCACGGCATCACGCGTGAATGGCTGGACCGATTTCACTAATTCTTTTTTTGTTGTATTTGTTATTATTAGGAGAAGGTTCTTACGGAAAAAAATATTAAGAAAATTGCTACGCTAAGGCGGTACGAAGTTCGCCGGGTCAGCTAGTAAAGTATTAAAAATTAAGAGAGAGCAACAAACATTGACTTGAAATCCTCGAACACTTTCACCATGATATCATTTTTATCATTCTCTTCAGTTTGCCACTGCTACACAAACCTCTCGCCTTATTATTATTGTGAGCCTTCAATGTCCCTCTGATTTTAGCTATTAAAACAAGGAACTACGACGGCGACCCAACAGACTGGTTCAGCCTTCATAATGACGCTATCCAATGGATAAAGCAGCTTGAAGCTACAATATACAAATCGAACGACTTGAACAAGCCATACGATTAAATATCCCACTTCCCAGCCAAACTTTCGCCTTAATATAAAAATATTTGCTTAAAAAAATCACATAAGGTTTAGATAAGTAACATACATTCAAATTAAAATTATCTGCTGCTGTATTCAGTTCAAATGTCAAGCTTTTAATTCAACAATCGCATAGTGTGGCCCGACGTCAACAATCTAGGGCAACACTCGTAGCTTACGGATGCCTTACACGAAATGAGCGAGTAATGAAAATCACTATTGTTTGCGCTACACGACCGGGGATGTGTTTTCATGCGAAATTGTATTTCACTGTTACTGAAACTCTGCTTGATCCACTTCTTCTTCTTCGTGGAGTGCATCGTGAAGTTTCATAATCAGCGGATTTGGTGTGTCTAACGAAATGGTGTATTGCCAACCTTCCCAATAACCATAAGTTGTTCAAGGTTATCTGAACCTGTTTTGGCTAAGAATTATATGCAGTTCTAAATACTTTTGTTCACTAATATTTTACCAATTCGCACGCTTTCTTTTCTCATTTATAAGACAAAAAAATGGGATGTCCTTACAAAATCTGTCCAGCGGCAAGATAGATGCGGCATAAACAAAGAATCTTCTTATTTATAGATAATAGATTAACCGTCCTATTCATAACAGTTCCATAAACCTCAGATAGCTAAAATGGCGTTAAAATATTACGTCACCTCTTTATAATAACGTTTAAAAGACGGACAAGCTTACTTTATCGAGCCGTTATATAATGACATTTGGTTATGAATTGGGGGGTTTGAATAGTCACACCGGTGTGACTATGGACATACTATGCATAAATAAAATGAACCATAGTTACACTGGTGTGATAAACTGGTGTGACTACGGATCGGTTGGCTACTATTTTTTTCATTGGCTTTTATGGCAACCATAACTTCAAAAGTTTTTAAGCACATTAGAATACATATTACTAAAATGTACACAAAGCCATGAAAATATTACAAAAAATCTGTCTTAAATTAGTTTCAAAGATCTAGACAATTACCTTGTCGTAACTCCTTTTACATTCCTAGTATTTTAAATGCATTTAAGCTGATCTAAATTCTCAAAAGCGAGAAGACAAAAAAGCGTCCTCAATCGGTTTTCGATCCCGACTTGATTTTACTCACCATCAAAAGTAATGTTATTCATATAACCTAACAGTACGCAAGCGTTCATGCGTGCCCCAGGAAACTTACCCCAACTCCGTGACCGATTCAGTTATGTGGAAATAACGAGAAATACCTCATATCGTGACATATTGGATTTCCATGGCAATTTGTGACTTGTGACTGAATAAAATGTTTGTAATTACCGGTTGGAATTATGTCAGCGTGTTCGTGAGAAGCTTGAATTTTCTAGAGATTGCTATCATAATGCGGGATACTAAATCGATGTTGTTTTGTTATCATATAAGTAAAAGTTTGTTTGTTTCCACTCAACTCCGTAACGATTCTATGGATTTACATGAAACTTTTTCTTTTTTTTATTGAAATGGAAAAAAACTTGGAATATAGGTACATAGTTTAAGACCTTGATTGAGATATTTAACAAAAATCTTCCCCACAACGCGCAATGGCGCTCATTGGGGAAGGTCTGTGTCGAAGGCTGATAACGATGATGATGATGATGATGACCTAGACTAAACAAATAGGCTTTTTATTCTGGACCACCGGTCCACGCGAATGGAATTGCGGGCCGAAACATTTTTTATACATAATATAGTCAAGCGTTTGACCACTATCACAACTAAAACAGGAAAACAGGTAAAGATTTGGTCTAAGATGGAACTAAACGAACTAAACTATTGAAATGATAATGTTAACGGAAATATTATCAATTCTTACTAGGTTGGTATAGATAGAAAATAATAGTGTGTAGATAAACCGGCGTCTTATATAGTCTCTGTCCTGGAAATATTATTTAAAGCTGTGTCCTTTCAAAGTGTAAATTCCACAACTATTAAATAGGTTTGGCTAAACAACCGCACTGAGTGTCCGTCGTTCAGTACATGCTGAGCCAACCCCCTTTTTTGCACAGGGTGGTTTTATGGGGCTTAAATACTTTTTTTTCTATTCTTCTTCTACTAGAACCATATAAAACAAAGGAAAATTGTATTTGGTATTCGTGTCTATTTTGATTCAATTACCAAGCACCTTGTATCTAATCCAGTAAAATAGGTAGAGAGATAACAGAATTCACGAAACTTCTTGGTTGAAATCTTCTTCAAGGTGCTATTTGGTAAAATTGGTATAGTAGGCAAATCTATTTCTTTGAAATCTTCTCCAAAAGGATCCTTCAAGCCTTCCCCACACAGGTGCATTATTATCGCCGATAACATCGCATGCGTTGTTGCGATAATGCATCCCAATACCTTGCACACAACTGCGTTATCTCAGCAATGTGTAACTTCGTAGCCGTCTTAATATCATAATGTACTGCAAACAGATATCTCAATAACGCAAGCAATTTTAACGCCGATAATAACGTACCAGTGTGGGGGAGGCTTTAAAAGTGGCAAAAATCTACACCATTTCACTAAGCTATTTATTTCTTCCACAGTGCCAACGTCAGACGTGCAAGGAGTACTGGGCAAGAAGGCATCCCTGCCATGTGACATCCAACCACTCCACCAAGAAGATGACGTGGTCATGGTGCTGTGGTTTAAAGAGTCTGACGCAGACCAGCCCCTCTATAGGTATGTAACACACGCTTGCTAAGACATTCAAGAAAAATTCTAGACTATTCTTCAATGAAATTATTTCGTATGAAAACTTTATACAAACGTAACAATGTCAAAAGCTGAAATTTTGTTGTTACGTAGGTCCTTTTGTAACCATCTACAATTCAATTAAGAGCTAAAGTTGTCAACATAGCTCAGAAAATTAGCAAGCTGAAGTGCCAGTGGGCTGTCAATATCTACCAAAGAAAAGATAACCGTGGGGTAAACGAGTTCTTGAGTGGAGACCACGGCTTGGCAAACGTAGTGTAGGACGCCCTCCGGTTAAAGAGGAGTGACGATCTGCGAATGGGAGAATCTGCTAGTAGGAGCTGGATGTTGTCGAGCTCAGAACAGGGCGCAATGGTGCTTATTGTGGGAAGCCTATGTCCAGCAGTGAACTGATATAGGATGACGATGATTCAATTAAAAACCTAAGAAAGAATAAATCGTCATATTGATGAAACATACTTCATTCAATTTCATTTTAATTTTTACCTCCGCTGACCCACTCGTATGTATCTTGTCAGCTACGACATCCGCGGCCGGTCCGTCAACCAACCCAAGCTCTGGTCTTCCCCCACGGTCTTCGGGAACCGCGCCTTCTTCCGCGGCTCAGCAACACCAGCTGTACTCATGCTGGACAACGTGATAGCGGCTGATGTAGGGGTCTACAGGTGCAGAGTGGACTTCAAGAACTCACCTACGAGGAATTTGAAAGTCAATTTTACTGTAATTAGTAAGTAAATTACTTTTTCTCAAACATGCTTGGAGTTTTGAGCATTATTTTGACCTTCTTTGAGATGAATCGAAATTGCTGGCTAAATACATGAGAGCAGTGGCCACAATAGTTGTATGAGAAATTGAGAATCCTTAGCTGTCGTGTTTTAGCGCGCAATAAATTAAATGTGTAAACTCATATCTGCCATGTAATTTAAAAATAAAACGATCTTTTACTCCAAAACATGGCTACCAGGAAGTAAATAATAAAAAAAGGTTTTATTTAAATTTCGAACTAGCTTGCAAATAGAAAGCTGTTTGTTTAAAAAAAAAGAACATGAACACTTTGGCGCGTGAAAAAATAATGTTATTCGTTGTTACAAACAACAATATTTTTTCACGCGCCAAAGTGTTCATTAAGTCATTGATTTTGAAAATCTAACTGTATTTTCAAATAAAATGTTCTGTATAGGTAGGAGTTTTAATTTCCTCTCATTATTTCAGAAACGTACTATACAAGCCTTGGCCACAACTAGGCATTGATAGACTTACTTATCTGTGCCTCGGTTTCGCTATAACTTTGGTGTCAGAGTTTTTAAGCGGTCGCAAAGGCCTCAGACTTGGCTTTTTCTGCGGAATTATTAACTCAAACTGTTAGATCCGGTTAAGTGGAACCTGCAATACTTCTATTCTTGTCAACATTTTCTGCTACCGACGAAGCGTATTCTTAGAGGAGAACTTTTTTTTTTTATTTATACAATTTTCTGTTATCATATGTTTGACTAATCAACGTTGTTACAGTACCACCCAACCGTCCCACGATATACGATGGTCAGAGAAGAGATAGAACTAAGCTCGTGGAGCCGTACAACGAGGGCTCTGATGTATTGCTCATCTGTGAAGTGGAAGGAGGTAACTAATCATTAATGCGTTCATCGAAGTTCTTTAAATAAATAAATAAATAATAATGCGGGACGTAATCACACAGCATCATGTTGCCCCAAACTAAGCAGAGCTAGTATTATGGGAACCACATGATTGATATACTACATATATATATATATATATATATATATATATTTTGTAAATTCATACATAGAAAATACCCAGACCCTAAAAGAACATGCAAACATTTGTCCCGCAGCGGGAATCGAACCCGCAACCTTCTGCGTCTCAGGTGGACCTTCGCCCACTGGACCACAGAGGCCGTCAAAAGTTTACTGCTGATCTCGCTGAGTCATCAACAAGAACTTGTAGAAGTTCTTATTGAGTATTTTGAAGGACTGTAATCCTGCCATGGAGATTTCAATGCTCTAAAACAACGACGAAAGGTCAGTGGTTTTAGCAATATCATTTCTGTATCTGTTTTTTGGCTCGATTTTTCTGAGACTTCTTTAATGCAGTATTACTTGAAGTTGAATCATATGAGTCAGTTTTTTTTCGTTATTTTATATTAAAAACATAATGCAATCCTTAATACATTTCATATGTCATATGAGCTAGGGGCCAACTCTAGTGTCGGGGTTTTTAGGTTACCAAGGCCTCCGACATGGCATAACGATTGACTGGACTAACATCTTAACGTGCCTTCAGAAGCACGGAAACACTCAGACCTAAGGGTACGTTTACATTGAGGCTGAGCAGAGCGGAGATGTGCAAAATTGTCCAATAGTAGTGAATCCGAACTAGAGACGAAGTTAACCCTACTGTTTAATGGATGAAAAGTGTTTACATCAAATTTAATGTATTAGGAAATATATCTCTTGTGGGTTGTAGAAAAATAGAATACATTAGAATTTCGTTAACATGACGTGTGACTTTTTTGAAGTGAATTAATAGGTTGATTTAGCATATCTCCGCTCTGTTCCGCCTCAATGGAAACGTATCCTAAGTATCACTAAGCGGTAACCCATCCATAAAGGCCGGGCGGAGTGTTGTCTAACTCAGGTGATCGGCTAAGAAAACCAAGCTATACAATAAAAAAGAGAGCAAAATTAAACTTCATCATATGGTGCAGATGGCTGCCAACAGAAACCTCTGAAGACAAGTAGTTCAGTCAATCACGAAGACAATGCATAGTGATCACGATCTTTAGTCATGAAGCGCTCGTGGCGTGGTTAATATATATTAATATATATTATAGTGACATTTATATTTTTGCTTTGTGCTTCGGAAGGCACGTTAAGGTGTTGGTCCCGGCTTTTCAGTCGTTAAGCCATGTCGTAGGCCTTTGGGAAAAACTCCGACACCAGAGTTGTCACTAGCTCATACGAAGAAGAAGAAGTCATGAAGTTACCGACCACAGAGGGATATATATGTCTCTATGTCTAAGTAAGCCTCGACACGAGCGTTGCACATGCATTAATGATACTGCTAAAAACAATAAAAGGTATTATTAAAGCGATCTCTACTTGATAACCATTGTGTAGAAACTGTACAAACAATTCTACAGAAAGACAGTAATAGTAAATCGGAAATCATTTTTCATATTGTGAATCGTAGTTTCCCAGAGCGCATTGTGTGCTGCCATTAATCTTATTGACAAATTGTTCCGATAAGCAGCATTTTGTCGTAGGACTTTGTTTTTTTGCCGAATAAATTCTGATAGTTTTCAAAAGGTTGATTTGAAGGGACAAGTGGGCACTGGGGGACATCTTTGGAAAACAATGTTAGAAAACCCTTCGGTTCAGCTCCTTTTCTTTGATGGCAGTTGCCTTTCTTATTACTAGCTTCTGCCCGTGGCTTTGCTCGCTTTATACTCGGATAAAAAGTATCCATACAAAACCATTTTCGCAAATGCAAAAATTATGCCAAGCAAGCGTCTCCTTTATCGGGCTCTCTTTTACCGGTATCACAATTACAATAATAATTAATCCACATATTCATAAACTCCATAGTTTAGTTTTCGTAAAATAAATCAGTTGTACAAATGATGATGATTACTCACGCTCCTGTGAGCGACGGCTTTTGTTCTGGCACATTGTGTTCGAAGCTAGGATAGATAAGTCGATTCCTTATCGTAAGTCTTACATTTGTCTTGTATTCATTCGCAGAGCCTACTGACATTGAAGTATTTGGAGACATTTGTACTTATGTTGCTTGTTTTTCACTATACTCTGTTGAATTTTGCGATTTTCACAGGAGTTAGGTTTTTTGAACTGAGGACATGGTGCAATGGCGCTCATTGGGAGAGGCTTGTGTCCAGCCAGTGGACTGCTATAGGCTGATGATGATGATGAGGTTTACATTTTGACACATTTGATACTGCTCATAGATACTAAAATCATCAATACCAAGATTATACTAAGATCAATAATAACAACTTATTTATTAATAACTTTTATGGACCATATTGCTTCCAAATGCAAATGGATAACAATTTTTTTTATATTTTTGGGTTCCACTGGGGAAATATTTTAAACAGAAGTTTAAAATATGTTATCAAAAAAGGTGCTCCTTTTCCTGTGGTTGTTTTGCAGTTTGAAAAGAAGATATTGTACAGACAGTGCTCTAATGAAATACCTTGAAATGATGTGGGTGTTTGCGTTAATCAAAATGTCATGTACGACAGGGCGCAATGGCGCTCATTAGGGGAGGCCTATATCCAGCAGTGGACTGCTATAAGCTGATGATGATGATGATGATGATGATGAAGGGGTTCCAACCACCACCTTTGGAACTTAAGATAACATCACCTGTCCGAGGACCCTGCACCCTGCTATCTAACAAACGGGGCTCTGGCGGCTGGCAGATTGTGACATAGCGTAGCCTAACTTCGGCACAGCTAAATATTCTGACCGCTGACGAGCTGGTGCAAACCCCCAACCCGCATGCTCAGTGTGTGGATCATGGGCCTATTCCCTTTCATTTTAGGGGAAGCCTATGTCCAGCAGAGGACTGATAAAGGCTGGTGTTGAAAAATGACACTTAGAAAATCTTTTATTCATCCATAATAATGGGTTAGTACCATTTTTCTGCGGTCTTGCACTAGCTTTGCACAATTACTTCTGAGCCACAACGACCCATCCTGCCATAAAACCTAACATAAGGTCTCTTTTGACCCAAACCACGACCAGAAATATAATTACCCGAAAAATTCCCGTCCCGACCCACGCATTCCCATTTAGGGACATTCATTGTCCCAATGGACAATTTAGGATTCACGGAATGGTTTCAGTGTTTTATTGTTTTACACTTTGGGCTATAACATTATTATCTATAATTGACATAACCGCTTTTGTGTTCTGGCTCAATTTAATGGGCCCTTTTTGGGATGATGATTGATTTAATGTGTGATTGTGCGTGTGGGTTTCTAAATATTTGGTTTGAGCTCTTTGTTTATTTTGGTACTCAGTAAAATAACTCGTGTTTATTATAAACTATGATGAAAACTATGCGGTCCAAAGTTGTCATTGGCAGAACTTGGCTGCTTGCTTCGAAAACGTAGATAAAGTTATATTTAGACATTAACGTTTTTGAAATCGAATCGGCGCTTATATATCTTAAAATCGTAGGTAACTAAAGCAGGTGTTTGTTTATCACTTAAATCATTCTCAAAAATGTTCTAAACTCTGTAATGGAATAGAACACTCTTATCAGCTTTATATGTTTTTGCAGAAAAATATAATGACAGAGACAATTTAACTACTTGCGTCTCAAAATTACAGGAATTCTACTCGTAGACTTTTTATCTTTTGAACTATAATAATAATATTTTTTTGTATACTACTAATTTAGCAAACAGGCATTCGGTCCACCTAATGGTAAGCGGTTCCCGTAGCCTATCAACACCTGTAACACTAGGAGGCATGAACACATGAAGACATGCACGTTGCTGTCCCTTAAAATAAACATGTTATGTGTATGTTCTCAATGTTCTTCCTTATCACAGGTAGACCACGTCCTCGGGTCACGTGGTACCTCGAAAACGTCGTCATAGACGACTCCTTCGAGCAGAAGACGAACGGGGTGACGGTGAATACACTGACCTTTCCCAACGTCGGCCGCCAGCACCTCAACGCGAGGCTGGTCTGCCAGGCTTCCAACACCAACCTCGCACCGCCGGAGACGAAGGTGCTGATATTGGATATCAACTGTAAGTAATCTTTAAAAACAGGTTTATTAAACCTGAGCCAAAAAGTAGCCTGTGTTAATCCAGGTCACAAACTATGTAAATTCCAAGTTTCATCAAAATCCGTTCAATAGTTTTTGCGTGAATGAGTAACAAACAATTAAATACATATTTTTTTGTTTTAATATTTTAATGGACCAGAATCAAGGCAACCCATCTGAAAAGCGATTTATGTGTTTTTTAATTACGTGTTATTATAACATACAGTTATACGTCACTCTTGAAACTAATTCAACTTAAAAATCTGTCTTTATTATGTATGATAATTGCACGAGCTCCATTAGTATACATTATAGCAATGCAGGTCTCAAGTATTTAGCAGGTCTCAAACAAGGATTTTTTGTGTATTAATTAAAATCTGATATTTTGAGTATCGATATTTATATCAACAACGTTTTAGTACACCCACGATAAATACACATTTCACTTCTACAACAAAAGCAAGCTTTAATTCAAAACACACTTCATGATTTATAAATATTTTTTCCCAAACACGCCCTCTTATTAGTTTCTCACAAATTTCAGCAGATCCAGTCTATAATCCTTGCATTAGCTAAGTAACCGTGCTGATGTTAACCATGAAAACCATCTTCCAGTGAAACCGATAACAGTGAACATCCTGACGAAAGAGCGGCAGGTATCAGCTGACAAGCGGTACGAGGTGGAATGCAAGACCACCGGCTCCAGGCCCGAAGCCTACGTCACGTGGTGGAAGAACAATAGGCAGCTGAAAAGAATGGCCAAAAATGTGAGTACCTTTTCAAAACGGATTTTTTTGTATGACTTATGTAGCCAGCTCATTGAATTAGCAAGCTAAAGTGTCAGTGGGCTGGCCATATCTGCAGAAGAACCGATAACTGTTGAGGTAAACGAGTTCTTGAGTGGAGACCACGGATCGGCACACGTAGTGTAGGGCACCCTACGGCCAGGTGGAGTGACGATCTGCGTAAGGCTGCTGGTAGAAGCTGGATGCGTTGAGTCAATCAGTATAATCCACACTAGTCTATATCAGCCCACTGCTGGACATAGGCCTCCCCTAATAAAGGGGGTTAAGCCCATAATCTTCACGCTGGGCATGTGTGTTGGGGATCGCAAGTCACAGCTCCTTGTGCACCCCCACCCCCAGTCTGTGGTTTTATGCATATTATGTTTTTGGATTATGTTTTTAACATAATGGTATCATTATAATATGAAGCTATAAACATAACTATAGTTTTTTATTCGTGACTTCACTTGTAAGGGCGCTAACTGAAAATCAGCGCAGCATCTGAGCTTGATCTCTGATGCTGCCAAGGCTGAGTAAGGGGACATTTTGTTTGTTATGGTCAACGTAAGAGAGGATGAATTACTAAAAAGTACATTGTCATAGAGTATCAATATCAACAGGCATCGAAAAAGATTTTGTGACTTTTAACGAAGTACTTGTTTTGTTCAATGTGTGGTTGATCGGATCTTCGTTACTACATCAATCTACGAGTATATCATTATTTTTTCGCAATAAATTTATTTGCATCAGCAAATTTTCTATAAGAGAGAGAAGAAGAGAGCGCAAAAAATAACAACAGCATCGATGCAACAGTGCTTACGCTCATGATAAAAAAAAAACAAATTCCCCAACGAATAGATCGGAGTTGAGCTTCTGTTCGTTACTCTACAAAAACTTTTTTCCCATTCAAACCGTCCTTTTGTCCCTTAATTAATAGATTCTTTTCATTTATGTTTTTGAGTGCTTTATCGTTGTTATGGTCATTGAGATCGAGGGTCCATTGTGCTTCTGGAAAAATGTTTTTGAATGGTCTTCGTCTTTTGTTGAGGTTGTTTAAGAGGGATTTTATACTCGGTTATAATGATGTTATGAAAAAACTATTTATAAAAAAGTATGAAATCCTTTAAGTTTAATTTAGTTTAGTTTCTGGACGTCAATTAGCAACAAACATGGGGTTATATTCTTTTCTTCTTTTTCGTATGAGCCAGTGACCAACTCTGGTGTTGGAGAAATAGGTATTAAATTAACAGTTTCTCAAGACAGTATAGTCATGGTAATAGTAGAGTAGTATGACAAAGATGTGAAGGGCTCCTACAAAGGGGCTCGGCAAGTACTGCCATCATGCCTGTTTCTGCCGTGAAGAAGCTTTCCTGTGTTTCGGTTTGAAGAGTGTGGGTGGGTTTATAAGTTTATTGACTTAATAACTAGAACGGCTTGCGCCAATTACTCTAATTATACAAATTTGGTTGAGTTTACATCTATACATCTCTACATAGTCAATATTCAATAAAAATAGTCAGTAATAACAAATTCAATAGGTAGTTAAATAATCAATGACTATCTTACTTACACACACTATCAATAGAACTTACACACTCTTCTGTCAGAATTAAATTAGTAGATATTTAGTACATAGTCAAAAATAATAGTAATAATGTCATTAATTATAAATTCCAATACTTAATAGTCAAACCACATGTCGAACAAAAAACAAAAAATAAAAATAAAAAATCCTACACACACTTCTCACAAAAGTTCAAGCAGTCAGTCAAAATCATCTTCCATCCGTTCGCAAATACATCAGAGTCAGGGCTTGCGTCCAGGAGGGCATTGAGCGCGGAGAGAGTTCGCGGGATGGGAGATCGAGCGCGTGCCACACCATATTCTATTATCAAGATATATTTTCAGCATTGGTAAGAAACCCGAGATTTTCTTTATAAATAATAGTTTTGTTTGAGGGTTCGTTATATTAGCTTGAGAAGGTTACCTAAAAGGGCTAACATAATCTAAATAACAAGTACAATAAACCTCTTTTAAATTATTTTGTCAAAAAATAGGCACCCCGCGACTACTTTTGCATTGAAGTATCTTCCCGCTGCACCATTTAAAGGACTGAATTTCCTGAAATCCTTTCTTATTTTCTTCCTCAGTCTTTAGGACTCACGGTTTAACCTGTTGAGTGTTGAAAAAACTGTGCAGGAGCAGCAGGTCATCATCTTTGTGCATGTGCATTATGTGCGAGGCCCGCAGGCAACACAAAGCTGTGTGTTGATTGTCAGTGAGTCAGTCAGGCTTCATTAAAGTTTTATATAATGAGTTATTGTAATTACTTCAGTGCCTTTTAAGCATAGGCTATGGGTTAGTTCACGAATTTTCCATTAAAGTCCCCATAATAAGGGATCGCCACTTTCTAATCTAAAGGCGGGTACACACTGCTGTAACGTACCATGCAATGTATCATTTCATAATTGTGGTCACAGATCGTGATACATGATTCATTG
Organism: Horisme vitalbata; assembly: GCA_951804965.1. Taxonomy (NCBI): domain Eukaryota; kingdom Metazoa; phylum Arthropoda; class Insecta; order Lepidoptera; family Geometridae; genus Horisme; species Horisme vitalbata. The sequence continues at coordinate 1,451,700 of OX638095.1, read as the reverse complement.
CGACAATGAAGAGGGCAAATCCTTTCATTGCGTGCTACATTCCATTCCATGTTATGTTACAGCAGTCTGTACACGGCTTAAAATATTCTTTGCAATTGATGATGATTTTTTATAAACTAGATATAAGTAGATCTTCAACTTGAACAGCTTCCATTGTTTACTAAACTTGCAATTTTTATGAACTGTTCAATTTACGAAGAACCTCTTTCGGAAGTTTTCCTCTTAATGCAGAGCTGCATTCAGCGAAGTTCCTTTGCAATTCTTTGAAGAGTTTCTGTTGAAACAACAAAAGCATTTCATTTTGATGTCGACAACACAAATTAAAGATAATTCAAAGGAAACTGGATAACTGTAGTTTTAATTGCTTTGTTCTTTTCGTTTTAAGTTTTTAATTTCTAGTTATTTTTAAATGAAATAATTGCTGTAGATTCACTAGTTACAATAATTAAATTCTTTCTGTATTACGATTGTAGATAGCATTGTGAAAACGGTATAAAACTGAAAATGCCGACCCTAACAAAAAAAGCCCTACAAATGTGCGGAAAATATTTCAATTCGTCCCATATAAATTGAATGATTCTAACATTTTTATTTCACGTATCAATAGGTACTGACGAAAAAACAAACTTCTTGAGTGAACTTTTTGCGCTGTGAATGACATTTGTTTAAATTTTAAGAGCAACAAGTAGCAGATTTTATTGCAATTTTTCACACAATTTTAACCATTATTTTCTTAATAAAACTGTTGTCTTTCCACAGTTCTCCGAAAACAACGAGACCCTCAGCGTGCTGACTCTCGTCCCGAGTATGGAGGACGACGGCAAATATTTGACGTGTCGCGCTGAGAACAAACACATACAGGAATCCGCGATAGAGGACAAATGGCGGCTGAATGTGCACTGTGAGTTAAGTTCAATTGACTTTCTGCTGAGTTATGTTTGCCTGGTACTTGCGAATTGTAAAAAAATGAATTTTTAGTTTCTTTTGGGATGGATGACTGAAAATAATGGTTTGATTGAGAGTTGCTACATAATGCGCACTTCGCCAAAGGTTGGCGTTGTGTAAAAAATAAGCACTTATTGACTTTTCAATCGGCATGCAGAGGAAAAACGTGAACCATCTTACATTATTATGCTTATTGACATGCGCTTAAGTTAGCCTCTTCAGTAATAACATTCTTGCCGAGATGAGAATAAATACACAGGAATCCGCGATACGAGACAATGGGCGGCCGAATGTGCAATGTTGAGTTGAGTTCAATTTACTTTCTGCTAAGTTATGTTTGCCTGGTACTTGCGATTTGTAAAAATTGGTTTGATTGAGAGCGGCTAAATGATGTGCCCTTCGTCGAAAGTTGGTGCTGTGTAAAAAATACCGACTTTTCATTCGGCATGTAGACGCAAGTCGCGAACCTTTATTGACACGCCCTTAAATAGCCTCTTCAGTACCTATAAAACATTTGTGTCGCGCTGAGTACACCATAGAGGACAAATGGCGGCTGAATGTGCACATTGGAGTTCAATTGACTTCCTACTAAGTTATGTTTACCTGGTACATTCCAAATCAGTTAGACTTGTAATTTGTACGAATAACTCAGTGATTTTTCAATAGATTTTGGCATATGGATATTTCATAGCATGAAAGTTATGTTTTAATTATTCTTATAAGGTAGTTAATATTTTTATCAAATGTCGTATGGCACTGTGTGCTGTGCGCCATATGTTGAACTCTTTCACTTGACTTCCTGCGCGGTTATGTTTGCCTGGTACTTGCGAAATCAGTTGCTAGACTTATAATCTGTACAAATTGGCGTGATTTGCAATAAAGGGCACGTGATTTTAATTATGGCTTTTAATTGACTGAGATCGGTATTCCAGAACTAAATTCAAAGTCCTCCTAAGCACATGTCAGTTTTCAATATAAATAATATCTTAGAATAATAATTAGATAAGCGCTTGAGATCATGAAATTAAGGTTAATTAATTATGTTGGATGCCAAAATGAGTACCTGTAACAACTACACATCCAACCTTTTGCCTAAATAATTTTAGTTAGATCATGGCTAGTTTTCTCATTTTATAAAACTAGGTACATAAATAACGAGCGAGAAGCAGCAGTGGGGAACAACAAACACCATTAAAATTTTCCTTTGAGCTGAAACGTTTATCTTAATAACATCTACCTCGGCTTTAATCTGGCTATAAATATAAAAGTTTAACGCGAATAATATCCTCACTACAAGAACTACATACGAACGACATGGTCGCACTCCCAATTTTTAGGGACAATAAGTTGGTTAGGTTTGTGTTTTGCGGCCCTGACTCTGATAGATCTTATTCTAGACACACACAGAATAAGTTATAAAATAACAGTCACATTATAAAGGCATGGGTCAAGACTCTATACTAGGATTCTCTCCTGTCGTAAGTATCAGGAACGATGAGTACCTCAACATCGGGACCCAAAAAAATATATACAATCTGGTCCCACAATCGAACCCAAAAACCGCCTCTTGCATCTTAGTTAGTTATTCGCCTGCTGCACCAATGAGGCTGTCAACAACTTGTACGACAACAGTATCGTTACAACTTTATTTTTATTAATACTGCAAGTCAAAGTCCTCGTTTTACTTCTTCTAATCTCTCTTGAATGACAAGACATCTCAACCGTGTTCAAGTGCAGTGTGGTAGACCGTCGTAGAGAGGCCTCATTTACTTACTTAGTTGCACACCGAAATGGTCGGCACCGGATCTTTATTTACAAACTTTGACATTTCATCTGTCGAAATTCAAAGAACGTAAATTGACAAACTGTCAATGATTGTAAAAACAGGACCGATGAAGCCTCTAGCCGAGTCTTTCCTATGAGTACCAGAGACTGATAAATATAAATACTCATAAAAAACGCACACACACAGAGCTAAATAACTTGTGATTTGGTCCTGGGAGCGAACACAGGCAAATTGTAGCTAAAAAGGCTGAGAAACTACCAACTCAGTAGTCTAAACCCAAATCAACTTAAGTCTTTTTTAGTATGTTTTAAATGCTATTTTTCATAAATAATTAAGCAACTCATTCATTTTTAACTAGGTAAGTCATTGGGGCTTATGCCTTAAACCATTTTGAATTGTAAAATCAGCTCGTCCGTATAACTATCTCTCGTAGAAAGTGGAACAACCACGTGTCGACCTTAAAACTAATAGAACAACTTGTCAAATTAATTTGACATCTTGTCAATTTAACTTGAAGTATCGACATATAATAAGGTGTATCGGGTTATAATTTTAATAAACCAACTTCTAATTGGGTAAAGTTAATCCATTGTTTACTGTAGAAGTTACATTGGCTGTTATAAAGTTTTTTTCGTATGTACCCGGAAGGGATAATCTTGATTAAAAAGTTAAGGAAGTAAATATTTAACTTTTCCGACTTACCTGATGAATTTCGTAAGGGTTTTACGTAAAAATCTTTTTATTTACATTTTGAACAAAAGGTTTTGTTTTACGTAAAAAAGTTGTGTTTGGAATAGCCAGTTTGAATAAAATATTTGGAAACATTTTAGAAGTGAGTAACTAGGGGCAAATTTAAGGAACTTTTCAATGAAAACGAAACCTTTAACAATAAGCCTTGAGCTATTTTATGTGTAGCGTTTATAAACAGAAAGTAGGTAATTCAATTTATAGCTGTGTTATCAAACGGAAATATTTGGTATGGGATCTGTCGTTATCATCAACATCCACAGCCCAACTTCACCCATTGATGGATATAAGCCTCCCTTTGTATGTGCCAATCCCCACGGTTCAAAGCTCGTTTCATCCAGTTTTGGCCCACGATGGATGCAATATCGTCCGCCCATCTTGTTGCTGGTCGACCGACAATCCACAATTGTGGATCCACAATTGTGTTGACAGAAATATATAATAACATCTACTTCCACACCAACATAATATAAGTCCTGTATTAGACGTAGGCCTCCCCTAATAAAGGGGATATGCCCACGCTGAGCATGCGAGGTGAGGATCGCAGAGCTAATTTTCTCGCACTGCCGTGGTCAAGGAATTATGCTGCGCTATGCCGCTATCAGCTAGCTGACAGAGCTCCGTTTGTTGTTCAGCAGGGTGCTTGACGGGCAGGTGAAGGTTGACTTGGAATCCGAAGATGGAGGTTAGAATCCCTACACCCCACTTACCTTAACGTCCGCAATAACCTTGACCAGAATTTTTATTTTAGCTCTTGTGACGTCGGCATCATCTATAAGTACTCCATGGTACCACAACCCCCCGAAACGAAGATTTGCAGATCAAGCAAACATTTGTCCTTCTTGCATCCCTGGCAGATTTTCGCTTATCGCGCTAATAAGGTCGCCAAATCGAATCAAAAAGTACCTAAATAATTCGTTTTCTGGGTTCGGGTTTCATTCTAGCTTGGCAGAAGTTCGTAACCACTATTTTATTATGATCATCAAAAATCTTCTCGCTATATTTTTCTATTTAATACCGATTTTTTTCAACGAAATTTATGTATTGTCATTATTATTTTTTGGAAAAATATATATATATTTTTCAGTACGTTAATTAGGTAAAATTAATAGTGCTTAGTTATTTATTACACTCGTTATATACTGTATTATGATGATGTATTCACGTATAGAGACAAGCAAGCGCCATCGTAATATTTGTTATTCTTATTTTTCATAATAACTAAAATACCAAAAGGTTAAACCATTGAAAACTGACTTCAATTCTTTTCCTCTAGATCTGCCAGTGGTAGAGCTGAAGATGGGTTCGAACCTCAACCCTGACGAGATTAAAGAAGGTGATGACGTTTACTTCGAGTGCACTGTGAAGGCGAACCCGAAAACCCATCGCCTAGTCTGGTTCCATGATGTGAGTATTTTTGATTTTGTTGATTTTAGAGAGAAAAGCAGTATATATTGCAGTGCTAAACTTATATAGATAGAGCGAGTATGTCCTGCAGTGCACTTTTCTGTAAGCAAAGAAGGAGAATGTTAATTATCTAAAAATTTAACCGACCAAGGTAGGGTTTGAACCACCGACCTTACCCTGACGAAGCAGATGCGCTGCCAAAAACGTTAGGGTTTATACTTCTCGACTTCAAAATACGTAGGCAAGTTTCGGTTCAAAGCTTACTTACTTCACTTACAAAAAAAGAAAAAAAACTGACAGAAGAGACATTGCAATTGCGTAAGTATGCTCAGTAACTAAAATGCTTCCACCACCACCACACCAGCCTATATCAGTCCACTGCTGGACATAGGCCTCCCCTAATAAAGGGGGATATGCCCATAATCCCCACGCTGGGAATGCGCGTTGGGGATCGCAGGGCACAGCTTCTCGCACGACAGACGCTGCTGCCCGTAGGTGGTCAGGGGATTTAGCTGTGCCGATGTAGGCTGTGCTATGCCGCAATCAGCCGGCCGCCAGAGCCCCGTTCGTTGCTTAGCAGGGTGCACCATGTGCAGGTGGGGTTGGCTTGGGGTTCCGAAGATAGGGGTTGGAGCCCCGTACACCCCGTAAATGCTTATTCTAAGAACTTATATTTTAATGTATTATTATCTAACACTTTATTGCACAACAAGTAGGACTTTAAAAAAAACCGACTTCAAATAAATCACTTCTTACTTCTTGCCCTCAGAATTTTGAAAATCGGTTTATAATAATTGACGGAGATATTGGTGATCATAGGGCGAAAATTACAAGTGAAGATGAGGTTTTTTGAGTTTTCCAGGAAAAGTATCAATCTCTCAAGAATAAAATTTATATGGAACCTCCTGTGAAGTGTGTACTCTTTTAAACAAAAAAATAATTTTGAAAATCGGTCATAATGAGAACCTCCTCCTTTTTGGAGTCGGGTTAAAAACAGAATAATTGTACAATAGGAGGACTTAATTAAATAAAACATTTTCTGACAAACAACTATTCCTAGCATCCTGTCTATCTGGACCACATACATAAAATATGTAAATAAAACTCTCCTTGTGTACTATTTTGGGTACTGCTGGATATGAAATGCGTGAAAGTCGGCAGTTAAATTATTGTCATCCATCTGTTACCCGCGCGATTCCCCGTGCGTTTCCCTGAACCCCACCAAACGCACAGACCAAGGCACTCTCTGATTCAAGTAGCTTATCATATAAATCCAAGCGAAGACCAAGGACAACCTGAGGGTCGAGCGGTTGGAGTCCCGCCACAGAGTCAGCTTCAACTCCTTTGTGGTGCGGGTTCCGACCGAACATCTGTCAACCTACATGAAGGAGGAGCTCTGGCCGAAGGGTGTCGTGTTCCGACGATTCCGTGGACGAATAATGGACACCACGCAACCCACGTCGTGTAAAAATAATAATGATTTGTGTTTTAATTATAGTTTTAATAATTATGTATGTTAGTCTATAAGGTATATATTTATATGGGCCGTAGGATAAGTAAAACACCATCTGTATTTATTCTATTGTAGCCTGAAATAAAGTTTATATTATTATTATGACAGTTTATTAAACTTTAAAATTCATTAAAAACATTTTCTACTATAAACCTAATATTATCTACTTTATACATAAATAACATCAATAACAATATAGTAAAAAATGTATTAAAACGGGAGACTATCGACCGCGGGGCAAGGCTCAAACGGTCCAGTGGCTAGGGCTGCAGAGAGAGGAACCTCCGCAGAATGCGTGCCGAGGTTATTGTTATTATATAACTGTATTGTTTGGTCCAGAACACGGAGATCCAGCACAACGAGGCTCTGGGCATCATCCTGAGCGGGCAGAGCCTGGTGCTGCAGAGTGTGACGCGCGCCGCCGCCGGCGACTACACGTGTATGGCGGCCAACAGCGAGGGCAAGGGGACCAGCAACCCCGTCTCCTTGCTCGTCAGATGTAAGTACATACAATAAGTATAAAACTTCACTTCACTTCTTTTTTAAATGGCTTCTGGGATAGTTTCCACATTTTCGCCAGTATCAAGTATAATTGTTCATAATAATATGAGACAACGTAGTACGGTTTATAAGTCCAGTCGTCCAATCTTCAGTCAGGTCCTGGGTGCCTAGTGCGAGTTTTTTTACCAGCTCGATCGCGTTTGCGTTTACGGAAATTTGTATAGAAAGGAGTTAGTCCCATGCGTTTTTCACTAGATGGTGCTACGTCGATTCCATATAAAATTGCGTAAACGCAAACGCGATCGAGCTGGTAAAAAACTCGCACTAGGCACCCTGTTTTCTGCTATAGCAATGGCGAATATAACAAAAAACGATCGGTGCACAATTTTCTTCATCAGAGAGTTTCCGTCCAAATCTTCTTTATTCCATTTCACTAATACTTGTGTCTTATTACTGACGTGTAACGGTTAAAATACCTTTAATAAAAATCGATATACATTAGAAAAACACAAGAAATTAAAATTTAATAAAAAAAGACACAGCCGTCGTTCAAGATGATAAAAATGGTGTCCGTATAAAAATTCACTTTGAGTCTTCAATAGCTGTCACTTTTGCACTGAATAAGGTATCAACTACTGTTTTTACTTAACAGTCCTCGCAATCACGAAGCTTTGTCGTCGCGTTTAGTCGCGAGCGTCTGTCATATCTTGCTGTGGCGATTGTCGCCGTGAGCTTTGAAAAAAATGTATGAAAATTGTCCCCCGCAGCTTGTCGTAGCGTTTATCGCTGACGTTTGTCGTCCAATGTGCGCAGGCTGTTATACCAACCTACCAACTGGAATTGTTGTATAGCATCTCGTTCTTCTTGTTACCTCGGTGGGTTAACTGAAAATCAGTGTTATGCGCGTTATGACCTTTTTGTCACACTGCAACACACACATATAGTTTTTTTTTGGTCTTGTATTATGTAGTTTTGTAAATTGTTGTTATTGTATGTGTATGTTTGTTGATGCAAATAATGTATCTATTTACCTACAATAGTTTTAGTTGTAAAACATTTATTCTCAAAAAGACATAGACACATACAGTTACTTAGGTAAGTCTATCAAATGATATAAAGACATGCCTACTCATCTCACGCATTCATCCAATTTTGGTAGAAAACTTCTACCAGCTATTTTGTATGAACTATATTATGTTCAGCTAGTAATCTTTTGAATGCATGAAATGAGCTAACATTCTTCAGAGTTTAGGGTAGCTTAATATAAAGTTCAAACTCGACCTCCATAACCAAGACCACTCTGTCAAGAAGAAGAAGAAGAGATTATAAAGTTTCAATACTGACTTATTGCATCTAATCTGGACAATTGCGTCAAGTGGTAAAGTTGACTCATTGACCACCCTTATAGCGGGTGCAGACTTGTGAAATGTATTATGCAATGTTACAGAATTCCCAAGTTAATAAGTTGGTCCTGGCTTTTTAAGTCGTTAAAACATGTCGGATGCCTTTGTGCAGCTCATAAACCCCGACACCAGAGTTAGCCATTAGCTCATACGAAGAAGCATATTTTATCAGCAAATCTTCTGGGTCCAAATACCTGTAATCTAACACCTACCACTCAAATCACCGCAACTTAAGCTCATGTAAGCTCCTAAGCTCAGCCAAAACAATCTAATAACTGCCAACGAAACGCCATAACAAATTTATCTCCTCAAATTACCTAAACAGTTTGCCAACTAAACTGAATTACATTAGCCAGTCTCGTTGTCCCCGAAGCACATTCAAGCCGTCCTAACTTACTTACGGGCTCAACTTTATTGTAGTGTTTACAAAACAGCAAGGTTAGTGATGTAATGCTTTCTTAGTCTAGGTCCAAATTATCAAAATCTTTGAAAGTCTCATCCGGGAACCACTACCACAATTTTCTGCCATGAGAATCATTGCTGGTTTTTGGTTTGAAGCGTGTGGCGGTGAAATTACAGGCACATGACACCTTCATGCCTCAAGTTGATAGTCACAATAATCGTACGGCACTTTCCAAACATGCGTGGCCTACGACGCAATGCTTTGCGTTAGGTAATGTTTACTATCTTTAGGTACCATAAAAACACTTCTTTATTTTTGTGTGTTTTTCCATACGCACCAATAGACCAATCAACAGCTAGTATTATGTTGAGTTGTATTAATAACTAGCAATGTAAAAAGCAGATTTTTGCGTTGTCAAAAAATACGAAATCTACTAGCTATAGATCCAGTTTTAACAGATCACTTGTTGCCAGATATTATGAGCGAGATAAATGTCTCAAACGCATTCTTGTTTTGAATATCGCTCTCTGTCTGATACCTCTATTTTTAGCCTCTATTTCTAGGTGTTTCAAGGATGACAAAGTTTTTACGATTTCTCAATAAAACACACATTTTGCGACCTAAATGAAAGTAAAGATTGCGATAAGGCTGTGTACACAGTACGTTGCCGTGACGCTTCCATCAAGAATTAAAGACTCTTTGTTCTTTTATAAGAGTAAAATAACAACGGCTATATTCACCAACCTGCTTGCCAATAATCAGGGAGAGACGTATTAAGCAAGAAGGTCATCTTTCTGTCAGGAGACTAGATTGTTTTAGAGAGCGAGCTGAACTCCCAGTACCTGTGTCTTTGGCGTTTAGTTCTGAAGCATATGTCAGAGCCTCATGGGACGCAACTGGACTTACGTCCTGATAGTATTTTGAACCTGTTAGATTGCAATGGGAATTGTGTGTAACTGCTATTACACATAAATACTTTGACTCTTAAAGAGGTTCTTATGCAATGAGTTCGTGAACGTTTTCATAATCTATAAGGCTTGATTTAAAAATGAAAAAGGTATTTTTTTGAGAAGAAAGATTTTGTTTTCTATTATAACAGTTCATATAAAGTTGTTATGCAATAAGTTGGTAGGTTTTCATTATTTCCAAGGATTGGTTTAAAAATTATAAGGCTCTTTTTGTTGAGAAGAAAGGTTACGTTTTCCATTTTGTAGTTGTAAAGTTTCGATTTTGAAGTGGAGTAAGGTCTGGTGTAAGGCGTGAACTCAGAACTTAACCACACCTAGTTAGGCAATTGTCCCTTAGCATTATATTGTCACAGTTCTTTTTTTCCGTGCATTGGAAGGCACGTTGAGATGTTGATCCCGGCTTTTCAGTCGCTAAGCCATGTCAGAGATAGGCAACAAAACTCGACAAAGAAGAAAATTGTCACAGTGTAGACTTCTAACTCAACCACTAACCATTAAATATATAACAATTCAGGGCCATCACTTTTCCCTGCTTCCAAATACAACAACCAAGGACACCACATTATTAAAGAGGTCTTTTAACGTCAGTTAGGTACTAGTTTTTAGATCCAATCTATCCAAAGTGATCGTTATAAGCAATAGGATCGCCCATTGTACTTTCAATATTGTTATTGTACGTTTTGTTCTGTATAGTTATGTGTTTCCACTAGTCCATGAAACAATGTTTGTTTTATTTGTGTTTTATAACATGGTCTTTGTTTATGGTTGAGGCTAGTGGAAACGCAGGGTGAGTACAATACAGAGTTTTTGATTTTGTCATTGGGCCCATTAAGCTATAATAGTATCTTAACGATTGGGCCTTTAAAAAATGTTTTATAAAAAACTTAATAATTAAGAAAACCAACTATAGCCGATATTACTTAAAACTTTTTTTGCGAAAACCTATTTAATCTTTTAAATGTCGCAAAACGACGACATCTAAATTAGTATAGAATGACTGTTACATTGTTTCAATAATCAAAAGTTATAAACTTATATAAAACACCTTCAGTATCCAAAAATATTATTAGTAACCAAGAAACAAAGTGAATTTTCAAGTTCAATATTTTTTGTTACTGTACAAAAAAAATGCAGACAAAAAGGTACCGTCGCAAAGCTTCCAAGACCATTTTTGGCTAAGGAAATTCAAGAATCCTTCCAAATGTAACTTTTGCCGATAAAGTTGCAAAAGTTTGTATGAAATCTTGAGTCGGTTTGCCAACGGACTCATCATGGGCGACTCCTCCATTATCGTCGCAAACTTTCAAGATTTAACGACAAACTAAAAGTATATCAATCTTACTTAGACTGATAGTTTCTTCCCATTATTTCAGACGAGTCTGACCCTTATTACCATCAAAACTCGGGCCAAGTTTGCGTTGCAGTTCTGTAACAACCCTGCACGGTATAGTGCACGGATTTATGAGTAGTGAAGGTAGTTCATTGGTTTTAACCACTCATTCTGTACTCAATACATTTATAGCTGTCATATGTACACAGATGTTACATAAAAGGTAGGTATCACACATGAACCCTGTCTAAGGGCATTGCAACTGAGATAGTTAGATATGGAGACCGAACATTTGTACCACACGCAATTTATCTAGATAATAAATGTTAAACAAGAAAGTAAGTAAGGTAATTAGTTCTGTAGTAGGTAAGCATTATGCAGAATTATTAGTTTTTGTATTTTTATAAAAATAATCGAGGTATCTATTCTAACGGCTATTCTTACCTTTAAATAAAACCCGCCAGATTTGATTATCCACGAGCTGCAGCTAAAAAAATATTTATATAGTAAAGAAAATCTTTGACACAAATTAGTTTGGCCAGTGGAGTGACGATTTGTGAAAGGCTAGTGATAGAAGCTGGAAACATCGAGCTGAGGACGCTAAAGAGCGTCATTGCGTCTTGTTCTCAGCTAGGAATGGTGATGATGACGATGAAAGGAAATGTATCAATTTCTTCTTTTTTATCCGACTTAGAGCCAAAAGTAAATGTAATGATTTTTAATAGTCAAGAACATAAATGCAGTACATATTTACAACAGGTATACAGTTCTGAAGTTTCAAAAATTCTTTCACCATTGGAAAGCTACATTCACTTTAAGTAACATAGGCTTATATTTATTCCTAGAAAAGATTAGAGATCCTTACTAAAACTTAACTTATACTTTAACCTAAGGTGTAAAAAAGTGCCCTAACCCGTGCGAAGCCGTGACGGGCCGCTAATACAGTTATAATTTCTTTTTTCAAAAATAACTTTGTTTTGTTTGATTGTCATCAGATTCCTTTTGTTTCGAGCAATCATCAATTTTTTGTCTTTCTCTGAATTAAAGGGATGATAGTGACCCTACTGTAAATGATGATACTGTGCCCCTTGTTACTGAACTCAATGGCGCTTTACCTTCGATAATTCTGTTGTTAAACTAACAAGGTTCTGGAATCAGTTTTAATTAAGAGTATTGGGTCGTATCTTTCGACTTCAATGAGCGAAGAATATTTCCAATGTTTCAATTCAACCATAGAAATATTATCCCAGGTGCTGCGATTCCCATGATTTCTGGAGATAGGAGGAAGGGGAGATATTATCTATAGTTTCTCAGAATAGGGGAAAGAAGGCTGGAAAGGGTGTATGTCTGGAGTTTCATAACTGCTCGTAGATCGCAAAGGAAATTAAATCAAAGTTTTTCAAAGTGCTCTAATAAAATAGAAACTGCTTAATAGTGAATATAAGTAGTTTATTTAATAAAGTTTGAAATACTTGAATAATATCTTTCCAATATCTTTGCACTTAACTTACGAAAAAAAATATATAATTTACTTATTTATTTATTGAAAGACGAACGGCAAATCCTATTAATATTTTAAATGCGTAAGTTTGTGGGTATGGATGGATGTATGGATGAACCGATGAATGTTTGTTACTCCTTCACGCAAAAACTACTGAACGGATTTGGATAAAACCTGGAATACACATAGTTTGTGACTTGGATTAACATTTAGGCTACTTTTTATCCCAGTACCACGCGTGCGAAGCCGCGGGCGGAAACTAGTTTCTCATAAAATGAAAACTTAAAATAACAACAGTAAGCCAATTATATTTACTCACGTATGGCATATACATTAGCTAACCCTACACATTCACTGTTGTCGAGAGTCGAGGCTATGAATATGTACAACAACAACAATATCTGCACTCGCAACAAATATCTGCAGTTCATGCAATTAAACTTTTCAAACGAATTTCCATGGTCTGCAATTCATACCATTAGTTCTCAATTTCTTTTCTGTTCCTAGATGCTCCAATATGCGCCGAAAGACGAGACGGAGAACTGTTTGGAGCTTTGAAACATGAGACAGTTTCTCTCCACTGTTCCGTCGACGCCAACCCTGCCCTGGTCTCCTTCCACTGGACCTTTAATAACTCTGGGGAGCAGGTGGATATTCCACCTAGGTGAGATGCTCATTTTTTATTCCATTTGCATAGAGCTATAGAATAGATAGACGCTTGCAGTATCAGTAGCGTAGTGCATCTCTTAGCACTATTGTACTTCGATACCACAGAAACCAAGTTCCACTACCAAATACATGTTCCTATACAGGATGGGTATGAGCGACTTTAGTCCTTTTAGCAACTAGGGTTCCGTACCCAAAGGGTAAAAAGGGGAGACTTTTGTGTAAATGTAATCTAAAAAATCAGACATTAAAGAAGCTCGACCAAATCGCACAGCCAAAAAAACTTTAGGTAGGTTGGTCAACCAAGTGGACACTGGCTGAGTTAGGTACCCTCTACAGTGTCTACAGGCTGGGGCCAAATTTTACCTCATTGAGGGCCACCTTTTATTTTGTAGTTAGAAGGTTTTGTTTCGAGGAAACTTTATTTGGAAGAAAAAACAATTGCATTTTCGGATTTTCGAAATAATTTACAGGCAGCTCAGAAAATTAAATTGTGTCAAAAAAAAATAGTTTGTCTCAATAGACTATTTTCCAACAAGAACACTTTTTACAGCGTAACCAAATCAAATCGTAAGATTTTGCGTAAATTAAAACAAAAACATTTCATACAATTTCTTCAATCTATTTTTTATCTTCTACCTAAAAATAAAAGGCACCTGCCCTCAATGAGGTAAAATTTTGCCCCACCCTATAGAGGGTACCTAACTCACCCAGTATCCACTTGGTTGCCCAACCAACCATAAGTTTTTTTTGCTGCGCGACTTGGTTGAGTTTTTTTGAAATCTGATTTTTAAGATTCCCTTTTCGAAAAGCCTCTCATTTTTTACCCTTTGAGTACGGAACCGTAGTCCCTAAAAAGTCTAAAATCGCTCCAATATCTATTAGACTAAGAGCAATAACTTATCCTTTCTACATACAAGTTTCCCGCCAAATTGGCAAAAAATTTGGCGGATGATAATAACAGAGCTCTCTTTCTTAATTATGCAAAGGCTATCCTTCGCATAATTGGGAAGGAGAATGGTTCATTTGTAGAACCTAGTTAGTCAATTTATCTTTGATTTTAACAAAGATAAATATGTTCTACTATCTGTATTGTAAGTTTAGTTGGAATAATTTGTGCTCTAATTTATTACGTACATAGGTACGTAATAAATTGGAGCAATAAATTGAGAATAGATAATAGTATCTATTTTTAATTTATTTATTTCATCTGTAGGATTTATATGTAGTGAAATATCTTTTGGTTAAAGATATTATCGTTTGATATCTCCTTAGCAAATTTATACAAATTGTTTACTATAGTAGTTATGGTTATATAACTATGGTTGTTAGTAATGGTTCTATGATGATTATTGTTGATCTTTACTTATGGGCTTACTCATAATTAGATTAAATGGCCTTAATAGATTGAAAAATTGAATTAATAGATTTATTTTATTAAAATATATATATTATTGATATTTTTTAATTTAGTTATATAAATTATATTTTAGAGCTATCATTTAATTATTATTTTGTTTGCTATGTTTTGTAGTTGGGTATTGTAAGCAGTTAATATGTTGTTTTTTGTTATATTTTGTTTTTTTTATATTTTTCAATTCGTTATGTATGATTTAATTTACCTTTATTGTTTTAAAAATGTATTGTTTGTTAGTTTTTCTTTTGGATAAGTTTTATTATCATTGTTGTTTGTTCAATATGTAAATTATAGTTTTAAAAATGTTGTTGCATTATAAGAGCAACAGTAGAATAAGTTGTAAAAAAAAAATAAAAATAAATAAAAAAAAAACATACAAGTTTCTATTAGTTAGAGCGAGGAACTCAAAGCACTGTCAAACCTTAGGGTCTTGTTAACACAACTTTTACAAACTCGTACCTAGTATACTTTGATTAATGCTGCTACAGAAAAAGTTGTATAACACATAAGACCAATGCAATAAACATTTTTATATTTTATCTTTATCTTATCTTTGTCTTCTTCTTCTTACAATAAAATACCTAAACATAGTGAACAGAAACGTTCACCGCCAGGTTATTCAGCTCCCACGGTCACACCTCGACCCTGAACTACACTCCGACCACCGACATGGAGTATGGGACTCTGGCGTGCTACGGAGAGAACGCGGTCGGGCAGCAGAAGGTGCCGTGTCTGTTCCAACTGGTTGCAGCTGGTGAGTTCCCTTTTGAAGAACATGGATCTATTGGATAGAAGTTCATTTTTGTTTGGTTTGTGCCAATATACTATGAAATTGGCGTTTTTTATGGAGAATTTCGAGAAAATTGATTTCCCAATACTAACTTTTTTGTATTTAATCTGGAACTACAAATCCCTTTAATTGTTTGTTATGATATCTCAATGGTAGCCTTATTTAAAACTAACATAAAAAATACAACTAATTTAAGCATTGAAAGCGACAACACTTGAAGAACTGTTTTTAAGTTTTATATGAACGTTTTATATTTCGGGGATGAACTTCCTCAAAAATAGTATTTATTGATTTTTAAATTTTCGCAATTATGTTACGTTCATAATTATAAATTAATATTGTATGGAATAAAAAAAAAATATGTATAAAATAAAATAGAGTGAAAATTCGCCAATTTCAAATGTATTTAAAAATTAATTCAGTTTCTCACCACTTTGACGATTCGTTTTATTCATAGGGTTCTATGAAAAGTTGGTAGGTACTTGTAAAAATAACTACAGAAATGTTTTGGTATTTTTATAGGTAGTTAAATTCTTGAGTGGAGACCGCGTCTTGGCAAACTTTAATAGGTAGTAGAGTTCATTGTGGGGGGCTCGTCCGGGGAAGGGAAAAATAGCAGCTGAAGCAGCGTTGCTGTGTTTCGGTTTAAAGAGTGTGGGTGCCGGTGAAATTACAGGCACATGAGGCTTATCACCTACACGCCTCAAGTTGATGGACGCAGGGCGTTGTTTCGTAGGGCACGTTCCAAAAAAGCGTGATCTAAGATGTAATGATTTGTGATAGGTAATGGTTATCACTTAACATTAGGTGGGCCATGTGCTTGTTCCAATTTCAAGTACCATACAAAACAAACTAATTGTGTAAGACGCCCGCAGGCTAGGTGAGATATGAGCTGAGGAGGCCCAATGGCGCTCATTAGGCGTCCTCAGGAGGTCTATGTCCAGCAGTGGACTGCTATTAGTCTGATGATGATGATGATAGTGTTGCAATTTTCAGTTATCATTTCGTTTGCTCTGCAGGTCGTCCATTCCACCTGCAGAACTGCACTGTGGCGAACCAGAGCATAGACTCGCTTTACGTCGAATGCGTCGAGAATTTCGACGGAGGACTTCCCCAGACCTTCCTCATGGAACTGCTCGAATTACCATCGTTGGCTGTGAGTATTGCTGATCGTTATCTGATCTAACTACAAGGCATAAATTGACTACCATACCTGATTTTCTAATTTCAGAAGCAATAATTTTACAATTCTTAATCTCTTATTTTTCTGTCATAACAGCCTCATTTCTAACTTTATCCTACTTAGTGATCAAAACTTTAAAAAAATACCATTTTGCAATGCATCAGAACTTAAAATAATTGTCAAGTTTTTTTTGAACCCATAGATCAAATAGCAACCTTGTACAAAGTAACACTATTGCTGACTATGTTGTTCAATTAGGCGTAAGAAATATTATTTGTTGTATCTTGCCTTGCCAATATTATGTGAATAACGAAATGGCTACATAAATGAGTTTACTGAGCTTACAATATGAAGTTAGGTTTTTCTCAAAGTGTGGGCTAACACAACTAATACTTAAAATGCCAAAAAAACAATTTATAACGGGTCCCTTTATAATATATAAACTAGCTGACCTGCCCCCAACTTCGTTTGTGTGTATACTTTTGTATAGTCCGTTTTCATGTAAAATGTTTCCTGATGGTTATTTTACACGTAACCCTAAATATGTACGGAATAAAAAGTACCAACCGAAATTACCTACATTTACCAATTACCTAACCGGACCCGTTCCCGTTCTCGCTTTCGCTTCCGCTGCCTTTTCCGAGCCCGTTCTCACTCCCTTTTCAGTTAGTGACCCGTAGCCAAGACACAGCCAGTTAAAAAGTATAAGTAGGTATCATGAGTTCTTGTATCCCTTACTTGAGAAATTATTGGTTCCCCGTGCAAACTTTGATCCTCTATCTGTCCTTCCCATCAAACTCTGACATTTATTAATCAAAATGCAAATTACAACAATCATTATCAATGGTCTTCAAACTAGGATAACCTGTATTTTGAGGGCCTCCTTCCTTAGTGAACTTAGTTTTTTTAGACTAAAACATAGTTCAATTCTTATCAATTAATGTTCGTTAGGTCCGTTACAACGTGTCCACCAACCGAACGCCCCCTTTCTTCGAGATCCGCGGTCTTCCCCCCGGAGTGACCTACCGGATAGACCTGTATGCTGTCAACGCAAAAGGACGGAGTGACGTCACCACCATCGAGACTGTCACTCTGAAAGGACAGGCCAAATATACGGGTGAGTTGATTGGTTGTCTGTTTGTCGTTTGTTTTTTCAGTTGCTTCCACGGGTTTTGTTGTTGACACCATCTGTATAATCGATTTCTAAACATATTTTTTTAAATAATGATTATACACTTCTTGAATTATTTGAGATACTATGATGAGAACGATGGTGTGGATATTTTTTTTATAGTACTTGAAGATGGAGTAAGCACATGGCCGACCTGATGTTAAGTGGTAACCATTACCTATCACAAAGCGTTGCATCGTAGATCACTTATTTTGGTACGTGCTCTACGATGCCACTCCCTGCGTCCATCAACTTGAGGCATGAAGATGTTGGTCTGATTTTGATACTGATATTGATGATGTATTTTCTAATTAATCACATCGCATCTCACTAATATTATAAATGCAAAAGTTTGTGTGCATGTGAGACGTGTGGGAATGTTTGTCCCCTCTCAAATTCGTCCTCTTAATTTATGAGATAGAGTAGTTTAGAGGGGAGAAACATACTCACACATCTCACATACACACTAACTTTCGCATTTATAATATTAGTGATATGTGATGTGATGTGATTATTCAGAAAACATATCGTCAACATCAGTATCAAAATAAGATCAACATTATCCACCATATCATCATAATCAACATCATCAGCTTCATGGTAATTTTTGTCATTTCATTTATTCATGCTCTAATGTACACAGTTAGCTAGTTCACATATAGATAAGCACTTATAATAAAACTAAAACTGGAGTAGCAGTGAAACAATAAAAATAGACAAGTACCTACCTGATACAAACATATCCATAATAACAAAAAGAAAGACAAGTTATACGATAAAGATCAGTACGATAAGCCCTGAGCTTAGTATGTATACTGCGAACGAATCCTCAGCGCTGATTCCCAGCTCAAAGTAGGTATTGCTAATCTTGTGGAAGCGCCACATGCTTGTTGATTCACGATTATTACCTTTATCTAAAGATAGTCCTTTTTTTATTTAGTCAGACCACAGTTAACGTCGTAGCTCAAAGGGTGTTCACAAATTACCCCAATTACATAACCAGACATAAAATTGCAAAACGGGCTTTCAAGCGCAATTTGTTCTGATATGAAGCATTAAATCGACGTAACCATAAGGTTTCCACACCAATATCTGCCATTCCAATCTTACTCGAATCAGTGGCTAAACTACCTATATCGAATTTCCGGTGAATTTTATAATCCATCCAAAGAGGTGGTGAGGACTATAATAAAACGAAATCATAGCCCTAACTTACCACAGGTTATTAAGGATGGCTAGATCATCGGCCCTTTCAATCTTATGTTTATTATGTCCAATCTTCACTACTCTAATATGACTCAATACTGTTTGTATTGTTTTTTTGATGTTTTAAATATGTGCTCTGTGAGTTGGTTTAACTTAAATAAATAAATAAAATAAAATCTTGTGTTAGTGCACCGCCATCGCTAAAGCTTTGCTCTTTCTATTACCTTAATATTGCTTACACTAAGTTAC
The DNA here is from genome assembly GCA_951804965.1 of Horisme vitalbata. Taxonomy (NCBI): domain Eukaryota; kingdom Metazoa; phylum Arthropoda; class Insecta; order Lepidoptera; family Geometridae; genus Horisme; species Horisme vitalbata. The sequence continues at coordinate 1,432,514 of OX638095.1, read as the reverse complement.
TTTTACTATTTCCTGTATGAATGTGGTAAACAATAAAGTCTTATCTATCTATATAATTTCTTTAGTCGTATCAGCTAGTGGCCCCTTATCTGAGTTCTGAAATTATTCATACCCTCTGTATGCCAACATTCTGTACAAAACCTGACGAAGAAGAAGACATATTTATTTCTCTGTCGTTTTTTCCCAATGGTCGTTTTCCATCATTTTTGAGTTGAGACCACTTTGTAATAAAGCTTATTAAAGAACTTTTGATTATTTATGTAGATGACAAAAAATGCTTGGCATGAAACTGTCTCCAACTCCATCAAAAATAATGTAAAAGTTAAAATAATGGTAATAAAGACGTTAAAAAAATATAATCCAAGCAGAGTTACTTGTCAAGTCTACACTGTTTGGTCGCGTTACAAATTAATGTAATTTAAAAAAAAATACGATTCAAAGTGTACTTTATTTATTTAATTATTATTATATGACATTTTTAGTAAGTAAAGATTAGTATGTATTTGGATGTTATTTATTGTATTTTATTAAATTTAAATGTTTTGCTATGCCGACATTCAATAGAACAATTATTTTTGCCTAATTTGTCGCTGAGCTAAGCCTGCGTAGTGCAATACTATAGTGCTTTAGTGCAATATAAGTATGAGTTAGTCAGCTGTTTAAACACCGCCTGTGGCACATTCAGGCAATTTCCCTGATTTAGTGCTTTATTTAGCTCGAGTCGCATTACGCTGTAAATGTGGACTAATAAGCAGGAAGCAGTCACGCCAGCGCCATCGGCCTAAACTAACTACTTCATTTCGAAGTATAAAAAAAAAATTGTGTTGCCTGGGTAACCTAGGGTCTACATTTGAGATGCGCTCACCCATTTCAGACGCCTATATCCTTCAGATACAGCATTCAGAAGACCTCTGTGGTGTAGTGAGCGAAGGCCCGCCTGAGATGCAAAAAGTTACGGGTTCGATTCCCGTCTAGACACTAATGCTTATCTCGGGGTCTGGGTGTTGACTTTGTATATATAGTGTGTATGTATTTAAAAACAACATCTTAGAAGTTATACTTATAAGTGAAGTAGTTACCGAAACACAAACCTAATAATTCATTTATATGTACTACTGTAACATAATGTAGAACGCCCTCCGGCTTGGCGGATTAACGATTTGCTAAAAGCTGCCGGAAGACGATAGATGCGTTGAGCTGAGAACAGGGTGCAATGGCGATCATTAGGAGAAACCTATTTCCAGCAGTGGACTGCTTTAGGCTGATTATAATGACTGATACGTCAATTTGATTAAAATCTTGAATATTTCGGTAACATTTGAGTATTCGGGCGTTGGCGTTTCTAGATAAAAAGATTATCCATAAACTTTTAGTAATGTTTAGGGCTACATAGATACACCATATTATTTCGGTATCGGAGCACCTCTCAACTACTTTTGTTGAAGAGTATCAAAGAAAAGAAAGATTTTATGCATGACATTTTAGACTTTTCCCCTAATGTATTCTTCGTATATCAGCTGCGGTATTGAAACCTACTCAATCACTATTTTTGTGAGCACGTCAAAGGAGTTACATCAGCATTGGGAATGGGTACCCGCCGCCCACCATTAAATTACAATTTGTCATCAGACGTCCGCCCGCCCACGTAATCCAAAAATATGCTTTACTTGTCCGGTATTAAGTTTAATCTACGTTGAGTACGTTGCTTCTAACGGATTAGGCGAAGTTATCTTTTTATAGAAAAGAGGCTTTTTCTGGAATCTATTTTTAATAAAAAAATGATATGTAGTTTCTGGTATTTAAGCTGATATTAATGGATGAAAGTGAATGAAAAGAGCCCTTCTATACTCAACGGTGGCTTAAAGGGCTCGCCTCTGTATATTATCATACTTTTCGTATATAATTGTATCAGTGTAGAGAAAATTACATAATTACAGAGGATCGGCCTAAGGGGTGTACCTTGGGACCTACCTATGTCCAGCTGTGGACTGCTATATAGGCTGATGATGATCATATTTTAATCTTTTACTACAGCACCTGTGTGTCACCTTATCCTACTAAAATTATTTAATCAGTAAGTTCCTCACTGTGTTCAGTTGCATACGCTCAAACATTTCTAATTCTAATAAATAGGCAAGCCTTTAAAACTACACTTCGTCCGCGCGAAAGCGACAAATTTCGCCTTTTTAAAAACCGCCTATTCCACAAAAAGCCTATTAAAAATTCACACGTGTATATTAAAACGTGACTGCAACGTCGCGATATGCTAATCCCGACCGTAAGTGCCAAGCAAGTAATAAATAACCCGTATATTTAAACCATCAACATGTGCACGCGATGAGGTGGCCGGTAGATTATGCAGTTTCGGTTAATGAATGTTGGAGGATGTTTTTTGAAGTATTCAGCTATCAACAAATGCTAATTTAGTATGGCTCGTAACCTATTACGTAGGGTTGTAACAAGTTTTTAGATAGAAAAGGCTCAAGGCCATTTTCATCACGATTACGATTACGATGAGCCTTTTATGTCCCACTGCTGGGCAAAGGCTTCACCACGATCCCTCCAGTCATCTCGATTCTGAGCTATTTGTACCCACGTATCCACGTGGTGCAGTGAGTCTAATCCCCCCTCCCCCTTAGAAGGGGTCTAATCATGGAAAGCAATAATCGACCTTCAATAGAGCGTACATTTATCAAAACAATAGATATTTGAGGGACAATATTATACTATTGCGATGACAGTAAGAGGTTTGCTTTCCCGGTGCAAAAGACGCGGCACGGAAAATTTGCGATATACGACACTGCTGTGCAGACATGTCTTATTATATGGCGGGGTTTAAAGAGTAACACTACAATATGAGCTACAGGTCGCTTGATAGAAACGTTTATTTATTTTTGCACTTCATAACTTAACCTAAAGCCAAAGACCAGTCCAGGCCTACTGGATCACCGAACAAAATTGTACTGGCAGCTTTAGGGAAAGTAAATTCAAACTCTTCTGTGCAGGCGAAAGCAGCGCCCTCGGCATGTCTCCAGTGCTGGCGTCAATAGCAGCAATGTCAGCGCTGTTGGCCGCCGCTGTGTGTGGTGTACTAGCAGTGCTCTACAGAAGACACTCTGCAAGGCACCGAAATCTGCCAGCGAAGCATGCTGTGCTCAGGTAAGCAATAATGATATCCAAGTAGAGAATTTGTAGAATTGGACTTCTTGAAAAGAGACTCACAAAATCTTCCACCAAATGGACCGATGGTATAGTATTTTTGTTTGATGACAAGGGTTGGAGGAAATTTAATTTAAAACTCATATCAAGCTAAGACCTACTTGTACCATGAATGATGATACATACACAACACAACTGTTACTTGACAAATATTGGGTTGTAATGTGTTCCAACCTCCAATCTAAATCCAAGCCAACCTCACCTGCCCGTGATGCAACCCGCTGTATAAAAAACAGGGCTCTGACAACCAGCTACCTAACACCGGCACAGCTAAATTCCCTGATCGCTGACGGGCAGCAGCGTCGATAGTTCGAGAAGCTGTACCCTGCGATTCCCAACCCGTATGCTCTGCGTGGGGATAATACATACCCCTTTCTTAGGAAATTCCCATGTCCATCTGAACACTGATATAGTGTGGTGTGGTTGAAAAATGTTTGCGTGATCTACTGATACTCATAGTTTCACCCATGAAGACATTGTACACAGGCCATATCTTACTACAACAACAACAACACCAGCTTATTCAGTACACTGCTGGCCATAGGCCTCCCCTATAAAAAGGAGGATATGCCCATAATCCCCACGCTGGGTATGTGGGTTGGGGATCGTAGGGCACAGCTTCTCGCACCGCTGATGCTGCTGCCCGTGGGTGGTCAGGGTATTTAGCTGTGCCAGTGTTTGGCTGAGCTATGCCGCAATCAGCCCGCACCACATGCTGGGGAGGCTGGCTTGGGTTCCTTAGATGGGGGGGTGGAACCCCTTACAAGTCTTAGTACTGGAATAAGTCCCTAGAATATTACTACCCGGGTACTTGAATAAGAGATCTATTGTTGACTGCCTCTGCGGCGCAGTGGGCGAAAGTCCGCCTGAGACGCAGAAGGTTGCGGGTTCGATTCCCGCTGCGGGACAAATGTTTGCATGTTCTGTAGATATTTGTGTCGGGTCTGGGTGTTTTCTATGTATGATAAGTATGTATTTACAAAAAAAAAAATATATGTGTAGTATATCAATCATGTGGTTCCCATAATACAAGCTCTCCTTAGTTTGGGGCTACATGATGCTGTGTGATTACGACCCGCATTATTTATTTATTGTTTTAGAAGCCATGTTTCTTGCAAAGCCTGTCCCTGAACCACATCAGAGGAAAGGGTAGAAGTAGGGAAAAAAAAGAAAAAGATTAAACCTTACATCCCGGCCACATCATAGGCCTTTTGTAAGGGTTTTTTTTTCTTTTTCCCATCTTGCAGGGTCAAAGCTATATGAGGAACTGTTGGGTATTATGTGTATGTTTAGCAACGATGTGAAAAGCACGACACAGTTTCTCGCACAGTGAGGCAATGCACGTAGAGCGAGCTCCCAGTTGCCCTACGCCCGTGAAGCAGGAGCCGTAGTCGCGATCAGGCGAGGCCTATGTCCAGCTGTAGACTGATATAGGCTAGTGTGATCATAGTTCCACCCATGAAGACATTGTACACAGGAGATAATACTAGAGCTGGATCAAAGCTTATGGAACTGTTGGGGTTTTATGTTTTACGCAGCGTTGTGAAAAGCATGTTAGTTTCTCTCACAGTGAGTCGATGTACGTGGAGCGAGCCCCCAGCTGCCCCACGCCCGTGAAGCAGGAGCCGGAGCGCGCGGGGAGCGGGGGCGGCGCGGGGGGCGCGGGGGGGCGCGGCGCGCGGGGGGCGCTGCTCCTCGACCCGAGGGACGCGGACGATGCCGACCCCGACATCATACCCAACTTGTATGGTGAGTTGGAGTGCAATGGAGTTTAACAGAACCTTCTAGGTTTCAGCAAACTACACCTTGTATCGTAAGTTGAAGATGCAAAGAGAATTGAACTGGATCTCCCATGGTGAATTACAGATGCAATGGAGTTTAACAGGATCTCCCAGGTTTTAGGGAACCCAAACTTGTACGGTAAGTTGAAGATGCAATGAGAATTTAACAGGATCTCTCAGGTTTTAGCGATCTCCAACTTGTATGGTGAGTAACAGATGCAATGGAGTTTAACAGGATCTCTCAGGTTTTAGCGAACTCCAACTTGTATGAAGTTAGAGATGCAATGGAATTTGTCAGGTTCTCCAGGTTTTAGCGAACTCCAACTTGTATGGTAAGTATGAGATACAATGGGAATTTTGACAGAATATCTAAAGTTTTAGCGAACTCCAACTTGTTTGATAAGTTATAAGATGCAATATAGTTTAACATACTGTTAAACATCCAACTTTTAAGTAACTCTATGTTCAAGATCCCCTGAGGAATGGAATTCGGAGATGGAAAATGAAAGAGTTCACCAGAAACTGGAGGATCCTTAGGGTTCCTGGTCAACTTATTAAACATAGGTTGATAAAGGTTTGGTTTATAAAAGAAGGGTCTGTTGATAAAGAGTCGATTGATAAACAGTCGGTTGATAAAGAGTCAGTTGATAAAGGGTAGGTTAATAAAGGGTAGGTTGATAAAGGGTCAGTTCATAAAAGAATGGTCGGTTGATAAAGAGTCGGTTGATACACAGTCGGTAAATAAAGAGTCGGTTGATAAAGAGTCAGTTGATAAAGAGCCTGTTGATAAAGTGTCTGTTGTTCTGTCGCAGAGCGCAGGCCGGTGTCGAACGGGTACATGAGCCTGCAGCGGCCGGCGTCCGGCGGGCGGGCCCGCGCCGAGGACGCGCGCTCCGAGCCCGATGGCGGCGCCTACTACACCGACTTCAAGAAGAAGGACTATAGGATACCTTTAACTAGTGTGAGTATTGTAGGAAGTAAGGTAGAAATAAACAATATTAATGTTTGACCACCCTCACACACAACAGCTTATATCAATCCACTGCTAGACATAGGCTTCTCCTAATAATAAAATGCTTTTTAGATCACGCGGTATTCACTCTGTCTTAGGACTGTCTTACACTTTTCATGGTATAATAAGAGTAAGCTACTAAGTTGGTCTAAGGCTTGACTAATTAGTCAGTATGACACGTAAGCAAATTTCATTCAAACTTTTTAAAGTTTTGAATAATCAGAAGTCATTCCGTCCCTGCTATTAAGTGCGTCGGATTGACCCATTTTTGCTCGCACTTATGGAGGAACCCTTCGACATGTCGAATAGATGGGATAAAAAAAGTTTTTTTGCCCCATGATGCACACAATTAAGTTCTTCCACAAAATTAGTAGGCTATTCCTTCTTTGTATGAGCTAGTGGCCAACTCTGGTATCGGAGATTTTAGGCCGCCCGAAGGCCTCCACGTGGATTAACGACTTCAACGACGAGTCAGGACCAACATCTTATCGTGCTTTTTAAAGCACGGAACTGCTCAAATCTAAATCACTAAATGGTTACCTGTTCAAGTGGTGACTGGGCAGAGTCTTGTTTAAGCTTCATGATCTCCTGAGAGCACCGAAGTAAGCCACGCCATGAGCGCTTCTTTCGAATATGAGAAGTGAATTGAGACCTAGCTACCTCTCTCTTTGTATAACACCTTTGAATGGTCCGTAACGGAATCCAGTCAAAGCATTGCGAACGTATTGACTGTGAATGTGTCAAGTGTACTGCAAAGTTTCTGTGTCTCTATTTATATATTCACCTAAAATCTTCTAAAAAGCTCCTCCAAGCCAGAAGATATTTTCTTCTTGGCTTGCTAAAGGACCGATTTAAGGACCTACATCTATCTAACTATGATCACCCAAAAAAACGAATGAATGAATGAACACTTTATTGCGTGAAACGGCTTGTTCCCATAAACTCCAAATCCGTTGTTCTCAAAATTATAATTTCCATGCATTGATTCCCTTCAACCCTAAAATATTATAGGCAGTAAATACCTTAAAACTTATTTCCCAACTACTCTCGCATGTTGGTAGGTAGAACAGTTTTTTGGAATGGGTTGTTTTAGAAAAATAAATGCTTGATTTTTATTTAAAATTGGAAAGTTACATATAAATAGATTTTTTTAAATAACCCCTACTAAAATTAACTCAAGGGTTCAATCGCTTCTTCAAAAAAAAAGAAAGTGAGGCCCGAAGGCCTCCTAAATAAATTAATGACTAAAGAAGTCGACACCATCAACTCGTTTCTTCCGAATCACGGAAGCGCTGAATACCGAGAGGGTTATTACAAAATTGAGACAAAGCAAGAATTTAACAACAAAAATAAAGAAGCTCTACCTGAATATTTCATACAGTTACGAGTGCAATCTCAGGAATTCATACAAAAATAAAGTCCAAAGACATCATACATCACGAGATGAAATAAACAGGAATAGCGCACACATAAAATAACACTCTGTGACGTCTCTCTCATAAAAACATAAAATTGTGCCTTTATACGCTATAAAGTTCGTAGGCAATGTGACTGTCTCATCTGAACTTACTCTTTGTTATGTTAGTAATAGTTAAGTAAAGCTACAGTGAATAAAGGATCACTGTAGCCACTTTTGCCGAGTGTCTTGAGGCAAATAATATTTCTGGAGCTGTTACGTAATAGTTCAGGGCTACTACGCAAAATGATTTCTTTATTGTAACGAATTATATGTTGCTAGCTTCGGCTTCGGTCGCATTAAAGTTATTCTTATAAAAATAATACTATTATTTTCTTAAGTAATTATACTACAAGGGTTGGGATCTCCTCTTTTAAGTTGTAATAACAAGTTCCATTAATAAAATTCTTAACTAAGCTAAGTGACTAAGTTTAAAGTATTTTAATAATATTATAGTTAAAAGATTAAATGTTAAAGATAATATAATATAAACCTATACCTACATATCGAGATATTTTGCGTAACAAGTAAATGGCAGTCAATTTAAGAAAGGTTCTACAAATATTAGATTAATAGATAAGGTGCAAGTTATTCTTATAACCCTCAGGATCTTAATTTCTGGATGTAAGGCAATGCTATGTCCTTTTCTGTACCCCTGACGTGTATGCAAAATTTCATGATGTTCAAATGAGTAGCTTAGCCGTAAAAGCGTAACAGTAAAACAACTCTCGCATTTTTTTATTAAGTTAGGTTTGCAACCAATTTTTGGTCGTACTAAAATTTATTACTCTAAAAACTAAAATCGAAAACTACAATTTTTAAAAGAAGCAACTATTTTCTTATTATTCAAACGATTAAAAGCCTCGTCGATATCGCTTCGTTCGATGTATCGTTTTAAATGGACCTTCAAACGAAGCTACAAAACTGCGTTGCAATGACGCATTGCAAAAGACGCAACGTAAAATGTTTTAAGACATCGTACAATAAAGCTCTAACCATCATTTTACATCAGATTTGTACATTGGGACATTGCGTCGAAAACTTCACTTTTGCGTTCTGTGATTTTTGCAATGCGTCGTTGCAACGTGATTTTTATGGCGATAAATAATTTATCATATATTTTGCAGCGTAGCCCCTTTTTTATAAGATAGCAAGCCTGGTATGGTAGTTTATCCAATAAAGTGTTTGAGATGATTTAATTAATTTGTATTGGTTCCTGGAAATGTATAGAGACCGCCATTGCTTTACAGTTAGAGTTCTTCCAATTTCAAATTACTCATTTTCAATTGATAAGTGAATACGTATTTAGGCGTTCTAAGAATATCGTGTCTAACCAATATTTCACGCAGTTATTATTTGGATAGGTAACTGTTTAGTTTACTGGCATGCACTTCGTTTCGGAAGGCACGTTATAGTTGTTTAATGTATGTACTTACATATACTAAAACCACGTGAATTCGCATAAGAAAATGGACATAATGAAAATATATTGATGGAAACACCTATTTGTACTATGTTTGGTTTCAGATACTTTTGTTATTTGGATGCATCGGCAAATACTTTTACTTTTATATTGACGCTTGGATGCAACTACGTATAAAAAAACAATGTAGAACGAAATGAGGTACTTATTTTTACCACGTTTATTTTATAGTACCTGATTAACGAAATGGCTGACACTAAAAATAGAATAAAAAGTGCATATGGTGTTTCCATCAATATATTTTCATTTTATCCACCTTTCTGAGTTAGTATGGTTTTAATTAAGTTCAACTTTAAGTTTATTTATTGGTAGTTTAAAAGTTTGTAATGTTATTATTTTTTATCTAAAATATGTCTCTAAAATATGTGTATGTGTTTGTTGCAGTCGTATCATAGTTTAGGGAGGGTGAACAAGGGTGTGAATGCCTGCAGTCCGAGTTCAACGACCGGCGTGACGTCATCGCTGACGGCCCACCGACTCCGGCCCGAGGTCGTGACGACATCGCACCGCGTTCAGGAGAGCTGTATATAACTGTAAATAGTATTATAGGCCGTGGTTCTATGATGTTATACTGTAATTTTTGTGCATCAGCTCTTTTTATTCTCTTACGGATTACGGATGACGAAAAAGTTCGGGAGTGACAAAAAATCTGTAACGTCTTAACGCTTTGAGTGGTAAAATACACTTGCTCTAGCCAGACTCCTCGTGCGGAGTCGTGCAGAGTCATATCAACGTGCAAAAACATTTGCAAAAAAGAATTTTTGATTGTATTGCGATGTACCTACCAATAATATTACAATCAGACTATTTGATAACAATATATATGACAAAAAATCTGTAACGTCTTAACGCTTTGAGTGCTATAACACACTTGCTCTAGCCAGGCTCCTCGATCATGGCGCGCAGAGTCATGTCAACGTGTTAAAAAAACTGCAAAAAAGAATTTTTGATCGTATTGCGATGTACCTACCAATAATATTACAATCAGACTATTTGGTAACAATATATATATTTCAATTTCATGAATCAGGGTTTTTGTAACAATTTTTTTTTCCATCAAATTAAAAGTAACTCGAGATTTTTTTTGTAAAAAGTAGACTTCCTTTTTTTACATGAATATCCCTGTTTTTTGTAGGCGAAAAAGAGATGCACTTAAATTAAATTAAAATTGCGTTGAATTGCGGCCAATGACTGTGTTCCTTTATTAGAATAATCTTTTGTAAAAAACTTTTACGAATTTTATTGTAAGTGTATGTTGTAAGTTTGTGATATGCTTGGTTTGGATGTGTGCGATGACAAATACTTGTGTGGTATTTCAAGTTTTAAAATACTTAACGCATTGACTGCATAGCACCATCAGGCCTGCAGTGAAGGTGTTAAGTGATACGACTATAATTACTTGCGTTTTCTATTATGTATAAACCAATTGCCATAAGATTATTTGAATTTATTTGTAAGCATTTTTATGAACAATGTTTGACCCTCCGAACTTGCATTAATTATTTTAGAATAATTATTATGATTCTAACATACCTCTTTTCATATTATTTTGATTAAAATTTTACAATTTACTATTCCAACCTTTACCAAAAAAAATCTAAACTCTAAAGCTCGCAACTCATGTTTAAACTTTGATCTATTTTATTACCAAAAAACACTTACAAAAATTGTAACAAGTTTCTCTTGGGTAAACTATAAAAATATTTCACAGTCTGGTAACATTTCTCTCTGACATAAGAGTCTACAAAAAGTGGCACATAAGTCAGTCGCTAACTGTAGAATTCTCGACATTCAGCGTCATAAAAGTGGCGCTTTTACACAAAATGTTACGTATTAGGACAAATGTTGGTTCGCTCTGTGTGATTTAGAGCTTTGAGATCTCGGACTTGTGACCGCGGGATATTGTCGATTTCCAAATAGCTGGTAACATTGAGGCGTAAAATAGTTTGACAATTTTTGTTTGTGTTATCAAACTACTTTAAAAATATATTTATGGAACATCCCTACACAAGTAATGTTGCCTTCAAACGGGAATTTAAAGTGATCTAATTAAATATTGGCATGTTTATTGAGAACAAGTAAATACTTTTGCAAATAACTCAAAACCGACTAATAATACCTAAATTACTTAATACTTATTTACCTACGTCACTAAACATTCTGATAATAGAAATGAAGCACTTAGGCGGTATTATAATTGGCTGCGATCGTACGATGGATGTACGAAAACGCATCGGCCTTTTCATCGCACGACGAGATTAAACACACACATTTCTTTAGAGTGTCCTAATTGAAGCTTGCAAGTCAACCCGCGAGCACAGGCCAAAATTTTCATCGCACGACCAAAACACATCGTGTTATCGTACGATCATTTCCAATTAGGACGGCGCCTAAGTGACTAAAAAAATACTCAAGGTGTGCCTTTTATATTTGAAGAGTTCTTGTAGATTTCTTCAGGATTCCATCATTGAATCTTTGCCCGATGACAATAGTGGTCCGATTCCTTTCAATAAAAAATATTTTACATATCGATCAAGCCGTCTTCAAGAAATCGGGGAACATGCATAAAAAAAAGTTTCCGGCGCATTAAGAACCTCCTCCTTTTTTTTGAAATCGGATAAAAATATTGACAAATATTGACATGGTATTAATAATTTCTGCTTTAATACTTTTTACTACTTTTCAATTATTGTTCAATGGTACATTAAAAAACATGATATAAATGTTGGTAATTTAGAACTTTTTTTCTGACTGTACAAAGGCAAGCTTAACATTAAAAATTTTTATTCCAGCAAACTTATCTGTATCATGTAATAATAATAAAATCGAACAGTCTCGCCTAGTCGTCCGCTACAGTTACTTGTAAACAACTAACAGTAAAAATACGAGTATCAAAAACTAAGAGCGTGTTCCCAAGCATGGATTCCATCGACTATCAAACGATAATAGGAGCAAAAATATCATAATGTCGTGTGTCGGGACGATATATCGTTCGTAGCATGAGCGGAGCATCTTCTATCTATCTATATATTAAAACCTATTGCTGTGCGTTTATCTCGCTAAAACTCGAAAAATGTTCGACTGGTTTAATTTTTTTTGGTAGTTACTTTAACTGGTTGACACAGCTTTAGCAAAAAATTAAATTAGGAAACAGCCGTACACAGCCGTAAAATCTGAATTGGTAATTTGAATTCACGCTAAAGAAAATACAAGTGACCCACTTAGCTTTTTTTAATTAGTACTACTGTGATTTATCGTTGTATCGTCTATCGTCAGATCATACGACAACTGTAGTTTATGTGAACACGCTCTAACGCCTTTTTGATCACCAACGACGTCTGTGATTAATCGTTGCATCGTCTATCGTCAGTCATACGAAAACTATATGAACACGCTCTAACGCTTTCTTGACCACCGACGACGTCTGCGAGTTATCGTTGCATCGTCTATCGTCACGTCATACGAAAGCTAGTCTATGTGAACACGCCCTAACGCCTTCTTGACCACCAACGACGTCTGCGAGTTATCGTTGCATCGTCTATCGTCACGTCATACGAAAGCAATCGTCTAAGTGAACACACCCTAACGCCTTCTTGACCACCAACGACGTCCCGTTAAATCAAACCATAACATTTATTCACAGTTAACACGCCGATATCTCTTTCAACCCACGGTTGTAAATTGGTCGCTTACAATGACTACTCTCCACTCGAATTATGATCGGAACATTGTTGTTTGACATGTAAACATTGATTAGGTTGACGTTTGATTTGTTTGATGTGTCGCTTCTGTTCCGTTTTTAGATCTTTGATTTTACGTGAAAAGGAAACATGTTTCAAGAAATTGTTTACTAAACATAGAATCCTACCCTAACCGAAGACGCTTTTTTTCCTTTGAAAAACTGTCAAAAATTAAAAACGAGGCGTTGAAAATTTGACAGTTTTACAACGTAAAAACGAAGCATTATCTGTAGCGGTTTAGGTAATATAGGAACCGACCGTCAAGTGATCAAAATTACCTGCTTTTTGTTTTGCTTGGCTTTTGTACAACAGGTCCTTAAGCTTTTATGCACTATGTATGTATAATGTATGTAACTGAAAAATATTGTAATATGAAAAAAACACGAAATATATGAGGAACTACAAATTTAAATGAAAAAATAATATTTAATGTAATTTTGTACTTTACATCAAACATTTTAACTAGCAAGCTGAAGAGGCAGTGGGCTGATCATATCTGCCAAAGAAACGACAACCACCAAAGTAAACGAGTTCTTGAGGGGAGAACCAGGCTCGGTAAACGTAGTGAAGGATGCCCTCGGGCCAGGTGGAGTGGCGATCTGCTGTCGGCTGTTGGTAGAAGCTGGATGCGTCGAGCTGAGGACAGGACGCAATGGCGCTCATTAGAGGAGGCCTATGTCCAGCAGTGGACTGCCATAGGCTGATAATGATCAATATCTAATGTTCTCAACAAATTAAATGTTGTTTATCAATTTATTGGGTTACGATACTAGTTTTTCTTATTTTATCAACATGGTTTACTCAGAGTTCATGTACTAGATGTATATAAACCCTTGTTTTTATTCGTCTGGTTCACCAGGGTCTCCGTAATAAGGTTTTCAAATTGGATAAATAAATTTGGTTTCACTACAAAACGTGATGCTCTGTAAACTAAACGGGTCGTGTAATGAATTCATTTGTCAGCCTGTCCCTTCTGTACGTTATTATCACATCACTTTTGTTTTGTTTCTGAAGAGCGATTACATCGAGGTATTATATACTACTAAAGAGTCGCAGTCTTCAAGTGAAAACTGTCAAAAATCGTCCAAGCGTATTTGACATAAACTTCAAAATGCCAAATTTGCACTAATCTAGACCTTATGTCACTTGGAAACTGTTCAAAGTCAGCGCAATTGACAGCGGGCTCCGAGTTTTGGTGCATACACTTTTTATCCACGTTTGTGGCTCTAAAGTACCTATATATATCTCGATAAGAGATCACGAATATTAACCAGTATTGTAATGGTAACGAAAATTTTTGGCCAATGACGAAGCATCATTTTGAATCTAACGTAGATTCAAAATGACGCTTCATTGACCAAACTGTTAAGTCAATACGAATACGTTTTCGCTGGTCTTCGTGATTGAACCGCTGTAAACTTTGTAAAAATGTCTACCTACCGTTAGCTGTGTGTATAAACTGGCTCAAAAGATAATGCTGGATGATGTAAAAGATTTTAGTATGAAATTTAGTAAAATTGTAATTGTAAATTATTAATAATTCTATCTGTTTTATTAGTAACAGAGGTATTGAAACTTTTGTTTGTAAATAATATTCAAAAAACAAAAAATTTAATTATCATTGTTAATAAATGTTCCAGCATTATCTATCTTTGTAAACCTGTAAATGATTGTAAATAAATGAATCGATTAAAACATCTAGTCTAACTTTAGTTCTAACGGTGCTAAGTATTGTAAATAATTAATCAAAACTAAAATTTAGGTTACCGTCAATTGCGGAGCTCATACTAAGTATGAGATTTTGATTATTGTTAAAAATTGTTTCATGTAAATGTTTCTAAATACAATGTCAAGCATTTATCAGCTCCGGAGTTTTATTGTTCCTTCTTAGTTATAAATTCTACTGATATTATAAATGCGAAAGTTTATGAGTATGGATGGTTGGATGAATGTTTATTACTCTTTCTCATCTCTCTTAACATTATTGTCGAAGTTAAATCACATAGGCTTTTAGTCATGACCCGCTTCGGTAAGTACTAACTAGAGAACGCTAAGATATAGATATTACGTGTGAGATATCTTCGACGGCAAACAGATTTTTTGCAGCACCCTGTTACAGGGCTGAATTTAAGGATATCCTTTCTTATTGCACCCTTACACTTGGTCACACATGCAAGGATCATACCATCCAAACTGCTTATAAATTTAGATAATGTACAAAGACAACACTAGCATATATCAGTCTAATGCTGGGCATAAGCCTCCGCAATATGCCCACTATACCTACGCTATGCGAGCATGCGGGTCGGTGTTCGTAGGCCACAACTTCTCGCATCGCTGACGCTGCTGCCCGTCGACGCACCGCCGGGAGATTTAGCTATGCTATTGTTATTACCAGTGGACTCTATACCTAGGCTGATACGACTATTTAGTTTATAACATAAAAAATATAGGGCCCGATTCAGAACACAAACCGTGTCATTATAAATGTGTTCCAAGTATATAATAAAGCTTTATTTGCCCATAATCCGTACTAGGTACACGCATCGAGGTAATATACTCTAGAGCAGATCTAGAGAGAATCGTGGGGGAAAAATGTCTGTACTTAAACTCAGCGCACGCTGGCTATTACGACAGTTAGCACTATTTAAGCATCCTAACGTCTAAAATAATGCAAATGTGGCATTGCGAACTGTTATTTTATTTGTATGTATGTCAACGCCGCTCCAACAATTTTTGACATTTTTAATTGGAAACTGTGATTCTATATAGTACTGTCTCGATGGATATATACACGACGTCAAATTATCTTACTTTCGAAGCATCGAACTCGCTATCAAATATCACAAATCAATTAGCATCATTGACAAACTCCAGTGTCGTGTTCGCTCATTCTCACTTTGATAAACAGAACATTTCCGATGTTCGATTAAAAACTGTAATGAATATTGATGGGGTTCTGGTGTTGTTTTGCGATAGATTGATTTACGTAATCCTGGATTTGGGTGGATTATATCGATTTTCGCATTATTTGACTTACTTGTTTTGATTCTTAGCACAAACTCTGAATAGCTAATGATTAATATGGAACCGGGATTGCAAGAATCACAGTTTTCAATTGAAAACTGTCAAAAATCGTCCGGGCATCGTTGACATACATAAACATCAAAATGCCAAATGTTCACTAGTTTAGATCTAATAAAAACTTTGGTCTAGACCTTATGACGCTTGAAACGTTCAATGCTGGCAAAAAAGACAGCATGCGCCGACTCTTTGATTCGTTTGATTTATTTTAAATATTAAAATAATACAAAAATAAATTTAAATGAAATGCTTAAGCCTGAAAAAGTTTATTTACTACAAACCTTTGGGAATACAGAGAAGTTACTGAAGAAGTTAATGAAAAGGATAGGTAAATGGCATTTTTTACGTTTGTGACTCTAGAGTGTTAGTTTACTCTAGAAAGACTTCCACATAGTTAAGGTGCTTTTATTTAAGCACATCCGTGCCGTGTAACGAGACGTTACATAGATTTAATGTGCACTAAAAAATACAAATATTTTTTTATTATTACATCATCACAATATTAAAACATTTTGTTAGAAGACGCTTTTGATCTGTCAGGCTTCTTCATAAGAGCTAGTAGACAACTCGGGTGTCGAAGGTTTTAGGACACCCGAAAGCTAAAACATGGCTAAAAACAAAACAGGATCAACATCTTAATGTGCCTTCCAAAACACGAATAAGCTCAGATCTAAATACCTCTAAACGGTCACCCATCCAAGTAGTGACTGTAGAGAGTGTAGCTTAACCAAGATGATCTGGTTATGAGCACTGAAGTAAGCCCCGAAACGAGTGATCTCTCAGTGGTATTCGTCGGTAAATCGAAACTTGTCGAAACATTTAAAACTACAGTCTCATTTCCATACTTAAGATATTTCATATAATTTTTGTATTTATCTCAACCAACGAGGTTCTTTCTTCTTACTTTATTCTAGACACAACCTCTCAAATTGATCATACATAATAATATAAATTAATAAAAATTCATGAAAACATCTTAACTTAAGAACATTTTTATCGTTTTTATGTTATAAAAACTATCCAATAAAACACTTTAAGAGTTATTACAGTATCCCGAATACTGATTTCAATTACAAATATAAGCGTAAATCTAATACTGTTACATTTTCGAACATTATACGTGACTGTCAAGAGTTAACGTTTAAGGTAACATAACATTGTTGTATGGGACATGAACACGAATCGGAACAAGCTAGTGATGTAAATATGCAGTCTTATTACTTTATTGTCATCACCATCAGCCTAGAATAGCAGTCCACTACTGTGCTTTCACGTAAAATTATTTCCGAACACGGAACCCTAAATATGTACGGAATAAAATGTAAAATCCAAATGTAAACCCTATATTACCTACCAACTCGTACCCGAACCCGTACTCTTTCCCGTTCCAGTTCCCTTTTCTGTTCCCGTTCCTGCCTTAAAATTATTTGCATATTAACTTGAACTATTCAACGCTTTTAAGACTAATAATAATAATAGATTAATGAAAATATTTCAGGTATTGTACAATTTAAACCTTAATTTTAGAAATAGTCAGAATCTAAAATAGCAGTCTAATCGCTAGGATGCGGTCTCTTCCAGACAACCTTTGAACTGAGAGAATTATGTGAAAAATAAGTACGGCAGGGGTTTTTATTTATGAAATATAGTATAATAGATTAAAATTAATAATTTTTTTTGGACATTAAGCCCTATATTTCACCAGCAAAACCATAGCGGCGCAACCAGTTGCCGGCTACCAACAAAATGTATGGTGGTGTCCGTTTGGTTGCGTAGCCAAACGGACACCTGGTGAGTAATTCTCTATAGAGCTGTATACATTTTGTTGGTAGCCGGCAACTGGTTGCGCCGTCATGGCGTTCCGGTGTAATAAAGCCTTAAGAATTTTAAGTTACCAACTAGTGAACGCCTCGAGACTATAAGCGTAGTTTTCACAGTTTTCCAAATTTCAGAAAATTTAATCAGTGAACTCATATATAGTATGCAAGGAACCTATCCTCTAAATTTCTACCTTTATACATAAAAACACTACTCAATGTGAACGAATGCTTAAAATAAGCCCTGTCACTGTTTGTTAATGTGGGTTCGATTCCCGCTGCGGGACAAATGTTTGCATGTTCTGTAGATATTGGTTTCGGGTCTGGGTCTGGTCTGGTTTTTTTATGTATGATAAGTATATATTTACAAAAAAAAACTGTATATGTGTGGTATATCAATCATGTGTTTCCCATAATACAAGCTCTGCTTAGTTTGGGCAAACGAAAAGTAAATTTATGTTCATTCTAGGCAAGCTTGTTACATCGTTGACCGCATCATCACTTGAGTGAGATGGTGGTTACGTTGGTAAGCCTATTATCTATAAAAAAGTTTGTAAAAGTTTAAAATTTACAGAAGGCAGCAAGATCGATCTCGGATATGTCCCATCACTACACAACAAGGTGCATTGAATTTTATGGAGCTCTAGTATGGGGTCAGAATTTATGAGTTGGAATCTACTTTGATACCATTACATTTCATTTTTAGTACAGTTGTACAGATAAAATAATAATTCTTCATCTTAATGTCGAGTGTTATCATAAATAATCGTAAATTCGGGAATGTATTGACTAGCTTTCACTCGCGGATTTACTCAAACGAGAACAAACACCAAGATGTTGGTGACTCGCAGGAAGAAACGGTCATGGCATGTCTTGCTTTGATGTTAATAAATAAATAAATCTGGACACAATAGCGCCCTGCACATTTAAAGGTCGGACCGCGGGAAATAGCACGCGCCATTCAAACCCGCACTCCGAAACGTACGTATAGATGCGCGGGGCTGACAATCTGATCTGGCATGTTGACGCAAAGGCAAATCTCACAGTTTTAACCGCGCATCACGTCAGTGATCAGTCCCAGATACGTGTTCCGATCTTTACGCGCCAATGCGCGCACGACGGTTTGATCCGCAGTCCAAACCGTACAGATCGGATGCGGTTTGGAACGCAGTCCCGATGCGTGGTCCGATTTATACGTGTGCAGGGCGCTTTTCACACAGCATCACGTAGCCCCAAAGTAGTAAACAAAATTATTTTATGCTTTAAAGATGATGAGAATATAATAATATAATGTTGGATTACACTATCACACAGTGTCATGATGCCCCAAACTAAGCAGAGCTTGTATTGTGGGAACCACATGACTGATATACTATTTTTATATTTTTTTTGTAAATACAATCATATTATACATAGAAAACAGTTTTCCCGCGACTGGAGTCGAACCCCAAGCCTTCTGCGTCTTAGTCAAGAGAAGAGATGGAACTAACGATCATAGACTAATAATGACTCATCGATTTGCGAAAGGCTGCTGGTAGAAGCTGGATGTGACGAGCTGAGAACGGGGCGCAATGGCGTTCATTATGGGAGACCTATGTAATCTGGACATATAGGCTGAAAATGATGATGATGATGATTTATATCCACGGATTAAATTATAGACAGCTATAGATAGCTATCGACAGTAAACAACCGGTACCAAATGCCTCGAGCAAAGCAATGTTCCCGAAGTTTAGGAACTGTGAGGTAAGTCTTGTACAATATTGGGAAGGTGTACTGCTCGTACCTACTACGTGGTTTATTTTAAGTTAGGATTGTCATGATTTTCTGGTTGTTTTCTGTTGAAGACTTTTCTTCTTAGGATGGCTTTATGGAGCTCATAAAGTTTTATAAATCTACCTTGGCTACCACCTCTGTTCATTGGCACTAAGTTGTATATACCTCTGTGATTTGTGTTTTTGTTTTATAATGTAACATATGTACAGTGTCCCTGCGCTCTTGTTTTAAAATATTTTTTTCTATTCTATTTTTCTCTCTTCTTCAGTCTGTATAAGTCCACTGCTGGACATAGGCTTCTCCCAGTAAGCGCAACTGAGCCCGATTTTCGGCTCCCCGCAACCACCTTCCGCAAGTCATCGCTTCACCTGCCCGGGGGTACCCTTCACTACGTTTGCCAAGACGCGGTTTTTATTCTAAAACTCGCTAAACGGTTATCGGTTCTACGGATCAGGTGACCAGCCTACTGCTATAAAGAAGATGTTGCTGTGTCTGTGGTAAAAGTGGTCACAAGCAGCCTCAAAACAAAACTCTCCATCCAAGACATTAGTCGTTGTCACAGAATGGGTCGCTCGTCGTCTAATCGGCCGCGACCAATCCTCTTCAAGCTCAGAGATGTGTCAACTCGGGACAAGGTTTGGTTCGCGAAGACCAATCTCAAGAACTCCGGGTTCACCTTGTCGGAGTTCTTGACCAAGGCCCGCCATGAAGTCTTCATGAAGGCGCGGCAACGATTTGGTGTGACGAAGTGCTGGACCCGGGAGGGTAATGTTTACGTCGTCGGCCCTGATGGTGATAGGCATCGGATCAACTGGTTGGGTGACCTCGACGCGATTGTAGGACCGTCGCAGCCGGAAACGATAACAGCGGGGGTCTCTCCAAAGCCAGCTGTGGCTACCCCAAAGCCTCTAGTAGCTGCCAAGGAGATTACAGCAATAGTGGCCCCCAAGGTTAAGCGAGCTGCTACGTCGAAGAAACAATAGTCGTGTATCTCAGTCAGTATTTCTGTTCCCCGGCCGATCCACTTTGTAATGTAAACATTTTACTACCTTTGTTTGGAGAAAAAATTCACTCATCCATCACTCAGTCTATCAGTCTGTCACTGACAATAATGTCAATGTCACTTGAATGATTGTTTAGTATTTTACGTTTCGTTCTACGCAAGGGATCGGTCGGATGTATTCAATATGAAGTTTATTTTTTTTTGTTTTGATATTACATTGCCTTAGCTTTTCTTTTTTGTATTTTTCATAATGTTTTTGTGTTTAGCTTCACTCTTAATTATTTTGATTTTATAACACAGCTGGCGGGTGGATAAGGTGCTAAGGTAGATACTTACCTAGATACCTACTTAATAAATAGTATTATTTAATTTAATAAGTGTAACTGAATAGGCACACCTATTCATTTTTAAAATAAGTAACTAGCGTACATACATAATTATATTATTATTATCAGTATTTTATTATATTTATCTATCAATATATATTTATTAGGTAATTACTCTTTTTCACCATGAACAGCGAAAGTGATATTAGTGATGATGAGGTTTTTCAATCTTTCTCTTCTAAAGATTTGAGCAGTAATGATGATAGTTTTTGTAGTATTCCAACACTCTCTGAGACTCTTGAGTCTCATTTTTCCAATGTCCCTAAAAACTTCAATGTGGTTCACATTAATGCCCAGAGTATTCCTGCCCACTTTTCGGATATGTTGGCGTCGTTTAGTCAAAAAAATATACACGCAATATTAATTTCAGAGTCTTGGTTAAAACCCTGTCTTCCCACTACTTCTTATTCACTGCCAGGTTTCATTCTGGTTCGTAATGATCGCACTGGAAGAGTTGGTGGAGGCGTTGCTATATATTTACGTGCCCACATTCCTTTTACTGTAGTTAGCATGTCTCCCCAACCTCCCCTTCCTAGTGAAGGTGAGCACTTGCTTGTACAAGTAACTCTCTCACATACCAAGGTCTTGCTTGGCGTTTATTACTGTCCATCTTCAGATATTAACTTCTTTTCATCTTTTGAGAAACTCTTAGAAGACTTTACTCCCACTGTCAATCACACTATTATAATGGGTGACTTTAACACATGTCTTCTTAAAGGTGACTCTCGTACCAATCGTTTTGATACGCTCGTAAAGTCCAGTAATCTAGCCATTCTGCCTCTAAGTGCAACTCATCATTTCCCAAATAGTACCCCCTCCCTTCTGGACTTGATACTTGTATCATCCATTAACAGTGTTTTCAAACATGGTCAATGTCCGGCTGATGCTTTCTCATATCACGATTTAATTTTTCTTTCTTACAAAATTCGTCCCCCAAAATCTAAGCCCAAAATTCTTCTGCAACGTAACTTTAGTGATATTAATTTGGACAGCCTTCGTGAAGATGCAGCCCGCATAGATTGGTCGGAAGTAGCCAATGCGGACCATATTGATGACAAGCTCTTTTTCTTCAACGACATGATTTTGAAGTTGTTTGACAAGCATGCCCCTTTGAGAGCCATTAAAATAAAACAATTGCCCGCTCCTTGGCTTACACCAGAAATCAAACATGTTATGCACCAGAAAAACTCTGCCAAGTTCAAATATAAGTGTCGCCCAACGGATGATAACTATAAAAAATACATTGAGCGAAGGAACATCTGCAATAAGGTGTGTAGGGATGCACAACGCCGTTACATTCACAAGTCTGTCAGTAATGATGATCCTTCCAAAATCTGGAAGTTTTTAAGAACTTTAGGGGTTGGTAAATCTCGTCTTGATAGTCTTCCAAAAGATTTAGAC
The DNA here is from genome assembly GCA_951804965.1 of Horisme vitalbata. Classification (NCBI taxonomy): domain Eukaryota; kingdom Metazoa; phylum Arthropoda; class Insecta; order Lepidoptera; family Geometridae; genus Horisme; species Horisme vitalbata. Next base: position 1,410,356 of record OX638095.1, on the reverse strand, counting down.
CTAGATCTTTTGAATCAGCATTTCTCATCATCTTCTGACCTTGACATATCAACAAAGTCTAATACAATTAAACAGCTCTCATTACATACACCTCCCCTTGATTCTGTTCCTTTTAGTTTTAGTCTATTTTCCGATTGTGACGTTAAAAAGAGCGTGACATCCATCTCCTCCAAAGCAGTTGGCAGTGACAACATCAGTCGCAATATGCTGGTGCCCATACTTGACGATATCATTCATGTCCTTTCCCATATTCTTAACCACTCTATATCTTGTGGGACTTTTCCTTCTGCTTGGAAAGATGCTCACATTATCCCGCTTCCTAAAAAGTCAAATCCTTCCTCTATTTTCATTTATTCCTTCCATTTATTTTCGGTCTGCGCAAGTATGACCATGTCTCTGAATTTCGAAAGAAGCTGAAGTGGTTGCCCATTCGTGAGCGCAGAAATACTCACATTCTTTCACTTTTGTACAGTATCCTCTTCAACCCTACTTCTCCTTCTTATCTCAAAGAGCGCTTTCAATATCTTTGCCAATCCAATTCACGCACATTACGCTCCTCTGAGACATTTCAACTTCAAACACCTGTGCACACTTCCACTTTCTACTCCCACTCTTTTACTGTTCAAGCTGTTCGTCTTTGGAATTCTCTTCCTGTCAGCATCAGAACTGCTCAATCTCTGCCTATCTTTAAAAAGCTTCTCTTCAATTTTTTTTCATCCGCTTCACAAGACGGTTGAAATGAAACTTTCATCTGTTTTTAGAGTATATATATATATATATATATATATATATATATATATATTTATTTATTTATTTATTTATTTTAATTACTTGTATCTATTAGTTTATTTTAGTTATTGAATTGTATCTATTAGTGTGTATTTATTATTTATTAGTATCTATTTTTCACAAGTAGATATTTATGTTTATGTATAATTATATTAAATAACGTATTCATTTTTCCTAGTCCGCAATAGATTATAAAATGTATGTGTTTATTGATATAACACCATCGTCTGCTACAGTCTTTTAAATCAAGTCCATCCAAAGGTTGTCTGGAAGAGATCGCTCTAAGCGATAAGACCGCCCATTGTACTTTCATTATTGTTATTGTTTATAGTTATATTTGTCTATGTTGGTGTGAGTACAATAAAGAGTTTTCTATCTATCTATCTATCTATCTATCTGCTATTTGAGCTAGCTAATTTCAGACAAGGGCAAAAAATATAAAACTATTAAACATTAATCTTGTGGCTCTACTTATAAAATTCTGTCAAAATTTAACGATGCTTTTACTATTAATAATTCAAAATTTATTTATTCAGTAGGAACTGTAAAGTACCTACACTTTTAAACGTCTTTTTTTTTATTTACACCTATTTGTAACGCGACCAAACAGAGAAGAATTAGCAAGCAACTCTGCTAGGCTTATATATTTATAAAGTCCAAGTTATTACAATCTCTATTCTTAACTATTACATTGTTTATGAAGGAGTTGGAGACAATTTTACCCCAAGATTTTTAGTCATCGAAATAATTCGTTATTTTATAATAAGCCTCAATTACACAGGTACAATTTAACAACATTTTTGAACTTATTTACAGATAAATTAATCACGTCATTTGGGATTTTTTTAAAGAAACGTACGTCATTATCATTTTAAAACGGGGACTAACTTTAAACAATGGTTAAACTTAACTATTGTTTAAAGTGAGTAGCGTTTATTGGTACGACAATTTTATCACTCTCTAAAAAGTTGACTGACTATTGGAAAATACATAGTTTATGACCTGGATTAATGCATAGACTACTTTCATCCGAGTAGCAGTCCAGCGAACCCGCTTGCGAAAGCTGGTTTATAGTATTGAAGAGTAAAATTCAATAATACATTTTCGAAAAGTCAGAAAACGGATTTATCTTAAACAATCAACCTACAAGCATTTCCGGACAAACATAACTACAGTGATGTTATTAACTGATTTAGCAAAATTTTAGTTTTGTTTACTTCCTATCGACATTGTAATATCAATCTGTTGTTCCATAACTAAAGGATTAAATTAATAACTGTTGTTTTCAGATTGTTTGTTTTCAATTGAGTCGATTGAGTCGTGTTGCCCTTGTGGGATGTACCCCGGCACCCTGATACAGAGGTCGTAGGTTTAAATCTCGGCCGTGGGCTATTGGATTTTTCATTTTAAGGTCAAGAAGTAAGTGAATTTTTCAATCGCCTCGCAATATTATTTAATCAAACAAGCAAAGATTCATGGGTTGTAAGTGATTCTAACTCCCATCTTCGGAATCTAAGCCAACCTAGTGAGGTTGGCTTAGATTCCAAAGGTCCTTAGGTTGCTCGTGCTGTATGGCAAGCCGGGCTTTGCCGTCCGGCTGAATGCGGCATAACACAGCCTAACACCGGCACAGCTACGCCGACGGGAAGCAGCATTGATGGTGCGAAGAGCTGTGCCCTGCAATCCCCTACCCCAGCCCATTGTGGGGATTCTGGGCGTATCCCCCTTTATTAGGGGAGGCCTATATCCAGAACTGGACCGATAAAGGCTGGTGTGGATGGAATCTGATTATCTCTAGTAACCGACTTTGACATATTCTAATCTGTGTTCTATTTAAGTTATTCTACCTTTATAGAACAAAAGATAGTCCTATATAGAACGGCTATAGCGGCCCGCATCCACTGTTTATTCAGCATTAGCGCGGCCGGTTCACTGTTGACACACTTATCGATTCACTGATTACTTATCCTTACTCGTACTTCCGTGCTTTCTTTTGTGGCCTGAAAACAGTTTCGTCTGTTGTTATTATTAAATAAATAAATAAATAATTTAATTTAATTTTTATCAAAGGCATTTTATAATCCTTTGTAGACTTTTTCCTTCAGTTGAAATATTTCAGAATAGTTCTTAGCCTAGAATTATAAATAGGCTTGGTGACAAGAATATTTTCTTTGCCATCATGATAATTAATTCAAAACTAGCACGGGGAGTACCCTTCCACACTTGAATGGCCTTAAATAAAAAAACTTCGTCAAAACTATAAATGCCATAAAGTATTTCCATCTCATATCATTGGTTAAATTTAAGCACCGTTTATAAGTATAGGAGGAGACTATAGCAATTCTTCTCCTAGCATAGCACAATAATTATGGTATAAAAAAACCTAATAATGAAAAAAAAACTAAAATCACAATTTTTCATCATGATAATTTTTCATGACAAAAAAGTTGTGCTCTCGAAGGATAGAGGTGATTGGTGGAATTTAGGGAGGCCTTTTACCCACCAATGAGACGACACCGGTCGACTCCACCGGTGTGCTGCTCTCAATGCTGGGTAAAAAATATAGAATAATATTTAAAAATCTATAATAAACATTAATGTTAGTTTAGAACGAGTGCCGTGAAGGGTTCGTATGCACGTGAAGTAGATAAAGGCGGCCCGCATCCAGTGTTTGTCCAACATTAGCGCGGCCGGCTCACTGTTGACACACTTATCGATTTACTGATTGGCGCGTATCGCTACTTGTTTTAGTTCCGTATTTTCAGTGGGATATTTGAATAAGTGATTTCTGCTCACAAAGACTATAATGTAATTTTATTCAGGATAACAGTTAGCTAGCCTTCTGTTCGTAGGTTCGCTCGCGATAGCAGCCCGTCCCGGCTTCGCATGGGTTAGGGCACTTTTTTTACCCTTGGGTTAAGTTACTTAGGTTTTAGTAAGGATCCCTAATCTTGTCTAGCAATAAATATAGCCTTAGCTTAGGTGAAGGTAGGTTTTCAATGGTGAAATAAATTTTTAAATCGTCACACAAATTTTTGAGTTTATTCATTACAAACATCAAACAACAAAACACACACACACACACACACACACACAAAATACATTTTTTTCCTATTTATAATATTACTAGCTTCCGCCCGTGGCAAGCTAGTAATATTATAAAAAGGAAAAAAATGTATTTTGTGTGTGTGTGTGTGTGTGTTGTTGTTTGATGTTTGTAATGAATAAACTCAAAAATTTGTGTGAGTACCGGGTGTACCGGAATAAAAAGTAGCTTATATGTTAATCCAAGTCACAAACTATGTGTATTCCAAGTTTCATTCAAATCCGTTCAGTAGTTTTTGCGCGAAAGAGTAACAAACATTCCTCCATTCATCCATACATCCATCCATATTCACAAACTTTCGCATTTATAATATTAGTAGGATTTAAAATTTATTTATTCTGGCACTTAAGCTATCTACCTACCAAATTTCATCTAAATTTGTTCAGTGGTTATGGAGATACGTGGTAACAAACATTCATACAGACTTGTTCCCCGTACAAACTTTTCCACTCCCGTTTACCCTCTTAGGGGTTGAATTGCGAAAAATCCTGAAACACATGTTCATTTATTTTCATTAGAGAGTCTCTGTGCAAAATTTCAAGTCGATTGGTAAAGATTTTTTTTGTTCCCCATACAAACTTTGCCACCCTAGTTTACCACGTTAAAGGTTAATTTTTCAAAATGTAAGCCTATTTTTTTAGCCTATGTGTTATTCTGGCACCTTATCTATGTGCGTATCAAATTTCATCTAAATTTGTTCAGTGGTTACCGAGATACGTGGTAACAAACATTCACACAGACTTTCTCATCTATAATATTATAGGATAGGATAGGATAAGATAGGATATAAAGTGTAGACTAGTGTAGATGTAGGTGTAGATTTCGATTGTATGTAGTATGAAGGGGTGTAAGGGGTTCCAACCTCCATCTTCGGAACCCAAGCTTAGCTGCCGAACCCACCAGCGGTGCACCCTGTTTGCTAACAAATGGGGCTCTGCCTATCGGCTGATTACGACATAGCGCAGCCTGACACCGGTACAAAGACATACCCTGGCCGCCGAAGGGCAGAAAATGTGTCCTGCGATCTCCAACCCGCATGCCACCTTTGTTATTAAGGGAGGCTTATCTCCAGCCTTGTACTCATAGGTATAGGCTGGAATTGTAGTTGTAAAAAATACACCTATAAACCTGCAAATAACCTTTTCACTTCTCTTGCTCAAAAAGTGTATCATAATAGTGTAGCTTAGCGGGCCTAAAACTCGATTTTAATACCTCGGGCTAAAAAGTATTTTTTATTTTTAATTTTTCTCTAAAATCATCAGCCCGTACAAAGCATTCGTTCTCTTACATAAAAACTCGACTGCTTGGTGCTCCGTCAATCTTTTTTTTGAAAATAGAACCGTCTTGGTGATGTTTTATGAAGGTTGATTAATTTTTTATAAAAATTCTGAAAATTGTCTAATTTTGAATTGTTTTATTTTCTCGCAATCGAAGTGAAAAGTAGAGTGTTTTACTCGGGCCAAAACCACCCATTATCACTCGGTCTTGTCATCCTCCCTCGCTACGCTCGGGAGTATAAGAACCTCGTATATAATGGGATGGTTTAGTCCCTTGTAAAACAATCTACTATTTTACCGGTTATTGAAAAATTCGTTTTAGTTTTTAAAAACTAAACCCAACTTTTCCGTTTTACACCCTAAAATGATTTCCCTCCAAACCTCGATCGTTATTGAAGCGGTGTCGGAATAACATTTTAGAGCCGCTATAAAATCATGCACCAGCTAGCTTGCATGAACACTAAACTCCAGTGGGTATTACAGCTAGTGCTTGTACTGGCATGGGATTAGTGAATGGAGAATAGTTTTTAAGTTAGTGTGCAAACTATCGGACGGTTGTATCTGTAGGGAAATTACGAATAAAATGTAAAGAATAAACAATGCTGAATATTATGAAAACATCATCTGGCCTCAAACTAAGCAGTTTGTATTAAGGGAACCACATGACTTATATAACTTATACACATTTGTTTTTGTAAATACGAGCTGAGACAAATATTTGCAGGTATACAAACATTTGTCTCGCGGCTCATAACTCATAAATAACCTTGCGTCTATAGTTCAGTTGGTAGTATCTCTGCCTTAAACATTAATGTTTGTACCGTGTCAGGGTGTTTTACAAGTATATAAGTACTTTTATCAGTCTCTGGTACCCATAGTACAGGCTCTGCCTAGATTTGGACCAGTTGACCCTTTGATTGATGACTAAGTTGTCCCGTATATTTATTTATTTGTAATTGCTTTACTATCCTTGTCTGTCGGACGTCTGAAAGCTAGACCTTCGCCTTTTAGATATTACTGATAGCTTTCTCATGGCAAAACAACAACCTGCCTATTATAGACTACTGCAGAATATAGACCCAATCAGTACCACCACACCATACGCTTCTGCCAGCAGCCTTTCGCAGATCGCCACGCCACCTGGCGGGAGGACCTACACTACGTTTGCTGCGCCGTGGTCTCCACTCAAGTACGCAATAAAAAGAAAAAGAGTTAAGATAAACAGGTAAAATAAATCATTGAATTCTATTCTATCCAGTATTATCCTTGTGGAAACCAAGCAACCAACACAGCTGATAAAACTTCTAGAAGTTTAGTTGTTTACGGCAGTAAGTAGCTGAATGCAAGCCAAGTTTGAGGTATTAGGTAACTGGGGCGTTTGTGACAGTACAAGGGGTTTACTTGCTAATCTATCACGTAGCTTGCATACTTGCATCCTCTTGCAAGTTTCAAGAAAACACGTAATTCTATCCAACAATTATTTATATTTGAATAGGAGTTTGTGGAATATAAATGTTTGCGAACATGTAATATGTGAATGAAGATTAATAAATAAATAAGGGTAGTATTTAATCGAACGACTGTAAATTCTAATTAAATATTGTTGTGTTAAATATAATTATTTTAGGTCATTGTATTACTAAATGTGGGACTGACCGCGAGTGACGAGAAACCAACAGAACAGCAACTTACAAACATTCATTTGAGTTACTTTAAATACAATATGAGAAGTTTCATAATATTTGAGCGACCTAATATTTGTTTGAGTGTCAACGTTAAGTCCTACTTTTTTTTCAATATTTGGAAAAAAGATATTTGACCTGTGCGGCGTTTTATCTTACATGAAGTGCTTCTAATAGAAAACCCACTTCAAAAATACTACAATGAGCCGAGTACTATGGACTCACATTTTATAGTAAATTTTACTTATGGAATAACTATTTGTGGAAACATTATAACTGGCTGAGGACGTTATATATAGTTTCCGAGAAAAATAATAATTCAGTTTTGAGGTTAAGTATGGAATAAATGAAAAAATATACGCCCCAATAAAAAATATACCCAAAACACACTGTCGGGGATGTGGGAGTAGATGCTGGCACCTATGACCTAGATATGGCCTATCTGTTTCAGATCATAAAAAGGGATATTTAACTCCGGTATGGGCTCTAGGCAGAACTCTCGCCCCTGATCTCCCACGCGAGCTTCTAGCTCCGCATTTTTTATATACACTCTAGGGGTAGGGACCACAAAGCTAGGTGGCATTGGGGTGCTCTGTGTCGGTTTTGTGATATATTTCAAACCTAATCTACTCAAGTCTGGTAGTCCTAGAATCTAATGCTGCGGGAAGGATTTCCGGGTGGTTATAAAAAAAACCTAATAACCTACTATCTATGCCGGGAAAACAACGAATTAGCGCGCATCAAACAATCCGCAGTTGTCATTAAAAAATAATATCGAAATAAAATACACACACACACACCAGCCCATATCAGTACCCTGCTGCAAATAGGCCTCCCCTAATAAAGGGGGATATGCCCATAATCTCCACGCTGGGCATGCGGGTTGGGGATCGCAGGGCACAGCGTCTCGCACCACCGACGCTGCTGCCCGTCGTGCCGAGGGGATTTAGCTGTGCCGATATAGGCTGTGCTATGCTGCAATCAGCCGGCCGCCAGAGCTCCATTTGTTAGTAAGCCGAGTGCACCACGTGCAGGTGAGGTTGGCTTGGGTTCCGACGATGTGGATTGAACCCCGTACACCCCAAATAAAATAAAATACAAAACACCTCAAATAGAAAATCAATAACCAATAATGATTTATAAAGCAGCTCACAAACGTCGCTTAAAGTCAACTTTTTAGTAGATCGTTAGGTAAAACCTCAATTGGAAACAATCGTTCATATCTTAATATTAAGTTGCTTTCTCTGTATTTCTAGTCGCTCACTTAGTCATTTAGTCGCACACCTACAATTTTAATATCTAAAATGGATTCTTCACAATTCACTTTCTATAAGCGCGTTTTGAATTTTATTATTATTTAATATTCGTCGTTAGTTTAGTTTAATTTTCGCTTACTCAAATTCATACAGCTCAAGTTGTAAAAAGTATCTCATCATCAGTCGCAAAGTTTTTTTTCATTCGATCGTTTTATAATTCCCCAACAAATAATATTCAATACTCGAAACTATCACACAGCATCATGTAGCCCCAAACTATGCAAAGCTTGTACTATGGGAACCACATGACTGATAAACTACTAAATGCATTGTTTTTCTAAATACATACATTATATTTATACAACACCCTAACCTGAGAAAAATATCTGCAGTTAATGCAAACATTTGTTACTCGGGTGGAATCGAACCGGCAACCTTCTGCGTCTCTGGTGGCCCTTCGCTCACTGCACCATAGAGGTCGTCATGTTATGTTTGATGGTAAGCTTGTTTGTTGTTGGGGTGCAAAAGTTTCTACCCTTCATCTTTGGATATCCAAGCCAACCTCGCCTGCCTGAGATGAATCTAAATCCCCCGGCCGCTGATGGGCAGCAGCGGTGGCAGTGCAAGCAGCTGTGCCTTCATGCCCAATGTCGGGGTTAGCAGCATATACCTTCTTATAGCGAAGACCATTGTCCAACAGTGGATTGAATAAGTAAATGCTGTGTTTTCTTCCTTATTAAACGAGTTGAGCTGGAATTTTTACCATATATATTGTAGTTTCGGACGAATAATATTATTATATTTGACGGAGTACCACGCAAGCGAAGCCTTAAGTGTAAATTATTCAGGAAGAGTCTAAATTGATGGATGGTGAATGTTGGAGGACTAGATATAACCACAAACTTTACCATATGTAACAGGAGCCGGATGTTGTAAAGTTTATTAAAGTAGGCCGTCTCAGATGGGTTGGCTATTTTGAACGTATGTCAGACGCCAGAATACCATAGCTTCTTCTTAAAGGCAAACCCGACGGCCAAAGATCTCGTGGCAGATCCAAACTTACGTGGCTATACGGCATAGAGCAAGATTTAAAAGTGATTGGAGCGAAAGGCTGGATAGAAAAAGCCCAAGATAGACCCGGCTGGAGAAATTTCCTCGCCCAGGCCAAGGCCCACCCGCGGCTATAGTGCTTTAAATAATGATGAGTCCAAAATTTACTTAAAAATCAGAGAAAATCTATTCTTTCCTAAATTACTTTCATAAAATTCCCAGAAACTGATTACAAAAGTAGGCATGTATCTCAGTAAATATCTATAAAATAAGCATCGAGCATCAGTAACCCGTTCAGTAGATATTCGATTACCTATTCGACGTTTCTTTTGTTATATTCCATGGTTTATTGTTCGTACGTCGATGCGTTCCGTTATCGTTATATCTGAGCGCCGCTTTACATTTTATTGGTGAGCCGCGGGTATGCACACGAGGATGTTCCAAACAGAAAAACAGCTCACGTTTTTGAGAATACAAGAAATAAAATATATCAACCAAAATGATTATTTTTTGCATCATATAAACAAATCAGATCAAAATACATGATCGTCATCAGCGTATAGGATTTCACTGCTGGACATAGGCCTCCCCTAATGAGTGTTATTGCGCTATGTTCTCAGCTCGACGCATCCAGTTTTTACAAGCAGCCTTTCGCAGACCGTCACTCCACCTGTCTAGAGAGCGTCCTACATTACGTTTGCCAAGTCGCGGCATTAAGATAATTACTTGGCGAATTTCGTCAACGAGGACACCATCACTGCACTGAAGAAGTCGACTACATAAGCGCAGAGCAGTTGTTTTAACTCTCACCCCCGCTATAACCCCCTTTCTACTGTTTCACAAGGATACGCAAAGAACATTCTCTCCTAAAGTCGCTAGGACTAAAGGTTTAGTTAGCTATGTAGAGCCTTACAACAATTCGCGCTATCACGACCCTCTTGCATACCAATAATATCCAAAAACCGATGTAATAACGCCCGTAACACACGAAAGTTTAAAGGTTTAATTTCAAACTGTGACGCGGAGATTTCCTGAGTAATAAGTAATACCTCGTCGCCGTGGGATAAGTAAATAAAAATAAACAATGATACTCATTCAACATTATTTTATTTTAATTTATTTACTTAGCAGATGTTTCACTCGCTTGCTCGCGTGGTTCATGTTACCAACAGAGTTACAGAGTTACAACCTGGGTAAAAGTAAAGAAGAGCCTTTGTGTTAATCTAGGTCATAAACTATGAAGATTCCAAGTTTCATCCAAATCCATTGAACCGTTACAGAGTTGAGTAAAAACAAACATAATAACACACACACACACACACACACACACACACACATATACAAACAAACTTTCTATTATTTAGTTTAGCGCTCATTGACTGGTAGGCTCTCTCTCTCTGTTTGTTACTTGCTCGTGTGCTATGGGCACCTTTGAACTTTCTATTCGCTGTGGCGCATCGAACTGAGTTTTGTTTCTATAAGTTATATTTTTATGTGACAGCCATGATTTCAGATTTAAAAGACTTTGCTTGTGCAATGTCTATGGCATTTTATTTGTTTGCGAAATCATATTTTATTATTCTTTTTTGTTCAATTTATCTTGAATTTAATGTAAAGGCTAAAGTAAGAATATGAGCAGCATATACTTGGTGGGGATTATTGGAAATAATCGATCTATCCCCAACCAGAGCTAGCTCGGTGGAAATAATTTGAACAATCCTTAATATAGTGGTATTTTAGCCAAAATACAAAATTTCGCAACACCTATACGGATTTTTCTACAATCTTTTTACCGTGACTAACAATGTCTTCCATTTTAAGTAAAAATATCTGTTGTCAATATTTTTATACATAATGTATTATGAGTTTGATTTGAATCACAGATTTGAATCAAAAGATTGAACAGCTCAATCGAGCATGTCTCAATGGCTAATTAATATTTATGTTTTGATGTGGGAAGTGTTAACTGACAGCGCCTTTCTAACGAGGAGCTTACTGATCTCCGATTAGCATGATTGAGTCATTGCTCGTGTGATGATTTCTTTAATGTAAAGCATCATCATTGTCGGCCTTGGCAAACGTAGTTTAGATGCCCTTCGGCCAGGTAGAGTGACGATCTGCGAAAGGCTGCTGGTAGAAGCTGGGACTGGGTGCAATGGCGCTTATTAGGGAAGGCCTAATCATCATCATCATCAGGAACATAGCGAACATGAGCGCCATTTCACCCTTTCCTCAGCTTGACGCATCCAGCTTCTACCAGACTTTCGCATATCGTCACTCCTCCTGGCCGGAGGGCGTCCTACACTTCATTTGCCGAGCCGAAAATCGTTTACCCCAACGGTTATCGGTTCTTTGGCAGATATGGCCAGCCCACTGCCACTTCAGCTTGCTAATTCTCTGATCTATGTCAACAAATTTAGTTCTATGTTGGATATACTCATAACGGATTATGAATGATGATAATAATGATAAAAGTATCATCATCGTCCTAGAGACTAAGGTTTTTGGTGATTTTGATGATCTCTGATGTTTTTTTAATCTTATGGCTAAGGATTTTAGTGATCTAATATGACGCTCTCATCATCATCATAATAGCAATCCCATCATCACAATGTCCGGGATAAGAGACGATAAGAGGAAGTGTCGATATAAAGAAACAGGATAGGCAGGCAGAATAGGAATATATTGACACAAAGTCCCTCAAAATCAGAAACAGAATATTTTATTTGCTAAAAAATACGATTGTACAAGGATCCTAAGAATAACCATTGTAGTATCACATACCTTACCCATACCTTACCACACACACACACCTTACCGTCTTGCGCGGAGACTTGATGAATTTCAAACACCCGAGCAGGCTGGGTTTCGGGGAGGATACAGTACCATAGACCACATCCACACAGTACGGCAGGTTATACAGAAGTCCGAGGAGTACAACCAGCCCCTGTGCTTAGCGTTTGTGGACTATGAGAAGGCTTTCGACTCCCTTGAGACCTGGGCTGTTTTGCAGTCTTTGCAGCGATGCCAGGTTGATTGGCGATATATCGAAGTGTTGAGATGCTTGTACGACGAGGCCACCATGTCCGTCCAAATCCAGAACCAGCAGTCCGAACCTATCCATTTGCGTCGCGGAGTGAGACAAGGGGATGTTATATCCCCCAAATTGTTCACAAATGCATTGGAAGATATGTTCAAGACGCTGGCTTGGGATGGCCTGGGCATTAACATTAACGGGGAGCGCCTCACACATCTTCGATTTGCTGACGATATTGTCATAATGGCGGAGTCGTTACAGGACTTGCAACTGATGCTGAACAGCCTTGATATTGCTTCTCGACGTATTGGTCTGGGAATGAACTTGGATAAAACAAAAATTATGGTCAATGATCGTATTACCCCAGAACCGATAACGGTCACCGGAATGCCTCTTGAAGTTGTGCAGGAGTATGTATATCTGGGGCAAATCTTGCAGTTGGGTAGACACAATTTTGAGAGAGAGCTAAACCGGAGAATTCAACTGGGCTGGGCAGCATTTGGTAAGCTTCGTCAAGTCTTTTCGTCATCCATCCCTCAATGTCTGAAGACTAAAGTTTTCAACCAATGCGTCCTACCCGTTATGACCTATGCGGCTGAAACATGGACCCTCACGGTGGGACTGGTCCACAAATTGAAAGTCACTCAGCATGCTATGGAGAGAGCTATGCTTGGAGTTTCTCTTAAAGATAGAATAAGAAATGAAGTTATCCGACAGAGAACGAAAGTGACCGACATAGCTCAGAGGATTAGTAGGCTGAAGTGGCAATGGGCCGGCCATATATGCCGACGAACCGACAACCGTTGGACCAAACGAGTATTGGGTTGGAGACCCCGTTTGGGTAAACGTAGTGTAGGACGTCCACTGGCTAGATGGAGTGACGATTTGCGTAATGTAGCTGGCAGACAGTGGATGAGAAGAGCCGAGGATCGGGCTCAGTGGCGAACCTTGGGAGAGACCTACGTCCAGCAGTGGACTGTGATAGGTTGATGATGATGATGATGATACCTTACCCAATGAAAAAACAAAGAATCAATAAAACAAAGGATTTGATAATATTAGACAATCCAAACGTATCGTAAATTCCGTTGATACGTCCCACTCTAGTTTGTACGTTCCGGGTAATGCCGTTCTATTGCAATGAGATCGTCCTCTTGAGACGCTTGGTGGCTCGTGCTTCGAATCTTCTGTTATCTGCAATAATAGTACTTTTACAAATTGGATGCAGCCCGTCCGGGACTGAAGAGGAGGAAACAGTCGGTCTATTGACGACCTCTGTGGCGCAGTGGGCTTTTCTTCTTCTTCGTATGAGCTAGTGAGCAAGTCTGGTTCGGAGTTTTTAGACAGCCCGAAGGCTACTGACATGGCTTCTCAGATATAATGCCACTAACGATCATCCATCCAAGGAGTAACCTTGCGGAGTGTTGCTTAGTTTTGATGATTGTAAAATATAATAACTTTTAAATCTTCAGATGTTTTATAAAATTACGCGTTCTATTTTCAAACCAATAGATAACTTCTGATGATTGAAAACCCGAGTTTGTTTTCAATCCTATTTTTTCACCTTTTGACAGTTAATGTCAAAACATCAACGTCATTATAAGAAGAACATACTACATTGTTTAGAAAGGTGTTAAATTCTTCACGTCCAGATTTAATGGTCAGTTATTAAACAATTTATGGCGACATAGAACTATCGTTTATGACACGTTTTTATTCGTAAATTTAACAACGTGATTGGGGATAGAGAAAGTACGGCTCAGGTCTCTAATATACGAACCACTTGAAAAAAATAATATTACTTACAATATTTTAAAACCCTTTTTATTAATTTCACCACCAAGAAATTGATTCAAATGTTAATTGTTGATATGTCAGGCTGCTGGTAAAAGCTAAATGCGTTGAACTAAGGTGCAATGGTACTATGGCGCTTATTGGGGGAGGCCTTTGTCCAGCAGTGGACGCTATGGGCTGATGATTACGATGATGGTATATCTCATTTTTTTTTCTAGGAGTATTTATGCATTGCATTGTCTTTTTTTTAATGCATTTTATATTTTAACTAGTTGCTTTCCGGTGACTTTACCCGCGTACAGGTTTTTTCACTGCACACTTTTGAGACAGAATTTCCGGAAATCCTTTTTTAATGCATGCAAGGAAATTCTTCCCTATAAATCTCTAGGACTCCCGGTTGAGGTAGGTATGTGCATTGATTGTCTATCAATCAGCCAGTTTCAATAAATTTTATATTAACATTACCATGAATGCTTATATAAAATTTTAAAAGTTTTTTGAACTTTATGCATGGTAATGTAATGGTAATATAACGGGTACGTTACACGTTACAACTTATATTATGTTAAATATATTTTCAAATGGAATTAAATATGTTTTATTTACGGAAAAATTATTATATCTATGATAAAAAGACGTCTTAACTATTAAACATAGTTCATAGTCCATTTATTTACATCATAATTAGTATACAATGTTACACTCGATTTTGTGAAAAGTTTTGTTACATAATGTATTTTAAAAATAAACGTCGTGCAATCCTTCACATTATCATTGACTATTGATAAGCATTTTTAAGTGGTCCGCGTATTGGAGTCCTCGACCGTCCATAAATAATGTTCGATTGTGGGCGTTCTTCGTTACGGCAATTTTTATTACAATTTGTTTTGTTTATAAAGGATGTTTGATAGGTGTTTATGGAGTCTCCGACGGTCGAGGATCGTCAGACTCATCACCGATCAGCCACGTCACCGTCACGTCACTGATACGTCACGTTAACGTTCGTAAAAAAACCAATTGAAATCGGTGTTATCAACATACTTAATAGAGGCGAAATTGTGGAATATTATCCCAGAAGCCATTGAATAAGGAATGAATGAATTCAGCTTGATTCAATGCTTTCTCAGTAGTAGGTAATATATTTTTTATCATCCCAAAAAAAGGGTCTATGGGCTATGAGTTCTATTACTGAACATAAAACCTTATCTATAAAGCACTATTTCAACGAAATTCTTATCTTCATTGATTCTTTTGTTGGCTTTAGTACGAAGTAGAATTTCAAGGTTCTAATAAAATACAAAATAAAATAAAATTATAACAAATTTTTATTCAAAATATTGCTCAGGAGATTCTCTGAAGGATAGAGTCTGCAACGAGTTTATCCGACATAGAACTAAAGTTTTCGACATAGCTTAGAGAATTAGCAAGCTGAAGTGGCAGTGGGCTGGCAATATCTGCCGAAGAACCGATAACCGTTGGGGTTAACCAGTTGTTCAGTCAAGACCGCGGCTCGGCATACATAGTGTAGGACGCCCTCCGGCCAGGTGGAGTGAAAGTGAAAGGCTGCTGGTAGAAGCTAGATGCGTCGAGCTAAGGACAGGGCGCAATGGCGCTCATTATGGGAGGCCTATATCCAGCAGTGGATTGCTATAGGCCGATGATGATGATGATGATGATGACGATGATTCAAAATATCACAAGGTTTAACACTTCTTGGGAATTATTCTATTGTTATAAATGCGTTTGTATGTTTGTTCTTACTCATCTCCGGAACAACTGAATGGATGAAGTCCACTGCTAGACCTAAGGTACTTCTAAGGAGCAACCTCAGTTCAAGGAATCCAGCTTCATCAACAACACCAGCCTATATCAGCCCCCTGCTGAACATAGGCATAATAGAAATAATCCCCCACATGTCCATAATCCTCACGCTGAACATACGTGTTGGGAATTGCTGGTTATAGCTTCTTTTAATGCTGCTACAGCTATTCGTCGGCACCCAGGGGATGTAGCTGTACCGGTCCAATGCTGAGTTAGGTTGCATGTTTAATAATGACTAGATTTCTTCGTAGAACTGGACATTTTCACATCTTAGACATCCTGATGTTCATTTTATTTTATTTTTGTTTATTTGGAAAACAAACAGCAGTCTTCTTCTTCTTCTTCGTATGAGCGAGTAACTAACTGGTGTCGGAGTTTTTAGGCCGCCCGAAGGCCTCCGACATGGCTTAACGACTGAAAAGCTGAAACCAATATCTTAACGTGCCTTCCGAAGCACGAAAACGCTCAAATCGGAATGTCACTAAACGGTCACCCATCCAAGTAATGACCGGGTGGAGTGTTGCTTAACCAAGGTGGTCTGGTAAGACCACCACGCCACGAGCGCTTCGCAAACAGCAGTAAAGATCGACAATGGCCACTATAGCAGAAAATGATCTGGCCAAACAGTTTTCACACTAATAAGAAAAAATGGTGTGCTAAAAATATGTCTCCATCACCATCTTCAGCCTAATAGCAGTCCACTTCTGGATACAGGCTTCCTCCAATGAGCGCTATTACACCCTGTCTTCAGCTCGACGCATCCAGCCTCTACCAGCAGCCTTTCGCAGGTCGCCACTCTACCTGGCCGGAGGGCGTCCTATATTATGATTGTCAAGCTGCGGATTCTACTCAAGAACTCTTTTACAAACGTAAGTTTAGAAATTGCCTAATGTGAACCTTTAGTTAAATACCCCCTGCGCAAGCGAAACAAGATTATAGCTGCAGGTAGAAGCCAGTAAAAAAAAAACTTATATTTCCATAATATAATTACATTTCTTCTGATCACATCATTCAGGTCAACAAATGCTTGTTACGTACTAATCGATGACGTCACGCCCGTCCAACCAATGATGTCGCACGTTGCGTGCGCTCTGCACGAGTTGGCAATACAGCGTATGACTGAACATTTGTATGACATACTATTGAAAATATTTTTTTATTTATATGATACCTATTGAAGAAACTAGCACATGTCCCAGCTGGTGTAAAGTGGTAACCATTACCTCTAACAAAGTATTGGTAGGTCACGGATATTTGGAACGTACCCTACGATGCAACACCCTGCGTCCATCAAGTTGAGGCATGAAGGTATTTAGCCTCATGTGCCTGTAATTTTACCGGCACCCACATCCTTTAAACTGAAACACAGTATGCTGCTTCACTGTAGAAACAGGCATGGTGGTAGTACTACCTTGGACGAGCCCTTCAAAATGAACTTTAACGACTTTTGCTTTTGAGGTTGAATTTCAGGAAACCCCTCAACCTCAGGAAGCGTTAAAGGAGGCATACACACAATCCACTATTACTGGATGTTTCAAGTCTACTGAAAACTGGCCCGTGTATTGCCAGAGAACAGTCACCCATTTAAATAGTTACGTGGAAAAGTATTGCTGTAGAAAGCTCTAGCGCTTCTTTTAGAACAAGGAAATATGTTTCATCATCAGCCTATAGCAGTCCACTGCTGGAGATAGGCCTTCCTAATGAGCGACATTGTACCTTGTCCTTTTTTTATAAGTCTTGAAGATTGATCAAGCACATGGCCCACCTGATGTTAAGTGGTAACCATTACCTATCACAAAGAATTGCATCGTAGATCACGTAGTCCTGAGCTCGACACATCCAGTTTCTACCAGTAACCTTTCGCTAATTGATTACCGAGTTCTTGAGTGGAGACCGTGGCTCGGCAAACCTGGTGTAGGACGACTTCCAGCCTGATGGAAATATTTTTACGGGCCCTCAATACTCCAAAAATTGGGAATGGCTCGGATTTAACTACCACTAAATGGCACCCATTCATATAGTGACAAAGCAGGGCAGCTACTTAACTACGCTGAGCTACGCTGAGATAGAATTGGGTAACTAAAAGCTCCCGTTACGTAAAAACGCCAGAGAGATTGATAACTTGGGATGTAAAAAGAGTATGGAGAATTCTTTAACTGCGCTTTTAAAAGCAATGGCTTAAGTGCGGTGAGCGAAGCAAACAATTAATATAAACCTCTTATTCTTCGATCAACTATACAAAGGATTTTGCACTATCCGCCCGAAAGCGGCTTGTCTAAAACTCCGCCAAAACGCATCGGAGCAGCAGTTAGCAGCATATAGCTGACTTACTTAGATTTTATGTCTTATCTTCTTTATTATAGAAGCGTCATTTGTAAAACGTGCTTATCGGAGCAGCAGTTTTCATTTAGTCGTTTTTACTTAGATTTTCTGTCTTATCTTCTTTAGTAAAGAGGTGAGTTTTGTATGACGTGCTTTTGATAAATGATAGTTAGCAATAAATGCCACTTTTTTCAGTACGGCACGCGATATCCTTTGTATAGTTGATCGAGGCTTTTATTATATATTCCACTTCCGCAAGTGGCTTCGCTTGCAGGGTAACTGGATTAAAAGTAGTCTATGTGTTAAACTAGGTCACAAACTATGTATATTCATAATATCACAAGAACATTTTGTCTCACGCCGGGAATCAAACCCACTTTCTACGTCTTAGGCGGGTTTTCACCCACCGCGCCACAGCGGTCGTCAGAAGAAAGAAAATTAATTATTTATGAACACTGCGAACAACTTTTGCTCTGAGAATTCTCTACTCGCCGCCTTAAAATAGTTCACAATAGAAGCAAACTGAAAACAGCTGTACCAAATTCATTTGTTACGAAATGGAAAATAAACACATTATTCCTTTGATAACTTGAATTAATTGGCTAAATAAATAGTCAGATAATCAAGTAAAAGCCTTTGCAATAAATAAATATTCCGATATTGAAATTACGTTATATTTTAAAATTATCTAACCAATAGAAATGTTATTGAAAAATTGGGTCTAATATTGACCGTACAACGATGTCTTATATTATTATAAACAATGTACGTGATATTGGCGAAATTGTGGAGATCATTATTTCAGATGCGATTGAATAAAAAAAAATGAACATAATAAATACAATAGGGACTTTATTTAAAAAATAAGTACTCAGTATTTTTTTTATAGTGGGATTTCTATTTTTTTTTATAACGGTTAATTTTTTTGTAATTTATTATTCATTATATCATAAGATATTACTCTGTAATTTTAAACAGGTGTTCTGTTTTTGTATTGTATTAAAATAAACCTTTTTTTTCCTAATCTGCCTGTCACCTGCTGTCAAATGTATTGACAGCATTTATGTCATTTCTATTGTCAAATTATAATTTCAAAGCATCCGCTCTAATCTTTGTTGTCTGTAATGTGTCCAAGTTAAAAGCAAATACAGTTTTAAAAAGCCAATTTTTTTGTAAATTATTAAATTATTTTTATTATATTATGAAACTATCTATCGTTGTTTTTTTTTCATTTCATAGTTTTTTAACTTTCTTTATATTAAAATATTTCTTAATAATTATTTTTTTAAATACTTAAAAATAGGTAAACATTTATTGATATTTTTTAACTGTTCAAATTTAAAATAAGACATGTTCAAACAAGTATTTCAATAAGTATATCCTATGCCTTCCACCATATTAAACCTCAACCACACGTCAAACAGCACCGCAGTACGCTTCTATGTTTGAATATGTTTTTTATCGCTAACATAACATAAATACAACTTGCTTCACAAATTGTGCAAATAACATGAATTTGTCGTATGGTGTGTATTTTACGGTTACTTACGACAAGTTTATTTTTGTATGTTTATGCTGCAACAACAACAACAACATCAGCCCAGTCAATCCACAGCTGGACATAGGCCTTCCCTATAAGTAGGCGGATATGCCCAGAAGTACCATCGCTGGACATGGCAGCATAACAAGGCATAGCTTCTCGTACCACCGTCGCTGCGGCCCGTCAGTAGCCAGGGTATTTAGCTGTGCCAGTGTTAGGCTGCGCTATGCTTCAATCAGCTGACCACCAGAGCCCCATTTGTTATATAGCAGGGTGCACCAGGGGCAGGTGAGGTTTGCTTGTGTAAAGATGGAGTTTTGTACCGCTTACGGGGTGTAATTGGTTCAAACTTGTTTAAGTTCATGAGGATTAAATAAAAAAAATTGATCTATCTATCTATCATTCGCCTGCTCTTGCCTGGTCTGCACAATATGTTTCTTTCTCCATTCACTCCTATCTACAATATGTGTAAGTGGGGAATGATAGACTCGTCCCATACGCAGTATGACTGTGGTGCTTCGTTCCAAACTATGTCGCATCTACTGGATTGCTCCACTTGCCCCAGTACCTGTACAAGAACCGACCTCAATATCGCTTCGGACGTCGCTATAGCGGTGCCAACATTCTGGTGGAAACAAATCTAACCTAGTATTTTGAAAGAATATTGACTCGAAAGAAGAAGTTAGAATACACAAACAGAATAGATAGAAATAGAATAGAAATTAAAAAAATAAAAACAGTTTACAAGATAAAAGTTCAGTTAGTTACTGTTACATGTAAATAACATGACTGTTGCAAAAAGGCCCAACTCAGCATATTGCTAGCTGTAGACGAATACTTACAACAAGCGCTGGTCGTCCGTTAGAGCCCTTTTGATGACGTCACGAATAGAAGTACGTACATACTAGACTTAAACTATATGTCTAAAGTTTATTAATAAAAGATGAGAGCTTCTTAGCAACAAGAGGTAGCAATATTTAAACATAACATTTTGCAAACGATCTCACTGTCTAGCAACAGCTTTTTTCAGCGATAGAACTGAGGTGTTCTCAAGCCGAGTACCGCAACTCCTCAACCACTCGCCTCAAGAGCTCGAGAGTTCATTTTAACCGCCGGTTTAAACGAAATGTTAAAAACCTTCGCTGGTTTTACTAACTTGTTAGAAATAGGAGTTGTAGGGTGTTTTAAGTTTCTAGGATTTTCTCCTTTCCCAGGAACTTGAGGAGAATCCTCTGTAAGTAATCTGTATTCTTATCTGCTGTGTATTATGCTTTACATAGAGCATATTTTAAAATCAAAGTAATTCCAGGGTATTGGACAATATAATGCCATTGTAAGAGAAATTAAATTCCTCGATACAGGCTTAGCCTAGTGAGGAAACTGACAGGTATTTCACAAGAATTGTATAATTACGTTAAGTTAATCTATTGTAAACATAACCGAATTGCATTATGTCAATAAATGATTTTTATGTTATGTTATGTTATGTTATTAAAAGTTTCATATTATTATCATTATTTGTTTTCACCCCCTTATAAATGCTACCTTCTTAATTTTAACTTTGCCTACAATTCGTTTTGTCACTGTTTGTGAATATCCAACGGTAAAACATATCGCCTAACTATGGACATATTTTTATAAGTAAGGCTAATCTGCTTTAAGGGAACGGAATTAGACAGCGCTATGCCACATTCAGCACTCTTCCCTTACACCCCTAAAACATTAGAGTAATGTAAAAATATAGTCTGCCTGGAAAACAAAAAACAAAAACTGGAATAGAGACCCTAATCACCTAGCGGTATGAAATATAGTTTACTACATATTCTCATCTCTACCAAATATACTTAAGAAATTCATAAAAATGGATCGAGCCGTTTCGGAGGAGTGTGACCACAACAACTGTGACTCGAGATTTTATAATATTTATGTAACTAGACCACCACTGATTCAATGACTCAATTACTCACAAATATGATAGTTCTCCCAGATGGCACCTCCTAGGGTGAACATTTTTGAAATCATGTTATAGTTTGGATGAATGTGAGAAGTCACCCAGGGTGACGTCAGGAAAAAACATTCACTCCCGCCCCTCATATATCTCGGAAAATACAAGTCGTAGATGGTTTGTGCTAGAACTAATGTTGTTCAGGGCCCAGTTGCTAACAAAGATCCAAAAAGAAAACATGGGCCCCATGCATAAAAAAGTATCCCTTAGATACAATATTTTCATCGCCTCATACAAAACTGTTTTTTTGTGTACGACTAGGATACATTTGTTCTCCTAGATGCCATCTCATGCCTCATCCCATTTTTGGTAAAATCATATTAATAAAGATATAGATTAAACTTAAAAATTTCCATGCCGAACACAATCCTCGTATACATTATTAACGTAAGACAAATCAAGGATTAAACGTAATCCAATCCCTTAATTTGGTATCCTATAATGATCGTACGATTTATCAAATGCCACCAATTCGTTCCAATTCCATTAGTGGAATCAGGGTAAAGGGGTGTGCCCACTGGTGGTGATCAGACGACCGATAACAAGTAACTAACACGTATTGCAACTTGTGTTTACCGATGCAAGTGATCCTATTAATTCTTCTTCTTCTTCTTCTTCGTATGAGCTAGTGGTCAACTCTGGTGTCGGAGTTTTTAGGCCACCCGAAGGCATCCGACGTGGCTTAAAGACTGTAAAAGCCGGGAATCTTACGCCACGAGCGCTTCAACCTACCTAACCACCTACCAACCAACCTACCAACCGACCAACAATATTAATAAAATTACATTACTCTGTTCCTAAAAAAGTTGTGGAACGTAGTGACATTTGTGAAACGTAGTGTAGAACGCCCTCCGGCCAGGTGGAGTGATCATCTGCAAAATATTGTTGAAGCTGCGTCGAGAAGAGGACGCAATTGCGCTCATAAGGGGAGGCTGCTGGTAGAAGCTGGATATGATGATGATGAAAGTTGTAACAACTACAATAAAAATCGAAAAGTCAATCTACACTAATATTATAAAGATGAAAAATTTGTATTTGTGTGTGTGTGTGTGTGTGTGTGTATGTTTGTAATGAATAAACTCAAAAACTACTGTGCCATTTCTAAAATTATTGAGTAACATAGGCTATATTTGTTGCTAGAAAATATTAGGGATCTTTACTAGAACCCGTGCGAAGCCGGGACGGGTATATAGCTCTTTATTCAGCACAGACAACATAGTTGTGTTGTCTGTGCTAAATAATAAGGTAGGTAGGTAGTTACAAGACTTATACAAAGGCAATAGAAATTAGAGAGTTTAATTGTTATGCAAATGTATGTCGACAGACTGCTAGACATAGCCCTCATCTACGCTGGCCGATGTCTAGCAATAGACTGATGGGACCTGAGGCGCTAATCGTTAGTCTGGTTAGACAACTTTCTATACTTCGGTGTCTAGGCTTTATAATTTACTAGCGATCCACCCCGGCTTAGCACGGGTATCACTATTACAATACTATAGCCAGGGGACTATTACTGCAAGAAGAAAAAAAAATGTTTACCAAACTTCACAGGATCACCAGTGGGTAGTGGGGCTTATCGGGAGATTGTCTAAAAATTACATCAAAATCGGTTAATCCGTTTTGGAGTATAGACTCCTCATAGAGGGAACACACTGTTCCCTATGCAACTTCAAATAATAATATTGATAAATATGAAATAGCTAAGGAAAACGTCTTTTTTTTAAATTTTTGTTTCTCTTTTTTTAAAACTTGTTTTGAAACCTAAATGTTGAATAACAATTAGAACACCTAAGCTTTTAAAAAAATGTGAAATGATTAATATGTCTATTTACTTTTCCATCCACATCAGCCTATATCAGTTCACTGCTGGACATAGGCCTCCCCTAATAAAAGGGGATATACCCATAATCCCCACGCTGGGCATACGGGTTGGGGATCGCAGGGCACAGCTTCTCGCACCACCGACGCTGCTGCCCGTCAGTGGCCAGGGGATTTAGCCGTGCCGATGTAGGCTGTACTATGCCGCAATCATTATTATCTATTTACTTTTAATTTATATTATTTAATACCTAATGAAAATAGCCTTTTCAATAGCAGTAGAGTTATTTATAAAGGGCTCGCCCGAAGAACTACTACCCAGGCTCATTTCTGCCGTGAAGCAGCTATGCTGTGTTTCGGTTTGAAGGATGTGGGTGCCAGTACTATAGGCCATGAGGCTTATCACCTTTAAGGTTGAAGGACGTCGGGCGTTGTATCTTAGGACGCGTACAAGAGTTTGTAGGTGTATCAATATACAAGGTCCTTTACGGCATTAGCGTAACTAATCTAATAGAATCAGATCCAATACAGATTGTTTGTGCTGTTGGTAAATTATTTGTTTTGATTTGGACACGTAATTGTTGGCGTTTACAAATATATTATTCATGTTGTTTGACCAAAATCATCGCTCAACTAATATAACTGAATTTAGAACGATATTAGGCAAATTCTTCTTCGTGTATGCTAGTGATAAAGGTTCTGGAAGAAAATGCTATTTAGCATTAAGTTCGCTTGTGTACTTGTATTTTATCTTGTGCAATACCTAAAGCCTTACCTTACCTTATTTATTTATTTATTTATTCTATCTATCTAGCTATCCAGTGACGAACTCTGGTGTCGTAGTGTTTAGGCCGCTGGCGAAGTCCTTCTGATATGGCTTCATCACCATCTACCGTAAAATTTTCTGATAAGTGGTCACCCATCCAACAAAATAGTAGCTGAACGGCCGATGAACTATCTCATTTATGAGCATACAACATCATTGGTAAGGTGGGTAAATGGAGGTGGCGATTCAGACGTCGTAGGTTGTGGGTTCAATTCCCGCTGCAAGACAAATGTCTGAGTGTTGAAGTACCATGGTTATCAAATGTTGATATATGACACAGGAATCATAGTGTTGGGTCAAAGCTAAGTAAGTACATATTTACGAGTATGTATGCTAAAATACGTAAAGAAAGAAAAAAATCCGTAGGATGTAATTTCGACTAAAAACTCCGACTACCGATCAGAAGGACGTGGGTTAGAATCTCAGTTGTGGACAATAATTTTTCGTTTTGAAAATGTTATGTGCGCTTTACCACGTGCTCAGAACGATGAAGGAAAATATCGTGAGGAAAACCCTGGCTTAGTCACCTCCACACTTATTGACCACGACTTTCCTGTGGGCAAGGCTAACTAGGCTGAGAGATGGTATAGGGCAAGCCTACTCCATCTAACAATGTCCCAGGCACTACAGCGCCTTGGACAGTCCCAATCAAATCTACGTAATGTTTAACGTCCCCTTACCAACCGGTAGGTTATGAGGCAGACTATTAAACTGCCAAATACAAGGACCACATTGCAGTAGGTCTTGCTGCCAAGATGCAAAGTGCACCCCAGTACTCAGGTGAGTTACTCGTGCGCTGAGGGCGCAGTACCATTTGTCCATTAATGGTACCGGAGCTGTTATGTCGCTCACTACCTGCTAACCACTGAAGGATAGCTAACTTGTAAGCCAGCTTAGGCCGTCAGTAAAGCTGATTACTATTTATCCATGAATAGTACAGGAGCTGTAAAGCACTTCTCGGTACGCATACGCGCACCTCCCCAAACCGCTCGGCTGAGTAGGCTAGTTCATATGCATGAACTACTTGCTATCCAGGCAAATCCTGGAGTACCGTAACAACTTACAAGTAACGAGTTACGTATAAGGATCACTCACCGACCCCGCCATTAACCATGTTTGACCCTTTCGCCCTGGGTTCATGAAACTAACAGATTGCGCGCGAAGAGCGAGGCCCGGCATCCACTGTACCGGGCAGGCGAACATGGCGCTCCTCCAAAACTAACCACATACCACCACGAGTCCAACTCAAGTCAAAACCAAAGGCCGAAGTCAATGGTGGGCGATCTTGACATCCGTGGTACCCTAGTCAAGTAACGGAACCCGTAGTTCCCGTTACAACTCCAACCGCTCGGGTCTGTCAGCGGAGCGCCTTGGCCAGAAAGTTTTTTTTAAATAAGAAGTAGTCACCGCCGCTCATGGATACTTGTATCACCAGAGACGATATTCGTGAGCTGCCGGCCTTTAAAGAAATGAAATACCCGCCTTTAGAAGGACCTCATGTTGTAGCTCTGAGGGAAAATCGCAGAGAGCCCGTACCACAACTTGTACGTACATAGCAGTAAATATCGTGTAAAACGAACAGTTGTAGAAAACCAACCATAAAAATACCTATTGGCGCTATATAAATCATCTAGAATAGATGCAAAGGCCTAAAAGAAGCCCTCTTTTAAGAACAGCTCTCTCCTCTCAGATAAGAGATTACATCTATAAGAGGAATTTATTAACATCACTGCAGAGGATTTTTCCTTGACAAGGGTGTCCGACGCCCGCGTCCTGTCCGAGCCCTAATTGAATACGGAGCGTTTATGGAAATGTGGATCATAGTTTGACTAGCTCTAGCTAGCGGTTTTATTTGGTAAACATTAGATAATATAGACGTTGTTAAACAGTTTTCAAATTTATGTATGTATGTTGACCTCAAAACTTAAAAGTACCCAAGTAATTAATTATTTTATGTAATAATGATAATTAACTATTATGAAAATTAAGTTAAAAAAATTACTGAAAATACGTTTCCATTGTAATAAATAAACATTTTGCCTTTTTGGGGTTTTGTGTGCTTGCTTTTGATGATTGAAAAACGCAATTAAGTAGGTACACAATAGGTTTAGATTTTACATACACCCTACACTTAGTAATGCTAATAAGCATCTTGAATCTTGAATTCTTTGTTAAAAATACTTTTGTAAATAAATCAAATAAAGTTAATAATTATTTTAATATTGTTATTATCAACCTGAATCGTCCCACTGCAGGGCAAATGCGTACTTAGTCCCCTTCCACTCCTTACGGTCTTATGCTTTAATAGTCCAGTCCTTGTTATAGGTGTCAAGTTTATCCCACCATCTCCGTGTGGGTCAGCCGCGATGCCACTTACCGTTGTTAGGGATCCATTCTGTTGTTTTTCTTTCCCAGAATTCCCCCGAAATGCGGCACACGTGGCCGGCCCAGTCCCACTTTAATCTTGCTGTTTTCTGAGTGACGTCGGCAATTTGAGTTTTAGAACGTAGTATGGTGTTGCGAATGCGATCAGTAAGTTTCACGCCGAGAATACTACGCTCCATTCGAGAATACTCGCAGCGACGATTCAGGTTGATAATAATAATGATAATAATCATTATTTTTATTCAACTTTTTTTCCTAATACCATTTGGAACAACACAAAATATAAGTTATATCCAACAAGGCTTAAAAGACTAACGGACAACACAAGCGTCTATTCATAAATATTAGATGTTGTTGTGTAGAGTAATGCGGATGACATCAATGGGAGAAAATATAATATTTACTTACCCATCATATTTGAGCTGACGATCGCTGAGCTTAAAGCAAAAAAATATAAGAGTCAAACGACTAGTATAGTACGTATATCCTAGGTATTTTGCCAGTTACATTTTCCAAAAACATTTTTACAGGCAAATTATTTAGTCATTCTTATACAAGACCTAGGTCTTTTACTATTTTATTTTTATACTGTTCGCGCCACCTTTACTAGGTGACCGTTTTTATTCATTATTCTATCTACCCGCCCCAAATCATGTTTCGTAGCCGGTAGCTGCACGACGACGCGGCAACAGTCTGCGATCGACCCATATCGATTGTGGATGTGCGCGCTCGTGTTTCCTTAAATTTTGGAAAATCCGCTATTTTCGCTTTCCCGTACCTACGTACCTACCTAAATCATCGAGATCCACCTCCTCTGGTCCTCTCATACAAATATACGCCTTGTCTACTACCTATCTTTGGTTCTGGCGTACCTACTGCCACCGCACCGGATTGCGTCCACTGCTGTCGTAATACGACAGATATCGAAGGCCGCTTATATATAGAAGAAACTAGCCGAGAAGAAGCGCTACCAGGCTTGGATAACGTACCTATTTGCATTTGGAAGTACCTACCTCCAACTGATCGTCGGCCTACTAACGGACACCCATCAGGAGTGCCAAGTGACGGCAGGTGCAGTAGTCGCTGAGTCCAGGTTAGTCTTCCTTTCATCCATCTCCTTCCGCCAACCTTTATATTGATCCGCAAGTGAAGTCGTGTTTAGTTATATAGCTTAACTACCGTGCCGAAACATATACATAACCAATGTTCAAATCGCTGTCGTCTCCGCTCAGCACCACCGCCCGCCCTAACTTGACACGCGCAGCGGCAATTTGAAGGGTCACTGCGTGCTGACCGCACTGCCCGAATAATTGTTGGTTTTAAACGAACACGCGATACCAATAGCCAATTTGGGTTTCTATTTGAGCTCATGGTCATTTACTATCTAGATAGTTCCTAGATAGTCTAGTCCAGTCCCTAGGGACTGGTATATCTTTGGGTTTTTCAGGTTTGGTCAAAAACCATCCAGAAACAAAAATAAAATCATCAAGTTTTTTTTCTAGCATTTTGTTTTATTTAATATTTATTTTATTTATCAAAACATAATATTCAACAATGTACTCTGTAGCAACACGTAGGGTTTGTCTCAATATATTTTTAGATATTGCCCAGAACGTAAATTTTACCTGTATGTGCTAGCCCGTAGTAATATTATGTATATAGTTTATATAATGTTTAAATGGTTATTTCATGAATATTTGATAAGGGGGAGGATACAGATAGGCTGGTGTGGTTGTTATTGTTGTCGTTGTTGATTATTGTTCAGCAAGCAAATTTATAAATTTTGGTGAGTGCGTTTTATAATTATATGCTAATCAAAAGAAAAGTTAATTATAACTTTTGATAAATGTGTGAAATTTCACAACCTTTAACATTTGCTGTTAATTCATAACCAAAATTTTATGTTTAATTATTTTTTTACAAACTTTATGTCCCACTGCTGGGCAATGGTCTACCCCATAGACTTAAAAACATCTCTGTCCCGAGCTTCTTTCCATCACCCTTCTTTGCAGGCATCGAGCTCGTCCCGTAAACGAACGTCGTTGGGGTAAACGAGTTCTTGAGTGGAGACCGCGGCTCGGCAAACGTAGTGTAGGACGCCCTCCGATCAGGTGGGGTGACGATCTGCGAAAAGCTGCTGGTAGAAGCTGGATGCATCGAGCTCAGGACAGGGCGCAATGGCGCTCATTAGGGGAGGCCTATGTCCAGCAGTGGACTGCTATAGGCTGATGATGATGATGATGAGCTCGTCCCGCCAACGCATTCTCGGCCGACCGAATAACATATATATTTTTTAATTATAATACATAATATTTATTTATAACAACATAGAAAACACAACAGTTTATATAATTAAAAGATCTTAACAAATATTTTATAATTATACCTTCATAATTGAAATCACTATGTACCTACTATAATTAAAAATTTAATATTAAGCGTTTAATATTATACTTATTATTTACGACGATTCTCAGAGCTTAGCTCAGTTTTAAGAGAATCCTTGTAAATCAGTGTATTTTAGAAATTATAATAAAATAAAATGTTATATTATAACGATATGTGTAATTTGGATTTGGTTAAGCTGAATGTAATCGCAAATTCAAAACAAACATAGGTTAAACAATTTCATTTATACTATAATTTGCAGCGAACACGCAATTTGACACACTAGGTCTAGGCTCAGAACTAGTTACAAAAAGGTAGACTTGATTGCCCTGCTACCCTTCACATAACCAAAGTAAAGAGAAACCAGCAACGCAACATCACATTTTATTTTATCTTTATGTTTCAGCCCGCGGCTTCGCTCTAGTGCTACCCGAATAAAAGGTAACGTTTTAATCCAGGTCACAAACTTTGTATATTCCAAGTTTCATGCAAATCCGTTTTGACGTTTGGGAGTTGAGTGGAAATAAACATGCTCACATAAACACACACACACACATTTGTAATATTAGTGTGAAGATGTGAGTACTGGCGTGGTATCGTAATAGCCATAAGTTATTTTTTGTCTAGCACTATATGAAGCTCGAACTCTTTACGCTACTTAATAGTCAATATTGTAATCATAACTACTTTTGTAAATGCGTAAGCCAGTTTGTTTGTATGCTTATAAAGATACGATACCTATGTAACTAGGTTTTTAAAAACTTGCTTTAATTTGTTTATTTGTTTATATTTGTTTATTTGATTTATTCCGTATTCGTCCCGAGTTTTCGGCCCACTACATTAAAAAGTCTTTGTACGTCCGTAAGATAATAATTGTCCGTATTCGCCCCGCATTCCAAAATTATTTTAAGTACAGTTAGCATCAAAAGTGTAATTTACCTATCACCAAAACTGTGGTCATCAATCAATATAGGCTGAAGACAAAGAAGTGTGTTATCTACCATTTTGCACTTACCACCACCCAATAGTGACGGTCATTACAAGTATTATATTATTATCTTTACGTAATTATCAAATTCAAAGTTCTCAGTTACTACCTAAATCTGCAAAGATTTATGTAATAAAATAATTAAAAGAAAAAATGTAATGAGAAATATTTATTAAAGCATCTACGGTATTTACCTCTCCTCTCCTCAACTCTACTTAAAGGGTTAATCTCGCTTCCGTACATTTTTTTGTCATACTCTGTGTTTGTTTTATTTCCGTGTACAATAAATACAGAATTACAGAATTAACCTACAACACATCGAAAAAACAATAATCAGTATTAAAATAACTAAAAATATTTTAAACTATTAAAATACAATATAATAAATATTTAACGTATAGGTAACAACTACAATTTTGTAAAAGCAATAATCATTCTTATAAGAACTAAAAATATTTAATACCATTAATTTTATTATTTATAAATATATTTAACGTTTATCAACAACAATTTGTAAAAGTAGTAATGACCGAAAAAAAATTGAATTGAATTATTTTTAGCTGTCTTTTGCATCGAACCAAAAGACTTGCCCTTTATATTGAATTTAACTACCTCGGCCTTGTGCTGTATCATAAAAAACTACTATAAAAAATACAACCGACTTCAAACAAAATACATCTTACCGCCTTAAAAAGCGAAAAATAAATTAAATTAGGTATTTAATTCAAATATGAAAATAGGTACCTACTCTACGAACACCGCGAATTGTGAAACCTCCTCCTTTTTTGAAATCGGTTAAATAATAAAAGTCAAGTGAAGACTTGTTGTTTCAACTGTATTAAATAAATTATGATTTACCTACACAAAAAACATAGGCCGAATGAGGAACTAAAAAGTAGGACGAAACAAGATTTTTTAAAATAAAATATGTTATGGGCCGAATACAGCAAATAATGTGGAACGAAAGCGGATTTTTTAAAATGGGCCGAATTTCCTCGGAACAAATACGGAATAAATCGTTTATTTTTACTTAGTCCCTGGGGTTAGATGGAATATTATAATTATAAGCGGACTTGCTGTCATTTTAAAAAAAAATGCCCTATTGAGTTCTCATCATTGTAGTTGAGTTACTATTATTTTTATTTGGTAAACTATATAAGTTAGTAAAACTAAATTAAAGTTCGATCAGCTGCCATTGTTAGCTCATAACGGGCCGCAGTTTAACGACCGGGCAAATTAATCTGATCTGACCTCATTTTTGTTGAGTAAGTTACTCGGCTAGTAAGTTTTTAGTCAGGTGGTAGCTAGTCCTATAACACTTAACACCCAAACAGTAATATTAGTATACAGCTTTGAACACAGGGAGCATCGGGAATTCTAAAGCAATGTTGCCAAGACCCAGAGTCATCTCCGTTAGTATTCCTATAAAAAATTAAATAAAACAATTAAAATAGTTTACACAAACTTTCTTTAGACTCATAAAAGGTACTTATTTTAGTGAATATTTTGGTCGCACAATTGGCGGAACTTCGCCCACTACGAACAGGGGTTCGTAGTTCCGTCTGAGACGAAGAATGTTGCGGGTTCTATTCCTGCCACGGGACAAAATTGTTAGCATTATTTGCAGACATTTGTCTCAGGTACGTGTATGTGTTTTCTATTTATAGCATGTATTAATTTATTCTAATAATAATAATAATATTTTATATTTAAGTAGTACAACATGTGGTTCCCATTAAAACAAGCTCTGCTAAGTCTAGAGCTGTTCAGCATTATTTTTTTTATAATTTCCTAATAATTTATATAATTTCCTTCACTATCACAAAATCATTTTCAGGCCATTAAAAGAGCTGTCTATAACTTCGCACATGACTGTAACGGCCGCAACCGCGGCGGTCTACCGGCAGGAACTGGATAAAACCGGTTCGCACAGCTTTATTCCGTTTACGATTCGTCGCATTCGTTACGAAATGAGTAGCAATTATTTGCAACCTGATTGGTGGATTTTTTCAGTGTTTTGAATCATAGAAAACACCAAGTCCCGATACAAGTATTTTCAAATCACACAAATATATTTTGTCTCGTGACGGGAATCTTACAGTGCCTGTTGCTGGCCATTACCTACTACGCCACAGTGCGTAAATTATGAGCAATCCCAATTCAAAGTATCCAAATCCAATCCATAAACTATCTATATTCAAAGCATAATAGAAATGCGTTCAGTCTTAACGAGTTTAGTAGGAACAAACATACAAGCTTTCGCATTTATAAATTAGTGTGAAGTGTGATATGATTATTTTTTATGTAAATGCAGCGTAAAAAAACATTCATCATTTATTTTGTAATGTTGATTGCTGCGCTGCGGCTGACTGTACAAATAAAACGGAGTAGTTATCATCGGTCCGGAATTGATCGGATTGCGGTCGTACAATGAGCCCGAGTTAAATGTTCCACAATGAAACTGTACATCAAAATGGCTGATTTTAAATGTTAATCTTTGGTTGGTTGGTGTACTGTTTTTTTTTAACAAGATAATCCGCTAATAATTTTGCTTTTTGTCCTGTAACAGTACCTTTAAAAAAGTATGTTTAGGTTTCAGTATGTCCAAATGGAAAAATAATATTATTAATATTATAAAATTAAAAAAGATTATATTTTCTCTCACACAAGGTTTCTTACAAATATAAATTATAATTAACTAGAACCATAAGAAACCTGTATTGTGAGAGATTGGAGTCAGAAGTAGGTTTAAGGAAACCTGTAATACTGGTCACCAGGCCCCCACTCCAAAAATGGAACCCTTATAGGATTACTGTCTGTCTGTCTGTTTGCCGATAACGGTCAATTTTCTCCAAACTTACAATAAATATTATTTTTGTTTCCTGATTTCCATGTTAAATAAATAGCTAAGGTTTTTGATAGCATTGCAAAATATGCTGGTACGTTATTGGCTAAGCCGTTATAAAATAGCCGAAAAGTACCTACAGGCAAAAAATAAACTATAATACAACTAATATGTTGGTTTTAATAGCCCGTGTTTTAGCGGTAATTTCTAAAAATTCCAGCTATACATTCTAACTAACCTTACATTCCATTCACAGTAAAATCTATTTAAACTTAGGACCTATAAAAAAAAGTGTTTTTGTTGTTTTATATTCGCTGTATACATCCATTATTAATACTGTTCCGTAGAAAACACATCATTAATATAAAACGAAACTCAATAGTCCCACGAACGTGTGATTCTGAACATGCCGTGACCTGTAATTGCCTGCACTAATTCAATTCCACACCCTGTATACACGCAAGCTATACAGGGTGGTAATTTTTACGCGCTTAGACAGCTTCTGATTGTAGTGTGTTTGACGCTTGTGGGACATATCAATGTCAGTTTGACAGTGACGTTTGCAGTTTGCAGTTATGTTCGAGTGTTTGGAGCAATAAACAGGTTGGTACAATGCAACACAAGCCATCACAATATTGTAATTAGTATTGTTCTCATATCTCTCTCTCTGCTTATTGATTTTTAATGTGTATGTAATTGCTTGTTTTTTTTTTTTTTTTTTTTTATACTACTAAGTTAGCAAACAGGCATACGGTCCTCCTGATGGTAAGCGGTTCCCGTAGCCTATGGACGCCTGTAACATCAAAAGGTATTACATGCGCGTTGCTGAACCTTTTAAAAATTTTAAAACTCCCTTTTTGAAACGCTGCATATTGTAGTCTCTGGGGAAAACCTCGGCAGGGAGACCATTCCACAGCTTGATTGTTCGCGGGAGGAAATTCCTCTGGAACCTCGCAGTGCGGGAAGATAAAGGTGGCAATGTATGTGGATGATACCTCAGCCGATGTCGAGCGGTGCGAAGAATAAAAGAAGCAGCAGGCACCGTCTCAAACAATTTTTCGGAACACTCTCCATTATACAAGCGATAGAACACACACAGGGAGGAGAAGTCTCTCCTAAAACTAAAAGGTTCAATACCGCTTGTGAGTATGGGATCGTCGACAAGTCTCGTAGCTCTCCTTTGAATCGAGTCAAACGGCTTAAGCTGGTACTCGGGTGCTCCTGCCCAAAGGTGACAGCAATACTCCATGTGGGGCTTGCGACTTATAAAGAAGCAGCCTTTGCACCGGACTGAAATAAAGCTTTGCCCTGTTCAGCACACCGAGCTTTTTTGATGCCAACTTTGCCTTGTTCTCTAGATGACTACAGAACTAAACGTCGCAAGAGATGTCCATACCTAAGATCCCAATACTCTTGCTAATGGACAAAGGTGTATTGTTGAATTGCGGAGCTACAGAAAAACGGGTTTTCTTGGCAGTGAACGCGCAAACCTGTGTCTTTGTGGGGTTGAACTGAACCAGGTTAAGATCTCCCCAGTCCGAAACTCGGCTTAATATTCCCTCTATTTCAGACACAAGTTGACTACGGCTTTCCTCTATGGCTGTACGAGGGATATTAGAACGGCCCGTGTAAAATGAGTTACCTGTGCTATCGTCTGCATAACAATGAATACCATCAATAGATAGCATATCATTAATATGCAGCAAAAATAGCGTCGGAGACAACACGGAACCTTGTGGGACACCGACATTGATGTCCAAGCAATCAGAGCAACTGCCGTCAACAACAGCTCGTATGCTTCTGTCGGACAAAAAACTAGCAACCCATTTACACAATCCCTCAGGCAGTCCGTAAGAAGGTAATTTCGATAGAAGACCGCGGTGCCAGACCCGATCAAAGGCCTTTGCTATATCTAGGCTAACTGCCAAGGCCTCACCTTTACTCTCAATAGCCTGAGCCCACGGATGTGTGAGATATACTAGGAGGTCACCAGTCGAGCGACCGTGGCGGAAGCCATATTGGCGGTCGCTGAGCAAATCGTTTCCTTCTAGATATCGCAAAAGTTGTGTGTTAATAACACGTTCCAAGACCTTAGAGAGAAGAGATGTTATAGCAATAGGCCTATAGTTAGATGGGTCCGATCTATCACCCTTTTTAGGTACCGGGTGAACGATAGCAGTCTTCCATGAAAGCGGAACCTGCCTAGTGGAGTAGGATAGCTCGTAGAGGCGCGTCAAAACAGGACACAGTTCAGGAGCACACCTCTTCAGTACTGCAGCCGGAATGCCATCTGGTCCACTCGACTTATTAACATCCAGAGAGAGAAGCTCCCGCCGAACCTCCCGCTGAGAGATTGTAATTTCCGGCATCGAGATTCCGCACCTCGGGATGGAAGGAGGCACGGCTCCTCCGTCGTTCATAGTCGAGCTAGAGGCAAAGAGATGTCCCAGAAGATCAGCTTTCTCTTTTGCGCTATGGGCCAAGTTACCGTCTGGTTTTTGAAGGGGTGGCAAGGACGACTGACAAAAATTTCCTTCAGCAGCTTTGGCAAGTGACCAGAAAGCTCGACTCCCAGAGGGATGGCTAGCAAGTTTCTCGCCAATTCTGCTGATGAAATCGAACTTTGCCCTGGCTGCTGCTTTCTTACTGGACCTTGAAGCAGCGTAGTATTTACGTTTCTTATCAGATACATCCAGATCCTTATTAATTCTGGCCGTGGTCCAAACCTTGTAAGCAGTCTGCTTGATGGTTTTAGCTTCCCTGCAAGGCCGATTAAACCACGGACGTCTTTTTACTCCTGCAGCCACTGATCGGTTAGGAATAAAACATTCCATACCTGTCAGGATGGTCTCTGTAATGGCAGTAGTACAGGAGTCTGGATCATCGGATGTGAAACAAAGCTGCTTCCATGGGTATGACGCGAAAAACTCACGCAACCCATCCCAGTCTGCTGACTTATAGTGCCACATTCGACGCCATTGTGTAGGCCGCGGAGGATCGGGAATCGAACATAGCACTTGCGTCCGGACAACACAGTGATCGGATGAGCCACACGGCGCATCTACTGTGACGTTATATCCGTCCGGGTGCGTGGTCAACAGGAGGTCCAATAGGGAGCATGCATGACCCTCAATGTCCGGTATTCTAGTTATGGTGGATACTAGCTGAGAGAAACCGTAGGCCAGAGAGAACTCGTATGCAGATCGTCGTGCGTGGTCGGTAGACCGAGATCCCAGCCACTCAGTGTGATGGGCGTTAAAGTCACCAAGTAGCACTAGCTCTGCGGAGGGGTACTGCTCAAGAAGTCGGTCAGTCGTCAATTGCAGGTGCTCAAAAAAACTGTCGGTTCTTTCTTTTTTGTCCTGATGGTCACCACCGGGAGATCTGTAAAGGCACGCATAGATACGGGTGTGGCCTCCATAATCTACACGTACTCACATAACGGACAGATCCCGATTTTCAAGGTATTTCAGTCTGCGACAGCAAATATCCTCCCGGACGTACAGATATACACCGGCATTAAATGCAAACTTGTGTTCAAGATTGTAGCCTGGGTAATGTAAGTATGAAGTATCGGCTGGGCTTGATATTTTTGTTTCCGTAAGGAAAAACAAGGTCGGCTGCGCAGTCTCGAGATGATGATGGACTTTATTAAGGTTGCTGTGTAAACCTCTGATGTTACAGAAGTCTACAATTAATGATGATTTACATTTGATTGATGAATAAATAAATAAATATTATTATTTACACAACAATCTATTTAATTTAGTAGTTTTTTTATTTATTTAATTATTTTTAAATTAATGTTACTATTAGGACTTTATCCTCCCCCCTCTTTATAAAAAAGGAGATATACCCATAATCCCCACGATGGGCATGCGGGTTTGGAATTGCAGTGCACAGCTCCTCGCACTGCCGACGCTGCTGCCCGTCGACGATCAGTGAATGTAGCTGTGCCAGAATCAGTTAGGCTGCACTTTGCGGCAATCAGCTGGCCTCCAGAGGTCCGTTTGTTAGTTAGCAGAGTGCACCACGGGCAGGTGAGGCAAAGATGGTTGAAACCCCTTACATTCCTTGATAGCACGCATTGACTCTCAGTAGGAACCGAACCCGCATCACATCTTAGCTAGCTAATAACTGCGCTACGGAAGTCGTTATCCAAAACACAAACATGATAGCAAGTTTCATTGCGCCAGCCACTGTATTTGCTGGGGACGGAAACTCAAGCTACTGCATACGATGGAGAGTAAGGGATAGAATCCTCAAAGTACAAATTTAAAATTTAATAGTGATTTTGAATCTAAAACGGTAAATATCTGCTTGATCCCTGGGGTAAACTGAAAACCAGCTCTACATATAACAAAATCATTGCGTAAAAAACATATTACAAAAATCAATGCGTTCTATGTTTTTTGTTATTTTATCTTTGGCCATAAATATATTTGTTTATGTAAATAAGGAACGGATTAATATAATTAATGAAAAATAAAGCAGAACAATTAACTGTCCTCATTTACTAACTCAGTTGCACACCGAAATGGTCAGTACCGGACCTTAATTTGCAAACTCTGACATTTCATCAGTCTAAATTCTCAATTGTCAAACTGTCAAAGTTTGTAAAAACAGGACCGGTGCTTATCATTTGTCATGTGCAACTGCGTTATTGAATTAGGCCTGTGGTCCAAGGACTAGAATTAATAAAAAAATAAACAGAGATATGTGATCCAGCACGTCACGTCACTTAATTTCGTAGAACTGGTAGTCTAATAACATTTTTTAGACAATATAATAAAGGAAGTTAGGCGAGACAGAGCACTTGCGTTGTATGTTTTAAGGGTATTCCGCGGAAATATAGGAAATCCAGCCATATTAGAGTTACTAGGATTGCGTGTGCCCGAGGAGTTTATGCACCGGAGGAGGCGGCAACCTTTATTCGCGATGCCTCACGGAAGGACGAATCTGATGACCAAAGCACCTTCGACGCGTACCATTAAAACACTGAATCTGGTAGCGAACGAAATTGATTTTCATTCACTTTTCTCTTAACGAGCTCGCAAATATGATTCTATATGTTTTGTGCTATTGGAAACAATAGAATTTACAAATCATGGTAAATATCCCGTTGATATTAATATTTATTATTATATTATATTAAATGTATCATTTTTATTGCATCACTTTTGTGTCCTAATTTTGCATTTCATTGATTATATTCTTATTTAAATAAAGTACACCGCCGGCCGTTCCAATTTTTTACATACCCTCTCCATCCAAAGGTTGTCTGAAAAAGATCGCGTGCAAGCGATAAGACCGCCCATTGTAGCTTCTATTAATGGTAAATTTCTGTCTGTAGTTTCTAAAATTAGGGTGTACCTACAATGACGGCCTCTGTGGCGCAGTGGGCGAAGGTCCGCCTGAGACGCAGGAGGTTGCGGGTTCGATTCCCGCCGCGGGACAAATGTTTGCATGTTCTGTAGATATTTGTCTCGGGTCTGGGTGTTTTCTTTGTATGATATGTATGTATTTACAAAAAAATATATATTATATGTGTAGTATATCAATCATATGGTTCCCATAATACAAGCTCTGCTTAGTTTGGGGCTACATGATACTATGTGATTACGTCCCGCATTATTTATTTATTTATAATAAAGAATTTTCATTCATTCATTCATTCATAATTTATCTGTCCTTCTCATTATAACTTCTCGTTATACCCAAATTTTTCCTGTAAGAAAACTCTTGGTAGTAGATTTTTTAAGCTCGCCTTTGTACATAGCTTTTATGTTCTTTTTTCTGTGTATAATATAGAATGAAAGAATTGAAGATTAAATATATACCTTTTTTGGGGATGGCACATGAATTCAAACTCAGCGTGTATAAACACTGATATATAATATTGCCTCCTTCTATCCCTGCTAAGTTCAGTATCCCGGTGCAATGGCTCAGGTATCCCGGTATTCAGTTAATACGGGACAAGTTACGTCACGTCGCGACAACTTATAATGAGCAGCGGTGCGGTATTGACACGGAATAAGGCAAGTTTGGCAAGATTCGTACGGAATGCTTGTTTTGAAGTCAACGCTGAAGATTTGGGAACTCGGTTTGAACAAGTTTAAGAAGCAAATAATAAAGTAATGCTGAATAAATAGGCGCTTAAGGCTATAAGAGACATGAATATAAATATAAATTAAATTAGTAAGTAAATAAAATGGCCTCTGTCGCGCAGTGGGCGAAGGTCCGCCTGAGATGCAGAAGGATGCCAGTTTGATTCTCGCCGCGGGATAATATATGTCGGCGCAAAGCCGCTAAAATCTGTAATAATTATTAAGGATAGAAAACAAAACTGATGGTTTAGTATGTAAACCATGTAAAACAATGTAAAATTGATTAATTAATAATTTAACAACCTACTAGTTTCTGTTATAGGTTTTGATATTAGTTGAGGAATGAGTAATTATTTGTTTTGAAGCGCAATACCAAATGATTACTCATGATTAATCCAAAATTATTTTTAACAAGTGAAAACCTATTCTTAATTCATGTTTTGATTTATAATTACAGAAAAGTAATCTTCTTTGCTTTGCTATTAATTTACTTTGTTAATAACGGACTTTTGATTGAACTTGTTTTGCAGCGAAAATATTCAGCGGAATATTTAAACTGCGTTAAAATAAAATGATATTTTCAAACCTAACTTTAAAAATGTTAAAATGAATTTACAGTTAAAAAATAATGAGTCTGCTCTTAACGTAATTTGAACACCGTTTTTATTGATTTTGTACTGCGAAGCCGCATTACGAGTCGAGACACGATTGTGAAAGGTGTTCTTGTGTTTTGTGAAGTTATTTTAGAAATCCTGTGAGTACCTACCTACTTTTAATACTTAGCTTAAAAAGCCTTATTTGGTTCTCGAAATAAATTGCGTTTTTCTTACTTGTGTTTCGTTATTTGCAATCATAGTGATGAAGGTAGTGACGTCAGCTAGGCTGACGTCACTCCTTTTAAAAACCCCGCTGGTCAGGCTGCTTCGTTATCAGAAGTGTGATTACCACCCACTTCTCGACCATCTGACTCTAATAATGCTTCTGTTAGCGGAGTACCAGCGGAGTTTTCACGGAGTTGTTGCAAATGGTGAGATACGACGTGTCCGATCGTATCACGGCACAAGCTGAATCTAACATCAAAATTGGTGACGTATTTTTGCCGTCATACGATCTGGACGTGAATATTGGTGTACGTGAGTGGTGTCAGCATGCGTCCACTGCCATAGAAACTTATAACCTGAGCGACTATGGTATTAGAATGAATGTTGGTAGTTTACTTTAAGGTCGCGCCAGGTTATGGGTAGACAATTGGCTTGTTTCAACCGCCACGTGGCAGGAATTGCGCGAGTTCGGATGTCTACTTTTGAACAGATAGTCTCCAGGAATATTTTTGCTTTCGAGACTACATTTATGTCACTAGAAAAGATATTGCGCAGTTTTCGTCACTGGTTTAGGTATTGGAGGTATCGGGATGAGCGATTGAGAATAGTAATATACCCTCGCCATTTCGGTAGCATCGTCGATTAAACGTGTTGATCTCATCCTGGTACAACTAACTCACAGGTTCCAACAAAGCGACCGCGGTTCACTGATAGGGCATCACTCTTTTGCCAAGGTTGCAAACAGCCTGGTCATGGTACACTCTCTTTTGTTAGGACCCGAAACCTGCCTCGCAGAGTACGGGAAAGCCAACTTGTATGTTCTGCTCTAGGGTTGGTCACACTCATACTTATGAAACATGTTACAATCGTGGGCGTGCGGTGGTGACAAACGTTAAATGTGTGGGTATACCTGAATAAAATTCAATTTCGGTGACGATTGGAGGCTCAAAATTAACGGCAATTTTTTATAGCGTTCGGAATGTTTAGTTACGCGCGAATTATTAGCAGAAAAATTACCTTTACAAAGGACACATGTAGTCAATTATTTAAAAGGGATAGGTCAATTCATAGTAGCTCCACCATCAACATTCACTACGGTCAGTGTTATTGATGGCTTAAGTGTATCTAGAACAGATGTTCCACGTAGTCTTAGACTACAAGTTACAAGTTAGTTCGAGCCCAGTAAAAGTGGAGGCTTTAACGAAGGTACCGATACTGAAAACTACCAAACAGGTTAGGAAATTTAACGGCCTCGCTGGGTTCTTTATACGTCTCTTTCCCGATTTTTCACGTGTTATGGTACCAATTTAAAAACTAACAAAGAAAGACGCCACATGGGAATGGAACGAAAGACTCGACGAGGCTCGCAATGATATTGTTTAACATTTGTCTACTGCGCCT
Organism: Horisme vitalbata; assembly: GCA_951804965.1. NCBI lineage: Eukaryota > Metazoa > Arthropoda > Insecta > Lepidoptera > Geometridae > Horisme > Horisme vitalbata. The sequence goes on along the minus strand of OX638095.1, from coordinate 1,369,098 downwards.
ACCCTTATGATATTTCAGGAACATGCACCGATCGAGCTCTACACTGACGCAAGCAGCCTTTGGTAAGGAGCGGTGCTGATCGAGATCATAGAGACTCGCCAGCATCCAGCATGAGAGAAGACTCTTCAGAAGCTGAAAGAACCTTACGGGCTGGAGAAGATGAGTACAACCGTCTTATGGACCTCCAAAAGGCTGTCTGGTACCGTACAAACCCTTATTCACTCCATTCAGAAGTTCACTGCAGCATTCCAAGTTGTCCACATGGGCATCACTGACAAGCGGTGTACGAGAAACGCGGAAGGACAAGAGGTGTGTGTTATTGTAGCTATTTACGCATTTTTAAGTACATACTGATTAGTTACTCCAACGACGAGCCAAAGCAGCATTCTCCCAGCACTTAATTGCCTTGTTTACTTATTTTGAACACCAGTACAGATCCCGGTGAATGGTGGGTGTAAATTTATTGCTGAATATTAAGCCTATTGTGGTCATTTTAGTGTCTATAAACACTTGATAGCATCAGGAGTAAGCCGAGCAAGTGACCAAGTCGAAAGGGTGATGAGCATACTAAAAAATACACTAACAATGATCAAAAACTATGACACTGAAAATAGGCAGACCGTTTTGGAAGCTCTATGGCTGGCATTCAAATGCATTATTATTTTTAACTAAATGCCAAATAACGTGATTAATTTATCTGTAAATAAATTGAAAAATGTTGTTTAACGTAATCAATGTGCAAAAGCCTATTATAAAATATTTTACTCCAACTGCATTAAAATCAATGTAATACATAGTTAATAAGTTGAGCCTAACCGTGAAAAAAAAAAAATATTAAAAAAAAACCAAGCAGAGTTTCTTGCCAATTCTTCTCTGTTTGGCCGCGTTACGAATTGGTGTAATTAAATAAAAATAAAAATAAAAAATAAAAATAATAATTAAAAGAAAGACTATTCAAAGTGTACTTTATTTGCTAAATGAATAAACAGATTGTTACTTTCACTTTACTCCACACAGAATAACCGGAGTTGCACCACTAAACCCTTACGACTGGTAAACATCGATGACGAGTCTGTCGACTCTGACGCGCTCGAATAACACTTATTAGAAAATGGCTGCTGCTGCTACTGCTGCTGTTGACTATGACAAACAAAGGTTTGATAACCAAGATACCGTGTCGGCGGGATTCAATGATGACTCCCAATAACAAGCAACACATTCGATAGATGGTGAAGTCTCTACGGACTCTTATCATCAGACAACTTCCACCGACTGCCGTGGCCGTCCACGTTCAAGCTGCCCAGACATTGGACGCCTAAAACAAGCTGGTTAGTTCTTTTCATGTCGAACCTGATTCAATACAAAGAAATGAACCTAGGTAGTTGATGTCTGTCTTAATGACGACGTGTTGAAATAATGTTATAACTGTACAAAACATCTTTCATCCCTTGCTTCCCTTCCCCATAGTTGTTTTCAGAGCCTCTGGGGACCACGGTCATAACAATAAGGCCTAGGCCCCAGCATCGACCTTCCCTAATCATTTAGAGCCCTTGTGGACCACGGCGTACAAGACCGCTCAGCACCACAACCTCAACTACCTGTGAGCTAAAATATGAACAACATACTTTTCAGAGCCTCTGGGGACCACGGTCATAAAAATAAGGCCTAGGCCCCAGCATCGTCCTTTACACATCCTTTAGAGCCCCTGTGGACCACGGCGTACAAGACCGCTCAGCGCCACAGCATCATCCTTGTCTGCGAGAAACATATAATGCAAGTATGCGTGGAGCATTTGCATTGACATACAATAAATAAAATCTTGCGTAATGCGTCGAGCATTGGCACCTTCCCCATAGTTGTTTTCAGAGCCTCTGGGGACCACGGTCATAACAATAAGGCCTAGGCCCCAGCATCGACCTTCCCTAATCATTTAGAGCCCTTGTGGACCACGGCGTACAAGACCGCTCAGCACCACAACCTCAACTACCTGTGAGCTTATAACATGACGAAATCAAGTTTAACATTACATACTATGATGTACGGCTATTAGCCCCTACGATGGAAATAAATGAACAAAATACTTTTCAGAGCCTCTGGGGATCACGGTCATAAAAATAAGGCCTAGGCCCCAGCATCGTCCTTTACACATCCTTTAGAGCCCTTGTGGACCACAGCGTACGAGACCGCTCAGCACCACAACATCAACTTCCTGCGAGCTAAAATATGAAAAACATACTTTTCAGAGCCTCTGGGGATCACGGTCATAAAAATAAGGCCTAGGCCCCAGCATCGTCCTTTACACATCCTTTAGAGCCCCTGTGGACCACGGCGTACAAGACCGCTCAGCGCCACAGCATCATCCTTGTCTGCGAGAAACATATAATGCAAGTATGCGTGTAGCATTTGCATTGACATACAATAAATAAAATCGTGTGTAATGCGTGGAGCATTAGCACCATACAAAATCAACTCCGCTCACTTCCCTATGTACAGAAAAGATCTACTAGCGTTTATTGTCGGATAATCGCTTATAAATTGGTTAATATGGCTGACAACTTGGTTAGATGTAGAATGCATCTAACTATTTTTAAGAAACTACGAACATGTAACTGCCAATTATCAAATTTACTATAAAAAAAAATGCTACATGGTAATGTAGTAAGTAGCATTATAATTAAAAACTAAGTTATCAGCTAGTGTTCCTATGAATGGATACCGAGCTCACAAATCTTTATTTATTTTCAGTACCGCGACTGGTGCTGAGCACGCACCGTCTCGCAGAATGGCCGTGTCGGCGCAAAGCCGCTAAAATCTGTAATAATTATTAAGGATAGAAAACAAAACTGATGGTTTAGTATGTAAACCATGTAAAACAATGTAAAATTGATTAATTAATAATTTAACAACCTACTAGTTTCTGTTATAGGTTTTGATATTAGTTGAGGAATGAGTAATTATTTGTTTTGAAGCGCAATACCAAATGATTACTCATGATTAATCCAAAATTATTTTTAACAAGTGAAAACCTATTCTTAATTCATGTTTTGATTTATAATTACAGAAAAGTAATCTTCTTTGCTTTGCTATTAATTTACTTTGTTAATAACGGACTTTTGATTGAACTTGTTTTGCAGCGAAAATATTCAGCGGAATATTTAAACTGCGTTAAAATAAAATGATATTTTCAAACCTAACTTTAAAAATGTTAAAATGAATTTACAGTTAAAAAATAATGAGTCTGCTCTTAACGTAATTTGAACACCGTTTTTATTGATTTTGTACTGCGAAGCCGCATTACGAGTCGAGACACGATTGTGAAAGGTGTTCTTGTGTTTTGTGAAGTTATTTTAGAAATCCTGTGAGTACCTACCTACTTTTAATACTTAGCTTAAAAAGCCTTATTTGGTTCTCGAAATAAATTGCGTTTTTCTTACTTGTGTTTCGTTATTTGCAATCATAGTGATGAAGGTAGTGACGTCAGCTAGGCTGACGTCACTCCTTTTAAAAACCCCGCTGGTCAGGCTGCTTCGTTATATAAATAAATAAATAATGCGGGACGTAATCACACAGCATCATGTAGCCCCAAACTAAGCAGAAGGGTATTATGGGAACAACATGATTGATATACTACACATATAGTTTTTTTTGTAAATACATACATATCATACATAGAAAACACCCAGACCCGAGACAAATATCTACAGAACATGCAAACGTTTGTCCCGCAGCGGAAATCGAACCCGCAACCTCTGCGTCTCAGGCGGACCTTCCCCCACTGCGCACAGAGGCCGTCAAATGTATAAATGATTGCATTATTTTTGTCTCAAATATGGGTGTTTTCAATGTACGATATATATGTATTTACAATTTTTTTTTTTAATGTGATGTCAATGTTAACAGCTCTGCTTAGTTTGGGCTACATGATACTGTATGATATAGCAGCATTAAAATTTTCAAATGTCCAGCATTCATTTATAATACAAGCTCTGCTTAGTTTGATAGTGTCTCTGATAGTGTCCAGCATTATTATTTATGTAATTTAAAATTAAATTTCTCCATGAAAACATCGTAAGAACATTTCCATCGTTATCACGCACTCGCGTCAAGTGCCGGAGTCGCGATAACTTATCCATTTCGGGCACGAGCTGCGTGCGACAGGTTGCGTATCCGATTACAGCTTGTCTTATGATCCACTTTTGGGACTTTTTAAGATTCTTGTTCTATTGTAGGTAGGTTGTAACTAGTACTGTAGGTTATTGGGGTTTTAAAGGCATTCGATATGGCTTAACGATTGAAAAGCCGGAATCAACATCTTGGGGCTTTTCAACGCCCTGAAAAGCTCGTTTCTTAATGAAACCAAACCCATCCAAAAAGTAACTTGTTATGAACACCGAAGTAGGCCACTATAACTACCTAGCTACTATATAAGCCACTTAATGATTATTTTTTAATATTTTTATTAAATTAGTCTTTATCTTTGTATTTAATTATAATTTTAGACTTTAAAAGATGACGATGCTAGTGCACTGTTATTGTTTAAAGCCTTTCTTTTCCTATTTATACTACGATAGCCTGGGAGAGATTACTTTCAGAGATAAGACCGCTAATTGCGTTCCCTTCATATTGGTTAGCATGTTACTTATTTTCTGTGTGAATGTCATTTGAATCAATAAATTTATCTATTTATTTACATTATTTAAAGCATAAATGTAATTCTTACCAATCATTGATATTTATAGTATTACTATGAGACTAAAGGGCAATCGTAAATACCAATTTCCGTGATCATGATATTTATACATGGTGTAGGTAAGTACCTATAACATGATCATGAAAATTGTTTAGAATTAGTATAAGTAAACGATATTCAGTTATAATCGTTTCTTGCGGTTCTTTTTTACTTCCTTTCCGGTATAATATGCAACGTCAATAATCTTACTTACTAATAATGTCCAGCATTATGTACTTAAGCACAGAATTTTATCTCAATAGTGGCTAACATTTCCATAAAAGTGTTAGTCACTTTTTATTAAGAACGTTCATTGAATCCATCCAAAAAATGAGAGTGAATCTGAAAATCTCATCACAAAAATGGAAGCATCTCCTCTTTGTACCACAAAATAGCTAAGCTGTAAAGTTACCTCATTTAGATAACGAACAAAGTAGCCTGGTAAAAGCTAACGACTATAGTTAACAAGGAGAGTAAAAAGAAAACTCGCGAAATCACAACTAAAACGAAATAACTACTAAAAGTATTCGAGTTTCGGGAGATAATGAAAAAAGTTCGTCAAATGACCACGGACGGGCGCGTAACTGCAAAGTTTGATTTGAACTGGAACCGTAGGTTTCGGATTTATACGGTGTGTCTGTAAATTCAGAGATAAGTGGCTCAACGTTACCCATCATCATCATCCACAGGCCGACTTTATCCACTGCTGGATATAGGCCTCCCGAAGTTTGTGCCTTCCACCACGGTCTTGTGCTACTCGTAATCCAAGATCGCCCAGCGACGCGTACTATATCGTCGACCTATCTCGCTACTGGTCTTCCGACGCTTTTTTTGCCTACTCGTTACCCAGGCAAAGGTAAAAAAGAATCTGAATCTTTTCTACCGAGCAATCAAAATGATTGTAGTCATATGTTGTACTTTCACCTAGGCAGTCAAATATCATTGCATTTTGGGACACGTATTAAACTTGTAAGCGTAGGTCAAGAGGCTGGCTGCGACGCAAGAAGTCGCGGGGATATTAGATTATAAGGGAATTTCTAATTTTTGTCATCAACCGAAAAATACCAATAACGACATCAGTGGCTGCCCCATTAGAACACGTAAGATGAGGTTTATTCCTTCAGGTTGGCTGAATTTCAGGAAACCCTTCTTAATGCACCCCTATATTATGCAAAAAACATAACATAGCCTCTGAATATTTTCAAGTCTCAAGAAGCAACGGCTTAGGCTGTGCCAGTCAGTCATATTACAGGTTTTATAATGAGATTATCTCTAATATTTTAGTTTATTATTCAGTTAGGTGGTTAATATCGGATTATAATAGATTAGCCTATATTCACACTACATTCTGTAACACCAATAAAAAATGCTTAACCTTAATCAAAACTGGCCTAAATTAAAAATAGAACTATCAAATGCCACCAAAACAGCCCTTTCTGCTCCAATTTCCAATGACATTAAGGTTAATAACATCACGTCACAATACATTAAAGGAGTGAATTCCCTTCGTAAATACGGACCTGCTTCAATCCGGGCATGTCCGGGCCCGGGGCGAAATCGTGTGGAAGGCTGGCGACAGTTATTGGGACCGATCACGGAAAGGGAGCTGTTAGATTGGTGAACCTATCTAAAAAACCTTACTCATTAAAAAATTATACTCTCGAATCGGTGCTGGATGGTCCGTAGGTAAGAAGGCTAAAATATTGCGATAGAACAAACTCATTAGGCGTAGAGAATGTATATAGCATACTGCGATGTCTTGGGATTTTCAACAGGGATTTCAAAAGAAATAACTAGTTTTATGAGTCCCTCTGTTATTAACAGGAAAGAAGTGAAACTTTAAAAGATTGAACAAGTTTTATCCGTTTTACGTAGCTATTTTTATTCCTATTAAAAACCCTCTAAGACGAATCCTGAGTGCCGTGGTCGATAAGTCTATGTAAGTATAAAATTTTCAGTCAGTTTTCGGAGTTTTCGGGCGGCTTAAAAACTCAGTATTTAATCACTTACATATTCAATAAAAAAGAAGGCAATAATTTTATACAAAAAAAGTATTAAAATATATTTTACCTAAAAACAATTAATTTTGGGTAACCAATGTGGCCAACCCATTATTGAGCTCGGTCGCAGAAAGCATTAAGCTCCAGCGGGCCGCATTGGAAGAGGTTTTTACGGGTCGATGTACAGGGTTTTACAAATAACTATTTATTTAAACGGTCGAAAAGTTTGACAGCTTGGCTCTTTATTTTTCATTCTATCTAATGGATGCTGCAAACGTAACAAAAAGAAGCTCTATGTATAATGCTTATAGATTTTCCAGTTTTATAAGTTTTACTTTGTTATCTACCATGTATTTCGTGAATGGTCTTATTATTTTAAGAAATAATGATACCTAAACAAGGTTATCCCCATGTTGTCCTGGAACATTTTGCTTCTTGATAATTCTTTTAATATACTTTACCACAACAATTGAAAAAATAAAAGAATGCACAAAATAATCGCCCTCCACACCGACAAACAGAATCCGTCCGGCGGATGTACCGCGGCCGGAAGTTTACTTAGCCCGCGAAACCGACGGCGACCCGCGTCACATCCGGCTTTGGATAAGGCTGCGGATAGACGAGCAATACTGCTGATAAACTATAAAAACAATTTAAGAATAACAAAATTAAGTAACAGAATTTTTTATAAATTTAATTATGTGTATATCGGTATAGGCACCGACGCACTTTCGACTCATTAAGGGAGCCTTCATCAGGGTAATTTAAGGCGACGCTCGCACCTCGCGCCCCGTCTAACATCACGGACGGTGCTTTCAGCGATATAACGGTACGTGAAAATTCCCGTTGTACAATATATGAATGGTGGTTAATTATGATTATATATATAAAATAAATATTAATGTACTTTTTAAAAACACCCAGGTTTAATCCCCCTATTTCCACCCCTATAGTCGGAACTAATCACAGGCGAAATTCATTTTTATGGCGAGTAAAGCAAAAATTTTAACAAGCTTTGCAAGTGTTCGAATTATGACTTGTTCACCACGAGCGTCAACGTTGAGTGCGGAGTTCTTTATCAGTGGTGATATTGATTGTCTGATTTGATTTGACAGTGTACTTTCCAAATTATTTAATGTTTATTAATTATTATTGTTATTCATGCTATTCACACTTCACACTATTTGCAACTTCTACTCGTAAAAACCTGTAATTGGCTTTCTGTTTTTATAAGTCTATACCATTGTGTTACTTCAGCTGTTGGTTTTCCTTTAAAAATAAATAAATAAAAAAAATATATGATAGGATATTGATATAAACTCAAGATTTGAACAGGGCTACGCCAATCAGAAAAAGTAGATCAATGTTAAGTAACTTATTAGTCTATTAAAACGCTAGGTCGTAATATTTTTAGAATTCTTTTCTTGAAATAAAGTACGCTAGGCAAAAAAAGTTGCTTGTTCTATCTTCAAGTAGTAGGTATAAAAAATATTGCCCGTCTAAAACCAGCCTATATTGCGTATTTGCGTGCGATACCGCAGCGCTTACAAAAGAAACCATAACCGACATTAGCACATCCGTGATGCGGAGGTATTAATGCAATGTTGCGGAAGAATGGAACGGAATCGTGGAGGACGTACTTAAACTGGGATGGGGTGTAAGGGGTTCCAACCATCTTTTGAACTCAAGCCAACCTCACCTGCCTATGGTGTATTGTGCTGTATAACAAATGGGGCTATAGCGGCCGGCTGATTACGTCAAAGCACAGCCTAACGGCATAGCTAAATTGCCTGACTGCGGATGGGCAGTAGCTTTGGCAGCGCAAGAAACAATTCCCATCGATCTCCAACCCCATGCCCAGCCTAGGGGATACCAATATCTTCTAGTAAGTTCAATAAACCAGAGAAAAACGAAAATCAAGCATATATGCGATCCAACTAAAATATTACATTCATTCAGCTAATAGCAATCGCTAAAACTTGATTATTAGAATAAAGACCGTTACAGGGAGACTAAATATGTGGTAAGGCACCCACCCACAGGCACTTAAACCTCTACCGAGAGAGTACACGGCTGTGTACTGTGTAGAGAATAGGCGTCTTTACGGGAATTACCTACCTAACACCTACCGTAGAGGCCGGTTTGTCCTCAGTACTTTACCCTACGTGTGCTGGTAGAAGGGTGTACTAGAACCATGCGTCTCTTCTACCTACACCTAGCTCATCGTAGCCCCTAACCCTAAGACCTAACATCCAAGAAAGTTGGACCCTTATGGTGTATTACCCAGCTCTTTGCGAGTGTATCCCAAGCTAGTGGTGTGAAGTAACGTGATGTGCCTCTAAAAGTTTGTATATGTTCCTACCACCCTATCCCTAATCATATAAATGTCATAGGTAAATAGGAATCCCCAATCAACCAACCAACCAAAGGAATCTTGGCCGCAGTGAGAGGATGTTAGGGTATCGGAAGGCAGCTCATCCAGTGGACTAGGAACCTCTGTGTGTGGCACCAATTTGCTCTTCAATATCTAGAATTACAATATAACCATTTAGTTTTTATAAAATAAGCAGATGACAAGAAAATGATTCATTTTGGTAACGTGAGTTCATTATTTACCACGATTTTTTTCTTACTATACGAAACTAATAAACTTGACTGTCCGTGCATTACATGTATTGCATTTTTGGTCTGGCTGTGACGTTCGTGCATTGCATGTAACACATAAGCCAAATCGCGTTTCCTAGACTGGACGTGCGTGCTAGAACTTTGTTTTTCTCGGGACGTATGAACAATAATTTGGTTCACCAAATCAAAAGAAAAAACTAAAACTCAAAAGTGCCATCAATTTATTTATTTATTATTTTTTAAGGACGTTTAAAATCACAAAAATAAAAAATTTATGAGCTTTATTAAAATAAATTAGGCAACATGCTTTATTGCAAGGAAAACACTTCGTAATCAAGTAGTTGTGTGTATAAGAAAAGCCTATTGGACCAGAAAATTACCATAAATAGATAGGACACTCAATGTGTTAAAATTTTGCAACACATTCAAAAATGACCTTTCCTTATCTTTTTTACAATTTTACATTTATTTTATTTATTTGGTTCACCAATGGTTGTTACAATAATGATTTCTTTAAACATAATTAAATACTTAATGCTAATTGCACAACCACTTAAAGGTGCAATCAATTAAAATATTAGAAGGGAGCAAAAACATAATCAGACTAAAAGCAGGTAGAAAGAACTAAAGTGAGTAGAGAGAAATCTAGTCTAAATCATAACAGCAATAATAAACAATGTTCAAGTCAACTAGCATGTTAAGTTGTGTTTGGCAAGCTCTAATTCAAGAACTTGCGAAACTTACAAAGTTTGATCGAGAAAATATCAATTGTATCACAAAATTATTGAGGGCTTTACTGATCCTGGGGATAGGTGAGTTGCTACCAAGGACTGTAGTGCGGGATGGTGGGTCAATGGTGAATTTATCTATATTCAAAAGCACTCGAAGCTAATACAAAAAGGTTGCAAAAACAGACATAAAATACAAAATAAAACGGTCGAGTCGAAAATTAAGCAGAAAGTAAAAGTGGCCATTTGTCCGTCTGTCTGTTTTCTTTTCAAGGAGCTCATTCGCTTAACGCTCACCTGGGGAACTATCCGCAGTATACGGGCTGATATTACATCCGGCTGGCGTCGTTTCTTAACGACCTTGACATGCAATTGGGCGAATATAGGCTGGGACGCAAGCGATTGCGGGTTCGATTGCAAAACAAATATTTGCATGATCTGCATATTTGCTCCGTCTGGGTCTGGGTATAATAGTGTTTTCATTGTTCATTTTATATGCTCGGTATGTGAATTTTAGTAGGGGCAGTGATCTACACGCCTTGCCTTAGGGTGTAAACAGAAAACAGCCTATAATACTTACTTTGGTTTGTACAGGCCTTATATCGTGAGGCCCAAATCAAAGTAAGTAACATACTTACTTTGATTTGCTTAGTAATTGTTTAGTAAATGCCTCGTTGCATTGAGATCTGAAAGATTCCATGCTTCAGAAAGCACGTTAGGAAACATCCTACAGGAGGGAATATCCTAGAAGCAACAACTCTCGGCTTTTTAGGAGGCCTTATATCTAAAACCTCAAAACACCAGCGAGAGTTAGTCAGAAGTTCATAATGAAAAAGAACTCTGACCAAAAATTACGTTAAATAATTTTAGAGCGTGTACGTGCAAAGTATCCCTCCCTATATTTCCACACTATCCCTTCCCTAGGCCTTTTAGTTCAGACGAGATTAGATTAAACTCTCAACAATACGCACGGGACCATATTTCTACGTTTAAACTGTTTTACAGAACTGACAGGAAACAACAAATTGAGAATAATAAATGATTATCATTTACAAACGGTTGGAGTTGAACGATGTCTGGAGACGCTGTCGTTTGTAGGTTTGTCACCTGTTGTTCCTGTACACAGTTTGAAAACTTTGGCAGAATAGTCGACTGACTTATGAGTTTCAGGTGCGATTCTCGCTGTCTGATAAAATTAAATGCTAGCATGATATGAAGATATTCAGGTTGAATGTTGGTTGTAAGTACTCATAGAGGGGCTGTAAAGGGTTCTAACCCGCATCTTCGGAACACTTTTTTTTGTCGGGGTGAAAACGCTTTACTCATGTCCTCAAACTCGGGGAGAGTTATAGGGGTCTGTCAGGTTCTCCGCTGGCAGTCGCTAGCGATAGCTAGTCAGCTATCGCTAGCTAGGCTGCCTACTAACGAAATACACCGCGTTCCGTACTCACCGTAGTGCTAGTTCAAACCCAAGCCAAACTCACCTACACCTGCACGTGGTGCATCCTGCTAACTCACAAACGGGGCTCTTGCGGCTGGCTGATTACGGCATAGCGCAGCCTGACACTGGTACAGCTAGATCCAAAGGCCACAGACGGGCAGCAGCATCGATGCGAGCAGTTTTGCCTTGCGATCCTCAACCCGCATGCTCAGCGTTGGGATTATGGGCATATCCCCCTTTATAAGGGGAGGCATATGTCCAGCAGCGGACTGATAAAGGCTGGTGTGGTGTGGACTCATAGTTACTGGTACCCATGATACAGGAGATAATATAACCTTGTATAGGTGGGGACTACAAAGAGGAAATAACTGAACCTTATGCGTTAAATAGAAAATCGAAGGAGTATTCCTGTTTGAGCATTTATTTTTTGAGCACCTAAAATGGCCTTGTTCGGAAATGTCTAACTGACAGGGCTCAATGACACTCAGAGGGGGAGGTCTATGTCCAGTGGACTGATATAAATGCTGATGATGATGATGAAGAGGTAGTCTGAGACCTTTCTAATTAGATAAATAATATAATAAATGAAAATCAATTATTTAAAATGATGTATGATTGATTTAGATACATAATTTTCGACGAATGATTGAACTTTTTTCTACATGTAATGGAATGTGTGGAATATTTCTTCAACATTCCTTGTTCCGATAGCAAACTCCAACGACGACGAAGAAACGTAGAGTAGGCTCTATAACTGGAAAATAACAAACCTACTTTGACGTTCATTGAAGATGATGAAATAGGTCTTTAGAGTACAGATAGAGTATTTTTTGGTACCGAAAAATCAGTCGAAACTGTAAATAACAATAAATAGTACCTAATAGCGTGGAATAAATAAGTAAATTATTTATTCCATGCTAATAGATAGAAATCATAGAAAGGAAAGTAAGTGCTGATAGGGCTGATCAGGTTTTGAGGTCAACCCACCAAAAGGCTATAAAACTTTGTAGAGGTAGGTCAAAAGTAACGGGAAATGGTACAAACCGATCCGCTCACCAAAAAGTTCCACCATAACTCGCTACTCGCAAAATATAACCCTCTTTCTCCAGTCCGGTAAAAATACCGGTTCACGAAACACTAACTCAGTAAAATACGCAGTAAGCGAGCCCGCTAGGGGTGCATAAAATAATACCTACACAATGAAAAGAAAACTCCGCGAATAAATCGAACGAAAACCAATGAATTTTTATGTATCCATTCGTCTCTTATTGGAGGTAAAATTATAGACAAAGGCTTAGCAGTTAGAAGGTACGAGTATGAACGTCAAAGAAACGGGCTGAATTTTTTTTCTCTAACGCGGTTCCACCTTCGATGAAGATTTGTATATCTCTCTGTCTTTCTAGTGAAAAGCTATATAGTGCATCTTCTTCACCCAACGAGATTTTTCGGAAAGCCCAATAACGTAGCCAAGCTATAAAACGAGGTTTCTGGGCATATAATATTGTCCAAATATAGCGAACCAAACTAACGGATTCTCACTAACAGTCAGAATCCCTAGACGAATTAGTGGAAAGAGGGATGGGAGGCCGTTGCTCAGGTGTATGATCCATCGGGTTCTTTAGACAGGTAGAATTGCTGTTATTCCATCAGCAGGTTATTTCACTTCTATTTTTTAGACTAATTAAGCTTATTTCTTCCTTTTTAATAAGCTTATTCCTAACTTTGAATGACCTAGTGGCTAACTTTGGTGGCTGTGTTTTTAGGCCACCCTGTACAAATGAATGAATGAAAAAGCCAGAACCAAAAACTAAACGTGCCTTTTGAAGCACTGATGCCACTGAATCATAATAGTCACCCATCCAAGTCGTATCCGGGTGTAGTGATGCAAAGGACACCGAAAAATGCCATGCCACAAGCGCTTCAAGCGCATAAGCAGATCGCAGCTCAAGCTATTTTTCTTCTACGTATGAAATAGTGACCAAATCTGGTGTTGGAGTTCATAGGCTAAGTGAACGGCTCCAACAGGTGGTGTGTTGCATAACCAAGGTGCTCTGCTAAGATTACCAAAGTAAGCTACGCAACGAGCACTTCAAGCGTTATTAAATCGCAGTTTATATGAAGCGATGATATATCCTGGTATGAACTGCTTACGCTCAAAAGTACTACATTAATGCTTTGTAGCAAATTATCCCTCCAGCCCCCAACGTACGAGATCTGATACAGAGGTATTGCGGTGCAGAAGGGTGTATCGGTACGGAATGAAAGATTAATCTTCAATCGAGCTCTTTGTCTTTGGCAAAGCTTTTTGTTCTGGTTATTTATTGTGCTTAGTCTGCGTGTGGAACCTTTGAAGAATGAGTTTGGAGTGAGTGATTCGGACTAGATTGTGTTGGTGTATTTTGTCTTGTCATACAACTTACGCCGTTGTTCTTTCTTCTGCTTAAGGTGACAGAAAGACCTCGTATGTGAGACGACGACCTCTGTGGAGCAGTATATCAGTCATGTTGTAAAAACATGACTGATATATATAGGATTGAATGGAGAAAGAAAATATGTTGTGCCGACCCCACCTAGAGTGGGTTAAGGGCAGGGAAATGATGATGAAGTAGTATATCAGTCATGTGGTTCCCATAATACAAGCTTGGCTAGTTTGAGGCAGGATGCTGTGTGATGGTGTCGAGTATGAGTTAGTGAGGTAAAAGAATGAGTTAGGAAAGTTGTCGACATAGCTTCAGCATTTCATTTTAGCATAATATGTTAAAGTAGCTGTCAAGTTTTTTAAGATTTTTAATAATAATGTCTTTCTGCACAGAGTCATGCCTTAGCTCCATATTTTCTTCCATAAGTTTTTTAAGGTCCGATTTCAGCTTATTGGAAAGCAAGTGTGCCAGATATTTATTTTACTAACCTTAGATATCACTCAGAATTTTCTGTTATATACACTGAGCAATGTTAAAGAAGGACTATCTATGTAAAAATTATGTAAAAATTATCAAAACCAAACAATGAAAGCAAATGCGGCAACTTATGTGATTACGATCAATGAAGAAGATTTCGAGCAAAATAGGAAAGGTAGATATAAATGAAAAGGCAAAGGAAAAGGGAAAGGAAGAGAGAAAAAGGTCTGTGACCCATCCGAGTCATTTGAAACAATTAGAAAAGTATTCCATGACTTGAAACCTCTTTATAGAAACAGACAGGCTATGTCAGAAGCAAAGTATACAGATTTAAAAAAAATGTGTGATGACGGAGTTATTCCCAACAGATTTCACAAAGACTTTTTAAACCTACCTGTTACCAAGAATGTAAAAGACACGCTCAACCAAACTGATGAAGAAGACTCTGTTGAAGAATATATAAGTATAAATAAAAAGAAATATTATGTTAAACGATGTAGGTACGAGTACCTAGGTATTCGAGTTGATTTTTTGATACCTATAAAAAATACATATAATAATTGATTATTTTGATACCTATAAAAAATAATAATTTAACTTTAAGTTTAAGAAACTTTACTCAATAGTAGAGTAAGCTTCTTAAAACCATCTAAAGTTGTTTCCATTTTTTTAATAAATATAAGTTGAATAAATAAAACTGTTTTTTACTTACCCTTACATAAAAAGTGCGTAGGTATATCAATAATTTATCAATAAATAATCCCTTATAAATAAATTTAAAAATACAGTAAAATTTGCGTAAACGACATTAGGTGTTAATATTATGTATATTTCTATACATTTATATGGAAGTTACATCAACCAACAAAGTAGACGCCGTCTCTTACATCAAATTGAATAGCCAAAAGTTATTGTTTTACGAGCTTTAAACCATTTTGACCTGCAATATTTCAAAAATCTTGAGTGCAAAATAGTGTAACTGCCATAAGCATAAAAAAAAATTGATGTAACTTAAATTTATATCCAAAACTAAGGCTACTAGGAACAAACTTCATATTTTGCCAGAAAATTCAATGAATTATAAGCTCTTCTGTCAAAACAGATCCAAAAAAGGTCACATATGAATAAAGTTATGTTCAATTTAATATGAAAAAAAACTTTGCACGCTCCTACTGAAAAGTTGGGTATTGGCGGTTACCCTAATTGAACCTGCAACCGACGATATGGCTTTCTGTTCAAATTATTTTTTGTTAAGAGATAATAAGATCTTTAGCAGTTTGAATTGGCTAACTGAAATGGTAGTATGCTGCCCTTATCTGCCGAAGATGTTGGTTTTTTGACAGATATAGCGTTGGAGTAAATGTGTTCTTGAGTGGAGACCTTGGCTCGGCAAACGTAGTGTAAGACGCCTTCGTACCAAGTGGAGTGGCAAACTGCAAAAGATGTTGCGTCAAGCAAAAGACGGCGCAATGGCACTCATTAGGGAAGGGTTATGACCAGCATTGGACATGGTAATAATTGACTTGTATGTAGTGCCAAGTTCGAGGCGCGTAGTCAACGTGTTAATAAAGTTCTTAAAATGGTCCTTACATACGATTACTTGATATAGAAGGGCAAGTTTTTTGCATATTGTAAGGTTTCACTTAGAATTTCTGGATGTTCCTTTTCTTGTTGTGTGAGTCGGATGAAAAAATATTGCCCAAATGATTCCGGTAAATTCCATAATATTGTCATAAAACCATTACAAGTGACGATTATTTTTATACAAAAATCCTTCATTTTGAAGCAGGTACTATTACAAAGTTGTAATATCAGGTTATAACAAGGCAATGGTTCGTCAATTCAAAGGATGCTATCACAGTAATTGAGCCCCACAGGCTATGGCAGCACAGTATGTTTTAGTCTGCAGTAGAGATACTCAATAAAATGGTATGCAAAAACAATCAAATTTAGTCCTGATTGATTTTACAATCATCAGTTATCTTTTATTATACATATTATGTTACCTACTAAAATATTAGCAAAATAAAAATAAAAACTTTAGAAAGGACAATGCCGTCTGATGTATGGCGCTCGGTACCAATGCTAAAGTGATTGCGTCAAAACGAAACCTAATTTTTTTGAAAGATATTATACTGCTATTCATGGAATACTAAGTCTTTTTTGAGATAAACGTAAACAAATTGTTTTTATTTGATATTAGTTTTAGAGTTTGTTTTTGAAAAAAATGCTTTCCCGAGACCTTGTGTGTTCAGTTTTGTCTACATAATTATAAGTATTACACTATAAATATTTAAATATGGTACTATATCTAAGAAAAGGTTTATATACCTCACACAGATAGGTAAAAGGGTGTTTTAACTTCTACTTCTGACGGCCTCTGGCGCAGTGGGCGAAGGTCCGCCTGAGACGCAGAAGGTTGCGGGTTCGATTCCCGCCGCGGGACAAATGTTTGCATGTTCGCAGATATTTGTCTCGGGTCTGGGTGTTTTCTATGTATGTTATGTATGTATTTACAAAAAAAAATTATATATGTAATATATCAATCATGTGGTTCCCATAATACAAGCTCTGCTTAGTTTGGGGCTACATGATGCTGTGTAAAAAAAAAAAAAAACTTCGTAGGTAGGACATTACGTACATTACTACTGTGTTCTACTTTATATTATTTTCAAATAATGATAGTGACGAGAAAGTAGATAGGCATTTACATCATTATAATAGGTATTAGTACTTACTGGTGAAGGTGAAATCCAAAGATTATAAGATCCAAGATCTTAACACATTCATCACAACCTCGAAAAGGCCATGGATGCCTCTTCCAAACTATGCTGGTTTCGCGTCACCGGTTATTAGCAAACATTTGATGCCACGATTGTTTATCGTTCATTATTGTGATGATGTCTAATAAAATATCTATTTACAGAATAAACACTGCTACACAATGCCACACAACACTCTAGTAATACATAAAGATAGGAGATAGTTTAGTAGTACCACAAAAAAGTTTCTGATACAACCTCTTTGATTATACAAAGTGAAAAAACCTCCAATGTTTTCAGTAAATTCTACTGTCTAACATTAAAAGTGAGGGTGGTTGCAATGTCATGGCGCCGTGTGCCGGAAACCAAATAAACGAAAGAATTTTTTACGTGATTATTAATCGAGTCGGTCTGTAAGACTAAAAAAAATGTTAATGTTATTTATAAAATATAGGCAATTTTATGGGATACGTTTGGTTTTTTTTTGCAATTGGTACGGGTTATCGGCATTCTCCTTTGGAAAGTGTAGGGTAAGGGATTTCAAGTCATCCTCACCTGCCCGCAGTGCACCCTGCTAACTAACAAACGGGGCTCTGTTAGTTGGCTGACTGCAGCATAGCGCAACCTAACACAGGCACAGCGAAATCTCTAACTGGCTTTTTAGACTTATATGACTTTTTGGACTGATATGAGTGATGTGGATGTTGCTTTATTGGTTAAAAAGAAAAATCACACAGCATCATATAGCCTGAAACGTTACTAAGCAGAGCTTGTATTATGGGAACCATAAGATGACTGATATACTCGTTACATACTTTATTTATAAATGCATACATTATTATTCATAGAAAACACCCAGACAAATATTTGCAAATTATACTAACATTTGTCTCTCAGCGGAAATCAAACCCACAACCTGTTGAATCTCAGGCGAACTTTCGCACCCTGCACCACAGAGTTCGTCAAAATTGTCAATATTTCCATGTATCTCTTTCGCAGTTATAGGATAAATCAATATCACCTATAAGTGTATTTTCTGGTAATTTTAGTTTACTATGCTCGATAGCTTTGATGGCAGACATTAGCATATTTATGAAAGAGAAAAAACGGCAAAGTGTGAAATTATAAAATAAGCAGAACTCGACACGGCGCCGCGATGGGGCTCCAGTGTTTTATCGGAAAATGGAGCTTGTTATCTTGAGTGGTTCTATTAGGTGTTGTTTTAATAAGGACTGTGTGAGAGGTAGTGTTTTTCAAAAATCTTTCTTAAGTACGTAGATTTAGATTGCATTTTCACGGATTCGTTTAGCTTCCACCCGCCGCAGCTACGCTTGCAAAATACTCGGATAAAAGTAGCCTATTGATGTATAAGTAAACTATGTTTCAAGTTCCATTCAAATCCCTATTTATTCTTTAACTACATTTTTCTGATTCTGCGTAAAATAACCATGTTCACGAAACAAGTATACACGCAAACGAAGCTCCGGGCGGGTCAGCAAAACGGACAATATAACGATAAACAAAGACAAACTTTTACATTTGCTTAATATTATACCTACGTGTGATTAGAAAGGTTTGGTTGGACGCTTAATTCGTGTTATTTGTAAACCATCCATACAAATGTTTCGCGGCGGGAATTGAATCCGAAACCTTCTGCGTCTGACGTGGGTTTTCGCCCACTGCGCCACAGACGAAGTCAAGTAACACTGGTAAAGTAAAATAGGTCGAAGCATCCATTAAATTAATTTGGTGTTGCAAATTGGTTTCAATCAATGCAGAAAAATACCGGAAATATTTAAAGTTTTAGAGAAGTTGGTTTTACTATGGAAGAACATTGCAATTAAGAACAGATCTTTAAATATTTTCAAGAAATACCCATTGAACCTCTTTTGCTTTTTCTTATATAAGTGATGATATTTTTGAAATTTGACGAAATGGTTTTTAGTTTGCTTTTTTACGGTTTACGGTTTTAGATATTTATTTTCTGAACATAATTACAAATTCACTGATAGAGAAAATTACAGATATAATATTTGTAATTTAATGTACCTTTTAAGCGTTGAAACGTTTTTTGTTATGATTAATTAACATTTACTTTTATAATTTGGACATAGATCATTAATTTTTTTTTTGTATTGTATTAATATTTATTCACATGCCTTTACGCTGGCGAGATGTGCAGCGCTATTATTATATTTTTTTATCAATGTAAACCCCACCATGTCTTTTGTGAATAAATTATCTGTTCTTTAACTTTTATCTTTGTATTGACTAAATTGTGAATTGAATCATTCACGTCCAACTCGAAGCAAACTCAACCACTATGCCGAGGTCTTCTAATAAAGTAAGGGTTCCATAATGGAATGTTAGCAGTACAATCCAACAGCTGTTATTATGCAAATGCGGTTCTTGTTGAGTTCGATTGAGCGAACATTCACGGTACAGCTAAAAATGGCCAGTGATTTTCATGTTTCTGGAATTTTTGTCACATTGAACATCGAAGGACTCGCAGTAGTAGTATTTATGCAAATAAAGAAATGGCAGTAAGGTCTTCCTTGTAAAGAATTACTTAGAAAATATATTTTCTTTAAAAAAAAAACATTTTTTTCACGAACTCTTTTTTTTATTTTCTGACGAAATACTGCAGCCGTTGCCGCATATTTTTCTCTTATATTACTACATTCCGCCCGCGGATTCGCTCGAGTGTAAACCGGATAAAAAGAAGCCTATGTATTTAACTCACAACCTATGAATGTGGGATTAGACATAAAATGACGGAGCTATGGCACGAATGTAAGCTCAATTAATTTACACACTTTTATCAATACCCGACCTCACTTCATATTTTTCTTTCAAGTTTCATCCAAATCCGATCAGCCGTTACGAAGGCCAGTGGACAACAAACATACACACACAAACTTTTGCATTTATAATGTGTAATTCATCGATTCATTTTTTTATTTATTTTTTCTGGAGTGATTTCCACAATTTCGCCTCATTCATATTAAAAGATCAGGCAAAGTTGAACGGTATAAAAGTCCAGTCGTTTTTTATTTTGAATTTGAGTACCAATTATGTTGCGTTATTTGTCGGGATAAAATTATTTATGATCTTTGTTTTTAAGTCCATGAAAACCTACGTCTTGGCTTGATAATTGAAAAGCTTTGCCTTTCAAAGGACAGAAACACAAAAATGCTATAGCCATGTCCTCAAAAGCTACGCCAGCACACTGCGTGAGTTTGAACGCACATTGTTGTATTAGATTGCAAAATTGCCCTAAGCGCTTTATTACAGCAACACTTTTATAAGGTTCTGTGGAATGAGATTCTAATCGGGTTTTATGGTAAAATAAGAAATCGCTTTCAAGCAAGAATAAAGCGCTTTTATTTATAAAGTTAAGTTAAATACACGCTTCAAATTTCAAAGTACGTAGGTACCTAAACATCACAGAACTTTCGAGTGGTGAAAATAGATAAGGTAAGTACTTCATAATTTAAAATACATAACTTAAATAGATTTATTTATTTCGAAAACTGAAAAGGTATTTTTTTATTATTATTTATTGCCAACCTTCGTGGCACCGTGAGTGAAGGCTGGCCTGAAACGTAGAAGGTTGCGAGTTCGATTCTATTCTCGCTACAAGATAAATAAATGTTTGTATGATCTGCAAATGTTTGTCTAGTCTAGTTATATATATGTTTTTTAGTATAGTAGTATTACGTGTAAATTAAAACAAATATATACACATAATACTACTATACATAAAAAACACCCAGACTAGAGACAAATATTTGCAGGAAAATTCTTATTAAATTCTTGTACATTTTCAGTTTCCGGTTTTCAGGTTATGTATTTTAAATTTAATTATATATATATATATATATTATTTATATATATTATATATAAATAATTTAAAATAATATATTTATATATATTATTTTAAATTTAATTATATATATATATATATATACTACTATATACACTATAAGTAATAGTATATAGTATATAGTAGTAGTTGTTCATTAACAACAACATTAAGTAATAGTATGTAGTGAGTGTCCCTATTTTTTTTTGAACAAATTAGTTATTCGGACATACATTAAGTTTTATATAATATGTAATATTAAAGAAAAAATATTGTAATATTGAGATTTAAAAAATATAAGCCTAGCAGCCTAGCAGAGTTTCTTGCCAATTCTTCTCTGTTTGGTCGCGTTACAAATTGGTGTATGTAAAAAAAAATACGATTCAAAGTGTAATGTAATGTTTGTACTGAATAAAGAAATTTTCACTTTCACTTTCACTGTGGTTCCCATAATACAAACTATGCTTAGCTTAGGCCTATATAATGCTAAGAATACCGTCCAGCATTATTATAATATGATTTCTTCAACTTATGTAATATTTTTCAGCTCCATCAAGAGTAACTGGTCTTAAAACTTTATTTTCCGCTTTTTTATCAGAGATCCTCTTACACAAGTTCAAAACCATGACAGTGTAATTCAAACGTTTAATTAATCCAAGTGTGTCCCGCGACGAGGCAAATTGGTTCCGTATCCGAAGTTTTTCCATTCCAAGCTGTAAGGACGTGTCCGCACTGGGCAGGACATCATCATGACATCAAATAGTATTGCAATTAAAGCCCCAAAAGTTTTAAAAATATACTTTGAAGATTAGATGTGCTAAGAACTCGTTGGTGAAATCAATCAAATTCTTTATTATTATGATATAAGTGTAAACTAGGAAATGTCACATTTAAAATTATTAACAATATTATTTTAAAACAGAGTAAACAGAAAACACAATTTTGTAGGTATATACTACATACTAAAATCATCATTTATAGCTTCAAAAAAGTGGCATGCATGGCTTACCTACTTCAGTGTTTTTAGCAGATCAACTTGCATAAGCAAAACGGTTACTGCTTGGATGGGTAACCGTTTAGTAGTTATATAGATGTGAGCACTTTCTTGCTTCGAAAGGCATGTTAAAATGTTAGTTTTTAGTCGTATCAGAGGCCTTCGGGCGGCCTAAAAACTCCATCACCAGAGTTGGTAACTAGCTCACACGGAGGAGGAGAACTAAGAACTAGAAAGACATCTGCTAATATAGTGTTGCAATATGGGGATAATCTCTAAAATGATTAATCACACTCTCGTTGACGTCAACTGAAAGCTATTCATCTATTACATTACTATTTTGATTCCTCACAAACAAATTAATATTTTACAAAACAGCGTGTGAGATGAAAGATAGGCGCAATAAGTACGTCGACCTGTGACATTTGACTTATCTATCAAGAGAAACCATCGCCTCTAACCCCGGCGTTTGACGATGGCATGTAATGTACATTACATCTTTACACGTGATCATTTGACACTTCAAACCCTGGGCGAGGCAGGGGGAGGTGTGGTATCCAGGGAAGTGTGTCGTTCAAAATGTATGATGAGCGATAAAATATTATAGCTCAAGATGTATGTCCCATAGTCAAAAGCCGGCTTTAAGTTCAGCATCCTGGCGTTTCAATTAAATTCACCACCACACCACACCAACCTATATCAGTCCACTGCTGGGCATAGGCGTCTCTTAATAAAGGGGGTTATACCCATAATCTCCACACTAAGCATTGCAGGAGGAGATCGCAAGGCGCAGCTTCTAGATACGCTGGCGCTTCTGTACGTTGACGGACAGGGAATTTAGCTATGAAAGTGTTAGGTTGCGCTATGATGCAGTCAACCATCGTCAGAGCCCGTTTGTTAGTTAGTAGGGTGCACCACGCGCTGAGTTTGGCGTGGTTTGTAGATGAGTTGGAACCCCGATCACCACCGTATAATTTTGTATGTTATTTGAAGGGGCGCCGCGTCCTCGACGCATCTACGCCCCATCCGTTGCACTATCTGTCCTGCCCCTAACTTTTTCCATTCCAAATTGTAAGAGGTCCACGCTAATTTTCTTTTGATTGCCCTCCGCTTGGTCTGAGAAGTTTTCTTGATTAGTGTGGGTTTTGGGAATTTCTTTAAGTGCGCTTCGGGAGATTAGAATCTGATAGACTATGCTCTTTCATGTGACTATTTTGTTTTTGAGAAAGTTGTTGAGTGGTTTATTTTTGTTTGTGTTGTTTGTAGAGTAATGAATTGAAATCATATTTTAAAAAACATACAATTTCACGATGATTGTGCATAGGACATTTTAATCCATCCAATAACAGGGTGCCTTGTGTGAGATTTTTTACCATCTCGATCGCGTTTGCGTTTACGGAAATTTGTATGGAAAGAAGTCAGTGCCACGCGTTATTCACTAGATGGCGCTACCTGGATTCCATATAAAATTGCGTAAACGCAAACGCGATAGGCTCCCAGGTGACAGAACAGAAATATATGATTTGGGAATTATTTTTCGATATTATGAGAATAAAGGTATTTATAGTGAGCAATTTGGATACGGGAAATATTCTAGACCTCTATATCCGTATAATCATATAAAAAGTGCCTATACTTACAAAATATACAAGAAATTCATAATTGTATTTGTAAGAGTTTTAGGTAATAATAATGTAGATATAAATTACTCTAACAACAGTTCCTCTAAGCTAAAAAAAAAACTCAAATTACAAAGGTGTAAAGTGTAACATACTTTAACACGCGCCCATTAAGGTACTCCGCCGAAATTGAGACGCAACAAAATCCGACCATTCGTCATTGTCACATGACGTCAAATTAGCAGAAAGGAGTGTCTGGCTATTGATTGGATCCGACGTCATCCATCATAAAGTGAAGCCTCTGACTGCCTCTTTTACCGAGAATGAGTAAAAAACAAACCTCATTACCTCACTTGAAGACTTAAAACAAAACTATGAGTAAAATCCTGCTATACAGTTTGATGGACTTTAAGTTTTGTGTAATGAAACTTGATAACTCCAAGACGTAACAATTCTAATCTGAGTTTCTTTGGAGCTAAAAGCGCTTCCTGAATTTAGTTCAAAACTGTCAAATATCTTCCAAACGTTGTACAAACATGTATAAACATCAAAATGCTACATTTGCATTGATAAAACGATGCCTGAGGCGCGCAGTCAACGTTATAATGTTGACCATACCTCGGTTTGTAATGTAATTTTTTCGTTACTTTAGAATATGGGCATTCCTCCCTACCTACGTAAAAGCATTTGTCTCTACACATATTAATCAACGTTCTAAACTGAATTTTGAAAATCCTTGATAAGCTCTCTTATATTTTATTTTACGTTGATCTAACGCCTTTACTCACAGCGAGCTATTAACTTGATCAGTCGATAACGAGCCAATTTGCGAGCGCGGTAATAAGTTTAATTTTGCATAACTCTTATCAAGTCACCCACTATTATAATTGGAAATTAGTTATGATGTCATTAAACTGGGTCTATCCGTAATCAGTGGAGAGCTATACTTATTTAGTATAGGTACGTATTTGAGCAAAATAAGCTATATTTTTTATCTTTTTTCTAGGTGAAGTGACGATTTGCGAAAGGCTGCTGGTAGATGCTGGATGCGTCGAACTCAGGACAGGGTGCAATGGCGCTCATTGGGGGAGGCTGATGATGATGATAATGATGAAGCTGTATCTATCCGACCTTCTTTTTTTTTCGTTTCGTTAGTTTCTAAATATATATAAATATACACTTTTCTGTGTGAAAATAGTGAATATATTTAGGTATTTATGTTTGTTGCTACTTAATAAAATTACCAAACAGATTGAATAAAAAAAAATTACACTAAGTCGTTCTATGCAAAATAAAATTACGTTTTTATCTTTCTAAGAATAAAAATATAATATAACTATCATCCACTCGCCGCTTCGCTCGCGTGATAACCGAATCAAAATAGCCTACATTTTTCTTACGATGAAAATTATGGAATTTGATCACAGATTACAAGCTGGCCTCACCAGCCTATGGTACACCCTGCTGACTAACAAACGGGGCTCTGGCAGACGGCTGATTATGGCATAGAACAGCCAAACATAGGCACAGCTATCCGCTATCCTTGCCGCAGACGGGCAGTCGCATTGGTGCGAGAAGCAGTTCGTTCCCCAACCTGCGTGCCCAGCGTGAGGATTATGGGCATAATGCAATTCTTATTAGAGGTGTGCCTTGCGTTGCTATTAGCTCTAGACTATCCCCCACACAAACAGCAAAAAGTTTATTTTCATCCCATCTATATCCATCCATATCTCAGAAAGAGTATTTTTGCTCTTCGATATCTGAGTCCAAAAGCCGTTTTTATCTGCTAGAGGGTAAAGTAAATTTGAATTTAGAACATCGTGTGCACTAAGTTTGTGAATTCAAAACATCATTTAACCTATTGACTTCTACCTCCATGGTGCCGAATTTACATTCAATCGAGTTTAAATTTGTTTCTTGAACCTCAGCGTTTTATTCGTCTGCATTGACATTCAAAATTTCTAAATCAGTGTACGAGTACTGCCAACATCGACACCCTTGCATAAAGGCATGACGCCGGAAGCGCCCCCGCCTCCAGACAAACATCCGGTGTGAACATCCGGGGGAGCCTCTTTGAGAAAAACTGAGACAACGATATGAAGGCATTACTTTTTAAAACCTTTTTAATAATATTCCTTAAAGTATCTTTCAAAAAAAATATTATTGTGTCGTTAAACTCTAGATACTCAAAGTCAACACGCTATTTGTGTCGCCAATTTACTACAACGAATATTATAAATGCGAAAGTTTGTGTGTGTGTATGTATGTATTGTGTGTGGATGAAACTTGGAATGTACCTACATAGTTTGTTACCTGGATTAACACTTTGCTAAATTTTATCCCGGTACCACGCGAATGTAGCCGAGGGCGCAATTTCTAGAAAAAAGTTACGCAAAGAGAACGACCCTCTGCCATGATGAAACGACACACAGAGGGAGATAGTGTCGGAAAAGATCCGATGATTAACCAGCTTTTTGTAACTTTAAAAAACTTTGATCACATTCCATAACTATTCGGTTGGATTGCAACTGTGTACAGGCTTTCATGCTTATATAAAGCATCAAATAGCTTCTTACCATCTCCAAATCTGCATACCTACCACTGATGTATGTACTACTGGCCATGATGAGTGGAGATGTCGATAGGTACTTATTAGTTCTATATAACAAGATGTATGTAATAAAAGCTTATATTAATTGTCTCGTTTTTGATGTAAGATTCCCATTGATGAGGAAATGGTAGTAAGCTTCACAGGCGGCCTAAACTGGGTTACAAGTTAGCCATCCTTCACAATGGGGCTCTTTGGGGGAGGCCTATGTCCAGATGTCCAGCAGTGAACAGCTATAGGCTGATGATGATGATGATAAGCGACTTTACAGCTCCGGCACCATTCATGGATACATGGTATTGTGCCTTCAGCGCACGAGTAACTCAGAATGAGTACTGTATTCTTTGCATTTCGGCAGCAAGACCTACTACATTCTGGTCCTGGTATTTGCAAGTTTAATCGAATGTTTCATAACCACTACAAACTGTTTAACGTCCAACTTATCAAACATATTGGTTGGTAAGTTGGACTCTAAACACTATGAAAATTTTATGATTGGCCTTGTTTTTGAACCTTGCCATGAAAACTGCTGGGCAAAGGTCTCCCCCAAATTCCGCAAACCATCTTTATCCTTTGAGGTATCCCACCATCCCCTCTCGAAGGCTTCGAGTTCGCCCCGCCAACGCTTTCTTGGCCTATGTAATTACCATAATTTTATGCAAATAAATATAATTTGATTTGATTTGATTTATTTCTTTTCTAAATATAATCCTACAAACCTTTCAGATCACCAATCCAGTGTTGAATCCCGAAATATATTCCGTTTATAAATCAGGAAACCCCCTCACCTATCGTAAAAGTTCAGGCCCAATCTTACGGATCCAGGATTGAAATACCTTCAACAGTTTTCAATCGAAAGGTTGAGAACAAACCCAACGAACGTATGGAATACGTGATTTATTGATTTTGTCAGAACAAATGCGAGACACGATCCGAGTACTTGTCGGCCGATGGTATTGGTTGATGTAGAAAGCATTACAAAAATCCATATATTGAAATAATTATTTACTCGTATCTCTAATGAATAGGTATTATGATATATTACAATATATATTAAATATAATATACAGATAAATAATACAATATCTAGTCACCGTAAAGCGCTCATAATATAAAACAATATACATACCTGTATTCTGGTAAATATCTTCTGATTTTTTGGAGAAAATACAAAAATATTTTAAATTAATATTTTGCGATTTAGACATTAGCTAAAAAACTCTTGAAAAATTAAAACACTGGAATACATCATATTAGAAAAACAAACAAAATTCATTCACCACAAAAAAAACAAACTGCCAATATTTTTAGATAAAAAATCGTTCAACATCGGTATGATTGAACTGTGCAGTTTGCACAAAATAACTACACAATTCGATTTACCGCTTTTATCAGGCAATCAGTTCTATCTTGACAATTTCCTCCGTTCCAAAGCCAATACGTTACCAATTACTGGTAAAGTTCCGAAGCGTCGGGCAGCGGGAATTTTAGTAAGTTGCCGCTGAAGTGGCCTAACGTGTGTAGTTTATTGATCCAGCCCCAACTGGATCAGAACTACCCTAATTATTGTAGTTTAGTACAGCGCTGGAAACATTGATAACATTGCAAGTTTGGGTTCAATTAGGCGCTGGTTTGTGTCATGGGGCATGTTACAGCAAATTGAAACACACATGTTAGGTATATACTGTTTATAATTCCCCACTCGGGCACTGTTTGGATGGGTGACCAAGTGGCATTGGCTATAGAATAAATAAATAATGCTGGACTATCACACAGCATCACGTGGCCCCAAACTAAGCAGAGCTTGTATTATGGAAACCACATGATTGATATATTTCATGTATACTTTTTTTTTGTAAATACATATATATCATACATAGAAAACACCCAAATCCGTGACAAAAATCTGCAGAACATGCAAACATTTGTTCCGCGGCGGGAATCAAACCCGCAACATTCTGCGTCTCGGAGGCATTGAGTTAAATAACAAGAGATGCAAACCTCCTTAACAAGTGTCAAAATATAGTAACCACTTATTGATGGCGAAGACGTAGCTTTGAAAATAATGGTCATTTTGAAGCAAACATATATTTATCTCTTTTATTTAAACTGGCCTGCTTCGAGAATGGCAGTTGATTTTCTAGAGATAGCTACAATGCTTGAAATAAAAAGCTCGATGTTGCCTGATTTAGATTTTTTTCCCGAAGATGAATGTGATTTTTTTACTCATTAATTATTGGAAATAAGTAACTCCGTACCAACAACAACGACGTACAACGTAGCGCAGTTGGTAGTTTCCCAGTATTTATGGGAAGGCCACGGGTTCTAATCCCATCTTCATCATCATCATCATCCACAGCCCGACTTTTCCCACTGCTGGGTATAGGCCTCCCTTTGTATGTGCCAATCCCCACGGTTCAAAGCTCGTCTCATCCAGTTTCGGCCCACGATTGATGCTCATGCCACCTGATGATGAAAATCTCACTGAGTCGAAATTTATGGGATACTGGCTTCCACCCGCGGCTTTGCTCGCGTGGTACCCGGGTGAAAAGTTAGTACCTACATATAATTAATTAAAAACACAACTTGACATGTAATAATAATACCTAATAATAACCAATCAATTATAATACTATGTGAAATAAAATGACATGTTTTTAAAAAAGATTAACTTGATTCTTTAAAAAAAAAATGAAAAAAAAACTACATATTGCCTACCTACTACAGGACTAACTACCTGACTTACTTTCTTGCTTGACATTTAATAAGTGAATGATATAAATTTCATGTGTGACAAATGCTCGGTCTGCCTACCTATCTCAGTTGCTATGCCCTTAGACAGGGTTCATGTGTGATACCTACCTTCTATGTAACATCTGTGTATTACCATGTGACAGCAATAAATGTATTGAGTATTGAGTATTGAAAAGTCGCCTATGTGTTCGATCCAGGCCATAAACAACTAAGTATGTATATTTCAAATTTTTATTTTATTATTTTATTTATTATTAAATTTCTATATGCGCTCTGTAATTATTGCGTGAAAGAGTAACAAACATCCATACGTCCATACCTACTCACAAATTTTCACATCTATAATACTAGTAGGAAGATGGATAGGATTATAGATTTTCCCTGAAGTTTAAACTTACATGTGACTATCAGTCACTAAAACAGTACCATGTCTAGTTTTTTCTTTTAGCCTGCTCTACGGTTCATATTAGTAGATCGAAATAGTAAACTTTGTCTGTGGAAATAAAATAAGTGTTTTAGTTTGTGCCAACATATAATAGCGATCGTAATATCACTCAACCACCGCATGTAACGTCAAATGTCTTCTGTTCTTCCTTTTATTTCTTTGAGTGAATAATTTAATTTCATGGATGGTGGCATTTATCAATAGAAGTGATCTATTTGAAATGATCTTAAATATGCTCAATACTCAATACTCAATCATTTATTGCGTTCCATAATATAAATGTACAGGTTAACAAGGTGGTTTACTACTATATGTATTATGAATTATTTTAAGAAATTAAGAGCTTATCAAAATTTTATCCGTTATCAAAATCTCTCACAATAATCGGGAAAACTACACATTTATTTGCTGGCAACATTACATGGCATGAACTATTTAGCTAAATTTTCTTTAATATTTGCTGCAATTTTAGCAAAAAATCTATAGATATTCATGAAAAAAGTAATTCCGCGTGATTCTTTACGCAATTGCGTAAAGATGGTCGATGTCAAGATGGCCACTGTATGAAGTAAGGAGAGGATCTTGGCCATGGCCAAGACCTGAGCCTACACGCATTTTGGCCGGTACTACGCATCTAGTTACTATAGTAACAATATATATCAATGCTCGGAGATCGTCAGAAGACACAGGTTTGGTTTTTCAACAGAAACATAGAACTCTCCTCTTCTCTATGTTAATTCATGGCAGAGTGGTCGTGGCTGTGCTGATGGTGTCCATATTGGGGTCTTCGGTTCGGTTTTCCTTCCGAGTGCTGCAGCTGTGGCGATGCTCTCTTGATTCAGTTAGTTGCATTGCGAGAACACTGCACTATGGTGGTCTGGGTAACTTTTTAAATAGGGTCTGTCCAGCGAGTTGGTGATCTGCCGCGTGTCCTTCTATCTCGGCTTGCACCAATATTATCATAAAACATGGGACATATCGTAATAAAATATTCAATTTAAAAACATACTTTTAATAAATATCGCAATTTAAATTCGTTTTTATATGGACCGCGCAAAAGATGAAGGAGCAATCGTGCGTATTTGAAGGCGGTCGTGAAGTAAAGAGGCAGCCGACGACGGTGCGCTGCATGCGGAGGCGGGGGCGGCGTGCTGTGTTGCCAGATTCTTCTTTCAAATTCGCCCGCGTCTCTGTAGCACGGGCGCAACACTTAGGCGCAGGCCACATTCATATGGCGTCAGGCACAGACATGGTACGGGCGGTTTCCTATTCCATTCAAATTTTATACAAAATGCATTAAAATAAAGTACAATTTAGGACACACGGTATGTCATTGCCTCGGACGTAGACGCGTCATAACGAGGTATTTACTGCCACATTTATATAATTTGGCCTGAACCATAGGAAGATTTTTGTCAATGTTGGTAAAGTAGTGGTTTAGCTCTACAATATACCCCTCCTTTTTATATGAGCCGGCTCCATTATAACTTAGCAACTAAAATAGCCCGGATCAACGTCCTAAAGTAACTTCCAAAGTCGAAAGCTTTCGGATCACCTATGACACCTGAGAGAAACCAAAGTAGAATTGTATTTATTGTAAATGTTTGGTATTTAACAGCACACACACAAAACAAATAAAACAGTCATGCAACGACATTGTTACGGAATCGTCTCTCATAAATTTTTCAGCAACAAAAGAAGCTTCTAAGAAGGGTCCAAGATTAAATACTGTGCCAGTAATGGCAGTGTTTTGTTTTATTGCACATACCACAGTGTATCAAATGAAGGAGGTCACCTTTTATTTCCGGAGCCTGGTTACGTTGAAGGTTATCCGGAAGAAAATGCTACTTTAGCATTTTATCTTGTGCAATAAATAATTTTCTGTCTATCTATATATCTGCGTTGGAATCGGTATTCATGAATTCAGTAGCAATAATTTTTTTTAACCAAAATTAAAACGCCGTAAAACTGGAAAGCAAAAAATAATAAACTTTTCTTATTGTACCTTTATAACTAAGTTCTTTTGGTTAAAAAGTTTTTATTTTATACTTTTATTTTATACTTTTACCTACCAGATAATAACAGCTAAAGTTTTAATTACTTTTAAAATAGCTGCTATCATTACTTTAGCTATTAACTGTTATGTAAAACACAACTCAGTACTAAAATCTGTGAGTGAACAATAAGTTACCCCAATTTTTCCACCCTATATGGTTGATTTTATGGTTATGGTTGATTTTTTCCAAATTTTTATAAAATCAACTTCAAGGTATACCCTATCCAATAAAAAAAGAGATCACAATCGGACGAAGTTACATTACAATCAGCGTGTGAACAATGAATCATCCCCTGTTTTCCTACCCTTAGGGTTGTAATTTCTTTTTTAAATTATATGGGACCATTTTCGTAGTATGTACCCTTTCCAATAAAAAAAGAATGATCAAAGTTGAACTACTCTATAAAAAGTTATGCGTGGTCATACATAAAAAAAATATACGCGTTGACTTGAGAACCTCCTCCGTTCTTTTTGTCGGTTAAAAATAAGATTTGCTCTATTTTTTTAAGTGATATAAAAAGAACAACACTTGGTTTACTGACAATTTAAAGTGGTCCCAAGTTCATATAGATATAAGAATTTTTGATTTTACTATTGTCAGACTGAATATAGACAGACTTAGGCCTTTAGGACCAGCTTTTAGTATAAGAAAAAAAATCTTTTGACGTTGTGAGTATGTTTTAATTAATTGGGTTTGACAAAAATATGTTACGTGTACATAAATTTCAAATAGGTCTTTCTTAGGGGTGTAAGGGGTTCCAATTTTCTTCTTCGGAATCGGCCCGTAGTGTTCCTGCTAATTAACAAACCACCCGATTGTGGCATAGTCTTTTTCTTCTTCGTATGAACTAGTGACCAACTCTGGTGTCGGAGTTTTTAGGCACCCAAAGGAAATATTTGCCTTAACCTATCCTAAATTGATCAAAGTGCTTGCAAAATAATGTATCGTTCTTCTTGTGTCGATACACTATTACGTCTGACGTGAGCCATTACAGCTCCGCCCATTCACTCATTCGTTCACTCATTCGCTAAACGATCACCTGGGGACTAGACGTGGGTTTGGGTAATAGCTACCTTATCGTGAGTACGCTCTAGAAATAGTATTGTTTCTTGGAAATCTGGCAAGGTATAGTAATGAATGGGCTGTTTCATGATGTTGTTACTGACCGTATTTTTTGGGTCTCATTTTGTTTCTTGAATGATAATCATACTATAAAGTAAGCCAATAGATGTGTCATTAAAATGATATACATCATTTTGCTAACAGGACTGCAGGTAAAAATATATATGTTCCTAATTTTAAAATAATGGATTTATATAATAGTCATAATATTATGTACTGAATTCTTTGTTAGCTATTTAGTATAAATAATAGATTAAAGCTCAAAAAACTTAATTCAAAAGACATAGTAGTAACGCAAATTCACAAACATAGGATTTAAGTATAGTGCAAAATACCTTATTTTCAAAAATTAAGAACAACTCAGACCTCAAACTACGCATTTTAAAATAACACCATAAAGACATTGGTAGGGTTCAATAAATTTCGAATTCGGTTTCCACCCCTAATTAGGGTGCGGTCGAACCAACGGAGACATAACGCAGATAAGCTAATTGCCTATTTCAGCCCTTTTATACCCACGATACGACAGCGATAGGCGAGATTTAATTTTCATGTACTTTTAAAATGATAATGGACCGAAATTATGCCCTTGAGGTACTTCTATTATTACGGTATCAGGAAGGCGCACATTGTAAGTGGATAATTAAATCTTTGTTGATAAATTTATAATGTTAATATTTTATTATTTTTGATAGATAATGGCATACTTTTTAAGTGAATAAAAACGAAAATACTGATTAATTTAATAAATAAAATTATCAATACATAATAATAATAATAATAATCAATCAGGCAGATGGATCAAGGGTCAGATACAGAAGGCGGCTCTTCTGGACTCGGCACGCATTGTGCGGAGGTTCCTCTCTCTGCAGCCCTAGCCACCGACCGTTTGAGCCCTGCCCCGCGGTCGATGGTCTCCCGTTTTGATACATTTTTACTATAATGTTTTTGATATTTATTTATGTACATAAGTAGTATTAAGTATATTAGTAAAAAATGTATTTTAGACGAGTTTACAATTAAATAATGTGTCATAATAATCACATAATGTTTAATGAAATAATCATTTCGTAGCTCATCAGGTAAAATAAAGACCCGCAAAAATATAATTGGTC
Organism: Horisme vitalbata; assembly: GCA_951804965.1. Lineage (NCBI taxonomy): Eukaryota > Metazoa > Arthropoda > Insecta > Lepidoptera > Geometridae > Horisme > Horisme vitalbata. Next base: position 1,335,337 of record OX638095.1, on the reverse strand, counting down.
TGGACAGCCTTGTCAATGGCCTTAGCCAAAACCAAAAAGCGATTACCATAAAAAATAAATTGTTTCAATTTAAAAATCGTGGGCTCTAAAGAACAATGAATAAAATGAAAATGAAAGTTTGCAAGCAATCTTAACCAAGTTAATCAAGCAGTGTAGCTGCGCCAGATGGCTAGCAAGGTACTCGATAAGGCATTAAAATGATATTTTACAATAATTTAATTCGGTAATTGGACACCATACCCTGAAGGGATAATTAGCAAATTGGTTAATAATATCATTTTTAGAGTCGATAAGGGTCGACCTTTGGCTGTGGTGCAAGCTACGAATAATTTTGGTAAAATTAAAATTAAATTTTATTGTTCAGTAGTAAATGCTTCCTTTTGTGAGCATGTTGTGTTGACCCAAGAGTGGGATTAAGGCAGGCGAATGACGATGAAAGTGAAAATTAAAAAATGACGATTCAAAGTGTAGTACCTACCTACTTTAAAGTGCTTGTTGAATAAATACATTTGAATTTTAGTTTGAGTTTTAAAGGATAAGTTCAATGATATCAATCAGTCGATTTCTCTTTATTATGAACACGAATAAAATTCTTTAAACCCTAGTTATTTACTAAAACTTAACTAGACAAAATATGACAAAAGACTAAATACTTTGTAAATTGAAATATGAAACTTCATACTAATATCAATCAACGTAGGTTTACCAATTGCGTGGGCGATTGTTTTATGAAATCTGATCAATCGACGGCATAAACGAGAAGAAAAAGAAAATATAAACTATTTTGAACAAAAAATGTAGAAATTTCTACGTTCATCGAACCCCTCCCCACCCCCCTAAGTGCCTCCTGGGCACGAACTGCACTTGCCAATTTGAAAGTCGTTCAATCGACTCCACACTCAGGTTGGCCGTTGAAGAGGAAACCTTGCGAAATAGGGTTATATTGACCAATCACGTGCACAATTGCACAGTGTGAAGACGAAGAGCCAACTTCAGACATGCAGCCCTTGTTCTCCTTCCCGCTATGCCTGACCACGTAGAAAGACCAAGAGACAATATGATTGACCTAGCCGTGGAGGTGCCTACTTACTAGCAGACCAGCCTATACCAGTCCATTGCTGGACTTAAGTCTCCCCTAATAGAGGGGGATATGCCCGAAGCTCACATGCTGGGCATGCGGGTTGAGGATCGCAGGGCACAGCTTCTAGCACCACCGACAGTGCTGCCCGTCAGTGGCCAGGGATTTAGCTGTGCCGATGTAGGCTGTCCTATGCCGCAATCAGCCGGCCGCCAGAGCCCCGTTCGTTGTTTAAGGCGACGATACATGTCAAACCTCCCTCTCGCTCGCACTATTCAACATTTTTTGAAGATATAAAATCACTGAATGTAGTTATGAAAAATAGCAAAACTTTTGTATTCTAATTTTCTAGGCCGGGTAGGCCTAGAAAATTACAATACAAAAGTTCAGCAATAATATCATTTTGATTTTATCACGTTTTCTTACCAAGAAACTTGCGCCATGTGTTCAATTTTGGTGGAATTTTTTGGTAGGAAAGCGTGTTGGGTTCAACATGATATTCTTGCTGAACCTTTGAATTGTTATTTTTTGTGCCGTGGAGGTTTTCTATTTTGCATAACTACATTCAGTGATTTTATATCTTCTAAAATGTAGAATAGTGCGAACGAGAGGAAGATTTGACATGTGTCGTCGCCTTAACAGGGTGCACCACGTGCAAGCGAGGTTGCCTTGGGTTCCGAAGAATGGAGTAGGAACTCCGCACACCCCACTTACTAGTCCAGCCTACTTATTTGTCAAACCAAATTTAAGAAACAAAATGTGGGTTGAATTATTGACACGCAAAGAAGAACAACAAAACTAAATGCTGTAATTTTGATATCGCTAGCCTCTTCCACCTTAACAAGTTGAACAAGTATAATGGCAGATGCGTCTCGAAATTAAACATTTCAGATATTACTTATGAATATTCCCAGTGGAAAGTTAAATTATTATTTACAAATATGCAGATGTCCACTTTAAAGTGGATTACTTTGTTTCCGCTGTTCGCTTTCAGCTCTTCAACTATTTTCGTATCGAGTTGGAGTGGTTTGTTATGTCCTTTTGCACTTTATTTTAAATTAAACTTAACATTTTATTTGTGGTTTTTAATTCTTCTATCATTGAATGGATCAGTTACTTTGTACATATCATGGAATTACAGCTCTTAGGAGTACTAGTTCTAATAGTGTAAGTACCTTTGTTAATAAAGATAGGGTCTAGGGGTTTCTAACCCCCATCTTCGGAGCGCATACCAACCTCACCTGCACGTGGTACACCCTGCTAACTAACAAACGGGGCTCTGAAGGCCGGCTGATTAAGACATAGCGCAGCCTAACACCGGCACAGCTAAATCCCCTGGCCGCAGACGGGCAGCAGCGTCGGCGGTGAGAGAAGTTGTGCCCTGCGATCCCCAAACCCAGCCCAGCGTGGGGATTATGAGCATATCCCCTTTATTAGGGGAGACCTATGTCAGCTGTGGACTGATATCGGCTGGTGTGGAGATAAATAGTTACTTGAGCGTGGATGAGCGTGGATTTGATGGTCAATGACAATAAAACTTACGTAGATATAGATATAGCGCAGGTGATGATAAGCCGCTTCGATTAAGACTGTGGTAAAAATATCATTTGTTTTGGGGTCTGCGTTTGTAGGTGCGAGAAACTGTGCTCTGCGATCCCCAACTTGATTTCCCAAATGTGGGGATTATGGGCACACTCTCCCTCCAATTAGGAGAGGCCTCTGCCCAGCAGTGGCCTGCAATAGGCTGGTGGTGTTGGTGGTGGTTCTTTGGGACCATGTTACTCACTTACTAATACACAGGAACATTTACAGAGTCAAACTTCAAAAACAGAGTGCCTAGTGCGAGTATTTTACCAGCTCGATCGTGTTTCCATTTACGCTTTATATGGGATCGAGGAACCGCCATCTAGTGAGAGACGCGTGGCACTGACTACTTTCCATATAAATAAGCGTAAACGGAAACACGATTGAGCTGGTAAAACAACTGGCACTAGGCAACCTGCTTGTGTTTGTAACGTGTTACAGTATTCTTATATACATCAGCATTATAATTATATAACTACAAACATATCATAGTAACATGTAAGCCAAATTTAAATTGAATCCCTACAATTTGTTTATTAATAAAAATGTCTGTCTAATTTCTTTTTTCTCGCTATTTATCCACGGAGAGATCTAAGAACCTTGTAAACAAGGAGTACCAACTAAATTAAAGCCGCCCACTCGCACAGACCTTGGCTAAAATACGTTTTTAATAAAAAATCTCATTGAGCTCTGAAAAGCATTATATTTCCTGATAGCCATTTACCTGTTTTCAAAAGAGAGCAGAAAGCAGATGGTTCGTGGTAGATAGAATTTAAATAACCATTGGTATTTCACTTTTTGAAATTAAACTGAATCGAAAAGATTGAATCAAGAAAAATAACTACAAGTTTATTGCGCAAAATCACACTCAAATTATAAAAGCAAAAGTTTGTGAATGTGTGCGTGTGTATGTGAGTTGGTTTCTGCTCACTCAACTCTTAACTACTGAACGGATTTGGATTTAACTTCAAATGTACAAAGATTGTGACTTGGATTAACATAAAGGCTACATTTTATCCCACTACCACGCGACTGAAGTTGAAAGAAAGGGTTTGGATGAAAATGTAAAAAAATTATGTCATTATAACCAGTGATCGGAATTAGGTGAGCTAAAATACCTAAAGTTCGAAAAATAACAGAGACTAAGTGGAGACGCCTTGCGACTAAATATTTTTCCGGGAAAATTTTCCCGGGTTTCGAGAAATTACTTAGGTCCATCTAAAATTAATACAGTAAAATAACAATCGAATTAATTTCCTCTTCTTATTATTGATAACAAGAAGAGGAAACGAATTCGATTGTTGTAAAAAACGGTAAGCACGATTTTTATTGTTTTCAACAAATAAAATGAACGATGTAAGTAAGCGCGGAAGCTAATGTGATTTATAAACCAGCTTTAGTAAATAGCTATAGTAATAAAAACATTTATTTAAGCAAGGGAATAAAAAAGCCATTTTATAGTTTTTGTACCATTTATTCATTTTGTACAGATAATGGAACTCAAAATCAATAATTAAGAAAGTAACCAGTCCTACCTAAGATACACAGTCGGAACTCTAAACATTATTTCCATTGATGTTGAATTTGTCCCTTAATCTGAATCGCTAACGTTTTCATCATGGACGGAGTATAAAGAAATATCTTCGTCCGGAGAATTAAAGAAAATCATTAGGAGTTTTTCCATATTATCTATTTTCAAACGATTTCTTTTTGTACTTAAAATCCATTTATACGTAGAGAAGGACCTTTCAACATCAACTGAAGTTACAGGTACATATTTATAGAATGACAATAATTCATTTTCATTATCTAATCCTTTATCTATATTTTCACAAATGTCTCTTAATGCATCTAGATCGGGATTTCTGTCCATAACGTTTTCTAATTTTTGTTTTACTGGTTCAGAAGAACACCAGCTTAGAACAATTCTTGCTTCATCAAAAATATGGAAAGATTCCGTCAACAATAAGTTAGACTTTTGCAATTTTTTTAATGAAATTTGAATTATTTTAAAATATTCGTCAATGTAATCTAAATCAGTTTTTAAACTTTCTTTTCCTAGGACAGTTTTAGCATGCCTGATAGACAAAGAATCAGAACTTCTTAGAAGTCTTACAATAGTTTTTATTTCTTCGTAATATTCAGCATAATACGAAGCTGCTTCTAGCCATGTACCCCACCTTGTTATGACAGGTTCAGGTGGCAATGGCAGGCTCGGAAATTTTTCCCTTAACAATTTTACTCTATTAGGAGCCTTTAAAAATATTTTTTTTACATTTGAAATTAAAGTATCCACATCCGCATATTGTGTCCGTATTTTTTCTGCAACGCGGTTAAGAGCGTGTGCTAAACAGGTAACATGTATCATATTTGGCAAGGAGTTCTTTAACATTCTTCCTGCTTTTAACATATATGCTACGCTATCAGAACATAAAACTAAAACATCTCCTACTTTGTCTTCATACGAGTCTCCCCACATATTTTCTAGGCATCCAATCACAAAATGAGCTATTGTCTCTCCATTTACTTTTTCTAACATTTTGCAAGCTATTAAAAATGGTTTGTTTGTTGCGAGATTTAAAGGTTTTACAAGAAAATTTACAATATAACGACCTAAATAGTCGGTAGTTTCATCTAGAGATATCCAAAGTTTCTGATTAAGAACATGGTCATGGATTAATGCAATTTTTTTTTTAAAAACTACGTCTAAATAAACCTTTCTCAATAACGATTCATCGGGAATCCTTTTAACATTTGTACATTTACAACACATATATTTCATTAAAAAAGTTTTAAACTCTGGTCGATTTACTCGTGACCAGGGTATGTTACACAATATAAGAAATTGTATTAAATCTAAATAAAATTCTTCGTTCACTTGCCTAGCAGTACCTTGATGTTTTGGTCCGTCAATATGCCTCTGTATATTGCTTTTTTTGCATACAATAGAATTCTCACATTTAGAACAAAATATCGTGTTGCTAGCGGGGTCGTGGTACAATTCGGGGTGATCTCTAATCCACGACTGTACAATCCCGTCGGTAGGTTTGGTCGCCATTTATTTGCTAGTTGCGTTGAGGCAGAAAAATTACTGAAAACAATGAGACAAATATATAGTTTCTACACTTTTCCAGGGACGTCTTCGCGTAAAATATAGTTTGATGATAGAATTGCCAGTAGCTCCAACATTTGTGCACGAACTCAAATATAAAACACTGAATAAAATTCCATAAATAAATAGTTGCATAAAATTGTTTGAATTTGGTAAATTTATCAAAAGCAGTCTAATATTTAGAATGTTTTAAAAGTGTAGTACAAATCAAAGACTTACCAAGTAATTTGATTGCCGTAAAGCGCAGTAAATTTCTGGTTGCAGTAAATCGTAGTCCGTAAATTCAAGCCAAGGTAGATAGGTACAAGTAGTGATATGGTTGCAATAAATCGCAGTCCGTAAATTCAAGCCAAGGTAGTTATGTGAAGCAGATCCAATAATCGATACGAAAACAGGTTAATAAAATATTCACGAGTCTAAGATACACACGCTGCCGAGGTAACTACAGAAGTGATGCACGCACGCATACAAGTTATGACGCCGTTTGGATGCAAAACACCCTCACCCTTCAACCCTTTTGTCATTGTTTACTTAAACAATGATTCGTTTCCCAGAATAGCCAAAGCATGCTGTCCCTTTCTTAGCGTTTGTTGTTGTTGTTTATCACTGGTTTGCTGTGTATTGCTACAAACACTTAAAGGGACAGCATGATTTGGCTATTCTGGGAAACGAAAACATAGGCGAATCCAGTTTTTTACCTGAGTTAATAACAAAATAAATCTTATTGAAGTTTGTTAAAAAGGAAAATTAATTCAGTTAGTTTTCTGTATGAATAACATTAATATTAAATGTACTTAACTGATATCCTAAAACTTGGAACAAATTCCCAATTTCCGGGAAAGATTTCCCGGAAAAAAATGTTAATGGTAAGGAAGTCTCCATTTTTTTTGACTCTATTCTTTGAACTTTAGGTAAATTAGCTCACCTAATTCCGATCACTGATTATAACACATACCTAGGTTACTTTTTGTCCAGGTACCACCGAACGGTGCCGCGGGTAGAAGCTGGTATTGAATAAAGATTATTGACTTTGACTTTGACTTATTTTGGTTTCAAATCCTCGCCTACACAGTCTGACCAACGTCTGAATCCACAGACTAGTATATGTACCTATGGTCTAAATCCAGCAAATGTGGGTAGTTCCGATGAGGCGAAAGAGTATTGCGTTTCAAATATCATTCGCAAACAAATAGTACTTGGGTACTCGTACCACCCACAGCCGATGCACGAGAGTCGATAACTTCATCTCAACGAACAGGTATTGTTTACTGGAGACTGAATAAAAGCAGTACAATACGATATTAACAACAATGGCATTGTACCTACTTATCGCACAATACTGTATCAATGACAATGTTAATGTACTCTGTCCTACTTGAGTGTACGGGGTTGCAACATCCATCTTCGGTGCCTAAGCCATCCTCACCTGCACGTGGTGCACCCTGCGAAATAACAAATGGGGATCTGGCGGCGACTGATTGCGGCATAGCGCAGCCTACATCGACACAGCTAAATCCCCTGGCCATCGGGCAGCAGCCTCGGTGGTGCGAGAAGCTGTGCCCTGCGATCCCCAACCCGCATGCCTAGGGGGATTATGGGCATATCTCCCTTCATTAGGGGAGGTCTATGACCTGCAGTGGACTGATAAAGACTGGTGTGGTATTGTGTGGTGTCGTGTGGTGTCCTATCACATAGGGAGACTGCTTTTATTTTACCATGTGCTCAAAACGGTGAACGAAAACATCGTGAGGAAATCCGTGGCTCGTAGCTCTACTTAAAAATGTATTTTCTGTGGCCAGGGCCGACTTGGCAGAGAGCCTGGTATAGGTGGTGGGCAAGTTTCTCTCCATCTAACCATATCAGGTGGAGTGACGATTTGCGAAAGGCTACTGGCAGAAGCTAAGGACAGGTCGCAATGGCGCTCATTAGGGGAGGCCTATGTCCAGCAGTGGACTGCTATATGCTGATGATGATGATGATGATGATAAACCATGTCCCAGGTACTGCAGCGTCCCGTACAGTGAGTATAATATATCATTTAATGATGTATTAATCATTTAGACAAGATGCGAGGTGATGAGGCCTAAATTCTTAAGTAATGTAGAGCTCTTTGTGAAGGGCTCATCCGGAGACTACCGCCATATTTACATATACACAATGCCGTGAGCATTGCTGTTCCAGTTGAAAGAGTGTGGGTGTCGGTAAAATTACAGACATATTACTTTCCTAGGCTCGTTAAGTTGACGCAGGACGTTGCACTGTCGAGTACTTTCCAAACATGCGTGATCTACAAATACTACGTTATAGGTAATGATAACTACTATACCTAGAGTATCTCAGAAGTGGCCCAATTTGGTTATGTTCAAAACTTAATATTGACTCGCAAGAGCCAAATAACCAATATCTAAACTTATTAACCGCACAAACCAAACTTATTATCATGTAGACTAAACTTATCAGCCAGAAAACTAAGCTCATCAAAACCAAAACTAATTTTTTTTTACGTCGGCTCGCTTCGGATGCTCGCGTCCGAATGTACCCTCTTTTCAAATCCCAACCGCTACCCAAAATCTGTGCAGCCAGAACCAGCCTTTTAAAAATTGGATTGACACACAAAATTCTTAAAACCTACCAATTCTATCAATGTAAATCAATAAAACCTCGCACTACTTAAAAATGGCATTTTCAAGTTTTTTTACCATTTCTTGCAAGCGAGCTGGCTACTGATTTTAGTCATCATCATCATCATTATCAGCCTATAGCAGTCCACTGCTGGACATAGGCCCTAATCCCCTAATGAACGCCATTGCGCCTTGTTCTGAGCTCGACGCATCCAGCTTCTACCAGCAGCCTTACGCAAATCGTCACCCCACCTGGCCGGAGGGAGTCCTACACTACGTTTGCGGAGCAGCGGTCTCCACGCAAGAACTCGTTTGCCCCAGCGGTTTTTGGTTCTTCGGCTTATATGAGCAGCCCACTGCCACTTCAGCTTACTAATTCTCTGAGCTATGTTGATAACTTTAGTTCGATGTCGGATAGTTTCGTTGCGGATTCTATGCTTCGGAGAAACTCCAAGCATGGCTCGTTCCATAGCTCGCTGAGCGACTTTAAACTGGTGGATTACCCGTACTGTGAGTGTCCACGTTTCAGCTCCGTATTTCATGACGCGTAGTATGCACTGATTGAAAACTTTCGTTTTCAAACATTGCGGTGTGGGTGACGAGAAGACTCGACGTAGTTTTCCAAATGCCGACGACACTGATTTTAGTGTCGTAGGCAAATGCCTACATGCAATGCGTCATGAAATCATGAAAACAATCGCTTCACATTATTGTACCTACTTGACAATAATTTCATTACTTTTACATAAGCACACGATAAGATATTTAATTTAATAAAATACCAATTATCTTGAACGAAACAATATTTTTGACTCATACAAATTTATTATCATAGATTTAGGAAAAGCTGCCAACTAAAATAAAATAAATAATAAAAGGAATTTCAAAATTTTTGTTCATTGAATTTTGTAGCTAACTGTACCTACTCGCCGACGGGCATGCATCTCCTGTGGTCCCGTGCCACATCTCAGGAGCAATTTATAAAACAATTACCATTATAAAGATCCCATCACCTTTCGCAGCACATTCAATTAATATCGACCCGCGAAACATAGAATTAAATGTAATTCGCAACTTGTTCGAAGTACTGTGTTATTAATAAAATAGTATTATTGATAACAAAAACGAGTTTACGATATAGAATTAAAGTTTTCGACATAGCTCAGAGAATTAGCAAGCTGACGTGGCAGTGGGTATATCTGCTTAAAAAAATGAAGATTTGCGAAAGGCAAGATACAACAATAAAAAACAGTACTAAATAAGGAAATGCGACCGCACGTATATAGTTAGTCAATGAGCCGTTTTAGATCGGCCTTCACCCATCAGATAGATTGATGAGACATATTATTTATTATCAAACATGCCTATGATAATTTTGCCTGTCGAAAAGTGTTCATAGATATTTTTAATTTAGTTAATTTAAATCAATTTTCTTTCATCACCTTCACTCGTTTCATAACCGAATGAATTTTATCTCAACTGATAGTTTGTAACTCATAAACATAAATTATACTTGTAAAAAAATATGTCCCATTAAGTTATCTGATGAGTGAAGGTCGGTCGGTCCCCTCTACTAAGTCAAGCTAACAACAACCTAAATTGGAAATAAATCCTCAACTCAACACATCCATGTGAAATTTTTGAAAATAATTGTTGCTCCTTCACGCTAAAACTTCTGCTAGTAGATCTCTTCAGTCATAAAGCCTACTATTTATCCAGGTACCACGCAACCGAAACTGAGGGCGGAATCTGGAAAATCACCCTAATATTATAAATTCGAAAGTTAGTACGTGTGTTAGTACCTACTTTTTCCTACCCGACGTAACGGCTGAACGAATTTAGATCTAACTTGGAATATACATAGTTTGTGACCTGAATTAATAATTATGGTACTTTTTATGGTAACGGACTCACGCGAGCGAAGCCGTGGGTGGAAGCTAGCTAGTAATAAGTATAAAGAAGTAGTAATAAACCTTTACAATTTATTTTTTTATAAATAAAACCGAGGTTATTTCTTATCGGTATTATAAACAGCCTCCAAGGTTTAGTCGTGACGACAAAATGGATAGCAAATTGTTTTGTAAGTAGAGTAACAATACATAAAATTACTTTTTCACTTCTCTTGCTCAAAAAGTGTATCATAATAGTGTAGCTTAGCGGGCCTAAAACTCTAGTTTAATACCTCGGGCTAAAAAGTATTTTTTCTTTTTAATTTTAGTCTAAAATCATCAGCCCGTACAAAGAATTCGTTCTCTTACATAAAAACTCGACTTCTTGGTGCTCCGTCAATCTTTTTTTTTTTTGAAAATAGAACCGTCTTGGTGATGTTTTATGAAGGTTGATTAATTTTTAATAAAATTTCTGAAAATTGTCTAATTTTGAATGGTTTTATTTTCTCGCAATCGAAGTGAAAAGTAGAGTGTTTTACTCGGGCCAAAACCACCCATTATAACTCGGTCTTGTCATCCTCCCTCGCTACGCTCGGGAGTATAACAACCTCGTATATAATGGGATGGTTTAGTCCCTTGTAAAACAATCTACTATTAAACAAGTATTGTGAACTATTTTTGAACAAAAGATAGATTGTTTATTTTTATAAAACACCAGCCTCCATCAGTCTATTGCTGGACATAGGCCTCCCTTAATAAGAAGGGGATATGCCCATAATCCCCACGCTGGGCATATGCACATGAGTTTGGCATTACGCTGCACGGATTCACGTCGGTGGCCAGGGGATGTAGTTGTGCCAGTGTTAGGCTGCGCTATGCCGCAATCAGTCGGCCGCCAGAGTCCCGTTTGTTAGTTAGGCGCAACCACACACACATACACACACAAAAAAAACTCACCAGCCTATATAAACACAATGCTACATTGTATTCCTGCATAGGCCTCACCTAATAAAGGAGGATATGCTCATAATCCCCACGCTGGGCATGCGGATTGGGGACCGCAGGGTGACCACGTGCAGGTGAGGTTGCATTTGATTCTGAAGATGGAGGTAGAACCCGTAGCTAAAATGGCATTACAAGTAGACCTTTTAAAAAAAATTTAACATCAAATAAATCACTTCTTACTTCTTGCCCAAAAGAAGTTTGAAAATCGGTTCACAATTGAAGGATATATTGGTGATCATAGGGCGAAAATTACAAGTAAGGATGCGGCTTTTTGAGTTTTCCGGGAAAAGTACCAATCCCTCAGGAATAAAATTTATATGGGACCACCTGTGAAGTATACTCTTTTAAACAATAAAATAATTTTAAAAATCGGTCTATAATTGACGGGGTTATCGGTGAACATACATAAAAAAAGTCGTAAAAAAAAGGTTCCGACGAATTGAGAACCTCCTCGTTTTTGAAGTCGGTTAAAAATATCATGTCACCTCATTTTATTTACATGACAGGGAAAAGCCTACTCGATTCACTATAAATTGATCGATTGGCTATGAATTTAAGAGGGTAAACTGTAAAAAAAAGTCTAAACTTATTTTCATTTGTTACTTTTAATACGTTGACGATCTCTGTGGCAGAATGGGTGAATACCGCCTGATACGCAGAAGGTTGCGGGTTTGTTTCCCGCCCCGAGTCAAATGTTTGTATTTTCTATAATTTGTCTCGGGTTTGAGTGATTTTATGTGTATACTTACAAAAAAATGTATATCAGTACTATATCAGTCACGTTTTTACCGTTGGGGTACGGAACCCTAAAAACTCAATCAGCAGAATAAGAAGTTAAGAACCCAAATAAAAAGGTGGATATTATCAGCCTCTAGGATTGCAGATTACACAGGTTCTCGCACCATCGACGCTGCTGTCCGTCAACGGCTGGAGAAATTTAGTGGTACCGTCAAAGCCCCGTTTGTTATAGTGTGGTGAACGGGCCGGTAAGGTTCGCTTGGGATCCGAAGTCGGAATTAGAACCCTTTGCTCACTTCGAAGTTATAATAATGATGCTATGTAAAAATTACTGGCGTTATTTATTTGTGGAGTATTCAATTTATATATAAACATAGATAGATAGATAGATAGATAGATAACACTTTATTGATCACCACAATCATACAAATAAAAGTAACTTAATCTAAACATTATGAACTAGAAGGTAACACAATTGGCGGCCTTATCGCTTAAAGCGATCTCTTCCAGGCAACCATAGTATGGATAGGAAGATCAAAGCTTTAGAGGATGGCGGTGCACTAATACAAGATTATGCATATTACAATTAAATACAATGTTAAGAAGGAACTTAGTAACTATACATAAAATTCTAATAAAAAATAATAATATAAATTATAACCCTAATACATACAATAATAAAAAATATATATATATACTAATACATAGTTTATAAAAGAAAAAAGAGGTGACGGAAATTCAAACGCTAACTAACTATAAGAAAGTGATAAATTATTATTATTATTTATTATTTAAATAGTGTTCGTAAACTTTCAATTTAAAAGTGTGATGCGATGTTGCTTTCCTGAAATTGAGTGGCAAAGCATTCCACAACCGAACAGCTTGGGCTGTAAACGAGCTACAATAAAAATATGTTTTTTGCAGAGGAGTTTTCAGTAAGAGGTTATCTGATGACCTAAGTGAAAAGTTGTAGACATAAAAAAAAATATAAAAAATAAAAGTTGTAGAACATAGTTATAGACAAAAGATTAATTCATAACCACAAATACACTTCATTATTATTGAATATAACACTTTATGGTGAAATACTTAAGTACTCAGTACTTATAATAATAAGAGATAAGAAAAGCTAAAATAAAAAAAAAGAATACAGTAAATTAGTTTGGTATAAAAAATACTATCTTAAATAAATCTTAGTATTTTTTTAAGATGTCTAACAATTTTTTTATATTTTCAAAATTAATCTTCAGCACTCACAACAAAGCCCTTACCCTCAATATGGAAGGCTGAAGGGTAGATATCTATCGGCCTCGGGCCATTAGCCGGACGGCGTGCCGGTTCCGGTTTCCGGCGAAGTCAGTTGCGCCGGACGTCCGGACGGTTCGGCCGGACGGTGCGATCGAAAAAATATTGTATGAATTTATGATCAAACTGGTTATTGATGCATAAAAGTTAAAGCGAAGCGTTTAAAACTAGCTTACACCTGCGGCTTCGATAACATGGATAAAAAAGACTACGTTATTATAATTCTAGATTAACCCATTTTTTTTAAGTTAATCCAATGTAGTTTCCTTTTTAGGCATTAGAGACAAAACTTTTTGAAAAATAAGCTTTTATATACAGGGTTATTGGTTAAATCGACCTAGATCCTGGAGGGGGTTGTAACTTCCATAATTCCTGACTGATTTGACTATGGAACACCCTACCCTAAACTTAACCATATTCACGATATTAGACTTTTAAGTTTTAAAAAATAAAATATAAAATAATGGTACTTAAGTCAGAAAACAATAAAACAATTCAAATAGGTACAAAATGACGTTTATAAAGTGGATTAAGACACAGAATGAGAGTTTGTGTGCGGATACGTAGGACAAGAACTAACTAACAAAAATATCGGTATGTTTTTTAAAAAAACTTAAAAGTCCTCTATCGTTATATGTTCCATAGTCAAATAAGCAGGAATTATGGAAGCTACAACCCCCTCCAGGATCTAAGTCGACTTAACCAATAACCCTGTATATTTTTATTTCTCTCAATATTAGGTTACAATAATGGTGTCAACGTGCTCGTATATACTGTATACTTATAAATATCTTGTATAATGTGTGAGGGTAGGAACTTATATTTAACGCTTTGAGTGCTGAAAACATTTGCTCAAGGGCACGTGCTGCTCCCTCGCGTATGGTGCGGAGCGTCATATGCGAGGCCCGCAGTCGAAATAGGTTTATAAAAAACCTGCAGTAGGTACAGATTTTATAAGGTGTTATAAGGCGTCAACGCTTTGATATCAAAAAAATTAAGAAAAAAATTAAAAATCAAACAAGCTTACCAAGTGAACTTCGATCCAAACTTCACAAATGTGACACTAAATAGAATTTTTCGACGATTTTTTTTTCTAAATTTTCTCGTTTCCATTTCTTTCTTATCCTAAAATTCACTAAAATTAACATTTATGTTCGGGACGTGCGAAGGCTTGAGCACGAAATCGCAGAATGAAGTAAAAGTAATGACAGGGAAATGTCGGGAAATGTTAAAATAGTGTTGCAAGCTATGACAAAATAAATATCTACTAAAAAAACTCTAAAATCCATGTGTAAAACTGAGGCTAAGTAGGCTCCTATAAATATGTTAACCAATAAATCGCGTCGAGTTAAGCTGTGAAACGTAATACATAAATATTTAACAATTAAACAATAACAATAAAGAAAGAGGATTGTAACGAAAACTAAAAAAAATATAAGTCTAGGAGAGTTTCTTGCCAATTCATCACTGAATCATTTTGAAAGTTTTAATTAAATAAAGCATTCTGAAGTTTCAATTCGAAGTTTCAAGTTTGAAGTTTGATTCTTGAATCTTGACTCTTGAGTCTTGAATCAAAACATTATACACTAAACTTTTTTATTCATTTTGTTTGATACTCCTTCACCATTATCTCGGAACTTCATCATAAGGATTATTAAATTTTCCAACAACGCTAACGTTAATAATTCTATCAAAGTTCTGGGAACAAATTAATTTCCAAGTTGCATCTTGTACGTTATGTATGTCGCCTGTTGACCTCTACTTATAGTGAATGTGACAAGAATTGGTCTTAGTACCTTCCTAGCCTGAGCATGGAGCTTTGAGAGAAACTTCATCTTTTCAAATTGTGAAAATAATAAACATATTTTTTTAAAATAAGTTACTTAATAAGTTTGCTAAATTTCATGAAAGTTTTTTTGTGTTTTTCATATATTCTCCTCATTCTATGCCATAGACCTTTAAATTCTAATTCAAAAGAAGATCTTCAGATTATCAGCAATATGAAAAAACTACTTAGGTAAGTATATTTTTTGCGATGACAGTAACTTTAAAGGCTCCTACTATACACACAGTGTCGCTGGAAAAGCCGGTGGGTTTTTGCCGTGCGGGTAAGCTTTTTCATATATTTATTCATTAAAAAAAATCGCATAAAGACCTTACTAGAATTGCAAATAAATATCACAGGCAAGGTGGGCAGTCGTTCTAGGCCTCAAATCTTCAATTGAAGCTGCAAGTTAAAAGTTTAATCACAACAAAAAAAAAACTATATTTTATCATAGTAAGGTACCACCTAATTTGTGTTGTATCAGTAAGCTTTTAGTTTTCTTTTTGTTTTTGTTTTGTTTTCGTTTATATGTTGTTATATTTTATTATTTTTAAATATATGTTGTGAGTCGCAGTAGTACCATACGCTTCATTTTAGTGCGACCACGGAAGACCAGAGCTTTGGCAGTGCGTTCCACTCTACCCTAGCATATGCTGATAAGTAGCCGTTTTTGTCACTTATTTTTTAAAAAATGTACCTTACTATAACTGTATTATTCGTGTAACAAAATAAACATATTCTTATCCTTTTCTCCGTCCAGGGTGCCGCCGGCGCAGGGTCGGCTTGGCCGGTGATACTGCTGCCGGACTGTGAAGAGGATCCTTCATTTTGCACCAGCTTCCGCTTTCAGTAGCTTTTCTTGCGTACCTAGTAACTAGATATTCATGTAATAAGAAGCCTATATATATTTCTTGTTCAATAACAACAAAAGTCCACTGTTGGACACAGGCCTATTAATAATTAGAAGTAGGGAATGCCCCTAATCCCCACGCTTGGCTTGCGGGTTGAGAATCGCAGGCCACAGCTTCTCGCACCGTCGACGCTACTGCCCGTCACCGGTCAGGGAATTTAGTTATGCCGGCCTCAGGCTGCGCTATGCCGCAACTAGCCGGCCAAAGCCCCATTTGTTAGGATGCTGGGTGCACTATGTGCAGATGAGGTTTGCTTCTGTTACGAAGGTGGTTGGAGTCCCTTACACCGCCCTAAATATATTTTTGGTCAACAACATAATTTAAGCTTTCTTTTCAGTAGTTTTGGCGTTATCCATAACTAAATCAAACTAACTAAACGTTATCCATATATAAACAAGACATCTAGGTTAAGATTGACTTGCTGTCTGCTGTCTGCTGAGGATGCATTATGGGGAAGGCGAAACACTGTCGAATTTCTGTTGAGTTTTTGTGAAACTCGTCAGACACAAGTGTCTGACGAGAAAAAATAGTAGTATAGAGGATGACGGAATTTGTACTAAATATTTTGTGTTTTGAATCAAACATTTCAAACTTCGCGACTGAGTCAATTAACTTTATACCTACTAATTAATAATTTTAATTAATAAAATTTATTGGGTACCTATATCTATCCTAACATACAAACGCTTTTATTGTATTTAGTGAAATTGCTATGTTTATAGATTTTTTTTTAATAATAATAATAATAATAACAAATAATACTGGACATTATCACACAGCATCATATAGTCCCAAACTAAGGAGAGCTTGTATTATGGTAACCACATGATTGATATACTACACATATACATTTTTATTTGTAAATATATACATATCATACATAGAAAACACCCAGACCCTCGGGTCATGCATGTCGGTGCAGAACATGCAAACATTTGTCCCATGGCGGGAATCGAACCCGCAACCTTCTGCGTCTTAGGCGGGCCTTCACCCACTGCGCCACTGAGGTCGTCAGTTTTTTGCAACAGCCAACACTATGATTTTGTATTACACCTCATCTTTATCCCATATTCATCCCACGTTCCAACCCCGTAACTTAAGGGTTCCATATCGGGGCGCGTTTGCACTTCTTGTCCGTCTGTTCAAAACTATGTGACAGGACCATGCCTGCCTATTCTCTGCCAGTTCATCCCTCAATGGAAAAAATAACTAAGCATCTTTCATTTTAGATTTAATTTGGTTTGACAATATTTTCAGCTGAAGAGTTTAGTAGCAACGTTTTATGCCATTTGAAATTGAACTATCGGTACCTTTCTTTAAGATTCAGTATGTTTGAGCTAAAACCACAGATAAAGCTAAGTTTCTGTTTCATAAGTAGAAGTGAAACTTGTTTGTTTTTGTGACGTTGTCAATTGTTTTAGTTTTCGAGTTATTAACTTTTGCCGAGTCAACGTAACTAAGTTTTAGTTGTGAATTTAGTGTTCTGTATTGTTAAAAGTTAAGCGTGTGAGCTGTCGACCTTTTTCAGACCTGTTGGACAGGTTATTATGTTTAGTTGGCAATTTGGAAATTAACTGGCTCTTCACACGGTTTTCACACCGGACTATTTTAATACTAACTTCTGCCTGCGGTTTCGCTCGCGTGGTACAGGAAAAAAGTAGCAAAAAAAAAACATCTTCGCGACTTTTTCCCCATTATGGATATCTTCAGATATTGCTCAGTACGCAAATCTATTGAGGATACCTTAAAGGGGTAGTCAGAGGCAAGTCCAAACATTACGTTCGATACATGCCCACTTTTTGCAAGCAGCTAGGATTTTAGCAGGTTACAAGTCCATCACCACCTTTTATTGGAACACTAACCTTGCACATACCTTTTGAACTTTTTAGTTCGAGGGCATGCCGGTTTCCTCACGATGTTTTTCTTGACCGTTTCGCGGTCGTGGTAATGCGCACATAAATTTTTCGAAACTAAAAATCGATTGGTGCACGGCTGGGATTCGAACCCATGACCTCCAGATCTTAAGTCGGGGTACATCCCACTCAACCACGGCTCTCTAAAAGTAACCTTTGTGTTAATCTCGGTCACAAACGATGTCTAATACAAGTTTTATCCAAATCCGTTCAGTAGTTTTTGCGTGAAAGAGTAACAAACATTCATCCATTCATCCATACATCCATACTTACAAACTTTCGCGTTTCTAATTCTTAAATTTTTTTTATACTTAGATAGCATTTTATTAGTCAAATATGTTAGATACTTACTCAATCCTAAATGAATTTAGTAAGTGCTTACTAAATCAAATACTCACGAAGCGTTGGTGGCGTGGCTTACTTCTTTAAGTTAAGTGCGATCTTAACAGTTAGATCTGAGCGCTTCCGTGTTTCGGAAGACACGTTAAGATGTTGGTCGCGGAATTTTGATTCGTTATGTCATGTCGGAGACCTTCGGGCGGCCTAACTAGCTCATACGTAGAAGAAAAAGACTAAATCAAATTGGTGTAGCTGACTGACTGACTTGACAATCAATGCACTAACCTAAACTTCAAGCCAAAACCGTAAGTGCTAGAAACTTGAAAAGAAGATTTAAGTTCGTCGCATAGTGTAGCGTGCACTGAGAAATTATTTCTAAAGTTCAGCCCCTGTAGAGATGGAGAGGGTTTATGGGAAAATAATAGAATAGAATAATGTTTTATCTGTAGATAAACTTAATAATGTAAGATTTAAAAAAAAAACAATAATTCACATCTAACTTCATCATCAGCCTATAACAGTCCACTGCTGGACATAGGCCTCCCCTAGTGAGCGCCATTGCGCCCTGTCCTGAGCTCGACGTGTCCAGCTTCTACCAGCAGCCTTTCGCAAATCGTCACTCCACCTGGCCTGAGAGCGCCTACACTACGTTCTCAAAGCCGCGGTCTCCAAATCTAACTTATCTCAATTAATCATAACCGAAAAATGTGTGTCTCTCAAAAGCCTGAAAATAGTGTCAATTATGTCATCGTGGCGTCGCGTCGCTAAAAATGCTGCAGGGGTCCAACTCAGCATGAAGTTGTATTTGAATGTTTATTAGTTAAAAAAACCTTGAAGTAGGTGATGTCGTGGGGGTTTCACTAGTCTATTTCTTCATAATTAACTAGCATCCGCCCACACCTACGCCCGCTAGGCACTTTGAGATAAAAAGTAACTTTAATACCTGATCTTGAGTTACATACGTGCAAAATGTCATTTAAATTTGTTCAATAATTTTGGTGATAAGCGGAACAACAATAGATGGAACATTCTGCAAATTTTTACATTTAAACGTTATTAATGAGTATTTGATTAGGTACATAGTTTTCCAAAAATATCAAAAGGGGAAAATTTAAAAAACAACACTGGTAAAGTGCGAGTTAACTCGCCCACCGCGGGTGACGTCAGTTACGTCCAATTCATACAATCAGAATTGTAGTCTCGTGGACATGAGTAGTATAGTAGTGAGTTCTAGTGAGGGAAAAATATAGTTTCTCTCTCTCTCGATGTATGAAGAGGGGTAGGACTTTTTCTACCCCTCTTTTTTATAAGTAGTTGCATCCACGTGGCTGACCATCATAATTTGAAACAGTTAGTAAAGAAATTATCTAGTAGTTTTTAACCGACTTTAAAAAAGGAGGAGTTTTCAATTCCGTTGTATTCTTGATATGAGCAAATTTGTACGTAGTTTAAAAAAAACTAATAAAAACCTGTTATAGAATAAAGAAATCAAGGCCTTTCCGATAACACCCTATTAACCGTGTAACTCTCCTTATAGCTTGACCACAGTTTTTCTTAAATTTATATATTTTTTCTACAAAACCGTTTACAATAGACACTTCACTGCAACTTTCCTATAAAATATAGATATCTTTCTATAACATATTAAATCAGGTTTCTTACTTTGCAAACGGTTATTTTTTGGATGCTTTTCATCATAAATCAAAAACAAATAAATCAAAAAATCAAAAATTAAATCAATCAATAAATCGAAAAAATGATTTGAAGCTGTTTCAATCAAGCCTTTTCATATGATACCCCACACGACCTAGCCAACCCCCCTTGTATTATTCATCCCCCCCATTTTAGAAGATTTCGATATAATTGTTATTATAGTTACAGACTTCGCTATAATTTTCCTTAAATATAGATATCTTTATATATTATATAAAAAAATCAGGTTTATCACTTCGCAAACTTCCGAGTTAAGGAAGGGGGTACGGTTATTTTTTTGACGTTTTTTATCATTAATCAAAAACTGTGCACGACATAAATAAATAAAAAACTGTTTCGAGTCGTAAAAATTAAGCCCTTTGATATGATACCCCACTCGACCTGTTCGTCCCAGAATGAAATTTTGTTTTCTTTTATTTTGGACCCTTTTTGGTAGAAAACATTTTTTTTTACTAGCAATCTTATTCAGTGAGTGCATTTTAAATCCATAGCAAATTACAAGTTGATAGCTTTTGTAGTTCCTGAAATAATCAAGTGTGACAGACGGACGGACGGACAAAGCAGCACCATAAGGGTTCGTTTCACCGTCTCGGTAACATCACCCTAAAAAAGAGCATTGCAATATATAATAATATTTTCTTAAATCCTGCTCTTATTTGAAAATAATCATAGATAAAAATAACTTTTAGTTAAAATGTCTCGGACTTTTGTACTGAACCATGTGTAGTACCATAATTATGGAAGTGTTTAAAGTTCAAACGTTTCGCACGTGAAAGTTTTAAGCTGTTGTAGTTTCTAACCTTTTAAGTTTCTAAGACTATACGTACTTACTAACAAAATTTTCCTGGGTATTTGAAAGGTTTGAAAGTAAAAAACTGAATTAATATCTATTAACTTTAATCGAGCAATTCTTGTATACATGTATATATACATATAAATCTGAATCTCTGAAACGGCGCCAACAATTTTCATATGATTTAATATGTACCTAGGGGGATTTGAGGGCTATAAATCGATCTAGCTAGGTTTCATTTTTAGAAAACAAAAAAATCCGATCAAAGCTATCTAGTTACTTATAATATCTAGGTACTTATTAATTATTGAATGACATTCACATGGCATTAATGAAACTAAATATATGAATGATTATAAAATAATAAAATTACATAATTTCTCTATTTATGTGAATAAATGAATTTGTATAAGGAAATTTCATCATTATTGTCCGAGGCCAGGTTTCATCCACTGTTGTGTTTAACCCCCTCTTTGCTCTTGCCATTTACCCAGTACTGAGAAATTGATCTCTTCTCTCGATTCTATTCAATTTCAATTTATTTACTTTAATTGACTCAGATAATAAGCCAATTACATTAAAGACGGCCTCTGTGGCGCAGTGGGCGAAAGTCCGCCTGAGACGCAGAAGGTTGCGGTTTCGATTCCCGCTGCGGGACAAATGTTTGCATGTTCTGTAGATATTTGTCTTCAGTCTGGGTGTATTCTATGTATGTAATTAAAAAAAAAAATATGTGTAGTATATCAATCTTGTGGTTCCCATAATACAAGCTCTGCTTAGTTTGGGGCTACATGATGCTGTGTGATTACGTCCCGCATTATTATTATTATTATTTTTTACGTAAAGAGCTAGAAGTGACAAAAATTGCAATAAAATAAAACATTAAAGTAACAATTATTCTGGCAAAAATAAATTAAAAAATACTATTTACTATCTACTACGAAATCTCTATCTTAGATACTTGCCGCTTCCTCTTGTTCCACTGACGGCCCACGACGCTGACTTTTTCGGCAACCCATCGTGCTGAATTGATGACTGATACTACGTTGTATGTTAGGAACTTAATCTTCAGCTTGTATCAGTATACTGCTGGACATGAGCCTATCCCAGTAAGGGACACTGAGCCCAATTTTCGTTCTTGCCTTACTTAGGAACCCCCTTCAACTTGCTAGGAATTTGCCCTACGCAAAATCGTCGATTGACGACCAATATCACGTCGTGGACGAAGATAAATCTATGCATGTTCTGCAGATATTTGTCTCGGGTCTGTGTGTTTTCTATTTATGATATGTATGTATTTACAAATCAAAATGTGTATATGTAGTATATCAATCATGTGGTTCCCATAATACAAGCTCTCCTTAGTTGGGACTACATGATGCTGTGTGATAATATCCAGTATTATTTATTATTATTATTAAAAAAACTATTTTCTACAGACAGAGTAATTTTACTAAATACATTAAAAGCGTTTGTATGTTAGGATAGATATATACCAAATACATTTTATTAATTAAAATTATTAATTAGTAGAACTTTCTGCAAATATTTATTACGGTGTTTTCAATGTATAATAAGTATGTATTTACAAAAAACAGTCGTGTGGTTCCCTTAACACAAGCTCTGCTTAGTTTAGGGCTACATGATGCTGTGTGATAGTGTTCAGTCCAGCAAAACCCTGTGTCTTCAACTTGAGGCATAAAGTTGATAAGCCTCAAGTGCCTGTAATGTCACCTGTACCCTTCAGACTGCACAGTACTGCACTGCAACTTCAGATATAGACACGGTGTACAAATAATCGTAGCCGAGCTGTGTCGAGTGCAATGGAATATACAGCTGAAATACAGTGACAATGTGCTCGATTACGATCTGTACCGGAAGGTCCAAAGGGCCGTGGGAATTCTAAACAAATCGCGCGGAAGCTCTCAACTAATTATACAAACTATTGCAGGCTGGACCGTGTTTTTGTTGTTATTAACTAAGGGTAGAGACATAGATTATAAACAGATGGTACAATATACTACTTTGGCTTACTTTGGTGTCCTTTGCCGATCATCTGTGATAAGAAACTCTCCGAATTAAGCATCACTTCGCCCGGTCGCTACTTGGATGAGTGACCGTTTAGTGGCATATAGATCTAAGCACTACCGTGTTTCAGACAGACGACAAAAAAGAAGAATACAGCCTAATTTTGTTGATATTCCAATAGTATAGAATGCTCTTAACTGCTTGCAAAAATTGGGCGTTATTCCGAATATAATGACTTGCCTGTAATTACTCATTACCTCTGTTATGTATATCTCTGTATCCTCAGTAGATTTGCGTTTTGAGTAAAATCGGAAGAGTAATGAGAATATTAAGCTGAGATGGTGTCTTTGTTTGTACTACCTACTGCCTTTTAGACCAACATTCATTTTATAATTTAATGACAAATTATTTTAAAGATTAGCAAAGATATATTATGGCATAAATAAGTACCTTAAAAGTCACGACGTTTGGGTTTCAAATCCATGTATTATTTAACTTCTACAAATTTATTGAAAATAACAGATGCCAAAACAATGTGAAAGGTTGCGGGTCCAAATAGCGACAATTTAAAGTCCCTTCTATAATATCCTTCTTTGGCGCACTCCACTCGATTACGTATTCTGTCCCTAACAACGTATTTGATTAACAACTGGACTAAGTTTTATACAAGGTCCACTACCGATAACTTAGTTTGGTCACAGTCAGCTCAATACTTACTGCGTCCAGACGCTGAAACTAGAAAATATATGGAGTGTCCATTATTCGGGTGTAAGGGGATCCATCCTCCATCTTCGGAACCCAAGCCAACCTCACCTGCCTGTGGTACACCCTGCTACCTAAAAAACCTGGCTCTGGCGGCCGGTTGATCGCGGCGTAGCTCAGCCTAACTCTGGTACAAGTGAATCCCCTGGCCGCCGATGGGCTGCAGCGTCGGTGGTGCAAGAAGTTGTGCCCTGCGGTCCCCAACCCACATGCATGCCCAACGTGGGGATTATGGGCATATGGCAGTGGTCTGTGTGTGTGTGTATGTGTGTGTGTGTGTGTCCATTAACCCGATCTGTAACAAAGTCTTCAGGCTTTACTTTGAATTCACATGTACATTATATTTGATTTTTATGTAAGTAATATGTAAGTATTATTACAGTTTTTTAATTATATGTTGATAAGTAGGATATTGACATTGACATTCACGTAGTGGTTATTGGCATTGACATAAACGACAAATAGATGACGACGACTACATAATGAACGATTACGAAAGCCATTTGCTTGTCAAAATCAATAAAACCCATTTGCTTATCAAAAGCAATGAAAAAGCATTAAAAGGTTTACATCGTCGTTCATCACTACGTGTATATCAATTTCCCGCGTATTAACCTGTATTTAAATGAACTAAATTATAAACTACTTAAATTTGAACATAAAAATAAGCGGGATATGCCCTAATCCCCATGTAAGGCATGCAAGTTGGTGCGGGTTTTCACAGCTTCTCGCATCACAAACGCTGCTGCCCGTGGGTGGTCAAGACCTATATTCATATTCTTATAGTTTATTTCCAAAAAACCGCACATAAGTATACTTCAACACAAATTAATAAGCTTGTTGCGCCCACGCGGACACCGCAGGCTCAATGGCTTGCCTGCGCGTCCAAAGCGCTAACACGAATTTGTTTGCGATACCGACACAGCTTGATATGCTAAATTAAGCAGTACCTGTGCTGCGATACGCCACAATCAACTAGCAGCCAAAGCCCCAATAGTTAGTTAGCAAGGTACACCACGAGCCAGTGTGCTTGGCTTTGGTTCTGAAGATAGAAGTTGAAACCTATCACATTCTGTGTTACCCACAAAAATCTGCGAAATACAGCATAACCATGGAACAACTTTCACCTCAAAATACAATCTCGCATCTCCCAACTATTTCAGTAACCCTACAAGTTCACCAACAAAATAGATACATTGTTCCATGATTAAGTGGTTCAGTAAGGGATTTACATTTTGTAGTCCATTTAAGTTTATAGGAAAATCAGTGGTTTATGCCCCATTCGGCCTGAATTACTGCCGGCTGTAACTTTGTATCGTTACGAGTAAATTTTGATTAGTTATAATAAAGATCCTATAATAGTGGGTTGGCAAACATCGTGTAGGACGTCCTCCGGTTAGGTTAGTGACGATTTGCGAAAGGCTGCTGGTAGAAACTGGATGCGTCGAGCTGAGGACAGGGCGCAATGGCGCTCAATTAGGGAGGCCTATGTCCAGCCGTGAACTGCTATAGGCTGATGATGATGATGATGAAAAGTGGCAAAATACAGTTCTCTTTGGATTGGTTGAAAATGTTCTACATAACATAATTCTCTGATGAAACTAGTTTCCCACGATAAGGTTAAAGCCTCCTTGAGACTCAGAAGTTTGCGTGTTTGATTCCAACTGCGAGACAAATATTTGTATGAACAGCCAATATAATTTTTTCTGATCCGTAAACGGCTTTTTAGCTTCTTGTAAAAGTATCTTCGTAAAAAACCTTAGTGAAACTTTCTTTAACCCTTTGCTGCCACCGCCTTAAATACTTTATTCAATCACAAAAGCTCACAAAAGTAAATGTGGAGCGGTTAACTGATAAAAACGCTCTTTATTCTCATTTAACAGGCTGCCATTTGTAAAGTCGCGATAGCCATCGGAATTGCCCTTCCTTCCTTATTGCGTAGCTGATACCGGTTCATATAAATTGTGCTAAAATGTGCTAAAAATTGTGCTAAAATATGCTAAAACTCAAGAATATTGCCTTTC
The DNA here is from genome assembly GCA_951804965.1 of Horisme vitalbata. Lineage (NCBI taxonomy): Eukaryota > Metazoa > Arthropoda > Insecta > Lepidoptera > Geometridae > Horisme > Horisme vitalbata. The sequence continues at coordinate 1,309,697 of OX638095.1, read as the reverse complement.
GCCTGATTCTGTAGAAAGTTATGCATTTAGCGTCAAATAAGACAAATTGTTGATATATTTCGAATATTCGAGAAGTTTTGTAGACAATTTTTTAATGCCTACATAAATACTAATATCTTTATTTGCGATAGAATAATAATTTCAAATACAAAGGTCTGGCTCAGCTGGTAGAAGCTGGATGCGTCGAGCTGAGTATAGGGCGCAACGCTAACGCTCATTAGAGAGGCATTTGTCCAGAAGTGGACTGCTACATGCTGATGATGATGATGTGTAATAATTGTCCTCCTAGTATAAAGTGCAAATATATTGGTACGTACTTTTTTTACCAACATATAAGAATTGCGTCTATTAGGTAATCTAGATTTAGAGAAATTAATTTTCGAACAAAAAGTATATTACAAAATTAAATATAATAAATATTTATTGACACAAGTGGGTACGATTACCTACTTCTGTTAATAATTTTGATAATTAGTTATTGTTATTGCCTTTATAATTATTTTACTATTAAAAAGATTATGTCACAAAAAATGCAGTGATAAATATTTATAGTCTTCTCAGAAATACCTCTACTGAGTAAAGGCATACATTTATAAGCCAGTTTAACGATTCAATTTCGATTTTGACGGGTTTCAGACGTTGCAGAGGGTTAGGATAAAAATGTCACAAATATCTGAGCTTTCAAATAGAAATTTTGAAGAATTTTACCCACAATACTGCCTCAAAAAACGTCATAGCTCAACACAATAATAGTTCAAGCTCCATCGTAACGAAGGATTCGACTCGGAAACGTTTCGTTCCTTTGGAAATATCCGATGTAACAGGCAAATGCAGGCAGCGGGAATCTAAGCGCAACCTCATGAGGTTGCGCTTAGATTCCCGCTGCGTGACAAATCTATGCATCATCATCATCATCAGCCTGTTGCATTCTACTGCTGGGCGTTAGCCTCCTCCAATGAATGCAATAGCACTATATATGCATATGCATATAGCACTATATATATATATGCATAGAGCTTCTTCCAGCAGCATTTTGCATATCGTCACTCCACCTGCTCGGAGAGCGTCTTACACTACGTTTGCTGAGCCCCGTCGGCATTATCTCCACTTATTTTTATTTGAGTAGCTTATTATCAAAAAAGCGATAGCATTTATGTTATAGAACGTGCCAACAAATACACATTAATTCATCACCACCTATTTGCACGCCAATTTATCTTAACCGGTAAATTAAGATTTAAATTAGTAGTAATTGTAGCCTGGAGGGACACTTTACTATCTGTGGATCTGAAGGCTCAATAATATCCAATGAACAAGGAATTAAACGAAGCTCAATTATCTCGCAGGATAAATAAGGTGCCGTCTTACTTTACCAGCGAAGCGATGCGATGCAGAGCGTTACATTAACTACAAATCTTAATACCCAAACAAAAAGTAATGTAAGCATGTGACACTAGGGTTCTCCTATGTTTGGGTATCAGAATCTATGAAAAAATCCACCACCACACTACTACCAGACATTATCTGTCTACTGTTGGGCATAGGCCTCCCCTAATAAACGAGGATATGTCTGTAATCCCCACAAAAGGCACAGCTCTCGCATTGCCGACGCTGCTGCCCGTCGGCGGTCAGGAATTCAGTTGTGGTGCTAGGCTGTGCTAGCCGCATTCAACCGGGTGCAAATGCCGCAATAGCAAACACGATTGTTTAGATGTTACTGATAAAGTGCATTTAATAACAATGGATTAATTTTAGGGTAAAATTTGAAAATATATATTATTGATGCTTGAAGAACTCAACAAAGTTTTTTTAAGTACTGTTTAACGTTGAGATCATACACACACAATCTACACTTATTTATCCCCTAGTCAGTGACGCTTAAAACGCGGTGGCGGCCCACATAGTTTTCAAGTACATGTATGTAGTATGTACTTAAATCTAGCTTGCTACACGTAAAAGTTTATTCAATTTTTCATAATGTTTAATATAATTACTTTTATTGTTTTACTTTTATGTTTGTTAGTTTTTCTTTTAGGTTGTTTCTATTATTATATTGTTTGTGTTATGGGGTATTATAGTATTAGAGTTAAATGTTGTTGCATTGTAATAGCAACAGTATACTAAGTTGTACAAATAATTTAAAAAATAACTTGCTACACGTTTAATTTTTGCTATGAGCATGATTCATAAATAATGACTTTTTTGGTTCTTTTTGCTGTTTTTTTGACAGTTTTCAAATGAAAATCCGACAAAAAATACTGTATTTGATTAAACAATTATCTATGAATTAATTTATTGAATTCCGGGCAATATCGCATCCCATTATCCTGATCATCTAGGACAGTGAGTAGAAGGGCGTAGACGTTTATTTTATCGGACGGTGATTGCTGATGGAATTTACACCGTAGCGTAACCGGCTGCTATCATGGTTAAAAGTAAGCTACGGGCGCGTTAGAAAATGTTAGTTATGAGCGTTTTCACTAAGGGCGATACTTTTATCTGTTGGACTAGTCGTGAGAGCAAATTGAAAAGCTTTCATGTGTTGTAGAGTAGGTAAAGTAAGACAAAATAGGTAGTAAAACTATAATAACATAAGTAAGTAAACTAGAAACAATGCGAAATAAAATAAATTATGTCACATACTGTATACAACTAAAATTAAGATGGAGATGGGCAGGCCCTAAGAGCAGGAGAAATAAAGGAAAATGGGGAAACGATGTAACCGAGTGTGTTGTGCAAGAAAAAACAAAAGAAAGAAAGGCAGCGTCTTAGATGGGAGGATGAAATTGGGAAAAAAGCTGGAGTTACTTGGAGGAGGATTACCCAGAATTAAAACTGGTGGCAAGCTCTAGGGGAGGCGCAAGACAATCATAGTATCCTGTTTCAATAATTAACGAATATATTTTAGTTAAAGTAATTTTAATTTCGTTTACCCACCATTATATAATTGCAAGTAAGAATTTTAATAAAAGCTATTATTATCAAAGTAAAGTAAAGTAAAATAATATCTTTATTTGAGTAAAAAAACATGCAAAAATAAATAAAAACAAGTGCTTATATGAAGAGAAACAGTGCTACAAAAAGGTCGCCACCCTGCTCAGCTGCTTATGCTGCAGAAATATGGTGGCAGCGGCATGCTGGTTTCCAGTAGCGCCACCATGCAACAACAAACACAACAACAGCCTACCACTGATGAACATAGGTCTCCCATTATAAGAAGGGGGATACGCCCATAATCTCCAAGCTGCGGGCATGCGGGTTTGGGATCCCAGAGCACAGTTTCTCACACCACCGACGCTGCTGCTAATCGACAGTCACAGAATTCAGCTGTGCCGGTACTAGGCTGCGCTATGCCGCAACTAGCCGGCCACCAAAGCCGTTTGTTTGTTAGCAGGCTGCATCAAGGGCAGGTGAGGTTGGCTTGAGTTCCGAAGGTGAAGGTTGGAGCCCCTTAGAAAGCCCAATTAGAAAGCCTTATTTTGAATCTATACTTTCCTATTGATCAAAGTGTTACGTCTTCTATACGAATACTTCATCGCTAGTCTTCGTGATCAGTTTTTGTCGTTACACACCTCTAAAAAAGCGTTTTTCAGTCATACCACAAGCAAAACACTGTCTCGGCAGATTAATATTGATTAATACGTATTAATATTCATGGCCAGCGGTAACCATATTAAATGGTAATGAAACCTTTTTTAAAAGGATTCGAATAAATGGCGTGATAAATCAGATCTGTCCACCATTTTATTTGTGTGAATATGGAGCACGCTCCATTTATCTAACTAATGATGAAAAAGGTTTAAAAGTAAACAAGTGAAGTACCTACATGGTTATTTGACTCAAATATGCTTAATCACACTAATATTTTAAATGGGAAAGTTTATGTGTTTGTTAATGGTGTGTTGATGGTGTGAAGAACCGACAACCGACAACTGGGGTAAACGAGTTCTTGAGTGGAGACCGCGGCTCGGCAAACGTGGTGTAGGACGCCCTCCGGCCAGGTGGAGTGACGATTTGCGTAAGGACAGAACAGAGCGCAATGGCGCTCAGTAGGGGAGGCCTATGTCCAGCAGTGAACTGCTATAGGCTGATGATGATGATGTTAATGATGATGGTGTGTTATTATGTTTGTTCCCACTCAACTCTGTAACGGCTGAACGGATTTGGATGATACTTCAACATTTGAGTACATATTTTATGACCGGAATTGTCATATGACATTAGATGCTATAGGCTCCTTTCTAACCCGTGAGAGTGAAATCGCGGGCAGAAGCTATATTTATTAAATGTGAAAGCGTTTTTCTGCCCATTGCGCGTTCAAAGCAAAACACTGCAATGATTTTGATAAAAATTTCAAGGTTATGGATTTTTTTATACACTGATGCAGGGCGGCAGCTAGTTATGGTATTTAGTTGTTAAGATACTTGGCACAATGCGTAAAATAGTTAGCATTCTAAAGCAGTTAGGAATTTTTAGTGATAGTCGTTTTTGTTAAATGTAATATTTTCGTAAAATGTAAATCCGTCATTGGCTGTAAGAATAAAATATAACTATTTTGTGAATATAATTTTTAAGAGCTGTGAAAAAAATCATTGTAATTAGTTTTGGATGAGCAATGAGCATTATTCATAGCTGCCAGACATAGTGAACTTACGATTTGATTCGGGTGCGAATTAAGAATTTATGGGCATTTTTGTTAAAGTTCTGAAAATGTATTTGTTTTCTGTAACGTTTCTTGGTCATAACTAGTGAGAGTGATGATATCATCATCATCATCATAATGACTCCATTCCGGCCTGTCCTCAGCTCGACGCATCCAGCGTAGGTAAGGTATCCAGGTAGGTTTAAGGAAATACCATTAAAGCAAAATATTACATTCCGTTTAAATTTTGTAAATATTCCTAGTAGCCATAAATCTGCCGCCAACTGCAAGAAGACCAATAACCCGCAATTTTCACTTTACCTACGACTAAAAAGAAACAAAACCGTTAAATCATCTTTAAACACGCGGGGATAATGCTGGGAATTACGCGCCTCGGGCGATAATGACATGATGATATCGCTGCGATCAGCGCAAATCGCCGCCAATCCGGGCTCAACAGGTTTTTGATACCATGGCACTTACTTAAGTACTTTTATCTACTTGTTTGGACATGCGACATGAATGGATGTTAATAGTTTTATTAAAAGATAGTATTATTTTTTATAAATAATATTTATTTCTCTGATATACATAAGGACGTTCACTACCGTACATAACACTACCCGAAGAGGACATCATGCTGCAGGCGGACTGCTCAAGTTTTTTTTTTATCCCTCAAAGCGTTATGCAATGCTCAGGCAATGTTATTTTTACCACACTATTTTTTAGGCGATATTAATGCATAAATTTGAGAAATTTATAGCAATGAAACTTATTTAACCAAGTCTTCTTCAATATTTTGCTATATGTGTTCTGCCTAGAGCTCGTTGCAGCATCATTCGTCGAACAGTTATCTCAACAAGTCTCGCATAAAATTGCGCTGGCAAGGCGAGGTGCGAATAAACGACGTGTACGCGACGTTCTGACGCCAATTAGCAGTCTTTAGTCAGGAGATGCAATTTGTGCATATTTGGGCATAGCGGGTTTTGCCTCTTGGAGGCGGGGTTGGACTAACGGAATCGTTGAGAAAGACCATACATAGCTAACTAAAAATTATTATTTGATAAGGCCTGACAGTTTTTTTTTTAATATGACACTAGTAGAACTTGAAGGAACGCTTGTCTCTTATGCTGCCTATGCTGAGTAAAGGTCCTGTTTTACGCAGTGTTTAAGTGCATACATACAATTCTTTTTTTAATTTGGGTGAAATAAATATATCTTTTTACCCGATTGAAGTCCTTTTTCGGTCGGGTTATGTTTTTAGGGTGTATGTATGTTTGTAATATTATTTGTTCTTCGCTGTAGCCTAAACGGCTGGACGGATTTTAACAAATGAGGTGTCGTTGGATTCGCCTAGATCACGAGGGTGACATAGGTTATATTAAATGTCAAAAAAATTAAAATGGCGACTGTAAGAAGTCATTTTCAATATACGATGAACTAAAAAGGTTGATTTCCACAAATTAGGTGTCATTGGATTTGACTGAATCATTTAATTGACCTGTAGATCATATGAAGTGTCAAAAATATCCAATATGGCGAATGAAAGAAATGATTTTCACAGATAATTAGGAAGATAACTAGATAGTCTTAAAATTCAATACGGCTGATATTTTCTTTCTTATGTCCATTAACATCAGTTAGAAAGGGATGCAATCAAAAATGCAACTTCAAAAAGTTAATCGTACCAGGGCGCTCGAACAAATTTCTATGCAGGTTCATACAAATGCCCTGGTACGAAGTCGTACGAAGTCGCAGAAATCGCATTGAGATAAAGTATGCATCTCTTTCTAGCTAGCATATTATATGGTCATAAGAAAGTAGAGATCAGCCGTATGACTTAATGTTCAGAGCATATTTTTTTATTTTTTTATTTATTGGATTATTTTATTTTTTTATTTTAAATGAATTTTAAGACGTCTTCTATACTTTAATCCTATTTCTTTGGTGATTTTACGCTGAACTGCTTCCGAAGGCAGAATAAGTTTAACAATAAAGATCATATCATACCAAAAAGTATTTACTAATTTTAAATTCGAACTAACCTCCTCCTAACTTCTTAAGAAATACTTCGTAATTCTGCTGTTGTTCCACATTGTATTAACAATTCTTATTTACACAAACGATATGGGTAGTTGTTGTTACAATCATAGGTAATATACTCCTGCTACCTACTTACCTAATTGTAGCTTAAAAAATGCCACCGCCTTTGTCATTGTCGACGTCTTTGGCACAATGGACCAAAACCTAGCTGACAATGAAGAAGTGCTGACTGCCCCCTGCGCGACAAATGTTTGCACTTTCTCCAAGTTCAGACACATTACACGGTGGTATAAATACTCTTAGTTCCTGATATCTACAATACATACGAAATTCATGCTTGAATTCCTCGTACTGTTCTGCTTTATGCTGTTAGTTGTTGCAACCAACGCTTCATTAACGTGGGTAAATAATTCATACATAGCTACTAAATTCGGAATTTAATACCTATAGCTATAGTAACAAAACCAAGATATTTCCAAGGTTGAATCATGTGGATTCTGTGAGAAGCCATTTTCAATTTCTCTCAAAATTGGTATGAAGATTTGAGCTGAGTTTCATCGACCTCGGTACCATACAAAACACACGCACCTACCTCGTTGAGATAAGTTACGACCAATAATTTACTGATTCGTAATTCGAACTAACCTTCTTGGAGGCTCCAGAGCTTCCGAAGACAGATTATTTTACCCATGGGGGTTTAATATGTAAGTACCTATAGCTTTATTTCATGGTTTTACCATAAAGACCATACCAAAAATTATTTACTAATTCGAAGTTCGAAATAAGGAGGCTGCGGATTTAAGCCTCCCCCACTATGCCACATGCGTTATTGCAATATCTGTTTTTAGTTGATTATGTATAGGGGACAGCTACGAAGTTGCACCACGTTACGCACTGCTGCGATAACGTATTTGTGTGCAAGGAGATGGGACGCATTATCACAATAAAGCATGCGGTAAGATCGCCGATAATAACGCAGCTGTGTGGGGGAGGCTTTAATTTTGCAAGCAAGTATAAAAACTCTGTTTAAAACAAAGTAGGTGGGTAGGTAATTAACACAGGTAAAACATTAAGATAAACTTCAGAAAATACATATTTAATTCCGCTCTCATCTCACACAGTAATTATGTATCAACAATTATTTTCACTTATTAGTAAAAGGTAGGTACTTTTTGTTACAATTATGTAGATAAATAATCATATCATTAATTTGCTTAAGTAAATCTAATTGATTTTGTTTATTAAACACACTATATAAGTACCACGCCTTATAATTTTTAAATTAATCCCGTGTTTGTTATTATAACCTAATAATTTATTTACTGCAGGTAATGTAAAATATAAAATTGAAGTTAAAATTATCATTTCATTTAGGTACATTAGATTTTATCATGCATTTTCTGCCAGATAACCGTATTATGGAAATATATTGGTCATGCTTTTGATAAATGAAATACATACTTGAACAAAATTATGTTACATTAAAAATAAATAAATAAGATAATTAAAGTAAACTAAAGTAAAAGTAAAAAAGCATTTATTTGTGACGGTAACACTCAAGGGATACACATAAAATAGCAAGTATATTATACAAAGTTTAACAAGCTCGGAGCAAGAAGGTAAGTAGGTAACTTGAGACTTAGGCACACTAAAAAAGTTTTGTAGAACAACACATCAAGTCAAGTGGTCTACCTACACACACCAAAAAATGTCAATCAAAGATTATTATAAAGTGTATCTCAACTTAAACAAAGCACGGCGGTCGTCACAAAAAGTCGTCCAACTCAGCATCTGCTGGGTAGCTCAGTAGTAGCCAAACCCAGCGCTGGTCTTCCGTTGGAACCTAGGTGGTGGTGACAGCACGGATGTCTGCCACACAAAAATAATGCCAAAGACTAAAATATGTATTTACGTAAACTGCATAAAAATGTGTATACTTAAAATATTACATTATTATCTATAATAAAAAAACATAAGAACAAAAACTAACATTATGAAGACTAAACATCAAAGTAGTACTAGGATCATCATTCTCCTTGTCCCACGCTAGGTGGGGTCGGCACAACATGTATTTTTCTTCTACACGCTTCTATCAGCCGTCAGATCTGCCGATGATCCACTCTTTTTATTGTTATCATATCCTCTTTTACACAATCCATCCATCTCTTCTTTAAAAACATCAAAAGTAGGATAAGAGAGAGAAAATATTATGATTTCGTTAACTTGTATCCAACCGACTTCAAAAAGGATGAGGATAAGGTTCTCAATTCGTCAGATTCTTTTTTTAGTTTTTTATCTATATCTCCGCTAATTGTGAACCAGTTTTTAGGGTGTCAATAAGATGTATAATCCATACTTTGATTTTTTCACAGGATTTTGTATCATACTAAAAATATACCGATCGGGCCTACACGCTACAACTTTTTTAATCTTAACCGTCCAAAACATCGCAACACAACATCTGTGCCCTTAATAAAAGCTAAAAGATCACGTTACACGTCGTAAAGCAGTTACTCATAACATGCAAATGTTGGACATGGAGGGGTAATATCAAAGTTCGTTTAAACAGTTCATACTTTATAATCTCCACTTCTTTTCAAACGTTTCCCCATAGTTGAGGATCATGATTCCGTGCAAGGACAATATTTAATAGTGTTTCTATATCTCCTATCTTTACCTTAATGGAGCGTGATTTAACTGGAATTTCCAGCTGTTACAACACCTGGTCAGACCAGCGCTTCTGGCTCCTCCCTCTTGATAATTTACTCTCAATTTTGCCTGCTAAGATTATCTTTTTCATGTTACTGGGGCTTTTGCGCGTAATATGTCTAGCAGGTATATAAATGCAAAAGCTTGTGGGTGTGAGTATATTTCTTCCAGCTCAACTTACGTTACGGCTTAACGGATTTGGATGATACTTGGAAAATACATAGTTTGTGACTATACACTTTCCAAGTCTCATCCTTTATTTATTGGGATTAACACTTAGGCAACTTTTTATCTGGCTAAAGCACTTTCGGTCTTACCTAAATTTGCCTGTTTTCTTGTCAACTTTGATATTTTTTCTTTTCATAAACCTTATTCGAACTATTACTAACATTCATCATCATCATCATCAGCCTACAGCAGTCCACTGCTGGACATAGGCCTCCTCTAATGAGCGCCATTGCGCTCTGTTCTGAGCTCGACGCATCCAGCTTCTACCAGCAGCCTTTAGCAAATCGTCACTCCACCTGGCCGGAGGGCGTCTTACACTACGTTTGCCGAGCCGTGGTCTCCACTAAAGAACTTGTTTACCCCAACGATTGTTGGATTACAAACATTCAAAAATAGTCATCTTGGTAGAGCCGTTTTCAAGTAATGCGCTAACATAATAATATTGGAAATATATAAGCCGCAGGTACTACTAGCTCCTGCTAGTTTATTTACGTTGGACCTTCAAAATAATGAAAGTGAAAAAGGCTTGATAAAAAGAAGGAATGATATTCCTTCTACTAGGCTGCATATAATACCTCTTACATACATATAAGCAACTGGTAAATAAGATGTAACGCGTGCTCTACTTATATTTCTATGGTTGCCACAAAAATGTCGCTCTTAATGAAATATTCAGAAGGCTTCGTAGCGCGGTTATATCAAAAGTTTTGCGATTGAGAACCTTGGAATGGTTGAGTTGGTTCAACTTGACAATTTCAAAATGGTTATTACTAGTGAGCGACACGACTTCATCCAAGTTCAGAGGTTAAATTTCAGGATAATATTTCCTAGTTTCTCTGAAGGATCCGCAACGAGACTATCCAACATAGAACTAATGTTCTCGACATAGCGCAGATAATTAGCAAACTAAAGTGGCAGAAGGCTGGCCATATCTGCCGAAGAACCAGGGGACAGGGTGCAATGACGCTCATTAGGGGATACCTATATATGTCTGATGATGATTTCATCGTGCTCTCCTTTGAAAAAGAGCGTCTTATATATCTTATATAGTGTAATAATTCAAGAAAAATATTCCTTGCATAGTGTATTTGCAAGGTAAATAGGCACCATTTGTATTCTAGAACTTATCGTCTAGGCGCGTGTTGATTGTCAGCCAATCAGATAATCTCGAAATAAATGAGGGTCGATTTTTGATTCACAAATAAATAGTTCCAACTGGCTTCATAGATGGCGCTGACTGAATTGGAGTCACAATCCAGTTAGAAAAGGTGATTATCATCACCCTTGAGTACGTCAAAGTCGTAGTGGAAATGTACTCTGATGGTGACTGACTAGGGTGTATGGGCTTCCAAACTCCATCTTTGGAACCCAAGCCAACGTCACCTGCCTGTGATGCATCCTGCTAACTAACGAACGGGGATATGACGGCCGGCTGATTGCGGGATAGCGCAGCCCAACTCTGGCACAGCTACATCCCCTGAAAGCCGACGGGCGGTAGCGTCGTGCGAAAAGCTGTGCCCAATGCATGCCCACCGTGGTGATTATCGGCATATCCCCCTTCTTATTACAGGATGCCTTTGTCCAGCAGTGGACTGATGTAGACCGGTACTGTTATTGTAGTTGATGACTGACTGAAACTCCAAATGAGTAACCTTCAAGAAACATTTTTTCTTTCTAAATCGTGTAGCGACAACACCTCATTGTTAAATTAAACCGCAAATACGTAAACAATTGAGTTTGAGAAACATAATTTCGCCCTGATAAAGTTCCCCACATCAAGGAGTCCCCCCTCCACCCCTCCCCACATGAAAGTTGCGCAGTAACTCAGTCGCGGTCGCATACTCTTATCAGTTGTCACACTCCGACTCACTCACTTTTTATACTTAGCGTTGCGATGGCATGTATCCGTGGTAAAGGACTCTAGTGTACGATTCACATTTACTGGCGACGCTAGCCAGTAAATCCAGGGAGGAGAGCATCCGAGAGCATTTGCTAAAGGAAATTGAAACATCCACAAAGCAGTACAGTTCATTATTTCGAGCTTTGTCAGTCACTCCACACGTAAATTGCATGCAAATAAGGAACTTAACTACTTTGTGGATGTTTCAGTTTCCTCTTGTATGTTTTAAAATGCACTTCGATGCTCTCCGACGCGTGCCGGTAGGTGTGAATCATACATATAAATATAAATAGATGACTTCGTTAGCACAGATTACAAGTTCGATTCTCTCTGAAATATTGTAATTACTACATGCCAGGACGATACTGCTTACCTACTATTTAACTACTTAGGTACTTAATTCTGTTGTAATATTTATTGTGTGCCAGGTGGTAAATAAATATTTGTCTATAATTTAATATCTATTGTCAATTTAATTAACTGCAGATATTTTTACCGAGGTTTACTTATCGTCGTGCATCAAGCTGAAGAGGGCGAGATGGTGCTCATTTGGGGAAGCCAATGCAGAGAAAGAAAAAAAGATGATTACTTATCATTGATACAGGTAAAATATTAATAGAGAATTCTAGTGTGAGGTAAGCTATGTATGTGATAGCCGGGTGTTTTTTCCAACTATCCATATTGAGTTCTTCATAACAGTGGGGTTAGTTAGTTTACATGTAGTGCGGAGCGCCATGACCATGTGCGAGTCTAGCAGGCAAAGTTTAAATATGAAATACTGATACGGTATGTGTGTGAAGAAATCGGTGTCGTATAAATATTTACCAAGGATTTTATATTATTACATTTTATATTATATATTTTTATTACAATGGTTTACATATCAATATTTTTCTATGCGCAAGTGGCCGATTTTGGTGTCAGGACCGCCTTCTGAAGCCCTTGTCATAAAAGACTAAAAAGTCTGGACTTCTTTACTTTCATGCGTCACCTACGAAACAATACTTTGTTATAAGTAATGGTCACCATTTAACATCCAGGTGGGCCATGTGCTAGTTTTTATAGCACATCAAAAAATAAATAAAAAGCATGGCTTACTCGTTATCGAGTCCTAGATTACGCCTCAAAGCCGTCTAGAGTCTGGAATGTTCTTAACGCTTGAGTTTTCTGTAAAGGCGAGAATGGGCCACAGTTAGCTCGGCTAGAGCCCATTTGGTACAACTTTTTGAATTTATAAAGTTTACTGAAGGTCGTATAAACGTTTCAGTGGATTTTATTCAAGTGATATGAAAAAGCTTATGATTGTAGACTGCTTTATGCTTTTTAATAAGATTCTAAGTTTTTTTATGATACCTGTTTATGAACTAGCATATGGCCCAGCTGTGGCCTGATTCTGACGATTTGATATATTATATGATTATATGATTTTATTAGATATTTATCGCGAGAACTGTCAAATTTAATACAGTTTTCGAATCGTCAGAATCAGGCCCCTGGTGTTAAGTGGTAACCATTATCTATAACACAGTATTGCTTCGTTGATCACGGATGTAAGTTGAGGCATGAAGGTGTTAAGCCTCATGTGTCTGTAATTTCATCGACACCCACACCTTTGTTGTTTCAGTTGTCTTGCCTTTGACCGTAATGGGATTGAAAATAAATGGACAGAACATACGACACGAATTAAACACGGGAATATTCAGCTTTAGGAATTATTTTAAACAGTTTTATGTTCTGATCGCACTCCATTTTTCAGCACAGTCTACCCGTCCTTTCCCTTCAAAGTTCACCGTTCAATAGTTATTTCATTTTTTAAATAATTCGTTCGGTATTCTATTTTCATAGGTACAGATTGTTATAAAAAGATAAAAAAAAATATTTTTACTATAACTAGTCTTAATAAAAAAAACCTCCTCCTTGTTTTGAAGTCGGTTAAAAAGTCGTCAAATATCACAATGAAATACGGTAATTTTAGTTAATAATGTTGTACTTTTTCTCATATTACATGATATTCTCTAACAGTATCCCAATGTAGGGTCAGAAATCTATGAAAGAAATTAGGTATAGTAATTTTAATGACGGCAAAAAAAAGCTATGTTTGCATAAATATTTAAAACTGAAAATAGATGATTCCCAGGTAGAGGGTGATTGAAATGAACCGCCCTGGGCGGAATCAGATGGCGAGTAAATGCGAAACGCCCTTTGTCTCGCCCTCAACGCTGTAAGATTCAATTTGTCAGGAATCTATGGCTGGTGCAAGTGACGGGAGCATTGCGAGTTGTATTGTGAAAAATTGATATAAGTTTAAAAAGTCTAAACTTAAAAGTATAATCGAAGTAAGCTCGAAATATTGAAAGTTTGAAATGCTTTTTTTAAATCGTTTTTGTGTTTTGCGTGAAGTGTGGAAATAAAGTTTTATTATTTTTAATTCGATCTGACACACGTATACATGCTTTCAATTTTTTTTTCTGTTCTTCTGACGTGAATGCGAAATTATAAAATAATATGTTGGACGTGAAAAAATATTGTCCAGAATTATGAATTATTTATTTTTTCTGTGTGACGCAGTAGAACAATTATCATCATCAGTAAATCAAGGACTATGTTTAACAAAATCAGCTGTTCTAGGGCTGTCCCACAAGTTTATGAGCTAAATGAAAAACTACAAAATTATAAAATTCCTTGAACAAAATAAATGTTGTTGACTTACGGTAGATACGGTTTAGTACGGTAGATATAAGCCTTTTTAGAATAACATACAAATATAAATTCACATTGTATTAAAACAAGTGAGCTTTCAGGAGAGACTTCTCCTACCTGTGAGTGTTCTACCACTTGTATAATGGGGTGTGTTCTTCTCGCACAGTGACTTTCCAGAGGAATTTCCTCCTGCCAACAATCAAACTGTTGAATGGTCTCCCTTCCTTTCCCCAGAGACAACAATATACAGCGTTGCAAAAAGAGCATTTTAAGTAGCAGTAACGCTCAAATCTACCATAACTCTTGATGTTACCGATGGAACCGCTTACCATTGGGAGAACCATATGTCTGTGCCTTGCTAACTTAGTAGTATAAAAAAAATTATATTCTGTAATTAAAAGATTTTATATTCTGATAATCTTATGCCTTGCGCCGTGTCCGGGTGACGAGGCGAGGACAGACCCCGGGGACGTCAGCTTTTTGTCGTCCGACACCTGCCCAAACGATTGAATTTCTTGTTTGTGAATCCTTATTGGGGAGAACTGATAAATTGACATTTACTTTACACGATTCAGGGATATTACTGAAAACTGTAGAATCGTTGGATCTAGACCAGCGGTCAAGCTTGGATTTATACAATTCATTTATTTAGAACGAGCTGACTCACCCGCACCTACAAAACCTTAAACCTATGTTCAAAATAAAAAGCAGGCAGACACCTTACCTACCAATCTTTATCGTGTAAGATTACGGGTTCTTTTTTCAAATAATCTGTCAGATAGTGTTGTAATTGTCAATTTAATGCACCTAACCCTGGGTTACACTATTACGATATCTTAGGGAATTCTCAATCTCATTTTTTTTAAATAAAGGCAGCCTATGTTTACCGCTCATAATGCTATGTTGAATGCTTTCTATAAAATATATATTTTTTAAATCTGATGAGTAGTTTATTATTTTATCCATTTCAAACTATTTATAGGGTTATACTTAATTTGAAATCATTTCTAAATAACGGTAAGTAAAAGAAGCGTCGGAAGACCAGTAGCGAGATGGGCTGACATAGATGACGTCGCCGGGTGGTCGTGGATGCGACTAGCACAAGACCGTGGTGGATGGTACAAACTTCGTAAGGCCTATATCCAGCAGTGGATAAAGACGGGCTGTAGATGATGATGATGATGATTATTATTTACTACTGCTAGACTGAAACTTATCGTATCGTGCAATGTAAAACATGTGTGTAGTCCTCGATTTGGGCATCTCGGGCGCAGAGGGGAATCTATTAGCCGACGTGCGTCGCGCCTACATATTGCAAACATCCGTTCACACCGTGATTCCAAACAAAAATATGGTTTCCTACTTCAACTTCAACGTTTGGTTTTCGGAATATTCTCTTTTCTAAAACCTTGTTTCTGTTCAATGTTTGTTTATGCTTTCGAAGTATCTGAAAAGTTCCACTAGAACATCTTTACTAAAAATGAAACCTAGCTAGATCGATTTATTGCCTCCAAAATCCCCTGCAAACTAAATTTAATGAAAATCGTTGGAGCCGTTTCCGAGATTCAGATTATACATAGGTACATAATTACAAGAAATTGCTCTTTAACTCTTTTACTACCTACCCTCTATTTTCATCACGTAACTACCTACCTGGGGTCTGTGGGACGTCTGCAATATATCACTCTACTAATTTGAACTAATACTTACATTTAAAGTAGATTTCTATAAAAAAATATATTTAACAAAGCATTGTTTAGTCAATATATAAAAATCTAAAAAAAAAACCAACATACTTAGAAAATGAGAGCCATGACAAAAGGAACATAAATTAATTACTTTTCTTTACTCAATGCTATAAATTCAGTAATGAAACTTAACACATATTTCAGTCATTAAGTAGTTATTTTTATAAAATTGCAAGTCATAACTTTATAGTTTTTCGTGGCAGCATATTTGCGTACCCCATGCTAATTGGTTTCTTTCAAAGAAAAAACAAGTATTGGTTCTTGCATTGCTTCATATGAGTCACAAAAAGAGTAGGTCTTGCGAGTTTCCAACCTATCTGCACCAGCACCACTAAAACTACTTCATCCTCATGATTAATATCAAAATCCGAACAGTGAACCTCTTCCATCACAAAATCGTCTCCTAAGTCGATCTCCATATCTCTACAGTTTCTATTTGATAGTTCCTTATAATAGAAGGGTCTTCCTCTGCGCTCAATAATTCGGTCGTTAGAAGGCATTTTTTACTAAAACAAAAAATATTATTTGATGAAAAAAGTCACGTAATAAACGCGTTCATGAGTAACCTTGAGTGCAGGCGTCGTAGTGCTGGTAGCGAGGAAAAGGTACATGGACGTACAAGATGTAACAATGCGCACAAACTTCGTAATTCAAAAAATATATATCAATGGTATCTGT
The DNA here is from genome assembly GCA_951804965.1 of Horisme vitalbata. Lineage (NCBI taxonomy): Eukaryota > Metazoa > Arthropoda > Insecta > Lepidoptera > Geometridae > Horisme > Horisme vitalbata. The sequence goes on along the minus strand of OX638095.1, from coordinate 1,293,049 downwards.
GAGACAGCGGGTAGGTAGTTTAGGGTTAAAGGTATTAGATATGGACATAAGGATGTCCTCCTTAGGCTGGGTAGAGATAGCTGTTCCGGTTTCCGTTGCACAACTTTGCCTGCCTTCTAACGCGAAAGATGACCGAAAAATAGCTAGGGGAGCTTTTCGATTTTCAGAGGTATATGGTGTTCAAACCTCCATTTCTGAAACCCAAGCTGAAACTCTATCTCCTGCCCGTGATACATCGTGACGTGTGTCAGGAAACACGTCAAGATGTATCACTGGCAGGACCGGCTGATTGCGGCATAGCGCAGCCTAACACTGGCACAGTTAAATACCCTGATCATCAACGAGCAGCAGCGTTGGTGTGGGTAGTGGTGTCCTGCGATCCCCAACCCGCATGCCCATTGTGAGGATAAAGGGGGGTTGTTGTTGGTGTTGTATATAGCCAACAAGCATAAAAATGACATAAAAATATATAAGCTGAGTTTCTTGCCAATTCTTATCTGTTTAGTCGCGTTACGAATTAGTGTAAATTAAAAACATTGACGATGCAAAGTGTACTGTAATGTTCAAACTGAATAAAAAAAACACTTTACATAATAATATATTCTATCTAAAATGTTTCAGACAATATTGCATCATGTATTTTGTTGAAAACAATATCCTTTAATATGTTATACAACAAACAAAATAAAAAATATAGCCTAGAGCTTGACTTTGTTTATCCCACACGCTTTCTAGTTTCAAAAGTGTCAAACATCCTCCCTTGAAACTTGATTCTCCACAAACTTCACACACAGCTCTTGCAACGTGCATTTTTATTTTCAAGATATTTGAAACACTTTTTAGGGTTCCGTACCCAAAGGGTAAAAAGGAGTCCATATTACTAAGACTCAAATGTATCTTATGAACCGTGATAGACAGTTAAAATTATTACAGACCCGCGGCTTCGCTTGCGTAGTACCGGGATAAAATGAAGCCTTTGTGTTAATCCAGGTCTTAAACTATGTATATATTCCAAGTTTCATCCAAATCCGTTTCGTAGTTTTTGCTTGAAACAGTAACAAACATTCATCCATTCATCCATACATCTATACTCACAAGCTTTTGCATTTATAATATTAGTAGGAATAGGATAGAAAGTAGGAAGTTATAGCTATTATATTATTACAGATTATGTATTTCTATTGCCGATATAACAACAAATAACAAAAACAGAATAAAATAAATATTTAAGGGGGGCTACCATACAACGAACATGATATTTTTGACGTTTTTTGCTTGATATTAATAACGGCAACAGGTTGACGCTTGAAATATACACAGAATATTTATTTGTATATTCACTTCAAAAATAAATAATAAATATATTTAAATAAAATAAATTAAGGGAGCATGGGAGCCCCGCCCCATGTATGAAACTAGACTTGGCCGGTTTTTTTAATATTATAATGTACTGTTCATGCGAAATTGTTTTCCATCTCTTTGTATTAGCTGTGGCTAACTGTGGTTTCTTAGTTTCAGGCAGTCCAAAAACTCAGTCAACATTAACTTAGCTCGCATAAGGCCTTTATTAGGCTCCCCTAATAAAGGCCTTATGCGAGCTAAGTTAATGTTGAGTCTGGGCATAGGCCTCCGCCTATGCCCAGCAGTAGAGTAGTAGTGCATAAGGCCTGAGGCCTCAGTCAACATTAACGTAGCTTGCATAAGGCCTGAGGCCTCAGCCAACATTAACTTAGCTTGCTTATGGCCTGAGGCCTCAGTCAACATTAAATTAGCTTGCATAAGGCCTGAGGCCTCATTTCGTTATTCAGTTGCACACTGAAATCCATTGATATTATATACTTTTTTTATCTCAATGCTGAAATCTCAGTACCGATCCTGAATTAACAAACTTTGACAGATTGTCAATTGACGTTGTTTAAATTGTGATGGATAAAATGTCAAAGTTTGCGAATAAATTTTCCTTGCCGATCATTATGGTGTGCAACTGAGTTACTAAATGAGGCTACTGGTCTGGCCTAGGAAACTTGTTAATTCAGAACTTGCTTATAACTAAGACTAACAAATGTGGATACTTACATGAATAGGTAGGTACGTAGGTACACTTCACTACCGAACTCGTTACACTGGCAACTCAAGGCATACCATCAGAATTACGAAAACCATCATCAGCGTGTCGTAAAGCGAAACCTACATATACGGGTGGTAAGTTGCTTATTTTTTGATGTGCTAAAAACAATAACGTAACGTTCACAGTCACTGCAAAAGTCATAACCTCCATTTTTTACGTCTAACATATTGACTGGAAAGCATCAAATAAAATCTTTTTACAACATATTTTACGTGCAAATTCAAACAGCGATTCTAACAATCGCAGCAGCCATCAAGCGCGAACGTAAACCCTGAACAATAACCTGAACCTGATAAATAAACACATATTGAAAAACGGGAATTTCCACCTACCGCTAAATCGGAGAAGGCCAACCGTTTCACCCCTTCACTTCAGCTGGTACGTAAAAATTTTCATTTTGAGTTATGAGTCATTATGAGTTAATTCAAGTTAGTTTTTTGAGTAAAATAAATTAGTAATTTTTCTACTTTATTTTTTTTGTACCTATATTTATGACATAAGTACACCGACAATATCGCAAAGAAGTAATAATCTAAAAGTACTATCTAAAGGTACTAGTATAATTTTTTTTATTATTTATTGATGTAATGTTATGAAAAATTTACGTAGGCTGCTGAAGCGAGTGAAACCGCCTTCGACTTCATAGATAAATAAATAACATAATCAAAATGCGTACAAACAAAATCCTACTCATCCTGGTAACGAACGGATTGTGATTAAATTTTGTATGATTTCAATTTGGTATCCTGAATTATAACATAGGCAGTTTAAGTACTAAATAAGTAGAGTTGCAGGCGAAAACTAGTTCAGGTATAAAGCCCGAAATGATTATGCAGCCTTACAGGTTATTATTTGCTTGTAATATAAAAGTTATGGCCCGGGCACTACAGTTACTATGCCAATCTTGTTTTACAGCCGCGCATGTATACTATAAATTGATAGTATAAAAGTAATAAACTCTAAATAGGGAACTGATGTAAAGCTCCAAAATGTAGCTGCATCACTATTTTAGGTGATTTTTGACAGAGATCTAGGAATCTGATCTAGGAAGAAGCTGGGGGTGTCAGCTGTTATAATTGATTTCAGATTAATGTATTTGAAAAATTAATAGCACCATCTTTTTGTACAAAACTATAAAGTGTACTACATTATTAACCTCCATCTTCAGAACTCAAACCAACCTCTCGGGCCCGTGGTGCACGAGACTGGTTGCCGGCTGATTGCGGCATAGCGCAGGATAACACCGGCACAGCTACTTCCCCTGGCTGCCGACGGGCAGCAGCATTGGTGCAAAAACCCTACGATTTTCAACCCGCATGTCTAGCGTGGGTATTATGGGCATATCCCCTTTCTTATTAGGGGAGGCCTTTGTCAAGTAGTAGACTGTATAGGGTGGTGTGTGGTGGAAGCTTACCCGACAGACATCTTGACAAAATTCTAGCGTTCATACAAAAATCCTACAAAAAACTAGGTTTCCCATATTTTCCATTTTTATTTTAAGGTTTTCCTAATTTTATTTATGTTTAAACAACTTTTGAAGGGAAGCTTCAAAATGGCTTGGTTAGAGTTATTTTTTCTTTATTCGCCTTGATTCAGGGAAAAATATACAAATGAAAAAAAAACTGGTTTAAATTTATAATAATTTATTATTTATAATATAAGGTTATAATTTAATTTAATTTTGTTTAAACGTTGTCACTAACAAATCAATTTTCATCATCATCATCACCATCAGCCTTTAGCAAGTCCACTCTCAGAAGTGTCCAGACATAGGCTTCTTCTAAATCCTCCCTACTCCACGTGGCCGGAGGGTTCCCTACACTACGTTTGTCAAAATAAATTTAGGTGCTACGTCGTTCACCAAGTCAGTGTATAGAGTAGTAGTAATAGTACATTAACGTGTAAATGTGGGCGCACACATACGTGAGTCCATTAATGCCTATTTGTGGCCAAGGCTTGTATAGTACTTTTCTCAAATAATGCGCGGAAATTAAAACAAAATATTTCCTAGACAGAACTTGTACATTTTTCAGTAGACAGCATTCTATTTGCAAGCCAGTTCGAAATTTAAATAAACCTTTGATTTTGATTTGATTTAGTTACCTCCTTGGTTTCCATGTTTCGTAGTAAAAGATCGTTCAATTTTTTACATAATACGACAGATATGAATTTTCATAGTAAATTATTTCGCCGCTAAACACGACAGATCCTGCAATCCACGCCAGTGCTCGATGCAGCTTGCTACTCAGCGGCATAAGTCTTGTGCCTTTAGAGGCAGTTTCCGCTACGCTGCATCGAAGTGCTGGAATAATATCCCGCCGCCAATAAGGAACCTGCAGAGTATTTACGGTTTTAGGAAAAAATTAAAGCAATATCTTATTGATTGGCAGATAGAGCAGGAAAACCTTGTGGTCGAAACAAGTGCTATATAATAAATAATATAAATTCTTTATAATACTTATACATACACATATACTTATACAACTATAATAATAATAATAATCTTGATTATTTGTGATTCAGAAGCTATTTTTTTCTTTAATTTTGTTTATTCTTTGTGTACCTTTTATTGATAGTTTTTACACTGTGGTAGCGGATTGCATGTTTTGTGTTTTGTTCCTCATGTCCGCTAATTTAGAAAATGGTCCTGACGGAAGACCAGCGCGCGTTGTAGGTAATTCCTTCAACCCGCTACATGCTGAGTTCAGGTCCTTTTTGCGACTATTTTTCTATGTGTCATCATTATGTTACCTGTACTCTTATTTTAATGTTTAAAAACCTGTTTCTAAATTGTTCTTTCATATATATTTATGTGTAGTTGCAAATAAAAATTTTCTTATTCTTATTCTTATTCTTACAGATATGAATTTTCATACAACTCATGTATTGGGCCGGTACAGCAATTTCGATTTATCTCGAAGAAGGTCGTCAAAATCATGCTCTAATTTCCAAGCATGTTTGAGAAATAGTAGTATACATAGATTTATATACAGATATTTTAGAAGATTAAAAGTGAACAGGCTAAGGATAAGTTTTAGCTACGAGTGAAGGCACGAAACTTGGTAATGACGTTTCCCTGCCTTATCTTTTATGTAGCATCGTAAGTTTTTCACATACCACTTGTAAGGTTTGATTAATTTACTTAGCTCTTGAAGGTGGTACTTATCAAATAGTTTTTAGTGTTCCTTTTATAACTTTTATATTTCAAAATTCTAGACATTATCACACAGCATCTTGTGACCCCAAACTGAGTAGAGTTTGTATTATGGAAACCACATGACTGATATGATATACCTTTTATCTTATCTTATCATATGATATATTTTTTTATATATATTTGTTTTTTTTTAATACTTACTCGTACAAATTATACATACAGGATGCATTTCTGGTAGGTGAGGTTTGGTTATTTTATTTCGCAAGCCGTTCCAGTTCACCCAGGCGAACAGTATGGACCAACTACATCAAGAGTGGGGCAAGTTGGTGAATGGAGTGCTCAAGACCTGTCTTCGTGAACAGCTTCTCGAGCAAATCAGTGAATTCTGTGGGTGAGGGTGGTGCACACGTATGCATTTTGTAAAGGTATATGGCGGGATTTGTACTAAAAGTTTGGTCTCGTTGAATATCTACCTAATGTTAACATCAAGACCAAATCGAGTAGCCAGAATTGACACACGAACACGTTACACGAAAACTTACTAAGGCACAACAATTAACAACAACAACAGCTCAAATCAGTCCACTGCTGGACATAAGCCTCCCCTTATAAGGGTGATATGCCTAAGATCTCTACGCTGGGTATGCGGGTGGAAATCGAATGACACAGCTTTTCGCAAAGCCAACGCTGCTGATTGTCCTGTCCATCGGTCGGCGGCTAGAGGATGTAACTATGTCGATGTAGGCTGCACTATGCCGCAATCAGCCGGCCGCCAGAGCCCCGTTCGTTAGTTAGCTGCTGGTTGCACCACGGGCTTGAGTTCTGAAGGTGGTGGTTGGAATCCCTTACACCCCTTTACACTTACTAAAGCACGTTTGTTTTCAATTTAGTTCTATTAGTAGTTCAGAAGTTACTACGTTTTCCATGAAATAAATAAATAACAAGAACAGTGGAATAATCAATATAACACCTCAGCGGTCGGAACCAGCATTAATTATTCAGCACTAGGGCAGATACTATCTCGGGGTGTAAAATTACACTTCCTGCCCCTTGTTAAGGGGCGGTTAAGGCTTTACTCCGCTTTGATTTATGCTGGGCTTAGACGGGGTTGCAGTTGCCTTGGGAAAAGTGCAAAAAACTATTTCGTTTTATTTTTTAGTGTGGTGTTTTCGGTGTTTTTAGTAGAAGATCTTAGTTAAGCAACATTCCACTTTGTAAGTACTTGGATGTGTAACCATTCAATGTTATTTATATCTGAGCGCTTCCGTGCTACGGAGATGTTGGTTCGGGCTTTCAAAGAGGCCTTCCGTGGGACCTAAAATTTCTGGCACCAAAATATAGGCTATTTTATTCACAAGAAGGAAGTATTTGAAAAATGAGACTGTTGAGTGTTAAAAAAATGTGGGTTTTGTTAATAAGCGGCTAACCGAGCTAAATTGGTACACGAGTAAAATGACTATAATATTTATTACATGAGCAAAGAAACTAACTGAATCTAGTAGGATAATGTAAAATCACTATGAAACTAATCCCGTGAACTCCCGTGAAGCCTCCCTTTACCAGCTGAAGGGTAGGCTCTCACGGCCTGTTGAGCAAACAACTCCTATAAACGGAAAGGAATGGAAAATAAAACGTGTGTTTTATGCGATCGGGACTGGCCAATAGCACAGAAGGATTAGCAGTTGAGGGTTAAAGTTTCACATACTCATTTTGTGTTAAATCATTGTATTTATTTATGGTAAACTTTTATAAGTGAAAGAAGAAGAAGAAGAAGAAGAAGTGGTTTTAACAATTTCATGTATCATACAAACAAAAACGTTTACTGGATGATTTAATGTTATTTAATTACATTCCTACAAATATATGAATAAACAGCACATAACATGAAGAAGTTTTCAGTTGTGTCCGTAAAAACGCTTGGCAGCGTGGCAGACTTGGTCTTTGCACATTGCATCGACTCAACGCCGACTCAACTCCGACTTAACTCACAGTATGGCATTGAAATGTAAGCTTTATGTTATGTTTCTTAAGAGTGAATTTGTCAACTTATAAGATAAAGGTTGACGACGCGTGGACAACGCGTGGTCCACGCGTTGTTCACCTATTGACGTCACCGACCCGTTTGACAAATTTACTCATAATAAACATAACATAAAGTATACATTTCAATGCCATACGGTGAGTTGAGTTGGAGTTGAGTCGGCGTTGAGTCGATCTAATGTGCGAACAGCTTTAAGCGATGTTAGGGGATCTTAGCACCCCGCCAAATCATTATTTATATGGGTTACCATAATGACAGATTTAAGGTAAAAATATTTTTTTTTAATTATTGTGTCGTAGGCGATACTAACAGTATATATTAATGGTCGTAAGTATATTGTGAAATATTGGCCAATTAAAAAGCGTAGATTCGATATAACGCGTTGTCATTGGCCGAAACTTTACAATAAGCCATGATTGGATACGCATGTCAATGGCGCGACTAACTCGCGTGAGCAAAACGCCCATCTGGGCTGAATTGAATTGAAAAATGAACCTCGATAAAAAAGGCTGGAAGTACTTTTTTATCGAGGTTCATTTTTCAATTTTAGGATACCACAGTACCTAAATATATAGGTCATCCATTGAATAACCGATCATTGAAGAATCGGATTTCAATTTTGCTTTAAATTAATTTGTGAATCTTTTGTATGTTGTAAGAACTATATTTGTTTGTACTTAATTTATTCACATTTATTTTATTAGATAGATAGATAACGTTTATTGACAAAAAGATGTTTTAAGTTAATAGTGCCTTAAATCCTAAATTAGGTTTATCTATGTAGACACTAGGGTTCTCTAAAAATTGGATTAAATAATACACCAATACAAAACTTTTAAGCACAGTATGCAGTTATGCGCACAGACATAACATATACTGCCCGCTATTACTGTAACTCTCGACTACCACCTGAGATCGAGATCTAGGGTATAAAAACCAGCCCTTTATAGACCGTGCTCTGCACAGATTAGTGCAGAGTAAACTACCAATTGCTTAAATTGCAAACTCAAACTCATTGAGTTCTATTTTTTTATTTTATGTTTGGCTATAAATATATTTGTATTTGTATAAACTTTTGACCAAAAATAAACAAAGTGATACAAATAATTTTGTCAATAATAAATAAAGTGATACAGGCACACCAATAGGAAACTAGTAATGATATTGACTTCCGCTGGACACATGCCAAAAAGGCTCCATTTGGCACCACTGGAATTTCCTTGTTCACTCGATTTGGTTAAGTAAAAATATCTATAAAGGCAAAACTCTTGGGGATACAGGAAATTTTTCTTTAGAAGATATATTAGCTCTTTCAAACTACAACTTCTTACTTTTACCACCTCTGAGGAGTAATGGACACATGGGGTCGTGGGTTTGATTCCACCGCAAGGCAATTATTTGTATGATCTACAGCTACACATATTATTATTATTACATCATCATATTTTGTCATCTATCATTATTTTGTTTGTGATTCTTCCTTTTTGTGTATCAATTAAATACATTCTTTCATATTTGCTTCAGGTCTGTTTGTTTTGTATGTAATTACAAAAAAAACATTAATGTAAGTAGTATATATCCGGTCATGTGAGTCCCATAAACAAAATCTCTGCTTAGGTTGGGCCGACGAGTTCGTGATATTATGTCAGTCATGAAACCAGAATCAAGTTCATTATAACTATTTTTTTTTGTATAATCTAGTGTCTTACTTTAACACGTTGAATGCGAGCTCTCGCAACGTCAACACCAGTTATGTTTTCAGCACTCAAATTGTTACGCTGTCTGAAGATTTTCATGTCTTGGCGACTGAAATAGCCGAGACCAACAGAAGTCATGGGACCCCTAGTCAATTATAATAAATAGGTATTTATACAATAAAATTTAAAAAAGCTTCGTTTTAATTTCTTACCCAAAATAAATCAGCACGACAAAAGATCATAAATTACAAGAATTCAACTTTTTGTTTCTTATTTATTTTCAAGAGGTTAGCCTACATAAATAACATGACGAAGCACTAAACATTTTCATGTAGGTAAAACTGTGTTCTTATAGCATTTCGAAATATTTCAGGATAGAGAACACTAAAGAAGAAAATTAGATAAAAGTAGAACATTATCAAGCAAAGATATAATTGACGCGAACTAAAACAGCTACTTTTTGGAGCATAGAGTATATTTTTTTAATTAAATGCACTTTTTGATTTATTGATTGTTCTTTCTGTTTACTTATAAACTCAGTTCATAACGAAGACTCAATGCTACGTCTGGTAGTGCAGAGCAGTGACAAGACATTACAAGACCACCACCACACGCGATGGTCAAACCTTAAAACTATAACTCCACTATAACCATTGGTTTCATCCACCTGGCTGGTAATATAATAATATTAAAACGTTGCAAGAACCACCACTCCAATAAGACCTCCATAACCACGACCACTCTGACAAAAGTATCCGACTAAGAAGAAGCTAACTCATCTTTGCATCTCATCTAGTTAAATCTTGAAAATGTTTTACAAAATGTTTGCCAAGATGTATTATGCGTCAAACTGTCACAGATCTAGATACACCGAGGTACTCTATCTTGTCGCGAGAGTAATATATGGCGTCTACGTGATGACTTAATCTCTTTGGATGAAGGTGACTTAGCCGCAAAATGTGTAAATAATTTCACGTGGGTGAAGTGAGCCGGGGAAAGGTGGATGAAATGACTTGTAATGGGTGAAAATGTGTTCAGTTATTGTGGGATTTTATTGTCTGCATTCTGTAAAATGCGTTCATTTTTTCTGCAAAGAAAAATGTCATGTTGTCATCCAATCTCTGCTTAAACGTAGGCTTTGTTGTTTCAACATTTTGAATGTCATAGAGTAGTTAGTTACGGTCACTACATTTTCAATTATGTTTTGGCTAGTAATTTTTAATCAATTTAAGGGGCATTGCGTGAAAGTTTATTTTTAGGGTTCCGTACATAAAAATAAAAAATGAATCCTTCGTTGTCCGACTATGTGTATGTCAAGACCCTTCTTTTACCGTGGCGTTAACAAGTGTAAATTAATATAAAAAACTCACGTCTGCAATCCCTTGGAGTTTGAAAAAATGTTCTAAGTCAATGTACTGGCCGTACTGTAATCCAAAGATATAAATGTACTTATATCACAAAAAAATCATACTTACAAGTTTATATGGAACCTTTGGTGCGTAAGTCCAACTCGCACATAAGTTATATTCGTCATTCAAATTATATTCGTTGAAAAAGATTTTAAATCTCAAAATAAGTAATACTTATACTAATTTATTGTACTCACTTGACCCAACTTACCTAAAAACATGTTTTCACTTAGAGCAATAATTTCTATTCCCAGACATGTTTTTACGTTGGGTCATAACGTAGATCATTAGCTATGTCCAAACCAAACCTCAAGAATTGTGATTGATGTAACGTTGTAAATTACTATGTATTTCTTCTTTTTGTTTTTAAGTTTAATTTATACCTATTTCTATAATATTTATAAATTACAATAATTTTGTCACTGAAAAGTTTAATACTAGACTAGTATTATTTCTTCATCTATGCTACTGAACAGAAAAGGCTCAGATTGTCCAATCTTCCGTCATCCTCCTAGATAGATCAACTTTCCGTGACCTTTGTTTATCATCTACAAGAAACGAATGAAGGGATAACTTAGAAAAGCATTAAAAATAAATTCCTCCAAAAGAAAACCGCATCAAAAACCCTCCAACAAAACGAATTTTCAAAAACAACGCAAACCATCTTCATTCAGCCAAAACCACTCAGCCCTTTTTAACCAAACAAACAGTCGTTTTCGTCATCACAAACTCGCAATTTGCGAAAACATCCCTGTAAAGGGGTCGCTGCGAGCGCAAACCCCTTATTCGGCCCTATGCGTTCTATTGAGGGTAGGTAAGGAAAATCGGGCCTCCTTCCATTTTTTTCTTTCAAGCGCTTTCATGCTGGTTTGAATAGGGTTGTCAATATTTTGAGCGGTATGAATGGGCCTATGTAGTGGATGTCAATGAAGACTTGAGTAGGAGTGCGCGTGCCCATTGCGCTGATGTCGGATGGGTGCGTGGGATTCGTGTTATGTTCAATCCAGGGGTGAAATTAAATATGAAGTCATTTTAATCGTTTAAGACGTGTTATTAAAAACACAAACCTATGGGCAAAATTTAAACTTTATTACTTAGATTCCTATTAATCTAGTCCATAATTTAATCAGAAATAATCAATATACCTGGTATAGTACACAAAATTGACAAGTTATTTTTGTTACTTTGTAATGGTTTCGGTCCCCATTTAAATGCGCTTAATAAAATATTTGGTAAGATCTCTTCAGGCATATACCATAGACTACATACACCATGTAATATTTATTTCAGGGGAACGACGCGTAATGTGCGGACTACTAGTGCAAGGAAAGGGGGGGGGGGGGAGGGCAGTTAGTTTATCATGAGATTTTTCCCATGCGCTCTCTTAAAGAATCATGCCCCGCGCCCCTGTCAACACCCGAAGAGTAGATATAGCCACAGAGATATAGCTAACGCAGGCTCGCTAAAAATCGTGACGGGTCAAGAAATGGAACCATGCTCCTATCGCGAACCTCCCTTTTGAGATAGCTCAAAGCCAATTAGATGCGGCGACAAACCAAGTGTCAGGATAGCGTTGCAGCGCTGAAAAGCTCTTCTTTTGCTATCACAAAACTTTGTTAGGCTGGAGAGGTGATAGAACGACAATGAACTATGTTTTCTGAGTTCTTTTGATGGTTTTAATTAGGTATGTTAAGGTTTGAAGGCGGGTGGAGTTTATGCTGATGTTTGAATCATTGACGGAAGTTTTGATTTGCAAGATTGAAGATTATGTATTTTGATAGGTTTTTCATTGAAATTTTGCCATTGCTGCTTTTATGAAATCTGTTAGTTACCAATCAATGAGAGAAAAGACGATAGATCAGGATACGGTTATAATGATTCATCATAATCATAACTAGTCTATAGCAGCCCACTGCTGGACATGACCTCCCCTACAGAGCACCATAGTTATCATGTAAATACGATTTTTTCTGATCCAACCTTTGAGTCGAATTTATGTATTATTTACTGATCCATCTTCTTTGAATCCTACAAATCAGCTTACAGATACATAATACAATAACAAATTAAATTAAATAACTTGATTAATTATAATAAATGCAAACTTAATAATAAATTGCCAAATACCTCATAATAAAAATATTTGCGAAAACAGTTTTGATATAATAAATTAGGTTTTTATAAAATGTACTTTTGTTCGGTCCACTGGGTGTTATAAATTTCCCTCTCGACCCTAAGGTATTTTTCTTCGAAATAGAAAACAGTGACTCGTCCCAAAAAGGAACTCACATTGACATTGGAAACGCGATAATAAATAATAGGTACTACTGTGAAAACCAAATTATGAATATTTTAGTAAATGAAAAGCGATAATAAATATATGGGTAAAGGAAAACAGAAGAGTGTTTTAGATTTTGAATAAAAACAAAATATTTGCAATTACTTACAAGTGGATTTTTAAGAATGCGTATATGTTGAGCAAAAGTATAATAAATAATTATAGGTTGTGTTAAATAATATTTTATGGATTTTCATTTCGGTGAAGGAAAACCTGAGGCACTATTGACAATTGACACTATTCCATTACATCACTATGGGAAAGGTCGCCAACGCTGAGAGGCTGGTCTATCTTACTTTATTTAACCATATCCCAGGCGTAGTCGTGTGTTTCAAACTATCACTAGTGGCTGTACAAATCATCTAGATTAGTTATAAAGTAACCTAAGCCTAAGTTTTCTAATATCACTTGGAGTAGAAGATCATCGGTCTGATAAAATAACATTCAATAACGTCAGCCTGCCCTGTCGTTTGGTTGTCAACATGAAATCGGGTAAAATGAGCTAACATGATATGGTAACACTGTTGAGGATCGAATTCTTCCTAGGTATGTTGAAAAGAAAACTCCCGTGGTCCAGTAAAATAGTTAAACGGCAGCTTACGTGAGCGATCTGAACGTGAACGTGAAGTGGCGCGGTCGGTTAACTGTAACAAACAGTTGATAACAATTGAAGTGTCCTACGTGATCAAACGTACGCAAGGTGTGAATTGAGGCGAACGCGATTTTCGCGCGAACTGAACGATGATGTAGTATGATTTGCGTGCACGCAGGACAGAGTCGCCGCGTCGCTTCGCATCGCGTTGAATTCGTGTGTCACCGGGTCGGATCGCTACGCCATCGCGTTTGCTTTGAATCGCCCACGTAGGACGCGTTATAATTGTACTTTACAGTAATTCAAAATAGAGAAAGATCATGTGCGTCAAGGTTCGATAGTCAAGTGTCGGTCCGGCGGGCGCGTGTTCCGTATGTATAAAAGATACTTAGTATTGTTTATAGTATAAATAAACACCTTTTAGCTTACAAATCTCAGGTCTGTGTTTTAGCTAAATGAGTCTTATAGGAAAATAGTGAATGATTCGTGATTTCAGCCGCGTAGAGGTTTTTTCCCCCTGTACCCCCTTTAGGTTCAAAATTTCAGGAAGTCCTTTCTTAATAGGACACACACACACACACACACACACACACACACACACACACACACACTACAACTCTCTAGAACTTGTTCGGTTCAAGCTGTTGCATTGTCAATCAGTCATTCGACTTCATCATAGTTTTATATATAGATTATGAAACAGATGGCTTAGAAGTATTTGTGTTTTCACAGTAGAGCCTATCCTAAAAGCAGTCGGCTCACGACTAGATCACGTCTGTCCGTAACGCGGCACGTGGACATGGCACGTGACGACACCACGCAGTCCACGTAACGTACGGGCCTTAGATTTAAATAGTACCTACTTATTATTTGTTTGTTTGTTTTTTTTATTTCACACGAATCGTGAAATCAGGGAACTTAATTTTCGTGATGATATGTCGGGGAAAACAGTTCAAAGCAAAAGAAAAAGTATCAATACGTTTATAAACGTTCGCAAAATATATTTAAAAAACGCGAACCCGATTCTAATAAAATTCTTATCGAAATCGTAAAGATTTGAAATTGGTAATTTATAATAACTTAGACAATAAAAAGTCAATTATTATTATAAAGGAAATTGTGATAAAATATGTATTGTTTTCTCATTTTAATTTCTAGGAAATAAGTAGTAAAAATGTATTTGCATAAGAAAATGTCTCTTTTTAAAAAAAAAAATTTATTGATATGATGAAATGGTCTGATTTTTTGTCCATTAAAACGGTAAGACAAACCTTATTTACGTATCAAACGAAACTTGACATAAAACACTATAAAATTACAAGTGCAAAAGCAACAGAATCTCAGCACCGGTAGGATATATTTTACGGGCCGCTCGCAGCGCAGTTGATTAATCCAGCGCATCCAGAATGCGGGCCGTGCTTTATGGGCGCATTACCAGCGCTGACTTATGCCCACTTACCGGGGGTTGCACTTGGGTCTAATAAAACCAAACATATTTTTATGTAACTTATTTCTATCAATTCGACGTGCTGGTAAAAGCTAAGTCAAGATTAACTCTATTCTGTGTAGTTTTGAATCTTGTTCGGGTTCCGTACCCAAAGGGTAAAAAAGGACCCTATTACTAAGACTCCACTGTCCGTCTGTCTGTCAGACACACGGCTGAATGTTATAAACCGTGATAGCTAGACAGTTGAAATTTTAACAGATGATGTATTTCTGTTGCTGCCATAACAACAAATATAACAGAATAAAATATTTAAGTGCGGCTTCCATACAACGGTATGGAACCCTTCGTTCGTGAGTCCAACTCGCACTTGGCCGTTTTTGTTTTGTAAATATTAAGAGATCTTTATGAACACTCAACTGTGTAACTCAAAGAGACTTCAGATTACGGAGGCTTAATGCATAGTGTATTGGGAATGCCCTATGTAGAATTTCCTGAAACGCTTGTAGCGGGGGTACAAGTAAATAGAAATTCCCTACATGGATGAAATCGTGGGAATGCCCTATGTAGAATTTCCTGAAACGCTTGTAGCGGGGGTACAAGTAAATAGAAATTCCCTACATGGATGAAATCGTGGGAATGCCCTATGTAGAATTTCCCGAAAAGCTTGTAGCGGGGGTACAAGTAAATAGAAATTCCCTACATGGATGAAATCGTGGGAATACCGATAATATTGAGTAACTTAGTACTATTTTACTCTTTTTATTCTTACACACTGTATTAAACAAAATAATTAATTATAAAATGACAGTTTCGTTAGAAATATCATCCAGGAAAAGGTAGAAGGAAAGCGTGGAAAAGGAATACCAAGAATAAACTACATGACCCAGATAATAGAGAAGGCCACCGTCATGTCGTATAAGGAAGTGAAAGATACCGCAATGGAAAGAGCAAAATGGAGAGAATTGCATCACTATACCAATAAGAGCTCTTAAACTAAATTATAATTTGGCAAGAAAAAAAACCACAACGTTTTAGATTAAATAGGTGCTCTAACAATAAAACAGACCCATAAATCAGCCACCAACTAAACCAATTACCCACTTGTCAAGACCGGCACTAAAAGCGCTGTAAATATTAAAGCACATAAACAAAAAGCGCTTGAGGCACGTAAAAATAATGGTTTAATCGTTGGTAATGTGTATTTTAAAAACTTCAGCACAATTAGCGCTGTAGCCGCTGGTTGGTAATTCAGCCGGAACGATGCCACTCCTGACGTGGCGTGTGTGTGGACAAGGGTTAAGCGTTATTCAATGTTGATGACTGGTTTTATAAAAAGGTTTTTCAGCAATTAACTTATATAATTACTTTTATTTTCTAATACTTCGTACTCTTAACAAATAATATAAATGCGAAAGTGAGTGGTATATTTTTTACGCTTTCACGCCTTACTACTCAAGAAATCATTCCGCATACACGTTGTCAGGGATTCAGAAAAGGACATAGGGTACCTTTCCTTCTGTAAAATGTCGAGGGATAGAAAAGTAACTTTAAAATAATGCGAGCGAAGCCGCGTCCAAACGCCGCTCTTAAGGTAATCATAAAATAATCATTAGTTAGGTTTCTGCTCTTTTTAGGCAGGGTTTTATTTGTGTGTGTGGTTCGAAAAGTTTAGATAGCATTTTTTATCAGTTATCATTTTCACTTTTACATAATTATGTGATTACTGTGAAAATGATAACTAATAAAAAAATGTTATCTAAACTTTTCGAACCACACACACTTTTTATTTTTTATTTATTTTAAGGGATTTCTGATCTCTACAAAATATTATGTCTGACGATTAAACAAAAAAAAGGCAATTTATTAAAAAAAAAAAAGTCAATGCTCAATACATTTATTGCTGTCACATGTTAGTAGGTACACAGAGGGCTTAGTTAGGTAGACCGAACATTGTCACGCATGCAATTTATGAAACTTATAATGAATGTCAAACAAGAAAATAAGTCGGTTGAGTAGTCCTGTAGTAGGTAGGCGATAAGCATATAGAGTTATATATTCTATAAAATCTAGTCATTTTATTTCACTTATTAATATTTATTAGTTATTATTAAAAATCTAAATTCAGGACGACACTAGAACCTGCTACTTTTAAACGGGACTAATAAAAGTTTTATTTTGATGATACTACAGAGTCGCTAAGCTTCTGAGATAAATTAAACTTAACTCAATTATTATTTTGTATTACGATAAAATCGCACGCATTTTTAAAATTGTAATTAGTTTTTCCGCCTCGCTCTAGCACAATGCGCTCACCCCGCGGACACGCATTAAAAGGGCAACATCATCCGCAATGCAGATAGATGTCATATTTCATATTTAATTTAACTAACGAGTTTTATTTTATTGTATTCAGCTGAGAGATATCTTTTATAATAATTTAATATTGCCTTATAATGTGACGTTGACAAATAATATAAATATTTTAAGCTATTTTCATACATACTACAAACTATGCTTAGTACTCTATTATGAACATAATTCAAAGGGTTTTTATAACAAGGAATTCAACACAGTAGATATATTTTATAATCGCTAGGGACCTTTTAAAAGAGTAATTTTGAAAATATTGGAGAAGAAGTGTGACTGAATGTTTATGCACACAGATTGCACGTTCAATATTTTAGTTATTTAGTAATTCTTTTCTTATCTTAGTTATTGATGTAATATGTAGTTATAATTTATAAGAATTCTTTTACTTGGAATCTGAACTAAAATTATTTGTTTACGTTAACACTTTTTCCATACTTTACTTAGATTTTTATTATTATTATTATTAATCATTTATTTCAGAAACAAAATCCATAAAATTAAAATTAAACATTCAAATAATTACAAATACTAAATTACACACACAAAAAATAAATAATAAAATAAAATCAATTTAAGTGGAGCCCATCATGACTCGCATCCACTTATTTTGGAACGGGCAGTCAGCTCGTGCAACAATCATCTGCAGGATGCCGTTGCTACTGCCTCGCACACGCTGGAGTAGGGAAGCGGCTTTTTTACGAATAATGGCATGAAAGCCGTCCGTGCGCGCCTCCGCAAACATCGCAGATGCGCTGCAAAAGCGAGGCAGCCGCATCAGCATCCTGAAGATGTTATTATACTGGACACGCAGAGAGTTGACAGTCCGCTGGGTGTGGTTCAGCCATAAGCTACTCGAGTAGAAGGACTGGCAGTAGGCCTTAAAAAGTGTGATTTTAACTTCCCTCGAGCAGCGTGTGAACCTGCGAGCAAGCATGTTTCCCCGGACTGCCAGCGCTCTGCGTTCCCTTTCTATATCATCATCATCCTTTAAATCCTCAGTCACAATATGCCCCAGGTATTTAAAACTATTCACCACCCGTAGAGCCGCGCCATTGAGCATAATAGGCGGAACATAGACTGGTTTAACTTTCCCACTCCTGAACACAAGCACTTCGCTTTTTTTAGAGTTATACTTCATTCCATGTTCCGTCGCATATGACTCACAAATTTTAAGTAGCTTGCGGACTGAGCCCACCGACGGCCCCAGCAGCACCATATCATCTGCGTAACTGATGTTGTTGACGCATACTCCATCTACAAAACAACCCGTATGTGTACTGCTAAGCTCGCCGATGAGATCATTTACATAGAGGTTGAACAACAGAGAAGATGTTATTCCGCCCTGCCGCACACCACACTCCATGCCGTATGCATCAGACAACGCCCCTGCCCATCTCACCTGGTTTCGCTGGCATTCGTACCAGTTTCTTAATATGGAAACAATTTCAGCCGGGACACCTGTCGCCTCCAATTTGCACCAGAGCCTCCCATACAGAACTGTATCAAAGGCTTTGGATAGATCTAGGAAGCAAGCGTATACCGGCGTCTTCCTCTCCGTGTAGTACCTGACAGCCTGCTTAAGACACAAAATCGCACTCTCCGTCGAAAGCCCAGCCCTGAAGCCAAACTGTGCATCGTGCAATTGGACGTGTTGCATGATTATATTATTAAGCAGACTGTCAAGAATTTTCGCCATTATTGTCGCAAGTGAGATTGGCCGGTAGTTGTTCTTGTCTGACGCATCTCCAGTCTTGCACTTTATAATTGGTACCACTATAGTTTTGGTTAGATCGTCTGGTAGGTAACCATGACATAAACACAAATTATAAAACATGGAGAGCACACGCGGCAAATGAACACCTGCATACTTCATATGTTCAATGCTGAGACTGTCATGCCCAGGAGATTTACCTCTTTGCATGTTCTGAATAATTTTCCGTATATCTTTGGCTTTGAAACTTGTATCTCTCCTGCGCACGTCAGTCCCAACACCGATCGACCCATATGCGGTAGAGTCCGATTCTGGAATAACCCTAAAGTGATCTTTAAAAAGATTTGCGATCAAAGTATGATCACTTACACCATTCACACTCACAGGGAGGCCAGACTTTGCATTTAATTTATTTGTTTGCTTCCAAAAATGTTTGAAGTCTTTGGCAGTGTGATGAGAAGCAAGAATGTCCATTTTTATCTGTTCCTGTCTGTCTTGACACCACTTTAGCTGTTTCTTAAAAGACTTCCTACTCTCACACATATCATCATACAATATACCGCTACTTGGCTTACCAGCTTCGACCCATGCCAAAAACTTCAGCCTGGCCTCTCTGTGGAAAGGTGCTACATGTTTATTCCACCCGGCAACATAACCATTTCTCCTCCGTGTTTTCCCACGCTCATAAGATACTGCCGCTTCTGTTAGGATGGTGATAATATTTAAATACATATTTTCCAACAAAATTCTATGCTCTATGTCATTGCAAATTCCGTCACAACAATGGGAGAGCTGTGCCGGAAAATCAACTTCCTTTAATCTAGAGTTACATAGCTGATGATAATATTCAATTTGGCTTTTAGAACGCTCTCCCCATATTATTTTATTAACAAAAGATGTCAAATTTGAGTCAGTCTTAGAGTCAATCATTCCTAGGTCACATTCAACAAAAAGTGGGAAATGGTCAGACCACTGGACTCCATGCTCTACCCATACACGAATAATAGATGGCAGCGCAGCACCGGTCACTACGCAATGGTCTAGCCATCTCCCACACCCATGAACTTCACTCAAAAATGTAAAGGTGTCCGATTCAGCGCCTAGTATATTTAAATCTGCACATGTCCAGTTTTGGTCCTTACAAAAATCTAATAGCTCATTGCAGAATAACTTTTTTGGGTGAGCATTGAAATCACCTAACATATAGATAGCGTCTGTGTCTCTGTTATCTTCAATGATTGAACTTATTTTACTCAGGCATTGTGTAAAGTTAGGTAAGTTTTCATAACAATCAGTAGGCATATAAACACTGAATATCATTAAAGTTTTATCACATAGTCTGATTTTTATGGCTACCAAGCGCACATCATCACACTCAACCACACTAACCGAACGAAATACACTTATACTTATGTCATTTTCTATTTTGAAAATCAGTGTTTTGAGTAAATATTTATTGGCTGTAAGATACGCTAAATTATAAGATTTGTTTGTTATATTTAAGGGCTGTGGATTTTATTTGAATAAATAAAATAAAATACTTCAAATAACCTGATTAGATACTAAAAACATTTTAAACCAATGAATCAAAAAATACCTTTTCGAGCCTAAAATTGAACTCCTTTTTGATTTTGACGATCTCTATTGCGCAGTGAGCTAAGATCTATTTGAGACGCAGAAGGTTGCGGGTCATATTCATAATCATAATCATTTATTAATTTGCTTAAAATGTAGGTACAATAGCATACTGTCAAATAAAAATGTAAAGTAACCCATACATTTGTATGATTTGCAAAAGGGCTAGATAATGTTGTATGATAATGTCCAGCATAGTTTATTTGAGAAAAAAAAACACTTGTAGATGAAACATACTCGTAGATGAAGCAGCATTTCTGTACTTCGGTTTGAAGGGTTTGGGTGTCGGTGAAATTACAGGTACATGAGGCTTATCACGTTCATGCCTCTAGTTGATGGACACAGGGCGTTGTATCGTAGGCCATGTTCCAAACAAGCACGGTGTAACACTTTGTTATTGGTAACGTTTACCATTAAACATCAGGTGGGTGCTTGTTCCATCCTCTGGCACCATAAAAAAAGTATAGTTTAAATATAGCAATTTACTATTGCACCCTTTTTTTTAATTTTGCGAACTTCGGCTTCTACTTGAACATTGTTGGTACAATTTTATTTGAATGCCTAAAATTAGCTTTTCAAGATTATAAGCAGTGTCTTAGGAGAATTTTGATTATAATCCAAACTGAAAATGCAAGGCTCCAATTCCAGTAGGTTAATAAATTCATTCTGATACCATTTATTTCTGCCGAAGTGAAGTAAATAACACTATTTGTCATTCCCGAAACATTCTCGACGGAGTGCACTCAGAATCGATACAAATGCACAAATAAAATTTTCTTATTCACCCACTAAAATGTAGTGTATCGACAGGGCTGGGCAGTAAGCTTTAGGTCATAGACTGGGGGCAAACATGTTTTTCTAACTTTTATTGATATATTGGGTTTATTTTGAAATTGACTTGAATTGAATTGACCTTATCAGATAGTTCAAACCAAGATTATTTCTGATAGAAAAAAAATACCTTCTTTGTGGTTTTAGCTTCAACATAGTCATAGCCATAGTCATAGTCATAGTCATAGTCATAGTCATAGCCATGAACATAGTCAATATATCAATAAAAGTTGCATGCGCCATGCCTATGTTCATGGCGCATGCAACTGCGTCGAAATATCGGGAAATAACAGAACTCACAAATCATGGTAAATATCCCGTTGATATTAATAATTATGTTCTCAACCATGATAGTTTCAAAAGTTATATTGACTAAAATTGTTCATAACTAATGATTTAAAATAGGTATTAATGAATTCGTAAATTATTGCCTTATCAGATAATTCAAACCAAGATTAATTCTGATAGAAAAAAAATACCTTCTTTGTGGTTTTAGCTTCAATCTTGCATTTTTCTAACTTATAAAGTAAAAACTGAGTACATATAACGTTATGTTATTTCATATTTATTTAAATATTTAAAATTATTATTTTGCAGCCCGCAGCCTGCCTTTTTGCAGATCATCACTCCGCTTGGCTGAAGGGCATCCTACACTTTGTTTTCTCTCTTTGTCTCCACTCAAGAACTGATTTACCACAACGATCTGCGAAAGGCTGCTCATGGAAAATGAATGCAACAAGACAGGGCATAATGACGCTATAGGCTGATTATGATTCTACTGATGATGATTTGCCCTTTGCCCCTTTCCTTGTGGCTGCCTCCGACTACTCAGTGTATTGTATTTGGACATTCAATAGTGCTATAGGCAGATGTTGATGATGATGATGATGCCCTTTGCCCCTTCCCTTGTGCCGGTCCCCGACGACTCAGTGTATTGTGTCTGGACGTTTGCAGCCCGTGAAAATGCCAGTTAGGACGGGAGTGCCTGCTCGATTTGAATTTATACTCTCGCTCTGTTCTGTCTTATATTTCTATCGTCCCCACCACAGCATAAACACAACCTTCCACTATGAAGATAAGGTTGATTTCAGAGTTCAGATTTGTGTGTGAGAAACGTATAAAGATATCGTGGTAAGAATATTATGCGACGTGAATATGGACTGAACGTATGCGGTGTTTACGTTTTGTTTACAGGTTTATGTATTTAAAGGAAGTTGGTGTGTTTTGGTGTATTTACTCTAGGTTTTACGGGATATTGATTTATTTATATTTTCTTATGTAACTTTACTAAGATAGCTAAATTAAAAAGTAAATTATGGGCCATATCATGGTGTAGATGCAAAGATAACCCACATTATTATTTAAGAAAAATATTATCCCTACGTGTTCTATTTATTATAATGATGATCATTTAGAAAGATCATCATGATAATAAGATACCTTATGTTTATCATTAGACAAAATTGAAAAAGTGAATAAAGTGAAGTGCTTTAATTTTTCATTTCCATTCAATGAAATCCACTGCTTGGTCGGCAAACAGACGGATTCAAACTAAGATCTTAATCTTGTCAAAAATTGATGTATACTTAAAGCATTTAGAGATTTTTGTACAACAACAACAACACCAGCCTATATCAATCCACTGCTGGACATAGCCTCCCTTAACAAGAAGGGGGATGTGCTCATAGTCGCCACGCTAGGCATGTGGGTCGGGAATCGCAGGGCACACCTTCTCGCACCACCGACGCTGCTGCCTATCGGCAACCAGGAAATGTAGCTGTGCCGGTATGTTACACTGCGCTATGCCGCTATCCCGTTTGTTAGTCAGTGGGGAGCACCACGAGCAGGTTGGCCGTTTAGATGGAGGGTGGAGTCCCTTACACCTGATTTTGGTAACTGAAAATAAACTTATTATTATGGAAGAAGGGTTCAAATTTTCATCTTTGATAACCCAAGCTAACCTCACCTGCCCATTGTGTACCCTACTTTCTATCAGACGGGGCTCTGACGGCAGCTGATTGCTACATAGCGCAGTATATACAGTTACAGCTAAACCCCTGGAGGACGCCGACGGGCTGTAGCGTCGGCAGTGAGAAAAGCTGTGCCCTGTGATCCCAAATCTAAATGCGTATCCCTAGGGAAGGTTTATGCCCAGCAGTGGACGGACCTAGGCGGATGCATATTGATGAATATTGTTGCATTTAACAATATTCATGGGAGGAAATGGAGAAAAAATATTAATTTTTATCCTATCATGTAATAAAACATATTTTTACAAAAAGAGTTGCCCATTTTTACCCCAATTAGGCATTTATATTTCACAGCCCTCAAGATATGAATACAGCTACAGTTTCCAGCTTGTACAGTTATGACGATTATCCACTCGGCACTGCACTTTTGTGCGCGACTGTTGACACTCCCGTAATTATGTTACGAAACTGTATTTATGTACAGGCATGCTGACTATTGTTATAATTTTAAAACGTTGAAAATTTGAGTTGGTTTCGGTATTGTGTTTTCGAGTCGGAGTTTGAATGAGGCTTTGTTTGTTGCACTGAAATTTCAAGTTTAACTGGCCTCGTAGCTCAGTTGGTAGTTCACGGGTTCCATTCCCGCCCAGAATTAACATTTGTATGATGAACATGGATTTTCGTGTCTGGATTTTTTGTATGTATCGATGTATGTTTATTATTCTCAATACTCAATACTCAATCATTTATTGCGTTCCATAATTTAAATAAACAGGTGTTACCAGCTTTTTATTATGATCATTATATAGGCCCTGTTGGGCACAACAATTTACACAGAAGGGAGGAGAACGCCATAGTTATAGTCACTTGATAGTATTAAATAAAATAGAAGTTGACGTCAATATTTAGGTATATCACCCTCTGGTCGTAGTACGTCTCTGGTATTGGTACATTGTTCTGCCTAGAACCTGATACTTCAGGAAAAAATGTTAACTAGCCTGACCAGAATTCAGCGTCCGGCTACTAAGGTTTGGAAAACCGTGCTACCGTTAAGACTGGTAGGAATAACCGGATAAAAATTCAGCGTGAATTGCCAAAAATTTGCAGTCGGACTGCTAGGACTCATTCCCAGTAGTCAGACAGGTCAGGATACGGATTTAGGGGATTTTACTGCTACACGCAGGTAATTAAAATATTAATAGAAACAGTGCCTGCCCTATTGTCACTTCCTAGCTCTAAAAGGCAGCCTTCAAAGGGACATTCTTACCCTGAGACAAAGTACGTGTTAACATTTAATAAGTTAAAGCCTTATTTTGTTTGCCAAGCTTTCAAGGTTTCAATATTCGTTTTTTGGTTATAATTTCCAAAAATAAGGCTGATATCCGAAAAATTCGTTGTCAATCGTTTTTTTTTGTCTCAATACCAACTTCAACTGTGATGGTGTCTTTTACTTCTTCTTACATGTTTAGTGTAATAATTACCATTCTAAATTCTTATCATAAACATTTGCGACGCGAATTCATTTTTTCGCGTGTTTCATTTCTTAATTGTAATTTTTTAGGTCTCGATGCCAAATGCAACAGACATGGTGACTTTTACTTCGTATATTCGTTAATTGTATATTATTTTGGTTCTTCATATTAATATTTAATCAAACAATCATTTAATGAGGTTAAACCAATATTTCATAAAATTTTGTTCAGTCAGTATCTCAATGCAATGCTGACCTACATCCAAGCTAGTTATTCAGAATAACCTACTTTAATGAATACTGTAGTGGGGTCTTTGCAAACTTTAATTAACGCATAAAATGTCACGTGGTGGCAGCCCTACTGACGCGGCTGACGAAGTGAGCGTTAGTTCTATGTAGGATGTAGGGCTGCCAAGCGTGTCACATTTCTGAGACATTATAAATCAAACCAGAAAAAAAAAATAGTTTCAGTAATGTACGATTCACACTTAACGGCGCGCGTCGGAGATCATTGGAGCGCATTTTAAAACATGCCAGAGGAAATTGAAACATCCACAAAGCAGTTAAATTCCTTATTTTCACGGAATTTACGCAGTGGATTATTCAATGAAATATATATCAGTGTTTGACAATGCTCAAAGCTTGTACATTAGAAACATTATCAATTTTCTTTGATCAACTATACAAAGGATCGCGTGCCGTTTTATGCACTGTGAAAAAAGTGGCATATATTGCTAGCCTATCATTTGCCAAAAGCACGTCATTCAAATATCGCCTCTATAATAAAGGTGATAAGACAGAAAATCTAAGTAAGCCGTCTATATGAGAACTCCTGCTCCGATGCGTTTTGGCGGAGTTTTAGACAAGCCGCTTTCGGGCGGGTAGTGTGAAATTCTTTGTATAGTTGATCGGCAATCAATATTATTCAATGAAATATATATTTAACTAGGGTATTATTAAACGAAAACTTGACATCATCTTCCACCATATTTTTTTACGTTTTGAGGCCTTCTTTTTATTATACCCCTCGCTTCGACCCTGTGAGCCAGGTACCGACTCTTAGCCCGGCCATACAGGGGCAGCAAGAAGCAGCCAGTATCGACTGCTTCAAGCTGCGACTGCATAGTGAACTTCAGATTTCTAAGAACGTACATACACGAACCGCTCGAGCAGTTGTAACTGCTTTGGGCGGTTGGCAACACGGTGAAATTTCATCGTGCTGTCAGTCGTTAGGCATACACTGACTGCTCGAGTTTTCGACTGTTCTCGCGCAGTTACCTCCGCCCGCGCTCTTCATTCCACGTCACGTACACTTCTTGCCTGCACGCTTCGTTTGTTTATTGAGAACAATTGAAATAGCTAACTGCCTGAGCAGTTAAGCTAACTGCTCGAGCAGTTATCAATGGCAACTTCAAACTGTTGACTCTGACTCCAAGAGCGGTCCGTGTATGTTGGTAACGGGGTAACTGCTCGAGCAGTTCGTGTACGGTGGCACTAAGCCACCACTCGGTCAGCGTTTTGATCTACCCTGTTGTCACTCCGTATGGCCAGTGTCCTGCCCAACGCATCTTGAGTCCTTATATCCGCTTGCTGGTAACCTGGACCTTAGTTTGCTTGCGGATTTTGCTATTAGAGACTCGGCCTAAGAGTGTAAAGCTGGGTATGGCACGCTCCATAGCTCTCCGTGCAACACTGATTTTGAGCAAAACCTCATATGTAAACCGCCGTGTCTCAGCACCGTAATTTATAAGAAACACACTACTGCTGGACATAGGCCTCCCCTATAAGGAGGATATGCCCATAATCCCCACGCTGAGCATGCGGGTTGGGGATCACAGGGCACAGCTTTTTGCACCGCCGACGCTGCTGCCCATCGGCGGCCAAGGTATTTGGCTATGCCAGTCAGCTGGCCGTCAGAATCTCGTTTGTTAGTTAGCAGGGTGCACCACACGCAGTATTCGGTTGCACTCGTCGTAGCGTCGGAGCCCTACCGCGTTCCGGACCATCCTCGCTGGTTCCGGGACGATTTGGACTCCGTCGCTATCTACTGGGGTGGTGGAGAAGGTGACCCCCCCTGCTCCCTTATCGAAAGGGGGCAGGGCTTCGTGGCCGTGGAATGGGGTCGTTTAGCCGTTGTGGGCTGCTACGTCTCCCCTAATTGTACCCTCGCCGCTTACGAGGCGTACTTGGACGAGGTGGGAAACTGCATTCGCAGGTGCCTACCCCGTCCCGTGCTCGTCCTGGGTGACTTCAACGCCCACTCGCGTGAGTGGGGGAGTCCTCGGGATGACCCTAGGGGAGTCTCCGTTGTAGAATGGACGGCGGGATTAGACCTCCGGTTGTTAAATCGGGGGTCCGTAAACACCTGTGTGCGGTGGCAGGGGGAGTCGATCGTGGACCTATCATGGGCGACTCCCTCTGCCACACACATGGTGTCGGGATGGAGAGTGGCGGAGGAGATGGTCACTTTATCCGACCATCGCCACATCGTATTCGATGTGGCCCTCCGCTCTCCACCCCGCGCATCCCGCCGGGGTAGCAGTCCGCCGCGACGATGGGCCCTCAAGCGGCTAAACAGGGACCTGTTGGAAGCCGCCGCCATCGTCGCGTCCTGGCCGGAAGGCCACGCCGAACAAGATCTGCCCGATCCTGAGTGGGAGGCGACGTGGTTCCGGGACATGATGACGTCGATATGCGAGGCCTCCATGCCCCGGGCCAAGTCATCCAAGCGCCGGGCGGTGTACTGGTGGTCGGAGGAGATAGCGAGGCTGCGCGAGGCATGCCTGCGCTCCCGACGCGAGTACATCCGGTCCCGGAGAAGAAGGCGAGCAACTGCCGAGGAGAGGGATAGTGCTTACGAGTCCTATAGAGCCGCTACGACGGCGCTGCAAAGCGCCATCGCAGACGCCAAGGCTCGGTCCTGGAGTGAACTCCTGGAGGGGCTGAACAGGGATCCGTGGGGGCGCCCGTACAAGACTGTACTGGGCAAGCTGCGCCCATGGGTCCCTCCATTGACGGAGACCCTGGACCCTGCGTTCGTGGGAGGAGTGGTCAACACGCTCTTCCCCAGGGTCCAGGACAGCCCCTCTACCCCCGCGTTACCATCGGGCCCTACCATCTGGTCCGATGAGCTGGGGGTAACGGAACAGGAGATGGACCGAGCGGTAAAGCGGCTCAGGGCTCGTGGTAATACGGCCCCCGGGCCTGACGGAATTCCAGGTCGGGCCTGGGTGCTGGCACTATCCGCTGGCCTGGGGGAGAAGCTGGGGCGGTTGTTCGACAACTGCCTCCGCTCTGGTGTGTTTCCCCTGGGCTGGAAGACGGCAAACTTGGTCCTCTTGAAGAAGGGCGGCAGGGCCGCGGACTCTCCCTCTGCGTACCGTCCCATTTGCCTGCTGGACGAGGGCGGCAAGTTATTCGAACGAATAATTGCCGCTCGTCTCTGCACACATCTGTGGCAGGTAGGCCCCAACCTGTCGGACGACCAGTACGGTTTCCGGCAGGCGCGTTCGACGGTGGACGCCATTCTACGCGTGCGTTCGCTGTCGGACCAGGTACTGTCCCGGGGCGGGAGGATGTTGGCGGTGTCCTTGGACATCGTCAACGCGTTCAACTCCTTGCCCTGGAGGGCGATCAGGGAGGCGCTCGTCCATCACGGAGTGCCTCCTTACCTGCAGCGCATAGTTGGCTCCTACTTGCAGCACAGGTGTGTGCAGTACGTAGGCAGGGATGGTGCATTGCACCAGAGGGAAGTCAATTGCGGGGTTCCTCAGGGGTCGGTCTTGGGCCCCCTCCTGTGGAACCTCGCATACGACGCGGTCTTGCGCGTCGATCTCCCCGCCGGCGTACACGTCGTCTGCTATGCGGATGACACTCTCGTGTTGGCCGGTGGGGACTCCTTCGACGGGACCAAGGAGCTCGCCGAGCTTGGGGTGGCATGCGTGGTGGATGGGATCCACCAGCTGCGGATAGCGCCTGCGAAGACCGAGGCGCTATGGTTCCATAAGCTCCCGAGGGGGCGGGAACCACCCAGCATGTCGGTTCGTGTGGGTGACGTGGACGTCCAGGTGGGGCCCTTTCTCAAGTACTTGGGCCTCACCTTGGACAGTCGCTGGGACTTCGGGGAGCACTTCAGTCGCTCCGTGCCCCGGGTTCGGAAAGTGGTCGGTGCTATGCACGGGCTACTTCCGAATCTCGGGGGGCCGAGTGAAGGTGTTCGCCGCCTTTACGCGGGTGTCGTACGATCGATGGCACTCTACGGAGCGCCCGTCTGGTCTCACAGGCTGGCGGGTGTTAGGCGCTGCCGGGCCCTGTACAATGGGCTCCAGCGTCCTATTGCCATACGCATCGCGAGAGGGTATCGTACGATATCCTTCGAGGCGGCAACACTGCTGGCGTGGTTTCCGCCCCTCGACATCCTGGCGAGGATGGACGCACGTGTGTTCGTCCGTCTTCGTCACGATGGCGGGGGTGGAGCCGCGCCAGTTGAAGTGAGGCACGAAGAGCGCCGACGTGCGCTGGAGGAGTGGCGCGAGCGGCTGGAGGAGCCGCGTAACTCGCGCCAACGCGCCGTCGGCGCGATTCTGCCGAGCTTCGAAGCCTGGCTAGGGAGGGAGGTAGGGCACGTCACCTATCGTCTTACTCAGGTGCTCACCGGACACGGGTGTTTCGGTGAGTTCCTGAGTAGGATCGGACGCGAACCGACACCGCAATGCCACCATTGCGGGTGGGACCTCGATTCCGCGCAGCACACGTTGGAGGAGTGTCCAGCGTGGGGCGTGGAGCGCGGAATCCTGGTCGCCAGGATCGGGCAGGATCTGTCTCCGCCGAGCGTAGTAGCGGCTATGCTGGCGGAGGAGTCGGCTTGGCAGGCCGTGGCCTCTTTCTGTGAGACCGTTTTGGTTCGGAAAGAGGCCAGCGAGCGAGATCGGGAGAGGGCCGATCCCGCTCGGAGAAGGCGGCGGCGGGGTGTAGGCAACGGCCACCCCGCGCCGCCAGCCCCCCCGTGATGGGGGGCCCGCGGCTCCCCCTGTATAGGGGGTCTCACCGGACCGTGGGTGGTGGCAGGAGTGAGGGCTCCAGCCTCCACCACTAAGCGGACCCGGGGAGGATGGCGGCGCGTTTGTGGAGCGCGCCGCTGTAAGCACCGCGAAGGCACTGGGGGCGGCAGCTACGGTCGCCCCCCGGGACGTGCATCGGCAGATGCGGGAGGGGTTTTTGGAGGCAATTTGATTCCCAAAAACCCCTCTTTGCGCATCGAGGCTGGACCACCGCGGGAGGTTTAGTGGGTCGGGCGAGTCCGCCTAAACCCCACATAACCCCGTCGCACCCTGCATGCGGCGGGGTATCTGGTCGCAGATTCCTGCCCGCGTTACCAAAAAAAAAAAAAAAAAAGTGAGGTTGGCTTGGGTTCCGGATATATGGATCAGAATCCTTTTGCACCCCCTAAAATCACAAGTCACTTGAAATTACATTCAATATAATGTAGTAGAAACTCGCGACTTACGCTCTACACGTAGAAAAAGTATAATTTGAGAAATAAATCTAGAAATCAAGGAAAATAAGGTTTGAAACTTGGAAAAAATAGTCACCTTACATCGTAGATGAGTGACAGCGTGTGCGGGTAATTTGAGTCGTGCGATGCAACATCCATTGTTCTTCATTACACTCTTCGCTGGCTGCTCATTTGTTTGCTCCAGATTAATTTTACAAGCTTGTGCATAATAATCTACTAGATCTTTAATGTATGTGAAAAGATGGCATGAAAAAAAGAAAACTATTAAAATATTATATTTTTTGTGTCTGGAGTAGTCAAGAGGTTAATCACAATAATATTGTAAATGCGATAGTTTGTGTGTGTGAGAGTATGTTTGTGGTTGCTTCAGTCCGAAACGGCTGAACGGATTTGGATGAAACTTGGAATATACATAGTGGATTAACACAAAAGCTACTTTTTATTTCGGTACCACGCGAGCGAAGCCGCAGGCAGAATAGCAGGCGGCTATTTTATAAAAAATAGTTTAGCACGAGGCTTCGCTCACGTAAATGTAGTTTTGACAGTTTTTGTTGTTCTTAGGGGGAGTACTCTTTTGGATGAAAGTCCTAAAATTTCATTATGATCGCTTGAGAAGTTAAGGCGTGAAAGTATAACAAACAAATAAACCAATCCACTTTCACATATAATATTACTAGAGTTTTCTCACGGTTTTGAAAAAGTTATTTTTCAATCCTTCAGCAGCACTATTTTTTCTAGATGGTAATGAAAGATACCCTTTATGGGATGGGTATCTTTCATTTAGAAAAAAATATTGGTATGTGACGACCTCTGTGGTGCAGTGGGCGAAGGTCCACCTGAGACACAGAAGGTAACGGGTTCGATTTTCGCCAAAAAAATGTTTGTATTATCTGCAGATATTTTTCTCAGGTCTAGGTGTTTTCTATGGTGATGCTGTGTGATAGTGTGTCCAGGATTATTTATTATATTATATGTCCTTTTTTGTACCCCTGATAAGTATGGTATGCTAATTTTATGATGATGATGTGATGTGTATCGCGAACAACAACTTCAATCAATAATTGCCAATTCTCTGTGTGGTCACGTTACGCATTAGTGTAAATTAAAAACATTGATGATTCAACGTGTACTATTCTAATGTTCGTTTGTGTGATATTCGTACTAAATAAAAAAATTTTTACTATACTTTCATCATCATCATTATCATCATCAACAACCTATAGAAGTCCACTGCTGAACATAGGTCTCCCCTAAGGAATTCCACGAAGATCTGTCTGGAGCCCTCTCCATCCACCGATTACCTGTAATCTGGATGATGTCGTCGGTCCATTTGGTGGGGGGTCTTCCTACACTTCGTTTTCCAGATCGCGGTCGCCATTCCAGAAACTTTATCAACCAACGGTTATCGGTTTTATGACTAACTTTACTTCACTTTACATGAATTATAACAATGATTTCTTTAATGACAACTTTATCAAGCAGCCTCTAGTCAAACTCCTTACAGCCCACTTCACAAAACAAACAAGGCATAACTTACATCTCTCGTAAGCCTTCAAAGCGACGACAATCAGTAGCGAGCTACAGAAACTGTTCTGTAACTACTCGACTGTAAAAACTTCAATAGTTTCCAACAAAAGGTGATCCTCTGGGATGAATAAGTCTGACTTGTTAGTACGCTAGCCGAAGTTTACTACAGATAGGTCAGTAATATTCCAGATCCCCCGTGACTCTACTGTTTGGTATAACATTATATTTGTTTGGTTTGGTACTGCTGTCTCTCTATTTTCTTCCTGGCTATTTTTTTTAAATTATACATGAAGATGGAAATAGCTCCTATCACATAGCATTGGATCGTACACCACGTTTTTTTGGACCGTGTTCTCCGATGCAACGCCCTGCGTTCATCAACTAGGCATGAATATTAAAAGCATCTTGTGCCTGTAATTTCACCGGCACCCACACCCTTCAAACCGAAATACAGGATATCTCCTTCACTGCAGAAATAGACATCATTCCCAAATTATGGTGATGACCTTCCTACATTTTTTCTTCCATTTCGCTCTATCTTCGTATGCAATATGAAAAAATAAACTTTTTTTTGGAAAATGTCCCTTAATCCCTCTGCACATTATGCCCGCCGTACATGCACACACTCGCATTGGTAATCACGAGCCACGTGACTAAGCCTAAAATATACTAGCAAACACCGTATATTTTGCTTTTACTTGTCGAACAGCTATCTTAGTGGCCATAGGTTTTTAAGGCTATAAGGGTCAAAACTCTCCTCACTCGCACTATCGCACTCGCACTCGCACTCGCTGTCCTAAAATGTTGAATGTAGTTATGCAAAATAGGAAATCTTCACGGCAAGGAATACAAAGGTTCAGCAATAATATCATTTTGATTCTATATCGTTTTCTTACCAAAAAACTTGCACCAATGTGATCAATTTTGGTGCAAATTTTTTGATAGGAAAACGTGTTAAGTTCAACATGATATTCTTGCTGAACCTTGGTATTGTTATTTTCTAGGCCGTGAAGGTTTGCTATTTTGCATAACTAAATTCAGTGATTTTATATATTCAAAAATGTTGAATAGTGCAAGCGAGAGGGAGGTTTGACCCTTATAGTCGCCTTAACTACTGCATCTCGGCTCTTGAGACCAATCTGAGTGTGAGCATGGGCGGTAGGCGTTAGGAAGACTACGAGTATGTACAGCAGTGGACTCATACTGGCTGTTGTTTTTCTTCATGTTTTTAAAGTGCCATGGGTATTCTTATTGCCCTACGATACAACTGTCTTCGTACTATACTCTCATTACGGTTGATCTACATATATATGGTTGATGAAAGAGTGGGGTTGCTTCTGAGTGGTTAGAAAATCTAGTTAAAATCGCCATCGTGCCGATATTTAAAAAAACATTTTGGTTTTTATATTTATTATGATAAATGTTTATTACAAGCTTATGCCCGCGGCTTCCGCTCGGTGTCAGGGCTATAATATTATCCACGAAGTGTGAGGCGTCATGCGAGGGTGTCGTGTGGGGAACAAGTGGATGACAATCAAGACACCCGCTCCCCGTGCCAGCCCCTGCATACCTATCACGCCTTGTACTTCCGTCATAACCAGGAAGGTCTAAATTGTTCACATAGTTAGATAACTTATGGTTCTAGTAAAACCTTTTAAAAACGTACTAAGTATAGATAGTAAGTATAAGAAAGTCATGTCGTATAGGGAAGTAAAGGAGACTGCTTTGTAGAGAGGCAGAAGGATGGAGCTGCATCAGTTGACGACAAGAGCACAGCTCTTAAATGATGATGATAGGTTAATTTAACGAAGTGAACGTGCTCTTTATTTCCTCAGGTGACTTCGACCCCGAATTACTTTTCGAACAATCGTAAATTCTCCGATAGGATTGGACAATTTTGAATAACGTCGTTATAAAATACGAGTATCCAAAACTTTACCTGATTACAATATTTCCGAAACCTTTTCAGATGTAAAGTAACTGAACCGAAAAAGCTTTGCGAAAGTGGATATTTGTCCGAAATGTTAGAACTGAATTGACAAGTAGATGACGACTCGTTGGTGTAAAGGGTGAATGCCCAGTTGAGGCGCAAGATGTTGCAGGTTCGATTCCTTTTCCTCGCTAAGGGCAAATGTCTGGTTGAGGCACAATATTTTGCGGGTTCGACTCCCACTGTGGGTGGAACAAATGTTTGCATGATCTGCAGATATTGGTTCCTAGTCTTTGTGTAATGGTGTTCTCAGAGTTCCTGATATTCACGATAGAGAGGAGAATTGCGGAAGATTTGAGTTTACGGCTATGTATATATATGTGTAATTGTTAGGTGTTTTTTTCATATATGGGTTTATTAGTGCTTTTTGGCTTATTGCCGAAGTTTATTAGTGCTTTGCGGCATAGCGCAGCCTACAACAACACAGCTACATCTCTTGGCCGCCGACAAAGATGTGCCCTGCTACCTCCAAACCGCATGCCCAGGGTAGGGATTTTAGGCATATCCCCCTTCTTACTGGTATTATGGGAGGCCCATGTTGATCCCTCCTACCCACATGCCCAACGTGGGGATTGTAGGCATATCTACCTTCTTAATCGTATTATGGGAGGCCCATGTCCAGCTCTCCAACCCGCATGCCCAGCGTGGGGATTGTAGGCATATCCCCCTTCTTATAAAGGGGCCTCCCTTACCACTACCACTACCAGAAGTGGAGTGATAAATGGCTAATTGGTGTTCTTGGGCTTTGAAAATAAATATTTTAATCATTGTTTGTTTTCCATTTTCAATAGTTGTAATGTCTGTGGAATTTCTGCTTCTCAAAACAACTCTAAAACAAAGTGTAAGGTGTAAAACCATTGAATTTGTAATGTACCTGTTTAAAACAGTTTGTTGCAAGTTGAAACCCCCACTTAATTACTTCCCTCGCGGTACTTAAGCGCTTAAGGGCTTGTTACACTATCCAACTTATTTCATTTAAACATTATGTAAAATATTTTTGGTTTTTTAGAAGTAGTACAGTTTTTTTTTAAGGGCTCATCCGGGGAAGTACTAGTACCATGCATATTTCTATTACGTTTTGGTTTGAAATGTGGATACCGGTGAAATTAACATTAGGCTTAAAATATTTATGCGTCAAGTTCACGCACGTTGCAATGGCACTTTTCAAACTTGCGTGAACTACAAAACAATATTTTGTTATAAATAATGGTTACCACTTGACATCAGGTGGGTCATGTACTAGTTTTGTCTTCAAGGTTTATAAAAAATGTAGCAAAGGTTTTTTGTTCTTCATTATTATCTTAGATACAAGGCAAAATGGCAACTTAATGCTAGCTTTAGGCATATTTTAAGCTAAGTGATGACTTTCAACTCAGCTCAGAGAATAAGCAAGCTGAAGTGGCAGTGGGCTGGCCATATCTGCCGAAAAACCGATAACCGTTGGAGTAAACGAGTTCTTAAAGACCGCGGGTCGGAAAACGTAGTGTAGGACGCCTTCAGCCAGGTGGTGGCGCAGTGATGGTCTGCGAAAGGCTGCTGATAGAAGCTGGATGCGTCGAGCTGAGGACATGGTCCGATAGCGTCAGGGGAGCGCCTATGCCCAGCCGTGGACTGCTTTAGGCTGATAATTAATGATGATTTTCAATAATGTCTGTGTCAAAGCTATCGGAAGCTTCCAGGCCGTCAAAAAGTCAAAAAAGTCAAAAGTCAAAATTCATTTATTCAGTAGGAACTGTATAGTACACTTTGCCACAAAAACGCCAGTATCAGAGTTAGCCTCTATTCACTATCTTGGCGTAAGTGAAGCAATTATGGTGTGTCTAAATTCAGTGCTTTAAGCATTAAAATCCCTCAGCCCTGTCACAATTTGGATAGGTAACCGATTGCTGGCATTTAAAACCGAACGCTTCCGTACTTTAAAGTAAAAGTACTTCTTCTTCTTCTTCAACATATGAGATAGTGGCCAACTCTGGTATCGGAGTTTTTAGTCTGCCCAAAGGCCTCCGACTGAAAAAGCCGGGACGTACGTAACGTGCTTTCCAAAGCACGGAAGCGCTAAATAGTGACCGGGCGGAGTAATGCTCAACCAAAGTGATCTTTTAAGAATACCGATTTACGCCACGCCATGAGCGCTTCTTATTCAAAGTACTGTCGTGCTCAGACGCGGAATTTATTAGCTTCGCTTACTTACGTCACGTACGTCCGCGCGCCAAATTTAAACGCATTCATTATTGCAACATATGTAATGCAACTAAGACTTTAAAAAAATATAAGCCAAGCAGAGTTTCTTGCCAATTCTTCTTTGTTTGGTCGCGTTACGAATTGGTGTAAATTCAAATTTTAAAAATTGACGTTTCAAAGTGTACTACATGTGTTTATTCAATGAACTTATTTTGATTTTTGACCAACAGGGTATGTGTAATGTGTATAACCTTTCGATAGGGGCTGTAAAAAAGTATGAATAATGTCTTGGAGCCTTCTTTCTCCCGACAGGGACTGTCCACCTAATTCCTATGAAATATAATTAACTGGCACTCTGTTTTAGCTGGTTCTTCTTGCTTAGTCGCCTGCGTGATCATACTCACTTTTCTCAATACCATGATTACTCAGAAACCAGATATTTGTGTTTTTTACATGGATCTTAATCAATTTATTGCTTACTGTATAAGTTTTCCGAGTTAAGCTGTTTTATTAATTCCCATATTTGTGTGCCTATATTATTGCTTACTCATAATTGTTTTTGCTTTAGCTAGTAGTTTTTTGGTTTCTAATATATATAAATAAATGAAAACATGTTTAGATGTTGGGAGGACCTAATACACAAATTTTAATTTATGCTTGTTTGAGCGACCACGCGTTGAGCTAAAAACAGGGTGCATTCACGCTCTTTGGGAAGGCCTTTGTCCAGCAGTGGACTGATGATGCTTTATTTAACATGGTGCTCCACAGGCAGGTGAATTAGGCTTGGGTTCCGAACATGGAGATCCTTTAAACTCGTCTTGATTTCAAAATAAGTTGTAATTTTTAATGAAAATAATTTTAACCGTACTGGTTATTATAATCTGTGAAGGTTCCGTTCGCTTTTTCTCTCATACGTGTCAAATTTAACGTTAAAAGTGCCCAAAACAAAAGTCAATTCCCAATTATACTTGATAGTGGCGTAATTGTGGAGAACTATCCCAGAAACCATTAATAATAAAGAAATGAAGTGAGTTGATTTTGATATATATAACAAACAGTTATTAGAATCACCGCGAAACAACAAGGTGTAGCAGCCGCTTTAAAATTTACTATAAAAGAGCCGTTACAAAGAACAAGGAACGTAAAAATCTATGATCGCAAACGGAAGACACTTGTTCCTTGTTATTGTGAGCCTTTGTTCAGCGGAGCCTGCTTCGATGGCCTCTCAACATTGTTAGCTTTTTCTAGAATAAAAAAAGGAAACTGCAAATAATAAAAGTTGTACATCTTAAATTTTTTTTCATCATAGTCAGGAAGTCCAGTGCTTTTTTTATCTGTCTGAATCATTTTGCTAATGAACAAAAGCCCCAAAGACGTTATTGACGCGTTTTCAGTTATTATCATCGAGATATTTATACTCTAGAGCCAGAAACGTGGAAAAAAGGTATCTGCAACAAAATTTGGAGCACGCTAGTGATTGCGCCAACATTGAACAATAATTTTCAAGCAACATAATTTCTAAATTAGTGCAAATTTATTATTTTGTAGTTTGTTTAAGTCAAATACGCTAGGACGATTTTTGTCAGTTTTCACTTGAAGATTGTGACTACAGAACTATCTCGATGATTATTATGGGTCATGCTAATTTTACTCATTGACTTCGACCCATTGATAGGGATCTCATATTTTTTTACCATCATCCCCATTCTACGTCGTAGACGTGCTACGGCGTAGCAATGGGACATCTGAGGTTAAGTATTATTGGTTATTATCTGCGTTCTTTGTTCAGAATCGTTCGAAGAAATCTCATGGTAGAGCTTCTTAATCTCAGTCGAAAACTTGTAAAATCCCTTGTGGTTGTACAAGAACTAAGTAGTTTTTACGTTTACATATATTTTAACGTTTTGGAGCTAACGAGAGGCGACATACACTAGGAATTCCGTTTTGAAAAACCGTTTTAAAATATTCGAGATTGATTCGAGATTTTGAAATACAGATCTATGAACCCTATCACCAACGTTTAGTAGTTTTCCGTACGAAGCTTTCTCCGATTCGAAATTCCGAATGGTAGCCTGTACGCTCTGAAACCCGCAAGAAAAATGTCTGAACTCAATGGCTAGCCTTCGCGTCTCTCATGTGAGCCTTATTATTCCAAACGTAAAAAAACGTGTGTGTGTGCGTGCGTGATATATTTACGGAATCTCGATTCAATATTTCGAAACGGAGTTCCTCGTGTATGTGGCCTCCTTATATCCTCTGATTTATTGGTTAAAATTCTATGCAATTTGGATGATTTCATGTCATCTGATTATCATTTACTAATTTATGTTGGTGTTACACAGTAAAAAATTTATAATGTTCCTTCAATTTGAAAATTACACTGAAAGCTCGTTTAAAGGCGGACAGAAGTGCGACCAAGACGACTAAACTATAGAAGTATAAAATAGAAATGGCCCAATATTTTAAGCTCAAATAGCCTCAAAAGCACCAAAACTGCCGTTTATTTTTATACACTCGATGTAAATTATTCGCGGAAAAAACCAAGTCGTCTTCAAGATTACTTTGTAAACAACTTTATCCTGATTTATGAAAGAAGTTTTAAATAAATAATTTTTAGAGGCAAAGTTGCCGGCAGGTGTCTCCTAATATTTTTTTTATGAAACGCCCGGCCCGAGTAATGCAATTATGTAAATTAAAAACGATTTCGAGTTTTCCTTCCTCAATGACACGCAAACTTCGACGACGGATGTGTTCGTCGCTTTTGCTAAAGTTGGAACATCTTTATGGTTTTATTAGTGTTTGTTACTTCGGGAAGTTCAATAAAACATTATCGCGTTCCTTTTGGTCAACTAAATTTTCTGTTCTTACTTGGTCCTCACTATACATGCTTTTTCCTATGGGGATCGTCAGACATTTCATTTTATTTTCTTTAAACCCTTAGTTTACTTAAGTATGCTACATGCTCAGTATAAGTAACTATAGTTTGTTATTAGTCTAAGCGCCTATTTCACCATCTTCAAGTACATCTGCAGCAGCACACATCTTTTCAAATTTCTATTAAAGTTTTAGAACAATAAATTGCCTTTAAGTAGTACCTATATAATTCTGAAAAGATAACTGATTGATCCGTTTACCAAACCCTTTTTTTTACAGTAACACAGAACCTGCAGCCAGGTCAAGCGACGTTTGCAAAAGGCTACGGCTAAAGCTGGATGTGTCAAGCTGAAGATAGGGCGCAACGGAAATCATTAGGTGAGGCCGTAAGCCCATTATTATTAGCCAATAAGAAGTCCGGCGAGATATCCTTTAACGAATACCTTGTACTACTCTTAAAATAAATTTATACACAAATAAATCACGAAATAACCACTTGTTCACTAAACTCGGTTGCGTAAAGCTACAAATAGACGAACAAATTAGTAAAACTATAAGGGAATGTAATTCCTAAAAACATAGTTGACTTCTATGACTGACTTAGATAAAATCAAATTATTAATAGACAATTGACAATAATACATACCTACTTGCTTTACTCGTATAATACTTTTGAATCATTTACAGAATTTTCATATTATATTTCATATTTTTATTACAGATTAAAAATATAAACCTCAAACTAACAATGTGTTATCTTGGTACGCCTAAAAGCCTTGGTCTGCCAAACCATATTGCTATACTACACTAAAACAAGGTTCATGTGAGATACCTATGAACTGTATCATGCAATTTAACACCATGTAAAAGCAATACATGTATTCAGTAGTGAATATAGAAAGATCGAAATGCTACAACCATAAACTGCTACTACTCTCACGTCTAAAACTGCACAAAAAGGCACAATTAACCCACAAAATAAGCACTTGTTCATTCAACGCGGCTGCGTCTGCTGCGCTTGGTATGCAGTGCGAGTCTCCAGCTATCTCTAATATAGCTTTCAGCGATACCCGACCCGGAATCCTAATGCCACTGTGAGATAACTCGCCTAATCGCAGCAAATGTTTTGTTACATGTATTTTTTTAAATTTCAAAATACAAATACAAAAATACAAATTCTTTTTATTACTGCATAAAAAGTTAACAAACTAATACAAGTATTAATACAAATCTTAAACAAATAATAACAAACTAATACAAGTATTAATACTAATCTTAATGTTAAATCCCAAATTATGCAGAGGCTTTTATACACTAGAAATAATGATAATGTTTTGGCCCACACACATGGCGCACCTGAGTTAAGTGGTAACCATTACCTATCACAAAGCAATGGCATCGTAAGCTATTTTCATGTTTTTTAATAATATGTATAGGTATCACCATCCGCACTTATAGCAGTCAATTGCTGGATATAAACCTCCTTAGTGAGCGCCATTGCGCCTTTTCCTGAGCTCGATACATCCAGCTTCTTCTCGATACGTCCTACTCTACGTTTGCCGAGCCACGGTCTCCATTCAAGAGCGCATTTACCCCAATGGCTATTCGTTTGTTGGCAGATAAAGCAGCAAACTGCGACTTCAGCTTGCTAATTCTCAGAGCTAAATAAGGATAAGGGTAAGTGTATGTAAGAGTATAATATAATTAAACTAATGATGAAACTGAACATCGCATGTTGAAGTTTTAAGTTAGTGACTCAATTTTGCAAACTTTTATTCAAATAAATAATTTACAAAAAAAACGAAACTTAATTTGTTATTTAAATTTAGAAAAAAAAACTTTCTAAGACATCTCGAAAAATCAATCGAAAGATCAGCGAAATAAATCAAATAAAACAACTTGTCTCGACTTGCCCCAACTCGTCCCAATACGTTGCAACACGTCGCAACACTGAAAACCTAATCTGCAGCAGAACAAGGCCATCAAATCAATACCATTCCGACTGCTACGGCTCGCGTAGCAGCGTAGCACCTCGTAGAGCTTCGTAGATGTACTAGCAAGCCTTATCAGTCACTGGACAAGAAGGAAAATTTCAATCTTATTCGGTTTGACTGTACTCATTTAATTCAAACATAATATTATCACATCGTCTTTTTAGGAAACTTGAAAAACAGAATTATCCCAATATTCCCCAAATGATGGAGATAATTTGTTATTGTAAATTGGGCATTCATGCGAATAATTTGTTTACTGTGATTGTAAAGGCCTTCACACACGGCAGCTATACTGTAAAGATGTATACGATAAATCTCATTAAATTTTTCCATAGAAATCGTCAGGAGATCCACACACGACAGCTATAATCTGTTTGGATGCAAGGTTTGTATAATTATAGTCATACATCACAAGGTAAGTTTGTTTAACCATCAATTATCCAAATGGGTATAATTTGTTATTGTATAATTAGGCATTCATGGGAATAATTTGTTTACGGTGAATGTAAAGGCCCTCATATACGGTAGCTATACTGTAAAGATGTATACGATAAATCTCATTAAATTTTTCCATAGAAATCATCAGGAAACCACACACGACAGCTATAATATATATTTTATTAGTAAAATGTATGAATGAATCCCGGATGTGTTAAAGCCTTAATTGGGAATTACTAAATATTTGTCCCATGAATGGGCGAAGGGGTGATTTAAACTTGGCAAATTGAGCCCCATTATCCATGATTGATTCAAAACAACTAGCTTTCTTCCCGTGGCTTCACTCGCGTAGTACATAGATTCAATACAAATACATATCAAATATTTTTATTTCATTAAAAAAAACCTGACTTTATGGAATAAAAAGCTTTATAGTAAGAATACGCTACTTTTTATCTTACGGTTACTATATTATAGATATTCCAGGCCACAAACTACATGTATATCCCAAGTATCATCTAAATCAGTTAGAAGATACTTACTCACCGACTCCTGATTCAACTTTCTTAGTTCAGTTTTCGCCGTCCGGTAGCTAAACGTGCTGAGAGAACACTCGTAGTTATGTTCGGGCATCGAACCCCACTCTGCACTTGAAGAGCTTTATCCGACACCTAACTGCATGAGATGCCTGAATTTATTTGCATTCAGAATTGAAAAATAAATTGATGGAAAAATTGAATTGCAAAAAATATAAACAGGTATCTTCTGTTTTTATTAACTTGACAGAATTCATAACCCAGAATAGTTGACTCTTCTGTAGATGTCTTTAGATCACGGGTTCTATTCTCGCCCTGGTTATGTATTGTGTGTGTTTTTTTTATTATACATGTTTTTGGTCTCAGAATTCTAGTATTGGCTCCGTCTGTCATACTATCGCACTAATATTATAAATGCAAAAGTTTGTGTGTTTGAGTATGTTTGTGGTCACTTCACTCCGTAACGGCTGAACGGATTTAGCTCAAACTTAAAATATACGTAGTTTAAGACCTGGATTAACCCATAGACTACTTATTATCCCTGTATCACACGAGTGTAGCTGCGGGTGGAAGCTAGTCATATGTCATATTTTGTATATACCTAATATTTTATATATATTTTATAAATTTTGAAGCATGAAGTACCTCCAGCCTCTTGCGTAATTTCCAAGAAATAAATAATTAAACTTTTAATTACCTGTAATTTTTTTTTTTTGCCTTTTGGGTAAACTGCACCATTGGTACTGGAGACTGATAACACACCCCGAAATAGAACAAACACACATATTCACCACAAAAATGTTTGTCGTGACCGGGAATCGAACCCGCGACCTGCAGTGGGCAAAGCTACTTCCAACTGAGCTATAAGGCCAATTTATTTGTTTACCAATAACAATAATATAATACCTGATATTATTCGATTAGTATTGAATAATTAAGGGGATGGATATAAGGGCTTCCAACCTCCATCGTCAGAATCAAAGTAACCTCCCTTGCGCGTGGTGTACGCTTCTAACTATCGGACGGGGCTCTGGCAGCCGGCTGATTGCGGCATAGCGCAGCCTAGCACCGGCGCATCTAAATTTGATGCAGCCGATGAACAACAGCGAGAAGCTGTGCCCTAACCCACATGCCCAGCGTGGGGATTATAGGCATAACCCTCTTCCCCATA
Organism: Horisme vitalbata; assembly: GCA_951804965.1. NCBI lineage: Eukaryota > Metazoa > Arthropoda > Insecta > Lepidoptera > Geometridae > Horisme > Horisme vitalbata. The sequence goes on along the minus strand of OX638095.1, from coordinate 1,250,026 downwards.
TCCTCCTTTATTAGAAGAGGCCAATGTCCACTTGTGGACTGGTATAGGCTGGTGTGGTGAATAATAACATTGACTGCACCTATTTATGTACCAATATTATCCTATTAAAGTTAGCAGCCAGCAATATTTCAGCCTTCAGCAGGCATTAAGTCGTAAATCAAAAACTGAAGTTAAGTTCCCCGAGTCCGGTGCAACTGCAATAATTCTATCAACGCGCGCGCGCAGAATAACTATACCAAATATATTGCGGCTCCAATGAGATGCGACTTAAAAAGATTTAAGTTTGAAACTTGTTTTATACATTTTGATTTATTGATTTGGAAATTGTTTTATATTTGTCTTTTGATACTAGTTTTTGCCCGCGTGATATCTGTATAGAAAACCTATATGTTATTACAGGTCAGAGCTATGTAAAGTCTCAAAATTCAGCTTAATCCGATTAGAAGTCTTGGTGTGAAGGAATGACTAACATTTCACCTTTCTGAAACTTTTGCCTACATAATATTAGTAACATTTTTGATGTTAATGATTAATTATATCAATTAGTTTAATTATTACATAATTATCATCATCATCAGCCTATAGCAGTCCACTACTTAACAATGGCTTTCCTCAATAAGCGCGATTATGCCCTTTCTTCAGCTCGACACATTCAGCTTCTACCAGCAACCTTTCGCATATTGTCACTCCGCCTAGCCAGAGGGCATCCTACATTACGTTTGTCGAGACGTAGAAGAATTTGGTTACCTCAATAGTTATCCAGTTTTTTGGCAGATATAGCCAGCCCACTGCCTATTCAGCTTGCTAATTCTCTGAACTATGTCGGTAGTTGTGTGTTGGATAGTCTTTATCCTCGCAGTCTTTACATTTGGAAAATTAAAAACCCTCTTAAAAATGTTCAAATCGTATAAAATAAGATATCGAGACTGGGGCAAATTGTTCGTCCAATGAAAAAGGACAAGCGAACCTGCGGGCTCGCGCCAAGCTGTTGGCTCTCCGCCGACTGATAAACTTACACTTACCATGGAACTTGAATCGGACTTATTAAAAATACTTAAGTTTTTACATCACTCTCTCTATTATTCTTTGTCTAGTTATTCTCTACTGCCTGGGACACGGTTAGATAAAAACAATGAACATTATGTTATTGTATAAGCATACACAAATGTGGCGCCACTGCAAGCCAGCGTTGCAGTAGCTTCCATGCCTCTGCAGCATATCTGTCGCAAGTCACCACTCAGCTATATATATAGCTGAGTGGCGACTTTTGTTGTGTCTCTATTTCTCTTTACTCTAAAATTCTCTAAAATCTAGCACATAACTATTGTTTGCATAATTTGTGACTCAAATAAATATTTGTTTATCTTTTTGTCTTTATCTTTTAAACAAGTTTACCGAACTGTATAAAAACAAAAAGTAGATTATTATTTTACTTAACGTACACAGGACCTGTGGTTGTCAATAAAATTATAATGTCTACAACGGGTCTAAAATGGCCACATAAGGTGAATCATAATATGATCTTGGTATGATTCACGCTCAAAATCACTTTACTGACGAATTCATATATTATGATTCGCGCACAATTCATAATCAGCAATCCTGTTATTTTACAAAATTTATTGCCAAAGGATCTCCAAGGAATTCAGGAAATGAATTGCTTGGAGAGGAATCCCTCAATGTGGCAGTTTTAGTCGAATGAACACCTGGTTAAGATCTGGATCTGCAGATCATAGAAACATAACTATGTCACGCCACGGGAATCGAACTAACTAAATTTTGTATTTTCCCTGGCTTGCCCGTATGTCAAAGATTTCATTAATCTAAAGAATTTGATTCAAAAATTTTCAAAATTCTCATTTTCGAATTACGTTCCATTAGTAAGTGTTGCAAGATTAGTCCAGCCGAGACAGTTTCATTTGGCGCTAGCTGCACACGCGCTGAATGGCAAGGAGTGCAATCCGGCATAAACCGGATCATCCACACCGGACGGAGCCGGACGGATCCTGTTAAACTCATCCGGCTTGGAATTACCAGTCTAATTTTTGAACTTTTTTAACTTTGGTTGGTTTTTTGAGATAAAGGTTAAAAAAGCGGAGACATGGGTTAAAATTTTAACGTGATTTTGCATTGAATCAACTCTAGTATCAGAGTTTAGGCCACATGAAGGCCTCCTTGACTGAATTGATTGGAATAATTCTCTAAAGGGATGGAATAAGCAAAGAGATGCCACTTGATGTTGGGTCACCTATAACAAAGTTTTGCATCGTATGCAACGTGTATTTCGATGCAATGGCCTGCGTCTATCACGCACGAAGGTGTTAGGGTGAGCCCACAACACTGTGGTGTGACGCATTGCAATAATCTTCGTCACATAACGTGAAGAAATTTTGTCGTTCTTTGCGATTCGTTATCGCAACGCAGTATGGCCTCGCCGTAAGGCTCTATATGTCAATAATTTCACTGTACCCAATAACTTTAAAACTGAAATGTAGCAATGTTACAGCAGCAAGAATAGTGTACTCCCGCAGACGAGTCCTATACAAGATAAAGAACTTACCCGTCTAGTCAAGTGACATGAATGCCGAGAATAACCAAATTTTGAAAAACTTTCGTAAAGTGTGGCCAATTCGTCATTGCCGAATCTTGAAGAACGTAGCTCAAATATATGTTTCAACCCTCTGCCACTAAATGAGAGGTTTTATATGTGTGACAGATTGACTAGTGTGTGTCTGTCGGTGGTATTATACCATTAAGTTTAAAGCAATAACTGAAAAGCTAAAATAGGAAGGTTATAAACCCTTAATGCTCCCAGACTTAACAATTGAACACCAAATGTAACTAGATTTCCAACAATTTGATCGTATCGAAGCAAGTTGGTCAGAAATGGTAGTAAATTAATAAATAGTCAATCCAATGAAGGGTCTGACTTACCACACCACTTAAGCAGTACCACGATGCAAAATTAAAGCGTCATTTCAACTATAAAACTATCGTGTCATCAATTTCTGTATTACAATATAAAGAATGATGTTACTCACTCAAATTTGATGGCTCAACGATAGGTATTATTTTTTAATTTTTAAATGTTACAATTTTGCACTTCTTTTTTTATGTTAAGGCCTATGATAATTTACTAAAAGATCTTACTCGCCTAGTGAAGTTGTAACGAAACAGGTCTCAGGAGAGTGTTCCGTCGTTCACAAATATAAGCAAACTTATCTAAATAAACTCCAAACTAAATACTTTTTGATTAGATAAAAATTAATAAAGAAAAAGAGGAGAGTGACAGGAGAAGTCAGGGAGGAAGGAAGAAAATTTACGGCAATTCATTGAGAGGATGTTTTTGAGGTTTTTCAGGGAATAATCAGCATGAAAACCATGGAATGTTCAATTCAAAAACAAGGAACGATGAGAGCTGATGTTCTCCATGTCAATTGGCGAGTGTACACAATGATAATGAGCGGAAAATCTGGCTATAGTTATGTGTAATCGTGAGTACTAGAATGTGGAATTCTGCTCATCCTAAGGGATGGAAATGTAGGTGGGTTGAGCACGGATAGATGCAGTAATGGACAGATGATAAAAGGCAGGTCCGGCGGGTTTAATTACTTTATTACAGAAAGACTAGATCTGCATTTCATACTGAGACAGAAGGTCCACTAGCGGGAGCCAGATAGAAAGAGTGTACAAGCTGCGGATGAGAGAGCAGCGGAGTCTCCATTAAACCAAGCACACAAAGTTACTATGTGAGATAAAATTATTATAATTGTTGAACTGATACTGTTGGGTGAGTAGCCAATATTTACCTGTAATGTTTTATGATACTATAAAACTCTGATCCACAAGGTTTGTGAAATAGATACAATTTACTGCCATCTAGCAATGATTATGGAACTAAATAAAAGTAAACCTTATCTCATATTATGGAGATTAGTGTAAGTTTGTTTGTTTGTTATGTTTTCACACTATGAATGTTCAACCAATTATCATAGCATTTACATTGTCTGAGAAACGAAAGACATGAAGTACCTACTTTGATCCAGAGGAGGATTATTGTTCCTACGGGATAACAAAATACCTTTCTACCGTGAGACAGCGGGTAAAAGCTAGTTATGTAAAATATAAATTCAATATAAGATACCCATTCTTAACCGTGATACGGTTGTCCAAAGTAATGATTCTTCGGGAGAATGAGCTGTTCAGTTCTATGATTCTTTATAAAATTGTCTAAGAAATGAGATTCTTTATATTCACATTAAATATTGTACCTAAGAGGTAACTGCTGATATATTTGATTAAGCTACTGAAGCTATTGAACCTACTATGACTAGCATGAGCAGTCTTTATCGTCACAATATATCCTCACTAAGAAGAAAGAGGTATTTACAGCCAAAAATATGAGGCTTATTCTACAAAGACAAGCAAATGCAGTTCTTTTAGACAATCCTACGGGACTCTTGATGAAATATATCATTGAAACATTATATTATTTAGCAAAGCTAACATTTTAAGAATTGAATTTCTTGGATATTTTGTATTGTATCAGCAGACAAATAACTGCTTCATTTTACCTGAAATAAAGGTATTAACCATTAAGTGATTTGATGCATTTTGCTGCAGATCACTCCTTACTTCTTTGCATAGCAAAAGACTTACCATATTATAAACAATAGCCAGTGATGAGGCATGCTCCCAATTCCAAAATGGAACTATGGTGGAGGGCTGTCCAGTCTGGTGACGAGGCCCACAGATTGCGCGGGGCGGAGCGCATCCTTTGCCATTTAGATTCAGTATGAGAGAGATAAAACTATTCATGACCACATGCCGGTCAACAGAGTCAGAATGAAAGAGATTTATCTATCGGAGAAGAATAGGTTTCACTGGTTGTTGCGCAGGTAGAGCTCCAATTCTATGCCTGATGTAGAGTCGGAATGAAAGAAATAATTCTACTCACAAGTCGATAAAAACTAAAGCTAGACTGTGGGAAGAATATAATAAACTCTTTGTCAATCTTTATTACAAACTAAAAACATTAAAGTAAGTACATCGTTCATATTCTTTAGAATATCTAATTCTTTATTCCCTAAAAACCGAAGCTTCTTTACATATTCTAATCAGCGTTATTCTTCTCTATCAAAACTAGGTGTTAGAATGACCTAGGATTAGTATTAGGAAAGATATCGTTTCAAATGTCTTGAAAGATCCGTTGAGTTGCTACGTCCATTTCATAGAGTTCTAACTACTAAACTAGACGATTCACGTGGCCATAACAAATTAGACTTAGTATTCTTAGTACGTAGGTTCTTCATTAAGTTAGGCAGGCTTTATAATTATTAGGATAGTATAGGAGGAGGGGGGTTTTTACAAAGTGAATGTGCTCACTCAGCAAAAAGTGTAACCCAAAAACGTTTATTTCTCAGACAAAAGATTCTCAGCAAACCTTCTTTCAAAATCAAATCCAATTCTCCTAACTTAATTTACAGCAACTCTAATTGGTCAGCGAAAATCTTTTTCAATTTCGCCAAGTTTCTCAAGTTTCATCTCATTAGACACTGAGGTAATTAGACGAGGCATGATTGATTAGTTGCCTTATTGCAATCTAGACTTTTACACTTTTTGCGCGTTCCAATTTACTTTAGCAAGAAACTTTTAACTTGATAGACTTTAGTTTGTGCTTTAAGTTATTGAAAGAGACTTCATTTATTAAACTTAAAACTTTGTAATCACAAGAAAAATCAATCATCGGCTCCCAGATTTTAAGTAAATATTTCTCCATCTATGATTTAACCAAAACTACAAGCACTACATATCCGATGCTTTATAGTTAAATTATGAGAAATTAAAGTAAAAAAGTAAAGAAAATAAAAAAAGTAAGTATACTTTTTTTATTATTTTATGCATTATGGTCACGCATATTTGATACTTGCCATACGATGTAAAATCAACTTGAGGCATGAAGGTGACAAGCCTCATGTGCCTGTTATTTCACCTTTATTTTGTATTTTATGAAATGATAGCAGACACAAATAATATTACAAGAGATTATACAACCAATTTATCCTGCAACGGAAATCGAACCAAATTCCTTTACTTACTAACAATTACAACCTTTTAACCAAATTACCCAAAATTACATTGACCAAATCAAATAAGGTTAGTGGGTTAGTCGAAGCACTTTGCTTTGACTAAGCTAAACAATTAGAAAGCAGTTAGCTGGAATGGCGAAGTTCAGTCGTCCAAGAAGCTGCTGTGTCGTCCAAGACAGCATTGAGCGGAACACTTCAACAGCTCTCAAACTTTAGCTTTATTTACGTTATTTATTTCATCAGCAGCCTCTAGCAGTCAACTGCTGGATATAGGCGCGGATATATATGAGCGCCATACGTAGTGTAGGACGCCCTTCGGCCAAGTGGAGTGGTGATCTGCGCCTATATCCAGCAGTGGACTGCTATTGGCTGATGATGATGATGATGAATTAAATAACGTACCTAAATAAAGCTGAAATTAGAGAGCTGTTGAAGTATTCCGCTGAAAAGCTAGAAGCTGGATGCAACAAGCTAAGGAAAGGACGCAATGACGCTCTTTATTATGTATATAGTAAAAGTAAGTTTTTTTTTTGTAATCTGTTAAAACAATTGAAATATGATTAGGTACTAAGAGTTATTTTGAGAGAACATGAAATTTAAAAAATGATACAAATAGAATAGAGACAGTCACGTGTATTAAGATATATACAATTTAGAACTAGAATGCGTTTGCTAACAGGTCACAATTCGCTCTTCAAATGACTCAACTTTATAGCGACCACTGTTCTAAAAAGTATATATCCTATTGCACGTGACTGTACATTTCATTTTAAGCATAATAAGTTTTATCCTTTTAGATATTTTGTGTCTTGTTTGTCCTGTTGAAGGAATGTGGGACGAAGAGGAATAATTCTTCTCAAACTCTAATAAATCGTTTTAAGAATAATCAAAATATGTAATTAAAAAGTTGAGAACTAATAAGATACACAGAGCGGTCACGTAGAGCTGCATTCCACTGCACAACCCAACACCTGCCGCGTTACTCTAATTTACTGTAAGGTGTTGACCATAGAACTAGCATAGCGATTATGAAACTGAGCGTATCACTTCTCATACAAAATGTTACATCAATCTGAAAGATGAGTATACGATAAGTTCGTCATGCTGAAATTAGGTTGCGTTATGGCGTACAACTTAACTTCGGTCGGCGTAAGTTTGGTGGCAATTCGGCGGTAGAGCACACATTATACGCGACCGAAGTTCGGTTCAACTACCAAAGAAGATTCGTGGCGGGAAAAAACAAAAGTTACGCAACTGAATTTCTGCCGCGTAAGTTCGGCGTTTATGGTTTGTCATATCAGCCGAATACGTCGGAACGTAAAATGGTGGAAAACATATAAAGATGTTGGTCCCAGCTTTGTCAAGCTTTTTAATCATGGCCAAGGCCGTCGGGTGGCCTTTAAACACCTTTAAACACCACCTCGAAAACACCTTCTGAGACAAATAACAAGTTTATATAAACCTGTTAAATTAAACAAACATTTACTGCCTGTTAGTTGTTGGTGTAAATGTGGTTAATTAGGGATGGTATATTTATAAAAAATGAATAAAAAGCTTTTGACAACTTTTGGCTAACTGTAACATTGTAACATTCTAACTGTAACATTTGGACAAGACCAAAGTTATGGTCAATGACCGAATTGATCCGAGTCCTGTCGTCGTTAATGGACACCTTCTTGAAGTTGTTTCGGAGTATACATACCTCGGGCAGATATTGCAGTTGGGTAGAAACAACTTCGAGAAGGAGGCCAAGAGGAGGATTCAGCTGGGTTGGGCAGCATAAGGAAAACTACGTCGAGTTTATTCTCGTCACCCATACCGCAATGTTTGAAAACGAAAGTTTTCAATCAGTGCGTCCTACCCGTCATGACATACGGAGCCGAAACGTGGACACTCACAGTACGGCTAGTCCACCAGTTTAAAGTCGCTCAGCGAGCTATGGAACGAGCTATGCTCGGAGTTTCTCTGAAGTATAAAATCCGTAACGAGTTTATCCGACATAGAACTAAAGTTGTCGACATAGCTCAGAGAATTAGCAAGCTGAAGTGGCAGTGGGCGGGCCATATCTGCCGAAGAACCGATAACCGTTGTGGTGGGGAGTTCTTGAGTGGAGACCGCGGCTCGGCAAACGTAGTGTAGGACGCCCTCCGGCCAGGTGGGGTGACGATCTGCGAAAGACTGCTGGTAGAAGCTGGATGCGTCGAGCTCAGGACAGGGAGCAATGGCGCTCATTAGGGGAGGCCTATGTCCAGCAGTGGACTGCTACAGGCTGATGATGATGATGATGATGTAACATTGTACAGTTATAGGTGTTTAAAGCCGTGCAAATACAATATACATGATTCTTAATACTTTTATAATCATTATTCATAATTTATTTATACACAATTTATAACATAACTGTATATATCATATACCAACGCGTTACAAAAAAGTCAATACATAATCAAAAACAAAAATCCGATTAGGGATACTTCGTCAAATATGATTTATATAAATACCCATTCATTTCATTGATTCATTCAATATGTCTCATAGGCTGGTATTTATATAATAAATTTATCATTTTATGATTCAAGTTGATGAACGCAGGGCCTTGCATTTTAATGTTCCAAACATGCGTGACGAACCAATACTTTTTTATGTTACCTGAAGATAGAGCACATGGCCCGCCTGATGTTATGTGGTAACCATTACCTATCACAAAGCATTGCATCGAAGGGCACGATTTTTGAACCGCGCCCCACGATACAACGCCCTGCGTCCGTTAACTTGAGGCATGAAGGTGACAAGACTCGTGTGCCTGTAATTTCATCGGCACCCATCCTTCAAACCGAAACACAGCAATGCTGCTTCACGGCATAAATAGGCATGATAGTAGTAATTTCTCGGACGAGCCCTTCACAATGAACTCTACTACTAAAAGTTTGTTATAAATAATGGTTACGACTTAACACCAGGTGAGCCTGCGCTAGTTTCATCTTAAGGTATTTGAAAAAAAACTACATATTTGCTTTTGGTTTACCAGAACGTAGATCAACTAATTTCTATAAATAAATAAATAATGCTGGACGTTGTCTCACAGCATCATGTAGCCCCAAACTAAGCAGAGCTTGTATTATGGGAACCACATAATTGATATACTACATAATTAATATTCTTTTTGCAAATACATACACATCATACATAGAAAACACCCAAACCCGAGACAAATATCTGCAGAACATGCAGACATTTGTCCCGTAGCGGGAATTGAACCCGCAACCTTCTGTATCCCAGGCGAACCTTCGCCCACTGCGCCACAGAGATCTTCTAAAACGAAATTCTATTACAATACATTTTCTATTATATCCGAAATTCAAACATTCCAATTATATAATCTGTGGCACGGCTTACCTCGTGACATAGTGGTACACGACGGTCGCATTCAAACAACCACCAGCCCTTCTAAGATTTAATCTTACCTCTACAACCTTTGTACTAAATGCGGGTTCGTTACTAAAACACGGGCATATTTTACCCGCATTATGTTAACCCGAAACGGGCATCAACGGGCATCAAGTATTTATGGCGTCACCAAGTGTTCTGTTTTTCGGCCGCCTAACCCGGCAGCGTTTAACATTAATTACCGCACTGCAATCCGCATTTCGCAGAATTATGTTCGGGACACACGGTCCGGTTTTACTGAAACCAGTCGTCTGTTTTTAACCGACTTCTAAAAGGAGGAGGTTCTCAATTCGTCAAAACTTTTATTTGTTCACCGATAACTCCGTCAATTGTGGACTTATTTTCAAAATTCTTTATTTGTTTAAAAGAGTATACTTCACAGGTAGTCCCATATAAATTTTATTCCTGAGAAAATGGTACTTTTTCCGGAAAACTCAAAAAACCTCATCCTCACTTGTAATTTTCGCCCTATGATCACCAATATCTCCGTCAATTTTGAACCGATTTTGAAAATCCTTTAGGGCAAGAAATAAGACGTGATTTATTTGAAGTCGGTTTTTTTTTAATTCCTACTTGTAGTTAATATGAATACATTTTGATATTTTTTTGATCGCCTACCTAATATTACTTATGTAGGGTGAGGAGGTAGCATGTTTTCTTTGTAGACTCCGTTCTATCAGTATAACTGTTTTTTTTTCAGAATCGATTTAATCTTAATTTAGTAAACTGTTTTTTAAATGGATAATTATCTGGTTTTTTAAAGTAAACATAAATAAAGTCGACTAGCAAGTACCCCCGGCCAAGATAAATTCACTACTGTGCCCACTACCATTAATAGGCTGCCGAACGATAGACTATAGTAAGTTTATTTTTGTTAGAAATTATATTTGAGAGTCGACATGTTACCTACATCTATTTTCAATAGTTTTCAACACTTGAGCGCAGTGAGTCTTGCACAAACCATTGGCAACGCCGCGCTTGCACCGACTGAATTTATTGCACACATTTACATCGCATACTTTACACGCTGCACCCCTAACAGGACACTACATTACCAGCGATGTTCCTGCACCGTTTAAAAACTATTGCGGCAGTGGAATTAGTTCTGGTATTGCTTTTCTTCTTCATAATACAGCTAGTAGCTATGGTGTCGGGGGTTTTAGGCCAAGTCTTAGCGACTGAAAAAACCGGGACCAAATCTTAACGTACTATAAATGTCACGGTCACTCATACAAATATTAAGTGGGTTGTGAGTTGCATACATTTGTTACATCTGCATAATTTAGAATACACGGTCAAAATCAAAGTCAAAGTCAAAATTGCTGAACTTCTACTTCCTCTTCTTCGTATGTCAACTAGCTCATACGAAGAAGAAGAAGAGGACTCTGACACCAGAGCCTCCGACACGGCTTAACGACTGTAAAAGCCGGGACCAACATGTTAACGTGCCTTCCGAAGCACGGAAGCGCTTAGGTCTAAATACCACTAAACGGTCACCCATCCAAGTAGTGACTAGGCTGAAGGCTTAACCAAGGTGATCTGCTAAGAACATTAAAGTAAGCAATATTGCTGAACGATAAAGTACACTTTGAAGTAGCGCTTCTTATTTTAAACGGATCTAATCTAAGCTTTTACAGGGTTCCACTTAGATAAAGAGATTTCGCTTGGAAGAGAATAAGGGAGAGATTATTTTTTCACCCCGAGAGAAATCTTAAATAAATAAATAAATAAATAAATAAATAATGCGGGACGTAATCACACAGCATCATGTAGCCCCAAACTAAGCAGAGCTTGTATTATGGGAACCACATGATTGATATACTACACATATATTTTTTTTTTGTAAATATATACATATCATACATAGAAACACCCAGACCCGAAACAAATATCTACAGAACATGCAAACATTTGCCCCGCAGCGGGAATCGAACCCGCAACCCTCTGCGTCTCAGGCGGACTTTCGCCCACTGCGCCACAGAGGCCGTAAAATTCTGCAATGTAATTTTCAAATCTGAAGAAATAAATATTATGTTTTTCTTGCAACTATTTTGATTTCTGATGGTTACTATTATTTTTAAAAAGTCCACCTTAACACCCGATGTAACCTGTTCCTTACCTTCTCATGTTATCCAGAACATAGAAATTTATGTTATTTTTCAAAAATATCACATATGCTAGTTTTCACCAAACTAAACAAGACTTGCTATTTACCAAGTAACCTGCGGATAAGCGCACAAGAAAAATCTGAAATCCTAAGAAAATCTACCACACTTCTCCATTTATTAAAGAAATAAGAATTTGCAAAAAACACAACCTAATTACAATTTTCCATTATCCCATAAAATTGTAACCGCATCTAAAAACCAGAGCCACCTAATTACAAAAGAGCCCTCACATTAAATATCCAGTTTCAATTAGCGGACGTACCCTTCGCCCTTAGCATCACATGGCTGGCCTACCCTCAACCTCAAGCCGGCGCTTCTATGCTAAGGGCACCGCATTATGACGGCCGTCATCTTAGGAATAGTATAAATTATCTAAATTATATCTTACAAACAGTCAACTGATCTCAAATTAGGCAGAGACTGTACCATGGGTACCAGAGACTGATAAACATAACATAGATATTTATGAAACACCCACAAACAGAAAAAACATCTATGTCGAATTTTTGTTCTGGGCGGGGATCAAACCCACGACCTACAGCTCAGAAAGCTACAATTTAGCTGAAACATGAGTCTATGATGGCACAAATATAGTAGTCACTATTATGTATCAAATCGTAGAGTTTTACAAAGCGATTACAAAAAATATATCATGCTTATGCAAATAATAATTATCGACTTTTTTATTTCAAAACGTTTTCGATTCATATTAACAAAAAGAAATAAAATAACAAGAAAATGGGACCAATGAAAAATGGGCTAAAGGGATAAATAATAAAAAAAAAAATATTAATAGTACATTACTGCAGAGGCCAGCAAAAGAGGCATTTTTTTTATTTATTTATAAGGACACCCAACACAGGTTAACACCACACACACACAATTACATATAAAAGGATAAAAGTCTCAGTGCACCCGTAATTATAGGGTATCACAACATGCGCATTATAAGCAACAAGACAACAAAGTATGTTCTATACCTAGGTTGGTCAGAAAACACACAATAACAATTAATTAATAAGCAATCTAGTAATATAAAACTAAATTTAAAAGTGTAGTTGGTAACAATCCAAAAATGTTTCAGTTAGGTATTAAATTATAAAAAGGTAGGAAGTATAAAGCATGAAAAGTAGATTAACAGATAACAAAGACAAGGATCGAAAATAGATACATAGATATATTATGACATTGTATACATGCATTTCAAAAATATAAAGAAGAAAGAAAGTTCAAAATATAGTAGGTAAAAATATTGATTTACATATTATGTACTAATGTATTAGTTCTTGTAGCTGTTTCTTGAATTTAGGCAGGGGATCAGTTATGTCCAATTGGCTAGATTTTGATAGAGAATTATAGAGCCTACAGAGTCTTGGCATAACTGAGTGCTGACCAAGGTTTGTTCTCGAGTAAGGCAAACTAAACAAGCTGTAGGCTTTTATTCTGGGAAGCCGAGATGGTGCGGCAATACTTAGACTGTGAGTGAGATCAGTACAGTCTACGTCCCCATTGAAAACCTTGTGTAAATAAACTAGGTCTATTTCCTTTCGACGATTAGAAAGTGTAGTCATCTTGTAGTGCTTTAAACGTTCGCCATAGTTGGGTATTTTCTTGGCCAGGTGATCTTGGTATGACAGGTGATACAGGAAACGCCGTTGAATACTTTCAATTCTTTTCGAATAAATGTCGTATTTAGGATTCCATATAGTTGAACAATATTCCATTATTGGGCGGACCAATGCTTCGTAAAGTTTTATTTTAGTCTCAGGGCGTTTAAAATCTCTAGTGTTACGTAAAACAATACCTAGCAGTCTAAAACATTTAGTTACTAAAGTCAAAATATGTGTTTCAAAGTTTAGTTTTGGATCTATTATAACTCCTAAATTTTTTATCTTGTCAATGGTTTGTAACTTTTGATCATTTAAAAAATAACTATTGGGTGGATGTTTGATGTTATTACGGGTGAAATGTATGTGATTGCATTTACTGACATTTAACGACATGTTATTGTTGCGGCACCAAGAAGAAAGTCTATTTAGATCTTCCTGCAATAGTGTTGAGTCAGAGAGTGACGTAATTGGACGCATTATTTTGAGGTCATCAGCAAATAAATAAACTTTAGAGTTTGAGAAACAATCTGGAATGTCATTAATAAAAACGTTAAAGAGAATTGGCCCTAAATGTGAGCCTTGCGGCACCCCCGATGTAGCTAAAAATGAGCGAGATAAATGACCACTAACTGCAACTTTTGATGATCGGCTAAGTAAATATGACGAAAACCACTTCAACAAGGAACCTGATATGCCAAGGTGTGAGAGCTTTTGTAATAGTATAGAGTGGTCTACTTTGTCAAAGGCCTTGCTGAAGTCGGTGTAAATGCAGTCTACAGGAATACGATTGTCGAGGGACTTAATCATATCCGAAGTGTAGCAAACCAAATTTGATACAGTGGAACGAGATTTCATGAAACCATGCTGATAATTGGTGATGTAAGTTTTCAGATGCCAGGAAACCCGTTGTGCTACCAGTTTTTCTAAAATTTTCCCGAATGTAACTAGTATTGATATGGGGCGGTAATTCGCAACATCACTTTTATCACCTGATTTATGAATGGGGACAACGAGGGCTTCCTTCCACAAATCTGGAAATATACCCTCATTAAGTGATTAATTAAAAAGAAGTTGTAAGGGTTTAGTGAGAGATTTAGCGCACCTTTTAATAAAAACAGGTGCTATGCCATCATTCCCTGCACCTTTATTTTCATCCTGAGTTCTTAAACCGTCTCTGACATCGGATGCGTTTAGATATATGGTACATAGTGATGTAGAAACAATAGAAGATGTATTTATAGATAGAACTGGGTCTATCAAAGGATAGTTGTAAGCCCGGGTAAAGTTATCAGCAAAAAGATTGCAGATGTCATTACCATCTGATGCTGTTTTACCCGAGTAGTGCATTTGGACAGGGTAGGTACCACCTCCTTGTCTTTTGTTCTTTACAAAAGACCAGAAGAATTTCGGATTTTTCTTGGTGGCATTTTCTATGTTATATGCATGTTTATTATAACAAATTTTTTGTAAGCTAGCACACTCATCTCTCAGTTCTTCAAATCTAACGGCATCTAGAGGGTTTTTATATTTTTTCATCTTAGTGTGTAATTTATTTTTATCTTTGTATAATAGTATTAGTTCTTTAGAAAACCATATCGGATAATGGTATGAGGGTGATCTTTTTAATGGTATGTGGTCCTTGATTGTGTTACGAAGGATCGCGTAAAATACTTCTATCATATCATTTACAGATGTACAGTTTTGAAACTCTTCGTCCCAATCTATAGAATCTACGCAGCTAATTATTTTATTATTGTCCGCTTTAAATTCGCATTAATGGACGAACGTGTAAATATGGGCGCACACATACGTGAGTTCATCAATGCCTAGTTGTGGCCAAGGCTTGCATAGTACTTTTCTCAAATAATGCGCGGAAATTAAAACAAAATAATTCCTAGACAGAACTAGTACATTTTTCAATAAACAGCATTCTATTTGCTAGCCAGTTCAGAGAAAAATGAGACACGCACATTAATTTGCTTGCCATCCTATGAAATAATATCCTGACAGTGAATGAATCATCATTCACGGATATTAATCCGTGAGAATGTTGGTCACTATTTCCTGACGGTCGCTGGTCTCTACGTTCAGAACAGCACCTTTACAGAAAGCCCTGACATAACATCACAACTGGAAGCCATCTTGGCAGAGCAAATTAAACGCCGGACAAGACATAAACACTAGTATGTAATTAAAAATAAACAGAGACTGGTAGTTAAGGCTGGTTAGAAAAGCCGGAAACCAGAAAGTTTTAAAAATACGTCACTAGCCGGACATCTTTTTCCCTATTCAAAACGTATACATACTACACACCACACTAGTAGTAAGGGAGTAAAAACAGTATCAAGTACAACAACAAACAAACATAAATAGCGACATTGTTTGATACTATTTAGAGAAACAATAACAACACCAGTCTATAGAGCCCACTGCTGGACATAGGCATCCTCTATAAGAAGGGGGATGTGTCTATAATCCCCACGCTGGGCATGCGGGTTGGCTATAACAGGACACCGCTTCTCGCACCGCGCAGACGTTGTTACTCTTTGACAGCCAGGGAATGTATTTGTGCGGGTGTTAGGCTATGCCTCAATCAACTGGCCGCGACTGCCAGAGCCCCGTTTGTTAGTTAGCAAGGTGATACGGATGAATCGTCCCTTCATCTGCTAGGAGAGTGTGGGCCACTAATGCACAAACGTAGCGCCATTCTGGTCAATTGCACTTTAAGCCCAGAGAAGCTACGAGAATTCACACCCAAAAAGCACTAGGGCTTAGTATTGAACTATGAACGGCCCGCCTCAAGAGGCGACTTAAAATAGAAGTGGCTATCACAAAAGGTCTTCATGGCCGCAGTAGTATGAGAGCCACGCAATCAATAATAAAAATAGTTAGCAGGGTGTATATAATATATACACCCTGCTAACTATTATTATTATCTAAACTATATATAATGAAATAACTTGTGAAGGACGCGGTTGAAACCCGTTGGATGGAATGGAGTGTCATTTAGAGAAAATAAAAGAAATATTCTACGTGTCTAAATTGAAGACTACCCCCGTTAAGGTATCCTCAATAGATTTGCGTACTGAGCAATATCTGAAGATATCCATAAGGGGGAAAAATTCGTGAAATGTTTGTTTTTTTTTCTAAATTGAAGTTCGCCCATGTAGTGTAAGTAGCCGGATACTTTACATCACTACTTACACTTCCTTAAGTTTTATTGTTCTAGCGACATTACTCGTTGGGGAGACATTCTTCACGCACTGTAAGAATTATCAGCTTGTGTGTAATGAAGCTTTGTAATTTTATATTTTGCTATGAAGAAGGTATTTACAATTGGGGTGTAAGGGTTTAAGCCAACTTCACCTGCCCATGGTGTAACCTGTCAACTAACGAACGGCAGAGCCCCGTTGATGGTATGGATATGATGGGTGGGTGGGATGCTAGGGGATCCAACCTCCATCTTTGAAAATTAAGCCAACCTGACCTGCACGTGGTGCACTATCCTAACTAGCATAAGAGGTTCTAGCGGCCGGCTGATTGCGGCATACGGCAGCCTAACACCAGCATAGCTAAACCTTCTGGCTGACGACCGGCAGTAATGATGATGGTGCGAAAAGCTGTGCCCTGCGATCCTCAACCCGCTTGCCCAGCCGGAGGCTTATGGAGATATCTACCTTAATTGGGGTAGGCCTATGCCCAGCAGTCGAATGAATAGGCTACTAGGGTTGTTGATGTTGATATAATTGCTTTCATAATGGGAGTAAATATAGCAAAAGTTTAGTAGGATCATTATTACGTTGAAACAGCGCCAAGCAGTAATTCTCATTGTATGACACGCTTCAGTGCCTGGAACATGGGTTATGGAGAAGGTATACTCTCAAACTGGTTGCAATTACCCAGAGTAAACACAGCTGACTAAGTCAAGAGCCTCGTGTTGTTTTACATCACCGTTTTATGCACGGCCCAGATTGAAACCTCTGGAAGTCGGGGTACATTCTTCTTGACTAACAAGGCTCTCAATATACCCACATCATCATCATCATCACCAGTCTGCTCTGAGAGCGCCATTTCGGCCTGTCCTTAGCTCGATGCATCCAGCTTCTACCAGCAGCTTTTCGTAGATCGTTAATCCATCTAACCCATCTAGCCAGAGGGCTACTTTGCTACACTAAGTTTTTCAAGATGCGATCTCCAATAAGGAACTTGTTTTCCTATACTGTTGTTGATTTTTAGGGTTCGTTAAAGATTTCCAAACAGGAAACTATTACGAAGCCTCCGCTGCCTGACGCGTCTGCGTCAGAGTTCACAAAGTGTGTAGGTTTTACATTTGAAGAAGTATTTAAAAATACATAGTGTTATATCTCGTAGGATGGTATGGAACCCTTCGTGTGCGAGCCTACTCGCACTTGACCGGTAATAATATTATCATATATCGCTACGATAAAAATAGGTACATTTTTGTCCAGGTACTAATAATTATATCTTTATGAAAGGTAGAAAATATTTGATCCGTTCCAAAGGAAATCAACAGTATTTCGCTGGGACGTGAAACGATGACACGGAACTTTCCACAGTGGCATAGTATATTAAAAGTGCAGTCTTAACTTCCAACAGGCATTTTATTTTTATGTTATTATCACCACCATCATCATCATCATCACCTACAGCCGACGACAACGTGCTGCCTACTAGATTGTAATAAAAAGAAACAGATTGACTATGGACTTATTTCCTGAAAATAATTTACCAAGGAGTTATTGCATAGAACATTCCACCACAAGTCTCGTATCTAAGGAATACTTTGGATTATGCGTTTACTGTTCGTAAAAAAGTACCGGATAAAAGATACGCTAAAGGTGAAAACCCTTTCAAATGGTAGGTTGGTTTTCTTGACCTCTTGCTCTTGTGCCTAGCCCCGTAGGCGCAAGAGCGAAGGGGTCAGTTTTACTCCCACATGGTAGGCATTTCATTGGTCTGTGGTCCTGGCAAGATTAATGCCACAAATAAGAACAAAATATCAACGTTGTACCGAGGGCCGATGCGACCAATGTGATCGAATTATTAATTTAATTGTTTTTTAATGATTTGGTCAGATTGAATGCCAAATAAATGTAACAAAAGGTAGCATAATACCAGCAAAATTTTCTATTAGCCCAATCTGTGGTTTCAAGACGTTATGGTAAGGTCTTTCCTCCTAAAAAAAGCCTCACGATGACTCTTGTGTGATTTATTATTAAGTATATTTATTAAGTCTAAAATATGTTGTATTCATTATAGTGAGTATAATTCGTATTATTATTAACATGACATTAATGTACATGTATATATGTATGTCATTACTTTTAATTGAATATTGTATACAAGTCACTTTTTTGACATTATCTTCAAATCCCCACGTATTTATTGCCACCACAAGTTGTTTTGATCCACACAAAAGTTAGCGGGTACAAAATGCTTCCTAGCATTAAGTTCGCCTATGTACAATGAATTTTAAACAATAAGGCATAATTATATTACATAAGTTCAAAAACTAGGAGAGGCCACTGGCTCCTGAAACACAGTTTTCAACTAGTTCGGGAGCCTATGCATTCACTACAAAATTTTTGTAAAATTTTATTGTCATTATAACATTTTTATTACATTTTTTTTTTATTATTATAATTTATTTTTTTGCAATGAAGAATATTCTATTTTATTCTATTTATAGCTTAACTTTTAATTTAAATAAGAATACTGTATTTTGTTGTACATTGTGAGCATAACATAGACAATGGGCAGCAGCTGCGTGATGCGGACTGCGGAGGACGCGACGCAATTACCTGTTTTGTTGTTCGTTGCACTGACACACAAGTATACAAGTACAATACAATAACAACACCACAAGTCTTCTATTCACTACTTGTATTTTTATCATTGAATCGTGTAGACTGGACAAAGATCAAATTAAAAGTTTTATTTTTGACACTGCATTTGCTGCATGTAGTCATGCAATTTCGATGAAACAAAATTTTCTTTAAATTTTTAACCGACTTCAAAAAAAAGGAGGAGGTTCTCAATTCGGTTGTATTTTTTTTTTTTTTTTATGTTTGTTAGCTCATAACTCTGTCATTTATGAACCGATTTGGAAAATTCTTTTTTTGTTGGAAAGGGTATACTTTCCAATTGGTTCCATTTAAATTTCAAGAAAAAATATTAACCCTAAGGGTGAGAAAATTGGGAATGAACCTTTTTTGGGCTCGAATTTTATAATTTTTTTATGTTTCTTACCTCATATCTCCGTCATTTATGAACCGATTTAGAAAATTCTTTTATCGTAGTATAGGATATACGTTGCAAATGGTCCAATATAAATTTGAAGTAAAAATACCAACCCTAAGGGTGAGAAAACTGGGAATGAAAATTTTATGGGCTCATATTTTATTAGTTTTTTTATGTTTGTTGCCTCATAACTCCGTCATTTATGAACCGATTTAAAAACTCTTAGTTTTTTGTATAGGATATACTTTTTGATTGGTCTCATAAAAATTTGAAGAAAAAATACCAACTCTAAAGGTTAAAAAACAGGGACTAAGATTTTATGGGCTCGAATTTTATTCATGTTTTATGTTTGTTATCTCATAACTCCGTCATATAAAAACCAATTTGGGAAATTCTTTTTCGTTGTGTTTTTCGGGGATAAGACAATAGGGAATAAAATTTATATGGGCTTGAATTTTATTTATAGTTTTAGTTATCGTTTTAAAGTCAGATTCACTAAAACTTCGGAAATAAACAATAATTTAAAATAAAAAAAAAAACCTAAAAACATCTATTGAAAAAACTGTTAAACTAAAAAGTTAAAAATAATTAATTATTTTTTGGTTCATCCACCTTTTTTCTAAATTTATCCCTTACGATCTATGCGTTTACCATATTGGTAGATCTAGATACCTACCTGTTATTTTTGGAGTCGGTGTCAGCCAAGACACGCCAAGGTAGGTAACTATTGCGTGGGCGGCGCAGGAGGGCGTGTCCGAGGTGGGAGAGGTGTAGTTGCTATAATGTCGTACTCCAAAGCTGACTCCGACTCCAAAAATAACAGGTAGGTATCTAGATCTACCAATATGGTAAACGCATAGATCGTAAGGGATAAATTTATAGAAAAAAGGTGGATGAACCAAAAAATAATTAATTATTTTTAACTTTTTAGTTTAACAGTTTTTTCAATAGATGTTTTTGAAGTCGGTTTTTTAACAAAACGTTTGATAGTCAAAGGTGTTCCACCATAAGTGGTCAGGAGGTTTCTGAGGTCAGAAATCAGATGTAAGAGGTCAGTGGTCAGATCATCAAGAGGTCAAGTTTAAAGTCGAGGTCGAGGTCACAGCCAAGGTCGAGGTTAAGGGTAAGGTTGAAATTGACATCAAGGTCCATGTCAAGGTCAAAGTTCAAAAGCCTAATGATGTAGGTCAACAGTTTTGTAAAACCCCCCCCTATCCTAATACTAATAATAAAGCCTGGCTAACTTAATGAAGCACCTACGTACTAAGAATACTAATTTGTTATGGCTACGTGAATCGTCTAGTTTAGTAGTTAGAACCCCATGAAATGAACGTAGCAACTCTATGGATCTTTCAAGACATTTGAAACGATATTTATTCTAGCTTTCCTATCAAATTTATAATCGTTGTACATTCTAACACCTAGTTTTGAAAGAGGAGAATAACGCTGTTTAGAATATGTAAATAAGCTTAGGTTTTAGGGAACAAAGTATTAGATAACCTAAAGAACTTGAACGATGTACTTACTTTAGTTTTTAGTTTGTAATAAAGATTGACAAAGAATTTATTATATTCTTCCCACAGTCTAGCTTTAGTTTTTATCGACTTGTGAGTAGAATTATTTCTTTAATTCCAACTCTACATCAGGCGTACGATTGGAGCTCTACCTACGCAACAACCAGTGAAACCTATTCTTCTCCGATAGATAATTCTCTTTCATTCTGACTCTGTTGACCGGCATGTGGTCATTAATAGTTTTATCTCTCTCATACTGAATCTAAATGGCAAAGGAAGACGCTCCGCCCCGCGCCATTCTGTGGGCCTCGTCACCAGACTGGACAGCCCCCCACCATAGTTTCATTTTGGAATTGGGAGCATGCCTCATTACTGGCTATTGTTTATATTATGGTAAGTATTTTGCTATGCAAAGAAGTAAGGAGTGATCTGCAGCAAAATGCATCAAATCACTTAATGGTTAATACCTTTATTTCAGGTAAAATGAAGCAGTTATTTGTCTGCTGATACAATACAAAACGTCAAGAAATTCAATTCTTAAAATGTTAGCTTTGCTAAATATTAGAATGTGTTTCAATGATATATTTCATCAAGAGTCCCGTAGGATTGTCTAAAAGAACTGCATTTGCTTGTCTTTGTAGAGTAAGCCTCATATTTTTGGCTGTAAAATACCTCTTTTTTGTATTTATTTCACAAACCTTGTGATTCAGAGTTTATAGTATCATACAACATTAAAGGTAAATATTAGCAACTCACTCAACAGTAGCAGTCCATGTTCAGACCACATCTTTAACAGTAAGTGAACAATTATAATAATTTTATCTCACATAGTATAGCATTGAATGCTTGGATTGATGGAGACTCCACTGCTTCCTCATCCACAGCTTGTAAAAGCCACTCTTTCCTTCTGCCTCCCGGTTAGTGAACCTTCTGTCTCACTATGAAACGCAGATCTAGTCTTTGCTGTAATAAAGTAATTAAACCCGCCGGACCTGCCTTTTATCTACGGTCCCTTACTGCACCTATCTGTGGTCAACCCACCTACATTTCCATCCCTTAAAAGGAGCAGAATCCCACATTCTAGTACTCACGATTACACATATCTATAGCTAGATTTTTCGCTCAATATCATTGTGTACACTCGCCAATTGACATGGAGAACATCAGCTCTCATCATTCCTTGTTTTTGAATTGAACATCCCATGATTTAATGCTGATTATTTTCTAAAAAGCCTCAAAAAACATCCCTTTCATCGAATTTTTTTCATTTTTTCCTCCCTGACTTCTCCTGTCACTCTCCTCTTTTTCTTTATTATTCTTATCTAATCAAAAAGTATTTAGTTTTGAGTTTATTCAGATAAGTTTGCTTATATTTGTGAATGACGGAACACTCTCCTGAGACCTGTTTCGTTACAATCTGATGACATATGTCAAGGCTAAGGTCAAGGTAAAATGCTTATGCCAAGGTCAAAGGCTAGATCAGTGGTCGAGTCCAGCTGAACAAGTTCAAATTCAAGTTCAAAGTCAATTTCAGTGTTGAAACCTGCCCTTGAGTACATTTACGTACTGAGAAATATTTAATTATATCCATCCTACTGAATATTATACATATGAAAGTTTGTAAGTATGTACGTCTGGATGTTGCTGTGAGTGAGCTTTTACTTTGTATTATGTTCCCTTCCCGGCCTGGTTGTTTTTCTCATTCTGTAGGTTTTTTTATTTGTTTTTATCGAGAACCTAGTGTCTTGACAAACCTAACATAGGCTTTAAGACATTACTAACCAGAGTTTTGTTAAAAGTTTACTTAATAAATTAAATATCTATCTATCTATGTATGTTTTTTACTCTTTCACGCAAAATATACTTAACAGATTTGGATATTTAGTATTTAATTTCCTCGGGAGTAGGTTTCATGGCTTCTCGCCGTGTGTAGACCTGGAGGGCAATTCTCAAGCCAGAGACATTGACTTCTACTAGACTTAGGTAGAGTGATCCGCCATTTTGTCTCTCGAAGTAGAAAAACAGTATTCTCGTGAAATCACCAACAGACAAAAGTCGACTCAAATAAAGAGACATGCAACGAGTGGTCCCGAGCACACGACATGGCTTGTCGTAGGATTTGTCGATGATATAGTTGATGAAAGCCGCCATATTTACATCGATGTTTCAAACATTGATATTTAATTTCGATATAACATTTTTTTTTAAATGGGTGTTAATGAATAGGTGGCGAAATAACCACCGAATACAACTTAGGCAAGAATTAACAATGAGTAGATATACAGCAGACTAATTTAAAATGTATCTACGTTTTATTGTTGTTGGTACGTCCCACAAGAACTGACATAAACAAAAACAATAGGATATAGGTTATGTTATGTATATTATTAATAAACCGATATACCGATGTATATATTTTCTTCTTATTTTTATTTAAGTTTATTAAAAGTGTAGGTAGGTAAGTAGGTATTTATGTAGGTATGTATTTGAATGATGCTTATCTAAGTTGTATTCAGTCATGTAGTTGGTACTAAACCTACCTACCCTTCAAGCTCTTAGCTGATTAATTAACTAGGTAATATTTAGTACTAGTACAAGTTCTGATTACTTCTGGCATTTTTAGGCTAAGATGTGGTAAAACGTCCGGCATTATCTACTTTTAATGATTGACTCCGACTTAGTACCTACATACCTATTAATAAGTATTTGTTTAATTAGTATTTGTATAATATTTTATCATATCATTGGCATATTATGCAATGAGTACTTTTTTATGTAATACTTATGTACCTACCTTCCTGTCTAAATACTGAGCTACGCCTACATCCATATATATAGGTATTCGTTTGCTTACAATAATGCGCGGCGATTGTGAGGTCGCCACCTCTGGTTTTCTCTGAAAAACAGCGTTACTACGCACGCTGAGTAGCATTAAGCTGAGAGAAAACCTAATTTGGCTTACACTCAGCATGGACAAAATCAGCTCCATAGCATGAGGCATGAGCATGAGCGTGTGTTTGTTTTTTTTTTCACTGGTACTTAGATTTTCGTCAGTTCGAATATTCATTCAGAAACAGTATTACAATCGATACCTAACTATATTCCTGATAAATTGATTAAATCTAAAGAATCGGCTTCAACGCTGAAATAATTTATTTTTTGGGCAATGTAAAGTTTTTACTACATTTATAAAAAAATAAGTTTTTACCGACCACCGGCAACCCCCGCTTTGACTGACACTTGCTTGAGAGCTCGTAAACAAACAAACCAAGCATTTACGTTTCGTTTCAAGCTTATAAACTTGTCTTAGTACCTACCTAAAATAATCTTTTTTTTTCTATCAGTAAGCCCCAATAGTTGCATTTTAAGCATACTATGGTTAATATAAATAAAATACATTTTTAATTACTATTTTTGCATGGTTTTAAGCCTAAAATTATGATGTATGAAATCGGCCTATTTTACCCCAACTACTGTAAATTTACCCGCGTAAAACGAAACGTATTTTAGCCATGTCACGGAAATGTCGCAGCGATTTCAGTCGAGTGGCCGTAAGAATAGCTATTTTTATGAATCGTGACTTTAGAGTAGACACAAACCATCGACTCAAGTTGGGAGACTCATAGTCGATACGACTCTGTATCGAGTAAACCCGTGAATTGCCCTCCTGGTCGCGCGCCGCCTGGTCCGACTGCCGCGAGTCCCGATCGAACCGGTATTCGACGGTCCAGCCGCATCATGCTGTATCGGCCAAACATAGCAATCTGTTGAGAATAGATAGGTACACACATATGGGTGTAGTTATTAATGAGCCCCACAGATAAAACTTGGACTATACACAGTTTGTGTTTATAATAAGTAATGGAAAAAGTTGTGATGATTTTTTTGTTTAATTTCATGTTGGCTTAGCATGAATTTTTTTATGAATAACACGGTAACACCTCGTTTGTCATATCATCATGCATGTGTATGACAGACAGACTGACAAGAATATGCATGATGATTTAGTTCCAATCATCAACACAATACTGCCCCGTGTACTCAAGAGCAATAATGTCCGGATTACACTAGCGTAGTATAAATTTACTAGGACACTAAACTAGTTGTGGCTATTCCACCATTCCATCATATCACACGACAAAAAAAAATGAAAATGTTAGCTTAAAGTATAACAGACCAATGCGTGTATAACACGTAGTTCTGGCCTTTTATTACTATTCTGTTAATACCCATATAAATGGGGGTTTACTGAATGAATGATGAAGTTTAAAGAAATATAAACTAACTAGGTACTTTACTTTCAACAACATACAGCATACAAAAAAATATTAACAAAGAGTCTTGTCCAGGGTATATTTTTTATTTATCATCATTTTGACGACCTCTGTGGCATAGTGGGCAACGGCCCGCTGGAGATGCAGAAGGTTGCGGGTTTGATTCCCGCCGCGGGGAAAATGTTTGCATGTTCTGCAGATAGGTATTTGTCTGGGGTCTGGATGTTTTCTATGTCTGATGTATGTATTTAACTAAATTAAATGTTAATATTATATATAGTTGTTCCGTTCTCATAGAACATAAGTAATTTTAAATCAAACAATATCGATGTTCATATCCAAGCTTACTCAGCAGTATCGAGGCGCCATCTATTGGTTGCTATGCACGTACGTAAAACGTCAAAGCTTGGAGTGACAGTTGAAAGAAGAGTTCGTTCGGCCATCAATCGCGACGCAGGCGCATCTTCATCGGGAGGCCAATATAGCTTTCAAATCTAACGGTTCCGTGTGTGATTTTCATATTTGGTGTGCCTTTCGTGAACCCTTACATCTCCAATCATCATCAGCTCAGAAACCATCTAAAAGTGGAAGTTCATCGTGCAGTGCTGGTCGCAGTCCGAGGTATGTACGTTGCATATATCTTTACTGTTGCCGGCCTGGATCTTGAACATCGTTTTTAACGTGTAAAATCGTCAGACCATCATCAGGTGGTCTTCCCAGAGTAGCGGAAAGCCATCATCTCATTTCGGCTGATGCGTACGCTACATCTTTATGGTGCCGAAACCGGGACCTTCCATTTTTAAAAATCGTAAACGGTCGGTTTCAATTTGCTTGTGGTATTTCTGGATAAAATATAGCTTAGGATATCTCAATCTACCTATTGCTTTAGTCAAAACTATAGCTTATCGCATTCTAAGATATTCCATTTTACCTGTGATTTACTTGTGAATTGAATCTATCAACTATCCTTCCTATCGTCTACGAACAGTTTCACGAATTATTCTAAGTCGATCTATCTATCTAATCGTATCTACATAATTATTTGATCGTAAATTATTGCGAGATTAAAAATTGTGCAATCATTCACACTCATCGGTGCATAATTTAATATCGGCTCGCAATAATTCGCTCATCTATCTATCGTACCTATTATTTATATATTTTCGTAATCAGTTAAATATAGGTAATCAACATAAGTTTCGCATCAAAAATCGTTAAATCATTTTGTTCCCATCATTTTCACTAATATCCGAAAACTTTAAGGTAGTTTTAAATCTCGCCGCTAGCGCATACGCCGAGCGACATTCTTGTGAATATTTAAAATATCAAGTGAATGAACAGATTAGCTAACAGTTAGTACGAGTGTTGTACAGCTCACCCCGCAAAAGCAACTTTTTATACGAAATCGACCCAATTTGTGTGGGAGGTTGTACGACATTGGAATCTATACATATCTATCTTTTTACCGTGGCGATCAGCTGTGCTGCCTGGGTTTATGCTTTGTTCATTCGTACCTAGCGCCAACGAGTTGTGTTCCTAGCTGCATAATTACGTTTTCTGCCGGAACTACACATTAGGAAACTAAACTTTTTTGTCAAAATATTAAGTACGCAACTTATCTTTTGTTTAAATATTCACATTACTGGCTATCTATCAATGGTAGGTCGGTACTAAATACTAATTTAAATACGTACCTAAATAATATCTACGCCTAGTACTAGTACTTAAATATAATCGAAAATGTCTCTTCTAAAGCATTCGTCTCGTAAATTAAGTACCTTAAAAAAGTCAAAGTCAAAGTCGATCGACATCGAATACACTGCGCAAGATTTGCCATCTTTACGTCGAAAACGAACTATCGCATACAAACGTTTGACTAAGGCTTTAGAGATAGGTATTTTAGCCGCTAACGATTCTACTCAGCGAGATTTATTTTTTTCGTATCATCAAGAAGTAAAACAAATCGCTGCTAATTTTGAGGATGCGCACTTCACTATCCAGGAAGTTCTTGATGATCCTGAAAATGAGGATAATACTATTCAGGAGCAATTTGACGAAATGTATTTCAGAGTTTTAGCGATCCATCGTAACTTATCTAAACCGGAATCGTCTAGTTCTCGCGGCAGTTCTTCATCGAACATTCGATTGCCAAAAATCGTACTTCCGACTTTCAACGGTGATATCAAAAAATGGCCGGAATATTTTGACACTTTTAACGCATTGATACACAACTCGACATCGATTACCGACACTGAGAAGTTTCATTATCTCTTATCATCTCTCAGCGGCGATGCGTTAATGGTAGTCAAGCCGTTCCCGTTAACTCACGAGTACTATTGTGACGCGTATAGTGCACTTATTGCGCGCTATAAGAATAAACGCGATCTAGCCTTTACGTGTTGGCGGGATATTTTAAAGATCGAATTTAAATGCACTGACGCTCACGAGTTTAGGAAATCGCTTGACTTATTCGAGGAAAACTTAAGTATTCTGAAGACGATTAACTTGCCAATTAGTCAATGGGACTTTATTTTAGTGTATCACATTTTATCGAAACTAGATACGAAATTGCGCCGTGATTTTGAAGAAAAATACTCGGAAGTAGAAATGCCTAACTATAATCAATTAAAATCGTTTTTGCATTCGAAATGTGAGGCATTATTGCGAGATACACACTTTAACGAATCGAATAAAACAAACAAACCTTCACACAAATTTATCCCTGCGCTGCCGCATCAATCGACGCGCAGTTCAACGTCACATACACTGGTCGCCGCGACCCCCGTAACCGATCAAACCCAAACCGGAAGTAATGCGTCCACTGTTCCGTACACAAGTAAATGCTCGTTTTGCAGTGATTTTCATTCAATAGCGGCATGTACCGAGTTTCTTAAAAAATCGGTGGATGATCGAATGAAAATCGCTAGCGAGAGAAACTGGTGCTTCAATTGTTTAAGGCCATCTCATCAATTGAAGGACTGCAAATCGATCTTTTCGTGTCGCATATGCAAACGGAAACATCACACCTTACTCCATAGCGATAAATCTAAAGAATCGAATCAAACCGTATCGTCTTTGGTTTCAAGGTCTCCAACTCACACGACCGTTTTGCTTGCAACTGCAATCGTTCAGGTTAGGGATGCGTCTGGTTCGATGCAATCGTTCCGTGCTCTATTTGACACCGGAAGTCAAAGCAATTTTATCACGGAGTCAGCGGTGAAGCGTTTGAACTTACAACCCACTCAAGCTAACGTTAGCGTAAGCGGTATCGGAGAGGCAGTAGCATCTACACTCGGTGACGTCACTTGTGCAGTAGGTACAATCAATAAAACTATTTTCAACTTGGACTTTCATGTCATCTCAACAATATGTGGCAATCAACCTATCGCAAAACTAAACACATCGGGATGGTCACACATTAACACGTTGCCTTTAGCCGACCCCGGTTTCGATATTCCAGGACCTATCGACTTATTGTTCGCTGCGGATGTTTTTGCGGATTCACTCCTGAATCAACACGTCAAAGGGAATGTCAACCAACCTACCGCCTTTAACTCCGTTTTCGGTTGGCTTCTTTTAGGCAAAACGCGCTTGGCTTCTAGCACCTTAGCGCACTCATCGCTGGACATCGATAACGAGTTGAACTCATTAGTTCAACACTTCTGGGAATTAGACTCCGTACCTAAGGCTTCACTTCTAAATCGGGATGAAGCTCTTTGCGAACAAAAATTTTTATCCGATCATAGTCGAAATTCATCCGGACGATATATCGTACGTTTGCCCTTTAAGGATAACTCGGAACCTACATTCGAAGGCTCTCGCGAGGTAGCGATGCGACGGTTCTACGCTATAGAACGCAGACTGTCACGTGATCCAGATTTGCAGGTTCAATACGCCGACTTCATGTCGGACTATATCAACACCGGTCACATGTCGCTAGTTCCTGCGGACGAACTAAGTATGGGGAAGTATTACATACCTCACCATTGTGTCTTACGCCCAGAATCGACAACCACTCGTCTCCGCGTTGTTTTCGACGCCTCTGCCAAAGATGCTCATTCCCGTTCCTTAAACGATTCTCAACTCACCGGCCCGAAATTACAACCTAACATTTTGGAAATTCTCTTGCGATTTAGGGAACATAACATCGTTTTTATGGCCGATGCGCGACAAATGTTTCGTCAGATTTTAATCTATCCCGCCGACCGTGATTTTCAGCGTATCTTTTGGAGAGCTTCTCCTAACGATTGTCTTCAAGAATATCGCCTGAATACTGTCACGTATGGCGTATCATCATCCCCCTTTCTGGCTTGCCGTACACTGCGACAGCTTGCTGTAGATGAGGGAGATGCGTATCCCATTGCGAAAGACATCATTTTATCTGACGTGTACGTTGACGACGTAGCAACCGGAAGTGAGTCCATCGAAACCGCTCAGCAAGCAAAAACCCAACTGATCGCTTTGTTCAACCTTGGCGGATTTCAACTCCGAAAATGGGTGAGCAGTGATGCGCAACTTTTGTCCGATCTTCCTAGCGAGGACTGTTTAACCGGCTTCGTCTCTCTCGACAATTCTGAACCTTCAACTCTAAAGGTGCTCGGCCTCAAGTGGGACCCGTCATCCGATTCCTTTCTCTTCGAAATCAAACCTTCAGATCGACTATGTACAAAGCGATCTATACTCAGCGAACTCGCTCGAGTTTTCGACCCATTGGGCTTCTTATCCCCCATCACAACACAAATCAAATCCTACATCCAAAAGCTTTGGATTCTCGCTATCGGATGGGACCAAACGCCGCCTGATGAAGTAATCAGTACGTGGTCAGCTTATAAAAATCAACTACCCCAGTTGAGTCAGCTTCGAATCCCTCGCAAGCTAACTTGCATCGATTCCAAATCGTGCGAGCTCCACGGCTTTTGCGACAGCTCCGAGATAGCCTACGGTGCTGTTGTATACTTACGCGTCACTGATAAGGACGGTGCAGTCCACGTCTATCTCGTCTGTTCAAAGGCTCGCGTAGCACCGCTCAAACGAACTTCGTTGCCTCGACTGGAGCTCTGCGCTGCAGTTCTTCTTGCGGATCTTTATAAATTCGTCCGAGATACTTACCTCGCTCGTATCAAAATCGATGCTATCTACCTGTGGTCAGATTCCACAGTTGTCCTTTCGTGGTTACGCTCACATTCGTCTCGCTGGGCCACATTCGTTGCGAACCGGGTAAGTCATATTCAAGAACTGACTCCTACAGAATGTTGGCATCACGTGTCTTCGGGAGACAATCCCGCGGATATCTGCTCGCGTGGACAGTTTCCGAGTGAACTCGTTCACAATTCGCTATGGTGGGCGGGGCCTTGCTGGCTATCGCAAGATTACAACTCATGGCCTTCGAGCCTGCATATCGTACCTCACGAAGATGAAGTGATCATCAAAGCCGAAGAACGTAAACCAGTAGCATTAGTTACCGGACAAGCTGATGAAAGCGGGATCAACGACCCATCAATAATCGACGGTTTGCTTAATCGTTTTTCTTCGTTATCGAAAATTGTTAATGTTCTCTCTTACATTCATCGTTTCATTAACAATACTCGACATTCTAATCAAGCAAATCGAACGCAATATCTCAGTAACGTTGAACGTCATCGAACTTTGATGCATATCGTAAAACACGTCCAAAGTCATGCCTTTTCGGAAGAAATCTCAAATCTAAAATCAAGAAAGATGTTATCAAAACCCTTTCGCAAACTTAACCCGTTTCTTGACGACCAAGGTGTGCTCAGGGTGGGCGGTAGAATCTCTCGATCAGGATTAGAATACGAGCAAAAACATCCAGCATTCTTACCGTCGGACCACCCATTAACGTCCCTAATCATCGACTTTATTCATCGAACATATTTACATCCAGGGGTTAACACTACGCACTTCTTATTACTTCAACAATTTTGGATTATCGCTGCCAAACGTGCCATTCGTCGTCGCCTTTCGAGGTGCATTCAATGCTTTCGAACGAACCCACAGCCATTACAGCCTTTCATGAGCGATCTCCCATCATATCGGGTCAATCAAATCAAACCGTTTTCAGTAGTAGGCGTTGATCTAGGCGGACCGTTTCGCATCAAACTAGGTTCACATCGGGGAGCTAAGATGGACAAGGCATATTTATGCCTGTTTGTCTGCTTAGCAACCAAAGCGGTCCACCTAGAAGTAGTGTCGACGCTGTCGTCGGAGGGTTTTATCGCCGCTCTACGGCGTTTTATAGGACGGCGCGGTCGCTGTAACGTAATTCACGCGGAATTTTGTCGGCGCTAGGAATCAACTTTCGTCGTTAATGCAGCAGGCGTCCAGCGCAGAAAAAATTGAATTCAAATTCAACCCTCCCGGCGCCCCGCACTTCGGTGGAGTCTGGGAAATCCAAATCAAAGCGGCGAAATCTCACTTGTATCGGGTAATAGGAGACCAAGTCCTCACGTTCGAGGAGTTAACGACCCTCTTCGTTCAAATCGAATCTATTTTGAACTCGCGGCCCCTTAGCCCTATTAGTTCTGATCCAAATGACCTGTCATGTTTAACACCTGGTCATTTCCTCACCTTAGAGCCTTTGACATCTGTGCCCGATGAAGATCTCTCTTCTATCAACTTAAACCGGCTTCATCGGTGGCAGATTTTACAAGCATTCCAACAGAATTTTTGGTCCAGATGGAAATCCGAGTACTTGAACTCATTAACACAACGCGCCAAATGGACCAAGGATTCAAAACCGTTATCGATAGGTTCGATGGTGATAATCAAAGACGACAATCGCGCTCCATTGCAATGGACTCTCGCTCGCGTCGTAGATCTCCATGTCGGTGGTGATGGAATAGCTCGGAGCGCATCTGTTAAAACAGCAAACAACCACATCATAAATCGACCGTTGGTAAAACTTTGTCCTCTACCAATAGAAGACTAGTTTTAATCGTATCAATCTTAATATCGATCTTAGTTAAGTTAATTAAGAAATTAGTATCTAGTATCAATCAAACTTATTATCGTTTGTATCATTATGTATATAACAAGATTTTTTTTTTATTTTTTTTTCCGTTTATCCAGAAAATACCATAGGTATTTTGGTGGGCGGGATGTTCCGTTCTCATAGAACATAAGTAATTTTAAATCAAACAATATCGATGTTCATATCCAAGCTTACTCAGCAGTATCGAGGCGCCATCTATTGGTTGCTATGCACGTACGTAAAACGTCAAAGCTTGGAGTGACAGTTGAAAGAAGAGTTCGTTCGGCCATCAATCGCGACGCAGGCGCATCTTCATCGGGAGGCCAATATAGCTTTCAAATCTAACGGTTCCGTGTGTGATTTTCATATTTGGTGTGCCTTTCGTGAACCCTTACATCTCCAATCATCATCAGCTCAGAAACCATCTAAAAGTGGAAGTTCATCGTGCAGTGCTGGTCGCAGTCCGAGGTATGTACGTTGCATATATCTTTACTGTTGCCGGCCTGGATCTTGAACATCGTTTTTAACGTGTAAAATCGTCAGACCATCATCAGGTGGTCTTCCCAGAGTAGCGGAAAGCCATCATCTCATTTCGGCTGATGCGTACGCTACAATAGTAGATCAATCATGTGGTTCCTAATATACAAGCTCTACTTAGTTTAGCACTAAATGCGTGTGATAAGGTCCAGCATTATTTATTTATTTACCCACTGCTAGGTACAGACCTCCGATTATTATCGCCAGTCTCATCTGACCTTTGATAATCGTATCCAGGTTTATTAATACAAAATTATCTTTAAAATAATTATAGCAACATATCGAAGCAGTTTATTGTCCACCGTCCTAGTGAAGTCTGAACCTTATAAACACTGGCTAGCGAGTTGACTAGCTAATAAGTTACTAGCCTAGTGTGACCGGGACATCGTGAATATATAGTAAAGTTTGAACCATATAAACACTAGTTAGCTAATAAGTTACTAACCTGGTGTGACCGGGACATTATCGTGAATATTTAGTAGTTAATTCATCGGGTGCCGGCAGATCGGTCCGCCATCGCGTTCATTTGTCACGTGTTTGTCACTCCCTGACGGTGAGTGAGATGTGTGTTCATTTTGTGAACAGATAGGATGATTAGAAATGTGACTAGTCGGGACTATCGGCCGAATATTGAAACGCTTTTCAACCATAAGGCCGGCCGCATACATTCGGAAACCATATTCGATTTCCGAATTCGTTTTCCGCGTTCGGAATTAGCAAATGTATGGAAGTGTTGCGTTCCGCATGTCGTCATTAGGTTTTTTCCGAATTGTGAAATATCTGTGCGGCAGTCAATGTATTTTCTATCGATTTGGTGCATTCGGGGCTTTGAACGCATAAACGAATTTCGAAATCGAATACGGTTTCCGAATGTCACCTACTCTACATTTAATTTTCACACACACACACACTCGCACGCGCACACACACACACACACACACACACACACACACACACACACACACACACACACACACACGTACACTGTTATTCGTGGATACTTACTTAGTTTGCTGCAGACCGCTTTGATTTAGTTGATCCGTTATTTTCTTTAATTTTTCAAATTTTCGTAAACTTAATCTGCACTGTTACTGTGTTTTTTACGGCCTCCCGCGATACAGGCATGCCTCGTGCGGGGACCGTCACTAACTCTATCTGTATTAGGCTTTTTGGTAAATAAAACTATTTGTATTTGTATTTGTATGTATGCGGCCGGCCTAAGAGCGTGTTCACACAAACATGCGCATACGCGTTATGCCCGCGCCAAAATCTGCGTATGCATTGCGTACGCCTCAAAATGATTCTATCACTATTATAAGTCCGTAAGTGAAATAGACTTATTAATTAAAAAAAAAAAAAAAAAAACTTCACCGCTGACACACGCTTTTTCTTCTAATATTTTACCAAAATTTATTTTATATTGCTTTTCCCGATTCATACCGTATCCTCAACAAATTTAAACCAGTAATACAACCTATTTTCATTTTATTTTTGACATAAAGGCACAAATGCACAAGATGTCACAATGAAAAAACCATCATAACATGTTGACGAGAGGAAAAGCACGAGCGGCTACATATGAAGCACACCAAACATCTGCGCCTGTTCCGTCAAGCTCCACATCGTCGTCTGGGGATGAGGTATTCGCCACCCCCCGGACACCAGCGCGTCGAGCGACGAGAGCAGGTCGCCGTCGCCTCCACCGCCGCGACCACCTGTGCGGCGTGGGCGGCCCCCGCTGTCGGCCGGCTTGGGGTCTGCGGGACAGTCTGCCCCGCGTCCGACCCCCGCCACCACCAGCAATGTGCGCATTCGCATGAAGTGGACAGAAGAAATAAATAAAAACGTCATGCGCGCATATTATAGGGCTACAGACGGAGGAACTAACCGCACCGCGTACATTGCCAGGATGCTGCCTCTGTTTCAGGTACTTGAACCAGCTGTAACTGTTACTGCACAACGGCTATCGGATCAGGTACGAGCCATCCAATGATTAAAATTGTTGGATGATTCGGTACTTGACCGGCTACGCGCTGAAATCCAAAGTGCTCAAGTAGCTGACCACTCGCAGCGGGTCCCGGCTGCCACGTCGACGATTCCTGTGACGACGCAGCCGGACCCCGCTGCTGACGACGTCAACAACGAGAACACCAGCGTGACAAACCAGGTAAATGAGCAGTTGAGGAGGACTTTGGAGGATACGATTTTATCGTACCGGTCCGCACCTCTCGATGAAAGACCGCGTTTGCCACGCTTGCCCACTCACAGACGAAACTTAGCTCTAATGGAGGCCTTGAATCCTTTGTTGGTCCCTTATCTAGAGACTAGCGAAGGTCTAGCCGATACCCATTCGATCCTTTACTGCGGAGCCGTGGCTGCGTGTCGTGTTGCTCGTGTCAAGTTCCCCAACTCCACGCGAGCACCACGACCTGTCAACCAAACTCCAGCTTGGCAAGTACGGATCGAACGGCGGATCAGTAAATTCAGGACCCTCATTGCAAAGCTAAGTTGCTTCAGAGGGGGCAATACCCGCCCTCGAGTGATGCGTTTTGTGACACAGGCCTTTGCTGGGACCGATACTCGGCCCCGAGATTATATGGCCTGTGTCACAGAACGCATTGACTTTCTGAAGCAGAAAATCTCTGCATGGGCAAGCCGAATTCGTCGGTATCGAGAACGTGTGGATCGATATTGGCAGAATCGAAACTTCCAAAGTGACCAGAGGAAGGTGTACCAAAACTGGGAGAAACCTGACCAATGTGTGATGGACTGGCGTGTACCGGATGCGAATGCCATGAATAATTTCTGGCGCAGCATCTGGTCTGTGCCCATCCAGCACACGGAGGGAGATTGGATGGATGTGGTGAGTAGAGAGTGTGAATCTATCGAAACCATGGGACCTGTAGAGATTAGCCCCATAGATGTCAGATTTGCAATCCGTTCGGCCCATAACTGGAAAAGTACTGGACCGGACGGGTTGCATAACTTCTGGCTGAAGTGGTTTCGGTGTTCACTCTCTGTACTCGCCACACAATTTCAAGAAGCCCTCGAGCTTGGGTCTCTCCCAAGTTTCATGACGACAAGAGTCACCTTCCTGCTCCACAAATCTGGTAGTACCGCGGAAGCATAGAACTACAGACCCATCACGTGCTTACCTACCATTTACAAGCTCCTTACGTCCATTCTGAGCATAAAAATTAATGCGCACATAGTTGCAAATAATATTTTGGCTCCGGCTCAGAATGGATGTAGGGTTGGGTCCCGCGGTACTAAGGAGCTCCTCCTCATTGACATGATCATTAGCCAGCAGATCAGGCGCAGCAAGGGGAACCTCTCCGCTGCATGGATAGACTACAAGAAGGCCTATGATTCGATGCCTCATACATGGCTGGAGAGGATCTTAGAGTTGTATAAAATTGATGCAACATTGAGATCCTTCTTAGGTACATGCATGAGACAGTGGATCACAGTTCTTCGTCATCCAGGTAGCGGACGGGATCCTTCTGCTCCGCAAGATCTGATTCGCATAGAGCGGGGTATTTTCCAGGGCGACAGTCTGAGTCCCCTATGGTTCTGCCTGGCACTGAATCCTCTTAGTACTCTGCTAAAGGATTCAGGGCTAGGCTATCGACTTCGGAGAGAGGGTGATATCGTTTCTCACCTGCTGTACATGGATGACCTCAAACTTTTTGCGCCAAGAAAACCAGAACTGCTGACTCTGTTGAATATCACACAGATATTCAGCAGTGCCATCAGCATGGAGTTCGGTGTCGAGAAGTGTGCGGTCATGCAAGTACGGCGGGGGAAAGTTGTAAATACTACAAACTTACAGCTTTCCGATACGATATCCCTCAGATCTCTTTCCGATATCGAAACCTACAAATATCTCGGTATGTCAGAAGCGTTAGGTATAGTAGACAGAGACATAAAACAGTCGGTGAAGGAGCGATTCTTTTACCGCCTTACTAAAGTACTCAAAAAAAAAAAAAAAAAAAAAACTTGACGCCCTTGACTGTAAGGTTCGTCAACTTCTTACGACACACAGAATGCGACATCCACGCTCGTCGGTAATGAGGATGTACATCCCGCGGAAATGTGGGGGCCGCGGCTTTTTAAATGCCAAGACCCTCCATAACCGCGAGGTGTGCAACCTCAGAGAATACTTCCTCCATGCCGACATTGAGATGCATCGTGATGTCGTAGCAGTTGACAAGAACCTTACCCCGCTCTCACTGGCTAAGGAGAACTGGCACAAACCTACGGTGCTAAGTGCCCTCGACCGCAAGGTGGTATGGGAGAGTAAGGAGCTGCACGGACGGTTCTTCAAAGCCCTTACAGGGCCTGATGTAGACCTACTCGCATCCGTGAACTGGCTACGTTTCGGTGACCTCTTTGGGGAAACCGATGGTTTTGTCTGTGCGATTATGGATGAGGTAATAAAGACGAACAACTACCGAAAGTATATCATGAAGGATGGAACCGTTGACATTTGCAGAGCTTGTCATCGTCCCGGTGAATCCCTCAGACATATACTTTCGGGTTGTTCGCACCTCGCTAACACTGAATACTTGCACAGACATAACCAAGTAGCAAAGATCATCCACCAGCAGCTTGCTCTCCAATACGACCTTGTCGGTCCAGAGGTTCCGTACTATAAGTACGCACCGGTACCGGTTCTCGAAAATGGTCGTGCTACGCTCTACTGGGACCGCTCTATCATCACGGACAGGACTATTCTTGCGAATAAACCTGATATCGTCCTGGTAGACCGGTCGGAACGCCGGGCGATACTTGTTGACATCACCATCCCACATGACGCTAATCTCGTGAAGGCCGAGAAGGACAAGCTTAGCAAGTACCTTGACCTGGCACACGAGATTACCGCTGTGTGGGATGTCGACTCAACAATTATCGTTCCGATAGTCGTTTCAGTGAACGGTCTTATAGCGAAGAGCCTTGACCAATACCTTAAGAGGCTCTCGCTAGGCAGCTGGATCAAGGGCCAGATACAGAAGGCGGCTCTCCTGGACTCGGCACGCATTGTGCGGAGGTTCCTCTCTCTGCAGCCCTAGCCACTGACCGTTTGAGCCTTGCCCCGCGGTCGGTGGTCCACCATTTTGGATATATTTTTTACTATAATGTTTTTTTATATTATTTTTGTACATAGTAGATTAATAATGATTTAAATTTTATAATAAAAAATGTATTTTTGATGAGTTTTAAAATGAATAAAGTGTCATAATAATTAATGAAAAAATATTTTGTTTATTACTATGAACGTGGTTGAATTCCTCCTTTTTATTTCAATTATTTGCAGTGGCACGTAAGAATTAAATAACAACCTCAATATTGATGCAATCTATTAATATTAGTTTTAATGTACAGAGCACCAAGACGACCACGACACGACAATAATTCCAGTTGACGTAGGTAACTTGTTGACAGTATACTCGCCCGCTGTCACAAACCGCTGGCTTGATACAAACGATCTTTTAATTTCACTCTGGGACCTAACCTTTGTCAATTTGTTGGGTGACCTGAACAAGTATGTGTGTTTTGAGCTAAATTTGAATTATTTTGGTCTAAATAATTTTAAATTTAAACAAATTCTCAGTTTTAATTGTTCGAAACAGTTTTCATGATAAACCAAAGCTTTTTAATGTACATTTGTATGTAAATACAATTTAAACAAAATCTGAAATTTGTTTACAAAATAAAAAAAATTGTTCGTTATTCTTTCACGCCACTTCGCTACGATTTGATAATATGTCGTTTTCATGGTTTAAAATTGTGGTCTCTCAAAGTTCCCATAGCCTTTTGTCTACCAGTTAAATGTATTAGTGCTGAATTTTATATCTTAGATTCAACAAGTAGGTATAAGTACTCATAAATAGTAATTTTATTAACAGACTTTTAAAGGCCGTGTGTAGCCTGTGTTGTCACTCAAACAAATCATGTTACAATGTGTTAGACCGTGTCTAACTTACATTTTGTTGTAAAGTTTATTGTTGATTAGAGACCTTTTAAAAGCAAACAAACAGATAAAATGTCGCATATAGTTGTTTTCAGGGGTACCGAAAAGCGCATAAGGTACCTTTTATCCACAAAAAAGTAGTTTTCCCAAGCAGAAAACTAACTATTAAGGCGAGTGAAGCCACGAGCAATAGCTACTTAACATACAGAAAAATGTATGTTAATGTCATTCATCCGTCATAATGTTTTTTTTTTTTGTATTTAATGTTTTTTTTTGTATTCTGGTAAACACACACGTGCTACTCGTAGCTACAGCAGATTTATAAATCAAAGATCTGCCAGAAATCCAAAATCATAGACCGCAAACGCTAAAGGATTACATCCATTAATCCCATAGGACGGGTCGCACCTGCGAGTGTTGACGCCTAGCGCTGTGGTGTGCCCGTAATTTCTGCTCTAAACCGGATGAAATAGGTTTGACGTATCGCTATTGCGCGGGTACTTTGAATAGTTGTCATGTCCAAAATGGAAATAGAATTCACTAGTTTAAAATTCAATCTATACCATGTCTACATTACAAAGTAATTAAGAGAAAAAAACTTATTATTTTTTATGTACCTATAATGTTTGGCAACTACTCTGGTGTCAGAGTTTTTAGGCCATCCGATGGCCTTCCACAGGGCTTATCTGAAAAAGAAAATTTTAAAAAAATTATATGAAACTAACTTAAAATTAGGAAATAATATTTTTTATTGTACACGAAATAAACCAAAAATAACGAAATCGAATAAGTAGTTTCGGAAATATGCGTGGACATACATACATACATTCATACATACAAACACACACTATACAATTTTGTATAGTTGTTTGGAAGCCCATAAAGATTATCATAATATGTGAATATATTGCAGTTCCGAATCCGATAATATAACATACATACATACGTATTGAATTGATAATTCTTTTGAAGTCGGTAAAAAGCCGGTACCACAGCCGCTACGCTCAGATATACTCGTAAATTCCATTAAACGGTCACTTATTTAGATATTGAGTGTAGCTAAGAAC
Source organism: Horisme vitalbata (assembly GCA_951804965.1). Taxonomy (NCBI): domain Eukaryota; kingdom Metazoa; phylum Arthropoda; class Insecta; order Lepidoptera; family Geometridae; genus Horisme; species Horisme vitalbata. Next base: position 1,210,097 of record OX638095.1, on the reverse strand, counting down.
TCCAAAGTATGCCATACCACGAACGCTTGTAATGACTAGCAAAGGCTAAATATTCAAAATGGTCCCACAAACAGGAGTAATTAGATCGTTTCCCCAAACTCAATAATTCCGCGTAGCAAAGTTTCCATTCGCATTTTTCCCTACTCGAATTTCTACTCATTCACCCTTATTTATCATTCGCTTGCTTTTATATTCACAAATATGTCCAACTGATATTTATCACATTAGTATAATTTCTTACGCCTTATTGACAGTTTGAACAATCAATACGGATTTGAGGACGTACATGCGGTATGAGTGAAGCTGTCAGCCCGGACTAACGCTATCTAACAGCTTTACTTGTAGAGCGAGCGGACCCTATTAAAATTTTACCTCATTTAATGCCAGGAAATATACATAAAAAAAAATTGAGAGCATGTCAAAATTTTTGCGACGTGACATAACATTATAATGACATAATGTGAGACTATTCCAATATGTTCTATTACTATTCTATTCCAATATGTTATTAGTTTAACTTTTTCCAAAATCATTAAAAAATAGCTAAAGAAAAATCATAAGGTATTAAAGTGTTTTCTAAAGCTCTTTATATATTATGCAACTTTAGTGTCAGCGCATTTTATTCAGGCAGACCCTTTTCTGGAGCTATATATAATGTACTAGAGGTTGGGTGGTGCGCGAGCTGCACGCAGCTCGCGGTTTTGGCTTGCATATATTGCTTGGCTATAAGAACGGATTTTGAAGTGAAAGAAGCCATTAATAAGGATATCGAAGTAGGAGAAGCAATCGATGAGGATTATGAAGTGGAAGAAAAAATCAAAGAGAATATCGAAGTTGTAGAAGCAATAAAACAAATTAACTGATGTGAAAGAAACAATCGAAAAGGATAACCAAGAGGATGATGCTATAACAGAGGATATTGATGTAAGAGAAGCAATCAAGGACGATATCGAAGTGGAAGAATCAATGAAAGGTAATTTCGATGTGAAAGAAGCAATCAAAGAGGATACCGAAGTAGGAGAAGCAATGGATGAGGATTTTGAAGTGAAAAAAACAATCAAAGAGGATATCGAAGTTGAAGAAGCAATCAAAAAAGTTATCTGATGTGGAAGAACCAATCAAAGGGGATATCCTAGAGGATGATGCATTAACAGAGGAAATTGATGTAAGAGAAGCAATCAAGGACGATATCGACGTGGAAGAATCAATGAAAGGTAATTTCGATGTGAAAGAAGCAATCAAAGAGGATATCGAAGTAAGAGAAGCAATCAATGACGATTTTGAAGAGGAAGAAGCAATCAAACAGGATATCAAAATCGGAATCGTAATCGGAATCGCAATCGAAATTGAAATTGAAATCGAATTCGACCAACAACTACGCTACAACTACCCTACACCTACCCTACACCTACCCTACAACTACCCTACACCTACTCTACAACTACCCTACAACTACCCTACAACTACCCTACACCTACCCTACAACTACCCTACAACTACCCTACAACTACCCTACACCTACCCTACACCTACCCTACACCTACCCTACAACTACTCTACAGCTACGCTACAACTACCCTACACCTACCCAACACCTACCCTACAACTACCCTACAACTACCCTACACCTACCCTACACCTACCCTACACCTACCCTACAACTACCCTATAACTACCCTACAACTACCCTACACCTACCCTACAACTACCCTACAACTACCCTACACCTACCCTACACCTACCCTACAACTACCCTACAACTACCCTACACCTACCCTACACCTACCCTACAACTACCCAACACCTGTCCTACCTATACAATTCCACCAAACATCGACACATGTCATTAAAGTAAAGAAAAAAAAGTTTTGTATGAGGGGGTGAAAATTTTGTATGGGACTATTTTTTTTTTGTATGGAACCCTAATTTTTTTTTTCGAATCCTTACATAAAAATAAACCCTGAGCAACATTAGTTTGAGCGCGAACCCTCTACGACCTATAGTTTCCGAGATACATGGGGGGTGGGGGTGAAAGGGGGTGAAAAGGGGAAATGTCAGATTTTTCCTGAGGTCGCCCCCACTCCCTCTATACGAATCCACCAAAAATTTCAACCCTACGAGGTTGCATCTGGGAGAACAATCATGTCAATCAGTCAGTGAGTCAGTCAGTGAATGGTAATCGAGCTATATATAATATAATAATAACTAGAGGTTGGGTGGTGCGCGAGCTGCACGCAGCTCGCGGTTTATGTTTTAATTCGTAAAGCTATCAGAGAGGGTTTCGAAGAGGAAGAAGCAATCAAAGAAGATATCGATGTGGGAGAAGCAATTAACGATGATATCAAAAAAGAAGAAGCAATCGAAATCGAAATCGAAATCGAAATCGAAATCCAAATCGAAATCGAAATCGAAATCGAAATCGAAATCGAAATCGAAATCGAAATCGAAATCGAAATCGAAATCGAAATCGAAATCGAAATCGAAATCGAAATCGAAATCGAAATCGAAATCGAAATCGAAATCGAAATCGAAATCGAAATCGAAATCGAAATCGAAATCGAAATCGAAATCGAAAATCGAAATCGAAATCGAAATCGAAATCGAAATCGAAATCGAAATCGAAATCGAAATCGAAATCGAAATCGAAATCGAAATCGAAATCGAAATCGAAATCGAAATCGAAATCGAAATCGAAATCGAAATCGAAATCGAAATCGAAATCGAAATCGAAATCGAAATCGAAATCGAAATCGAAATCGAAATCGAAATCGAAATCGAAATCGAAATCGAAATCGAAATCGAAATCGAAATCGAAATCGAAATCGAAATCGAAATCGAAATCGAAATCGAAATCGAAATCGAAATCGAAATCGAAATCGAAATCGAAATCGAAATCGAAATCGAAATCGAAAACGAAAACGAAAACGAAAACCAACACCTACCCTACACTTACCCTACAACTACTCTACAACTACCCTACACCTACCCTGCAACTACCCTACAACAACCCTACAACTACCCTACAACTACCCTACAACTACCCTACACCTAACCTACACCTACCCTACAACTACCCTACACCTACCCTACACCTACCCTACAACTACCCTACAACTACCCTACAACTACCCTAGAACTACCCTACAACTACCCTACACCTACCCTACACCTACTCTACACCTACCCTCCAACTACCCTACACCTACCCTACAACTACCCTACAACTACCCTACAACTACCCTACAACTACCCTACAACTACCCTACAACTACCCTACAACTACCCTACAACTACCCTACAACTACCCTACACCTACCCTACACCTACACTAAATATCTATACGATTCGACCAAACATCGACACATGTCATTAAAGTAAAGAAAAAAAAAATTGTATGAAGGGGTGAAAATTTTGTATAGGATAATATTTTTTTTGTATGGAACCCTAATTTTTTTTTACGGATCCTTATATTAAAATAAATCCTGAGCAACATTAGTTTGAGCGCGAACCCTCCACGACCTATAGTTTCCGAGATACATGGGGGGTGGGGGTGAAAGGGGGTGAAAAGGGGAAATGTCACATTTTTCCTGAGGTCGCCCCCACTCCCTCTATACGATTCCGCCAAAAATTTCAACCCTACAAGGTGGCATCTGGGAGAACAATCATGTCAATCAGTCAGTCAGTCAGTGAGTCAGTCAGTGAATGGTAATCGAGCTATATATAATATAACTAGAGGTTGGGTGGTGCGCGAGCTGCACGCAGCTCGCGGTTTTATGTTTTGATGGAAGAAGCAATCAAAAAAGATATTGATGTGGGAGAAGCAATCAAAGATGATATTGATGTGGGAGAAACAATCAAAGACAATATTGAAGAGAAAGAAGCAATCAACGATGATATCGAAGAGAAAGATGCCATCAAAGCAGATAGCGAAGTGGAAGATGTTATTAAAGAAGATATCGATGTAATAGAAGCAATCAAAGAGGATATTTAAGAGGATGATGCTTTAACAGAGGATATTGATGTAAGAGAAAGAATCAAAGAGAATATTGATGTAAGAGAAGGAATCAAAGAGAATATTGATGTAAAAGAAGCAAATCGAAATCGAAATCGAAATCGAAATCGAAATCGAAATCGAAATCGAAATCGAAATCGAAATCGAAATCGAAATCGAAATCGAAATCGAAATCGAAATCGAAATCGAAATCGAAATCGAAATCGAAATCGAAATCGAAATCGAAATCGAAATCGAAATCGAAATCGAAATCGAAATCGAAATCGAAATCGAAATCGAAATCGAAATCGAAATCGAAATCGAAATCGAAATCGAAATCGAAATCGAAATCGAAATCGAAATCGAAATCGAAATCGAAATCGAAATCGAAATCGAAATCGAAATCGAAATCGAAATCGAAATCGAAATCGAAATCGAAATCGACATCCTACACCTACCCTACAACTACCCTACAACTACCCTACACCTACCCTACAACTACCCTACAACTACCCTACAACTACCCTACAACTACCCTACACCTACCCTACACCTACTCTACAACTACCCTACAACTACCCTACACCTACCCTACACCTACCCTACACCTACCCTACACCTACCCTACAACTACCCTACAACTACCCTACATTTACCCTACACCTACCCTACACCTACCCTACACCTACCCTACACCTACCCTACAACTACCCTACAACTACCCTACATTTACCCTACAACTACCCTACACCTACCCTACAACTACCCTACAACTACCCTACAACTACCCTATAACTACCCTACACCTACACCTTCACCTAACCTACACTAAATATCTATACGATTCCACCAAACATCGACACATGTCATTAAAGTAAAGAAAAAAAAGTTTTGTATGAAGGGGTGAAAATTTTGTATGGGATATTTTTTTTTTTGTATGGAACCCTAATTTTATTTTTCGGATCTTTATATTAAAAAGCACCCTGAGCAATATTAGTTTGAGCGCGAACCCTCTACGACCTATAGTTTCCGAGATACATGGGGGGTGGGGGTGAAAGGGGGTGAAAAGTGGAAATGTCAGATTTTTCCTGAGGTCGCCCCCACTCCCTCTATACAAATCCACCAAAAATTTCAACCCTACGAGGTGGCATCTGGGAGAACAATCATGTCAATCAGTGAATCAGTCAGTGAGTCAGTCAGTGGTAATCGAGCTATATATATTATAATAACTAGAGGTTGGGTGGTGCGCGAGCTGCACGCAGCTCGCGGTTTTGGTGTTGCATTGAAGAGCTATCAAAGAGGATTTTGAAGTGTAAGAAGCAATTAAAAAAGTTATCCAAGTAGAAGAAGCAAGCGATGAGGATTTAGAAGTGAAAGAAGCAATCTAAGAGGACATTGAAATAGAAGATGCTAAAATTGAGGATATTGATGTAAGAGAAGCAATCAAAAAGAATATCGATGGTAAAGAATCAATCAAAGAGCATATCTAAGAGGATGATGCTATAACAGAGGATATTGATGAAAGAGAAATCGAAGACCAAAATCGAAATTGAAATCGAAATCGAAATCGAAATCGACCAACAACTACCCTACACCTACCCTACAACTACTCTACAACTACCCTACAACTACCCTACAACTACCCTACACCTACCCTACAACTACCCTACACCTATCCTACACCTACACTACAACTACCCTACAACTACCCTACAACTACCCTACAACTACCCTACAACTACCCTACACCTACCCTACACCCACCCTACAACTACCCTACAACTACCCTACAACTACCCTACACCTACCCTACAACTACCCTACAACTACCCTACAACTACCCTACACCTACCCTACACCTATCCTACACCTACCCTACACCTACCCTACACCTACCCTACACCTACCCTACAACTACCCTACAACTACCCTACACCTACCCTACAACTACCCTACAACTACCCTACAACTTCCCTACAACTACCCTAAAACTACCCTACACCTACACCTTCACCTAACCTACACTAAATATCTATACGATTCCACAAAACAAAAGAAAAAAAAAATTTTGTATGAGGGGGTGAAAATTTTGTATGGGACTCTTTTTTTTTTGTATGGAACCCTAATTTTTTTTTTCGAATCCTTACATAAAAATAAACCCTGAGCAACATTAGTTTGAGCGCGAACCCTCTACGACCTATAGTTTCCGAGATACATGGGGGGTGGGGGTGAAAGGGGGTGAAAAGGGGAAATGTCAGATTTTTCCTGAGGTCGCCCCCACTCCCTCTATACGAATCCACCAAAAATTTCAACCCTACGAGGTGGCATCTGGGAGAACAATCATGTCAATGAGTCAGTCAGTCAGTGAGTGAGTGGTAATCGAGCTATATATAGTATAACTAGAGGTTGGGTGGTGCGCGAGCTGCACGCAGCTCGCGGTTTTGGCGTGCATTGTAAAGCTATAAGACAGGATTTTGAAGTGAAAAAAGCAATCAAAGAGGATATCGAAGTTGAAGAAGCAATGAAAAAGTTAACTGATGTGGAAGAAACAACCAAAAAGGATAACCAAGAGGATGATGCTATAAGAGATGATATTGATGTAAAAGAAGCAATCAAAGAAGATATCGAAGTGTTGGATGCTATAAGAGATGATTTCGATGTAAAAGAAGCAATCAAATCGAAATCGAAATCGAAATCGAAAACTAAAACCAACACCTACCCCACACCTGCTCTACACCTACCCTACACCTACTCTACTACTACCCTACACCTACCCTACACCTACCCTACAACTACCCTACACCTACCCTACACCTACCCTACAACTACCGTACAACTATCCTACAACTACCCTACAACTACCCTACAACTACCCTACACCTACACCTACACCACACTAAATATCTATACGATTCCACAAAACAAAAAAAAAAAAGTTTTGTATGAAGGGGTGAAAATTTGTATGGGATACTTTTTTTTTTGTATGGGACCCCTAATTTTTTTTTCGGATACTTATATTAAAATGCACCCTGAGCAACATTAGTTTGAGCGCGAACCCTCTACGACCCATAGTTTCCGAGATACATATGGGGTGGGGGTGAAAGGGGGTGAAAAGTGGAAATGTCAGATTTTTCCTGAAGTCACCCCCACTCCCTCTATACGATCCCATCAAAAATTTCAACCCTACGAAGTGGCATCTGGGAGAACAATCATGTCAGTGAGTCAGTGAGTGAGTCAGTGGTAGTTTAGCTATATATAATATAACTAGAGGTTGGGTGGTGCGCGAGCTGCACGCAGCTCGCGGTTTTGGTGTTGCATTGGTAAGCTATCAGAGAGGATTTTGAAAAGTAAAATGCAATCAAGAGGATATCGAAGTAGGAGAAGCAATCGATGAGGATTTAGAAGTGTAAGAAACAATCAGAGAGGATATCGAAGTTGAAGAAGCAATCAAGAGGATACCGAAGTAGGAGAAGCAATCGATGAGGATTAAGAAGTGGAAGAAACAATCAAAGAGGATATCGAAGTTGAAGAAGCAATCAAGAGGATATCGAAGTTGAAGAAGCAATCAAGAGGATATCGAAGTAGGAGAAGCAATTGATGAGGATT